>CM038672.1:176743865-177943865 GCA_021605145.1 Aegilops bicornis
TTAAATGAATAATCAGACATGGCCAGACATAATCCAATCATGTCTATGCTCAACGCAAACACCAAATAACAATTATTTAGGTTCAACACCAATCTCGATGGTAGAGGGAGCGCGTGCGATGCTTGATCATATCAACCTTGGAAACACTTCCAACACGTATCGTCAGCTCACCTTTAGTTAGTCTCCGTTTATTCCGTAGCTTTTGTTTCGAAGTTACTAACACTTAGCAACCGAACCGGTATCTAATACCTCGGTGCTACTAGGAGTACTAGTAAAGTACACATTAACATAATGTATATCCAATATACTTCTATCGACCTTGCCACCTTCTTATCTACCAAGTATCTAGGGTAATTCTGCTCCATGGCTGTTCCCCTTATTACGAAGCACTTAGTCTCGGGTTTGGGTTCAACCTTGGGTTTCTTCATTTGGAGCGACAAGAATCGATTTGCCGTTTCATGAAGTGTCCCTTCTTGCCCTTGCCCTTCTTGAAACTAGTGGTTTCACCAACCATCAACAATTGATGCTCCTTCTTGATTTCTACTTTTGCGGTGTCAAACATCGCGAACACTTCAAGAATCATCATATCTATCCCTGATATGTTATAGTTCATCACGAAGCTCTAGTAGCTTGGTGGCAATGACTTTGGAGAAACGTCACTATCTCATATGGAAGATTAACTCCCACTCGATTCAAGTGATTGTTGCACTCAGACAATCTGAGCACAAGCTCAATGATTGAGCTTTTCCCCCTTAGTTTGCAGGCTAAGAAAATCATCGGAGGTCTTATACCTCTTGACGTGGGCACGAGCCTGAAATCCCAATTTCAGCCCTCGAAACATCTCATATGTTCCGCGACATTTCAAAAAACGTCTTTGGTGCCTCAACTCTAAACCGTTTAACTGAACTATATTTTTCTAGGAACATATCTAAACAGTGGAACTAAAGCGCGAGCTTACGACATAATTTGCAAAGATCTTTTGACTATGTTCAGGATAATTAAGTTCATCTCATGAACTCCCACTCAGATAGACATCCCTCTAGTCATCTAAGTGATTACATGATCCGAGTCAACTAGGCCGTGTCCGATCATCACGTGAAACGGACTAGTCATCATCGGTGAACATCTTCATGTTGATCGTATCTACTATACGACTCATGCTCGACCTTTTCGGTCTCCTCGTGTTCCGAGGCCATGTATGCAGACATGCTAGGCTCGTCAAGCTAACCTAAGTGTTCTGCGTGTGTAAATCTGGCTTACACCCGTTGTATGTGAACGTAAGAATCTATCACACCCGATCATCACGTGGTGCTTCGAAACGACGAACTTTCGCAACGGTGCACTGCAGTTAGGGGAACACCTTCTTGAAATTTTAATGAGGATCATCTTATTTACTACCGTCGTTCTAAGCAAATAAGATGCATAAACATGATAAATATCACATGCAATCAAATAGTGACATGATATGGCCAATATCATTTTGCTCCTGTTGATCTCCATCTTCGGGACTCCATGATCATCATCGTCACCGGCATGACACCATGATCTCCATCATCGTGTCTTCATGAAGTTGTCTCGCCAACTATTACTTCTACTACTATGGCTACCGGTTAGCAATAAAGTAAAGTAATTACATGGCGTTGTATAATGACACGCAGGTCATACAATAAATAAAGACAACTCCTATGGCTCCTGCCGGTTGTCATACTCATCGACATGCAAGTCGTGATTCCTATTACAAGAACATGATCAATCTCATACATCACATATCATTCATCACATTCTTCTTGGCCATATCACATCACATATCATACCCAGCAAAAACAAGTTAGACGTCCTCTAATTGTTGTTTGCATGTTTTACGTGGCTGCTATGGGTTTCTAGCAAGAATGTTTCTTACCTCATAAAACCACAACGTGATATGTCAATTGCTATTTACCGTTCATAAGGACCCTTTTCATCGCATCCGATCCGACTAAAGTGGGAGAGCGGCACCCGCTAGCCACCTTATGCACCAAGTGCATGTCGATCGGTGGAACTGTCTCACGTGGAAATGCGTGTAAGGTCGGTCCGGGCCGCTTCATCCCACAATACCGTCGAAACAAGATTGGACTAGTAACGGCAAGCATATTGAACAAAATCAACGCCCACAAATACTTTGTGTTCTACTCGTGCAAAGAATCTACGTAATAGACCTAGCTCATGATGCCACTTTGTTGGGGAACGTGGCAAAAATTCAAAATTTTCCTACGTGTCACCAAGATCTATCTATGGAGAAACCAGCAACGAGGGGAAGGAGAGTGCATCTACATACCCTTGTAGATCGCTAAGCAGAAGCGTTCAAGTGAACGGGGTTGATGGAGTCGTACTCGTCGTGATTCAAATCACCGATGATCCTAGTGCCGAACGGACGGCACCTCCATGTTCAACAGACGTACAGCCCGGTGACGTCTCCCATGCCTTGATCCAGCAAGGAGAGAGGGAGAGGTTGAGGAAGACTCCATCCAGCAGCAAAGACAACGGCGTGGTGGTGGTGGAGGCGTGGCAATCCCGCAGGCTTCGCCAAGCACTGCGGGAGAGGAGGAGGTGTCACGGGAGGGAGGGAGGTGCCAGGGACTCAGGTGTGTCTTCCTCCCTCCCTCCCTCCCCTCCCTTTATATAGGTGCAAGAGAGGGGAGGGCGAGCCTTGCCCCCTTCCTCCAAGGAAGGGTGCGGCCAAGAGGGGAGGAGTCCATCCTCCCAAGGCACCCTCGGAGGTGCCTTCCCCCTTGGACTCTTCCTCCCCAAGTCTCCTTGGCGCATGGGCCTCTTGGGGCTGGTGCCCTTGGCCCATATGGGCCAAGGCGCACCCCTACAGCCCATGTGGCCCCCAGGCAGGTGGACCCCGGTGGACCCCGGACCCCTTCGGCACTCCGGTACAATACCGATAATGCACGAAACTTTTCCGGCGACCAAAATAAGACTTCCTATATATAAATCTTTACCTCCGGACCATTAGGAACTCCTCGTGACGTCCGGGATCTCATCCGGACTCGAACAACATTCGGTAACCACATACAAACTTCCTTTATAACCCTAAGCGCCATCGAACTTTAAGTGTGTAGACCCTCACGGGTTCGGGAACCATGCGCACATGACCGAGACGTTCTCCGGTCAATAACCAACAACGGGATCTGGATACCCATGTTGACTCCCACATGTTCCACGATGATCTCATCGGATGAACCACGATGTCAAGGACTCAATCGATCCCGTGATACAATTCCCTTTGTCTAGCGGCATTGTACTTGCCCGAGATTCGATCGTCGGTATCCCGATACCTTGTTCAATCTCGTTATCGGAAAGTCTCTTTACTCGTCCGTAACACATCATCCCGTGATCAACCCCTTGGTCACATTGTGCACATTATGATGATGTCCTACCGAGTGGGCCAGAGATACCTCTCCGTCTGCGGAGTGACAAATCCCAGTCTCGATTCGTGCCAACCCAACAGACACTTTCGGAGATACCTGTAATGCACCTTTATAGCCACCCAGTTATGTTGTGACATTTGGTACACCCAAAGCATTCCTACGGTATCCGGGAGTTGCACAATCTCATGGTCTAAGGAAATGATACTTGACATTTAGAAAAGCTTTAGCATACGAACTACACGATCTGTGCTAGGCTTAGGATTGGGTCTTGTCCATCACATCATTCTCCTAATGATGTGATCCCGTTATCAATGACATCCAATGTCCATGGTCAGGAAACCGTAACCATCTATTGATTAACGAGCTAGTCAACTAGAGGCTTACTAGGGACATGGTGTTGTCTATGTACCCACACATGTATCTGAGTTTCCTATCAATACAATTATAGCATGGATAATAAACGATTATCATGAACAAGGAAATATAATAATAACTAATTTATTATTGCCTCTAGGGCATATTTCCAACAGCTGGCTCCTTGGAAGCCGGCCCTCTTGTGGCCTTCTTCCTGTAGGTTTTGGGGCCGGGCCGCCTCCTGACAGCCGGCCTGAGGGTCAGCCGGCCGGTGGAAGGCGGCCCTGTGTCTTGGATGTTGGATGGCTTGATTGCCTTATAATTTTTCAGAGGTCCCAGGGGGAGCCGGCTAGGCTACCCGTGGTCATTTACTCCGACACTCCAGGAGCCTCGGGAGATTGTGGTGGGATGGTGCCCGGCTGTTTCCCGCAACCGGGTACTCCTGAAGATATCCTTCCTGGCTCTTCTCCAGCCCCTCTGCGCACCGGCTGTCACGTCCAGCGTTTTGGTCATCTTTGTGTGGACTTCGGGGAGCTCCGCAAGAGGAAAGGATCCCCTAGCGGTAGCAGCATCTTCGGGCCGTTGAAGCGGCGAAAGTACATCGCCATTGACGCGTAAGTACCTTGTTGTCACGGCTTCCTACGTGTTGCCTTCTTGTCCTAACGTCAGTTCTCCAGGGCTCCTTCCGCTGAAGCTGTTTGCGTCTCCTAAGAAGCGGCCTCCTCCTTCATCAACTCCCCCATCCGCCTTGAGCGTTCCTGGTCTTCCTACCGCCCTTGGAGCTGGGTCGGTCGGGGAAGCATCTCCGCCCCCGCGGTGCACCGAGCCTGCAGTTTGGCCATCCCTCTCCCACAGTCTGGTGTGGAGCTTGGCGGGCGTGCCCAAGGCTCCTCCTCGCTCATAGGCTGCAGCTGGTTGGCTTCGATCTTTGGTTCCTCTTCGAGCAGCGAGCCTCAGCCAGCTGGGGCTTCTCGCGAGGACAGGCTGGCGTTAGGTGCGGCGTCAGCCCCCAGCCCCCTACCGAGGGGTGGTGCGCCGCTTGGCGCCCCGCCCGCAGCCCCCGAGGTGGAGGACAAGGAGGGTCAAGCATTCGAGCTCGAGCGCGGGCGGAGCGTGGTCCATCACGAGCTCTTCCAGGAGGCGATGGGCGCGATGAGCCGACTTGGTGAAGAGCTCGAGGGTGTTGACTCGCGCCTTGAGGCCGAAGGCCTCCGGCTGGTGGAGGAGCGGCACAAGCTGAGGGTGGCCATCAACCTCAGTTGCTATCAGTGCGATCTTGAGAATGTGAAGGCCGAGGCGTCCCTCAACATCGCCCATGAAGCCCGCTCGCGAGCCTTGGAAGAGGCTCGCGAGGTTGGCCGTCATCGCAGGCTGCGGACGAATGTGCGTGGGAGCTCCAGGCCTGGAGCACGTCCCTTGAGCAGCAAGTGGAGGCGCGCAAGGCCGCTCTTGCGTCGCTGAGGGGGATGCCCGCGGAGGATGAGGAGGTCAGGAGGCGCAATGAGACGCCGGCCCTGGAGGCCGTGGAGTGCAGCTCGAGCTCGAGCGACTGGAGACGAGGGAGCGTCAAGTTGCTCAAGCAGAAGATGCCGTCGGGGCTCGTGAGGCCGGAGTTTAGGAGGAGGTGAATCGCCGGGTGGCCGAGGTTCGTGCGGACCTGGAGGGTAGGTACGGCCAGAAGCTGAAGCTCGCGGGTATGGAGGATGCTGGCAGGGCCGCTGCCCTCGGCCACCGCCCTGGTTATGGCGCAGGCGGACTTGGCCTCCGCCTGCGCCGAGCTGAGCTCCCTTCGTTGGCGGGTTGATGACACCGAGGCCATTGCACGGTAGAACACGAGGGAAGTGCTCCAACAACGAACGCTGGAGCGCGAGCACACTCCTATGCTTCAGGATCTTCAGAACAGGGCCAACACCGCCCTGGGCCATATTTGTGATGTGGAGGTGTCGGCCCCTCACTCGAATGACTATGCCAGCCATCTGATCTTCTTCACTGAGGTGGTGACGCGCTTGGAGGCTCGATCTGCCAGAGCTCGCCAGCTTGTGGAGGAAAGGGGGCGTGGCCTGCTTGAGCGCGCTTTCTCCCGTGTCTTCAGCCACCTTCTGAATGCCGACCCCTACTTTGATTTCAACGCCGCCATCGCCCCCGTTCCAACGGTCGTCCGAGATGACCTGGCGCATTGGGTTGAAGACAACGTGGACGTGTTGGTCAGGGCCTTCACTTCGGAAGACGACGGGGTGGTGGTCGCCGTAGATGAAGGTGACGTAGTTGACGACGGCGTCGGGGGCGTCGCCGGCGGTGGCGACGTTTCCGATGAAGACGATGGTGACGCGAGTGACGCATCCGCGGGTGACGCAGCGAGCGACATTTCCGGCTGATCCCATGTTCTCCTTTCATTTCATCCTGCCCATGAATCTCGGGCATGGCCCTTGGAAAACTTGTAAGACCATTTTGGGAGGGGGAGCCCCTCATGTAAGCAAATTGCAGTTTTTACTTTCCTATGTGATGTGAGTTTGTGTTCTCGTGAACTCGGAAATCCGGATGCAAGTTCTCTGTCGTGATTTACCTTTGCCAGCACCAGCTTTGAGCTGGGTCGCGACGCGTCGAGTTTCTGAGAACCCCGTGGAGCTCATCTCCCTGTCAGGGGGGTCCCACAAGGGGTGAGCACCAGTTGTAGTGCTAGCGCGCACTTGGCGTGCGTGCTTCGTGCTGTCCCGCTCGCGAGGAGCTCGTGAGGGGAAGGCGACGGACATGAGTCCCAGGCAAAACGAGATCCAGAAGGCAAGAAATTGCTCGAACGAGAAAAGGCTCCCCCCGCGCACATCGATAAAAACTCAGCTTCAACTCAAATCTAGATCCAGAAAGAAAAGCTACAAAGAGAGAGATCTAAAGCAAAAGGCCGCGTCCGGCACCTAGTCTCGGCTTCTGGTCTTCAAGTCTTCTCACCAGCGCGGAGCTAAGTGCTGCCACTAGGCGTGGGAGGGAGCCCCAGGGATGACAACACGGCATCCGGCTGGGACCATGGAGGGCGACACTTGCTCCCGTGCTTGTCGCGGGCGGCATGGGGGAGTCGGAGCCCCCTACGCCGCTGGCCGTGCTGATGTTGATGAAGCCCCCAGGCGTAGTTGATGGCGCGCGGATGTGGTGAGGTTCACCGCGCGGCCCTGCAGTGGCTTGAGGAGGAAGTCGATAGTAGAAGGGTAGTGCTCCTGATGCCGCTGCATCCAGCAGCTCGGCAACACGCTCCAGCAGTGTATCCCGTCCGCTTTCCATCAGGCTACATCGCAGCAGCTCCCTTGCCACGGTGAGCGCTGCCCGCATGTTTGCTTTCTCCCGCCTTGAGTGCGGCGCCGTTGACGCGGCATGGCTAGCGGCTCTTGCGGCGGCCCGTACTTGCCGTGCGGTGAGGTTGGATGACGCCTGGCCGCGATGCCCGCGCCCGGTGGAGTTTGGCGGCGCTCGCGCCGCCTAGAGTGCGGGATCGAGATCTTCATGGACAGGCTGCGCTGCACGGGCTAGACAGGCTGCACTGCCCGGGCTGGCCAGGCTGCCCAGCGGTCAGAGCCGGCCCTTGAGTCGCCGGACATCATGGCTGGGGAGCGTCGGCGAGCTGGTTGTTGGAGGAGAAGCTCCAGCGCACCCCTACCTGGCACGCCAAATGTCGGATGTGGGGTTCCGGCAAACCCTTAAGGTTCGGACACTGGGGTGCGCGCGCAGTCTTTGCCTCCTACCGATCTACGCCCTAGCTCGCTAAGATCTCGCGGACGAACTCGACGAACTCGCAACACAAAAAGACACGAGGTTTATACTGGTTCCAGCCACCGTTGTGGTGTATTACCCTACTCCAGTGTGGTGGTGGTGGATTGCCTCTAGGGCTGATGATGAACAGTACAATGGAAGAACAGCCTCCTGAGGTTGAGGTGTTCTTGTGGGTAGGCTCTCGATCGCGTTGGATCAAGCTAAGATGAGATAAGAGCCTACTATGGTGGCTACCTCTACTTATATAGGCCCTGGTCCTCTTCCCAAATATCGAGCGGGAAGGGAGCCAACAACGGCGGGCGAATTTGAAGGGGGACAGCCAGTACAAGCTATCCTGACAAAAGCGGTCTTCGCCTGCGAAAAGCTCTTGTGGTGACACCGTCTTGGGCTCCATGATGACCTCCGTCTTGCCGTCCTCCTGGTCTTGGTCTCGTTGCACCAATATAGCAACCTTTTCCTGATGCCACAGTACTCTTCGCCTGCGCTGGCCTCCTTAGCACCAAAGTGGAAATAAGGATGCTGCACGTGTTGGCGCCCGCCTGGTGTCGTTCGTCATGGCTCACGTCACGAGAGCCTGGTGAGGTTTTCCCCGCCTTGATATCTCCGCTCCTCGTGAGCCCTCCTGGCTAGGCCACTCCAGAGGAGGTCTTGCGTTGTCCGCCTCGCGAGGCTTGGACCCTCGCGAGGGTCTTGGATGCCTTTTTGACGAAGATGGGACGTACGGCCTGCTGGCTTAGTCACGCCGTGGGCCGCAGGCAGGCAAGTCTTGGGACCCCCATTCCCAGAATGCCGACAACGCGCCGCCGTCAATGAGGGTCTTGGTTTGCACGTTACTGATGACTGGGGAACAAAGCCTCGGGAGGGCGCCAGCGGTGGCTGCGCACTTGAGCTGATCTGCCGAGCTGAAGGTGATGGCGCACTAGGACCACCTGAGCGGGCGCGTGGCCTCAAGCTTGGGGAGGACGGCATTCACTTCACGAGCAAACTGTTTGAAGATACGCTGCGAGGCTGGGGCCTGGGCTCCGCCCAAGATACATGCGATAGCACGCGGCTCCTGAAAGCCCCTAGCCCCCTCGTCTTGATGGTGTTCCTCATTCCTTCTTGGCGGTGGCGGCAGCGGGGGAAGACCGGCGTTGCCCTGAGGACGATCTTCCCGAGGCTGGTCCCTCCAGGCACCCTCGCGAGGCTGATCCTGCTAGCGGTCCTTATGAGGCCAGTCGCGCCACTCCTGGCGCGGGCCACGGTCGTCCCAGCGCCCACCACCACCTCCTCCTCCTCGGCCATAGCCCCGGTCGCCGCGCTCGGGGCGTCGACCGAAGCGTCCTTCACGAATGGCCCTGAGCTCTTGACAGTCGCTGGTGTTGTGGGTATTCAGGTTATGGAAAGCGCAGAACGGTCGGCTGCTCCTGGATGACTCGGGCTGGTCTCTGCCTTGCTGGGTGTCCGGCTCCGCTACGAGCACGGCTGCTCCCTTGCGCTTGACGTCCTTGGCCTTGGCTTTCTTCTCCTCTGGGACCGCATCCGGCAGCTCGAGGAGGGAGAGGCGCCCTTCCTCAGCTCTTGCGCACTTGGTCGCCAGGTTGAACAGCTCCTGAGATGTGCACAGCTCCTCGTGGATAGCGAGCTCTTCCTTCATCTTGACTTCACGGACGCCATCAGAGAACACGGAGATAATGGCCTCATTCGTCACCTTGGGGATCTTGAGATGAATGTTGTTGAAGCGCTGGATTTACTTCTGGAGGGTCTCTCCTAGTTGTTGCTTGACGCGGCGCAGGTCACCCGCGGCCGGCGGGCGGTCGCGAGTGCCCTGGAAGTTGGTGACGAAGCGGTCGCACATCTCATCCTAGGAGGAGATCGAGCTTGGAGGCAGGTTTAGGAGCCACGAACGGGCGCTGTCTTTGAGCGCCATAGGGAACTAGTTCGCCATGACTTTCTCGTCGCCGTTGGCCGCCTCGATGCTCAGCTCGTAGAGATGCAGGAACTCCGTGGGGTCGGGGGGTGCCGTCGTAGCGAGGATGCAGATATGGCTTGAACTTGCCCGGCCAGGCGACTCTAAGCAGCTCGGGGGTGAAGGCGCGGCAGTCGGCCGTGGTCGCCGGGGCCCGTCTTGGAGGTGGAGCTTGGTCTTGACGCCCACGTGCCGCCACAGCAAGCGGTGCGGGGCCCTGCCGCGGAAGACGATCCTGGCGCGGCGGTGCGAGTAGCGGCGGAGCGTTCTCTCGCGGTCGAGGGACTTCTTGGCAGCTTCTTTCTTCATGCGCGGGCGTCGGACGCGGCGGGTCGCGCCTTGGCGCCAGGGCGCCATCTTGGGGCAGAGGTGGTGGAGGTGCTCCGTGAGCTACATTGCCTGTAGCTGGCGGAGGGTGAGGTGGAGAGAGGGACGGCACAGGGGAGCCCCTTGCGGCGCGGACGAGCTTGGCGATGCGGTCGAGCCAATCCTCGTAGAGGTCGTCGACCGGGCGGTAGCGCAGGAGCTCATGCACCATGAGGAGCGCGGCCCGTGCGTCCATGGGAGCGCGACGAGCGTGAGACAAGGAACCGGCCGGGGTCAGCGACGGAGTGGCGGTGCGGCCATCCCGCCGCACTGAGGGGTGCAGGGAGGACGCTTGCTTCTCGTTTCCCGCCGGGCAGGTGGCGGCGTTGGCGGCAGGAGACGGAGAACGATAAGGCGGCCCACCGACGGGAGCCGTCTGAGCGACGCGGGTGGCTAGAGCAGCCCGGTGTTCAGCACGAGCATGACGAGCGTCCGCCATGGAGATGACAGAGCAACTAGATACAGAGCAACGGAAAGGAAGCTCCGGTGCACCCCTACCATGCGCGCCAAATGTCGGATCACGGGTTCCGGCAAAACCCTCAAGGTTCGAACACTGGGGTGCACGTGAAGATTTCCTCCCTACCGATCCACGCCCTAGCTCGCTAAGATCTCGCGGACGAACTCGACGAACTCACAACACAAAAGACACAAGATTTATACTGGTTCAGTCCACCGTTGTGGTGTAATACCCTACTCCAGTGTGGTGGTGGTGGATTGCCTCTTGGCCTGATGATGAACAGTACGAAGGGAAGAACAGCCTCCTGAGGTTGAGGTGTTCTTGTGCTTGGCCAACTTGTGTGAGTGAGGACTCGATTCCCTCCAGATGAGATGCCCCCTACTGTGGTGGGTAGTTCTACTTATATAGGCCCTGGTCCTCTTCCCAAATATTGAGCGGGAAGGGAGCCAACAACGGCGCAGGGACTTGCCGCCTTGTACTATGGCAATGCTACCTGTAGTCGGACAAGTAGTGTGCTAGCACCTAAGCCCTCTCTTGCCATCAGCCGTAGCTCGCAGAACGACTGTCTGGCTGACAAGAGTTAAAGGCTGGAAACGGTGCCCACACAAAAAATAGCTAAGGACCAAAGCATTCGCATGGGCCAAGCCGGCTCCTCGCCTCGCCGACCAGCTGTTGAGCAGCCGGCCGGCCGGTTTCTAATTTAACTTGCTACGCTCTACAAACGGCTAAAGTAATTGCCTTCCCAGAATGGCCAAGTACTTGACCCAGCCACAATCCGCATGTCGGATCACAGGTTCTGGCAAAACCCTCAAGGTTCGAACACTGGGGTGCACGCGAAGATTTCCTCCCTACCGATCCACGCCCTAGCTCGCTAAGATCTAGCGAATGAACTCAACGAACTCACAACACAAAAGACACAAGATTTATACTAGTTCGGCCACCGTTGTGGTGTAATACCCTACTCCAGTGTGGTGGTGGTGGATTGCCTCTTGGGCTGATGATGAATAGTACAAAGGGAAGAACAGCCTCCTGAGGTTGAGGTGTTCTTGTGCTTGGCCAACTTGTGTGGGTGAGGACTCGATTCCCTCCAGATGAGATGCCCCCTACTGTGGTGGCTAGTTCTACTTATATAGGCCCTGGTCCTCTTCCCAAATATTGAGCAGGAAGGGAGCCAACAACGGCCGATTTGTAATGGGACAGCTAGTACAGTTTATCCTGACAAAAGTGGTCTTCGCCTGCAAAAGGCTCTGGTGGTGACGCCGCATTGGGCTCCATGGTGACCTCCGTCTTGCCATCCCACTGGTCTTGGTCTCGTTGCGCCGATATGGAAACCTTTGCTTGATGCCTCGGTACTCCGCGCCTGCGCTTGCCTCCTTAGCACCAAAGAGGAAACAAGGACGCTGCGCACACCCCGCCTGATCTTGATCGTCATGGCTCACGTCATGAGAGCCTCGCGAGGTTTTCCCTGCCTTGATCTCTCCGCTCCTCGCGAGGCAACCTGGTGAGGCCGCTCATGAGGAGGTCTTGCATCATCCGCCTCGCGAGGCTTGGCCCCCCGCGAGGGTCTTGAATGCCTTGTTGATGAAGGTGGGATGTACAGGCCTGCTACACAGCCACGCCGTGGGCCGCAAGTAGGCAAGTCTGGAGACCCCCGTTCCCAGAACGCCGACACTGCGGAGCGGCTGTCCGGCTGGCAAGACGTCAGCTAAGGGAAGGCGGCAAAGGAAAAAGCCAAAGGAGCAGAAAAGCAAGACAAGTCCGAAATCTGCGAAGATAATTTACATAGCAAAAGGCCCTTGGCAAGCATTCAACAGAGTTTGAGTACACCCCCAGCGGGTGGAACTGCGCAAATTTAACAAGTTTGTTCAAAGAGATTACAAAACAGGAAAGAAAGATAACTTGGCCGCCTAGGCCAGAGGAGCAGCAGCCAGATCGGAGGGGTCGGAGGAGGTCGAGGCTCCGGCTGGTGGAACGGCCGCCTGGTTGGTCTCAGCCTGGTCAGCATCAGCAGCAGTCGGCTCGCCGACGCGATGTTCGTTGGTCGATACTTGGTCAGGCTGAGGCCGGCTGTCGTCTCCATCATCCGACACATCGTGTTTGTTGTCCTCGTCCTCCTCCTCCTCACCTTCATCGCTGGAGGCGATCTCCTCCACCGAGTCCTTGCCATCTCCTGGGTTCAGCCCGAACTAGTTGGGCGGCACCTCGGCGCCCTCCTCATTTAGCTCGGGGAGGAAGACACTGGTGTCCGTGTACTCGGTGATCGCCGCGGCACGGTGATAGAGCTCGGGCGCCACCGCTGCCAACTCCTTGTTGGCTTCAGCATGGAGAGTGGCCAACTGGGCTAGGTTCAGCCCAGGGTACCACCCCTTGACGAACTCCAAGACGTGCACCTGCCCGGGCTGAGGAGCCCTTCCACGCCTCGAAGCGGCCGATAGCCACCTCTAACCAGTCGGAGGTCTGACTAGGGGTGTGCAGAGCTGGAGCACCTGGCCAAAGGGCGGAGACCACCTGGGCTCCGGCGCGCTGCAGACGGCGGAGCGCCTGATGGGCCGGCCGGAGACAAGCTTGGATGCCGAGCAGCTGCTCAGCGAGGGTCCGAGGGGCGTTGGGCGCGATTTTTGCACCAGCCAGCCTCCGCTCATCGCGGCAAGCCTCGACGGCTTGGCTGGCGGTGACGGCGTGACCAGGGAAATACTCTTCACAAGAAGGAAAAAGAAGTATGAAGTCGGAAGCCGGCTCATATGACAAGTCGGCAGGCAGAAGAAAGAGAAGGACAACTCACCATCGAGCATGTCCTCGATCTCACCATAGCCGTCGGACAGGGCCTTCTCCCTCTCGACCCAGTTCAAGCGCTGAGTCTCAAACTCGGCCTGGAGGGCCTCCTTCACATCCTTGAGCTTCTGTAGCTCCACCTGGTGGTGGTCCACCTGGTCAGCCAATTTCTTGGCCAGGCGGTCGCGCTCCTGCTCCATATTGTTGCGCTCCTCCTCCTTGGTGCGCAACGCGGTTTGAGCTTCGTCCAGCTGCTATTGTAAGGTGGCGTTGGCTCCTGCAGAAGACAAGAAAGAAAAGACGGTCAGCAAAGCAACAAAGAAAGAAGTAGTTGCCGGAAGATCTGACCCGACTGATCAGTAGTCGGCCCGAATCTCGGGGGCTACACCCCGCTGGTGCGCTGGCGTGCCCCCGCGAGACTAAGGATTGAGCGATTCAACAAAATAAAAAAGAAAGGTGGTTGTCGGAAGATCCGACCCGACTGCTCAGCAATCGGACCGAGTCTCGGGGGCTACACCCCAAGGGTGCACTAGCGCGCCCCCGCGAGAACGAAGAGCGGAGTGTTTACCCCGGCTGTCGTCCAGATCAGCAGTCCGCTTGGCCAGATCCTGGACATGGGAGTTGAAGGCAGCCACGCGGATGTTGTGATACTCCTGCAGCAAGGACAACCGAAGAAAAAAGTGAAGGTCAGCACTCGGAACTTACCTTAAGTTCTGAGCCACCTGCTCAGCAGCCGGCCCGGAACTCGGGGGCTACACACAGGTGGGTGCGTTGGCGCGCCCCCACAGAAGAATTCAAGAAAACTACAAGAACCAGAAACAAGCGGTCGAGAGACATACCCGGATGGCGGTACGCGTCGCCACGAAGTCCTTCATGTACAGTTGGAGGGCGTTGGCTTGGGCCCGAGGATGTGCCTGGACATCATTTGCGGCGCGGTTCAGCATGCTTGTCCCGCCTCCAGGATTCCATTCCGATGGGGCGACGCTGATGGCCTCAGCGTCAGGGGCCGAAGAGCTTGTGGCCCCAAAATACAGCGGCCTTGGCGCCGACGCCGCCTTCTCCGGGCGATGACACCCCGGAGTGCGGACCACCGGAGTCGAGCCCGCCACCAACTCGTTGCCAGCTGGTGGCGCCGGTGGCGCTTTAGGCCGACTGCTTTGCTTGTCAGCAGTCGGCACGCACGGAGGAACCTCCACCCCCAGGACGGTGACATCATCCCCTCTCCTCTCCATGATAGGCTGCTCGTCGCCGGCCCCTCCAATCGTTGCCTGAGTTCCTGGTGTCGGTGGCACGGCGCGCAGGGGGATGATAAGTTGCGGAGCCCAGCCGTGCGCGGCCTCGTTTGTCTTTACCTTGGCGGCTGCTTCTACCTGGGCCTTGGTCGCCGTGTCTGCCCGCACCTTTGCAGCGGCGTCGGCTTGGGCCTTGGCCGCCGCGTCCGCCTGCACCGCCTTGGCTGCTGCCACCTTCTGCCTTTCCGCCTCCTCCCGCTCCTCGCGCGCCTCCCGCACGTTTTTCTCCGTCGCCTCCCGGAGGTCGGCGAGCGGGTCTATGCGGCGGGTGTTGGCGGAGCCCTCCGTCCCCCCGATGATGGAAGCAGAGGCTGACCGCTCAAGAGAGTGCAGGGCCCTGTTTAAGCAAGACAAGAAGAAATTCAGAAGGAGTTTCGCAAGTAAGATGAAAGGAAAAACACAAAGAAGAGTCAAGCACTTACGCGGATACCGTCAGAGGCTGCTTTGGGGTCCTCAGGAACTGGGCCGCCTTTGCGGCGGCCTCCTGCCGCTTGGTCGCGGCGGCCGTGTTCTTCGGCTTCTTCGTCCGGCTGCCGAACAGTGGCTTGGCGGCCTAGCACTTCGGCGCGCCGCCTGGTGCGGTCCGCACAGCTGACGAGCCTGCGCCCTCCCTATCGGTGCCATGCGGGTGGCGCGGCTCGTCCTTTCCTCGTCATCATCTGGCCACTCCTTGACGTCGCCTCCTCCGGAGCCGCCTGCTCCGCCACCGCCACCTGTGGCATCGTCCTCCTCCAAGGCGGCCACCCCTAAGTTGGGGCCGTCGACTTCACTCACAGACCGGTCTGGCAGGTACTCTTGGCCCTCCTCCAGGGCGTCAGCTGCCGGCTAGGGCATGAGGATCTGCACCGTGACTGACTTATCAGGCGGCAAAAGTAGAACCTGACAAATAAAAAAGAAAATAATTAAGGACTTACCGCAGGCGGCGGGTTTGCGCGGGAGTACGGTCTCTTGCCGAACTTCCACTCCTCCTTCGAGAGTTTGCAGTTCGAGATGAAGTTCACCAGATCGGTCACCTCCGTGTCCAGCATCTACTTGGTGAACATTCAGCACGGGTCTCAATGCCCACTCATCCGACTGATCAGGTGAGACCGGCCTTACCACGAAGGCGGTTAGCAGGTCCGATGCCTTGAGACCCTCCGACTCTGTCATCTCCTTGAGCCGGGCGATGGCAGCAGTGGAGGCGGCCGACAGAGTCTTCGGCTTGAAGGTCCAATTGGTGCGGGGCTCAGCTGGCGGGCCGGCTTTATAAGCCGGCAGGTTGACGAAGTCAGACATCGGATGGACATTCTTGACTTAGAAGTAAGATTTTTGCCACAGCTTGACCGACTATGTCAAACTGATGGCCGGGAAGTAGTTCCCGGCACCCGGACGTCGCACTGTGATGAAGGCTCCGCAATGGGTCGCCTCCCCCTTGACGGCAGTGCCGAGCTTGGTGTAGAAGAACTCCCCCTAGAGCTCAAGGGTGGGGAGAACGCCGAGGTAGCCCTCGCAGAGGGTGACGAAGGAGGACATCAGCACCACCATTTTCGGTGTGAGGTGGTACGGTTGGAGGCTATACAACTGAAGAAAGGACCGGAGGAAGCCGCTTGCCGGCAGGCCGAAGCCGCGAATGAAGTGCGACCAGAAGACGACGCGCTCGACTTCCTGCGGCACCGACGAGATCTCCGTTTCGGGCGGAGGACGTTCCCGTACGTAGTTCTCGTCGGGCAGCCACCGCGTCTAGCGGAGGAAGGTGATGTGGTCCTCGTGGACGTTCGAGCCGTCCCAGTCACCGACCTGTGCCATGAGGGCTTTGGCTCGACGGAGGCGCAGAACGACGGTGAGTGAGCGGACCCGTGGCAGAGCGGCAACGCTGCAGGGGAGACGCGCTTGGCAACAATGAGCTGCGGCGGCACTTCGGCGAGATGCGGGAGTGCAGCGGCGGCAGCAAGATGAGGAAATGAGAAGGGAGAGGAGGGTGCGCGTGCCTCTGCCGCCCCCTCCTCCCCCTACTTATAGCCCCAGGCGGCGAAGCCGAGGGGCGAGAATGTGGGTGTCGTGGGATTAATTGCGCCCACGACCCCAGGACCCCGCTTTAACCACGCAGTAACGACGTGTAGTTACTGCACCACGGAATGCCAATCGTTCGCCTCGGTCGCACCGGATCCGCGCGCGCCGAGGCCTGGTAGTGGCGGGCCCAAGCCTGCGGCGACGCCCGCCGCTAGCCAGAGGCTGGTAGGCGGCCCGGCCGGTGGCGCGCTGGCGCGCAGTAGCGGGCGGCAAGCCTGGCGCCTGGCTGTTGTGCCACCTGGCTCTCGCAACGACGTTTCAAAATCATCAGACGGACCGCCTGGCCACGACCGGCTCCGACCAATTGACACTTCAGAAGGCTGACGGAGCATGTTCACCAGATCACTCGGAGTAGGAAGCTGCTGAGGCTTCTCGCCTTCTCAGCAGCGGAGCCCCACTAGCTTCGGGGACTACTGTCAGAGTAAATGACCATGGGTAGCCTCATCCGCTCCCCATGGCGATTCAAGACATCAAGGCCAGCTGCGCCCCTCAAGCCTCAAGGACGAAGAGCCGCCTTCTTGGGGCCGGCTGGTCCAAGCGGCCGGCTGCCAGAGGGCGGCGGTCCTCAGAAGAAAGCCATGAGACATGCCGATTCCTAGCAGGCGGCCTCTAGAGAGGCCGGATTCTACTAGGCGGCCCCTCATGCCCTCAAAGTTAGCACCCACATAATTACGACGAGACGGGGCATGGCTACAGTGTAGTGTGCCACCCCTAGTCCCAGGCAGAGCATGGCCACAGTGCAGCATACCGGGCGGACATCCCTTGCCTGGCGCAACACTATTGCCACGCAGCCAATGACGTCACCCATGGTAGAGAAGGCCATGCTCCCACTATGGGCTGTCGGTACGGTCCGCAGGCGGCAGGCCCTACCTGTCCATGAGAAGCCAGGAGGCGGCGAGCCCCAACCAGTCGGCACGGGGGGATGCCGACTCCCAGCAGGCGGCCCTCCCCCTCCATCAAAGTCAGTGCGCCATTAATTAGAAGAGACGGGGAGTGGCTACAGTGAACGTTCGCCAAGCAGCGGTACTATAGCCACGCCTTCCCCGACAAAGCACACATCATCAGTGGCAGGACCCGCAAGCGGCGGGCGCGGCCTATTGGTGAAGTACGAGACAACCTGCGGGAACCTTCAGCCGACAGGTCCCAGCGGCCGCCAGAGAAGCCGGCGACCATAGACACTAACAGCCGGGACCTACACCCGGCCAGATTACCATTGTACCCCTGGGGTGTAGGCCTATATAAACCCCCAGGGCACCCATGCAAAGGGTTCAGACCTTAGTTTACCCACACTCACACATAGAGAGAGGAAGCTAGGGCTAGCCTTACTCTTCTTCCCTCTCTAGAGAAGCAGCTCAAGGAGCAAGCTTGTAGCCACCATTGTTGCTTGAGTGATCATGCAGAGACCCCAGAGAGCAGGAGTAGGGGTGTTATCATCTAGGAGAGCCCCGAACATGGGTAATATTTGTCGGCGTGCATGTTTGCGCCTTGTCCCATTTCCAGGCACCGGCGACGTATTATTAGCCCCCTCCATGATAAGGCACCCGTTGGCATATGTCGCACGACACCCCCGACAATCACACACCCAAGTCAAACGTGTATTATGATAAGCGATTGTTGAAGGTTACACAACAATAGTACTTTGATGTAAGAACATGGTGTGATAGAGAGATATTGTATGTTCTAGAAACAGGAACACATGTCTTATTCACAAGTATAATGTGTAAAGTAAGCAGATGGAATTCAAAAATATTAGAAGCAATACAATCTAGACATCATACATAACATGCAACCACATATAACAGTGCCAAGTTAGAGGGAGCACCTGTGATGGTGCACTAGGGAGACGTGCTCATCATCGACACAACTACGTTGAGTGTCTATGCATGTGTTGTCTTGGAAATCATCTTGGGGGGATGGAGGAGTAGAATTTGTAGAGGCCCACAGTTTGGAAGGAGCACCTTTATCCACTTCCTTGCTAACTTCCTTTCGCTTTATTGACTTTGAATGGTCAAGTAAAACCGACAAGAAAAAGCAATAAAATTCACTCTTTAGAACTCATTCGTGCATGATACTGACAATCACTACTTTGATGTAAGGCAAACACATGATACCAGGATGGAATAATACGAAAAACAGGACGGCATGGCATATTCACAACTGTTTGTGTAAACTAAGCAGAAACCATTTCAACAAATAAGAAGCAATGCAAGCTAGACACCACATGAAAGATGCAACCAATATGACTCTGCCAAGTTAAAAACGTCCCATCATAAATGGCATTTCAACAAATTAAGCAGCATGCTATAAATCATATGAAAGATGCAACTAGTATCACACTGATATACTAAAGGTGTCTCGTCATTTTGATTGATGCGGGATACAAAAAAAACAATAGTTTTATGTAAGGACATGCTCAATGGGCAGATGTACTATGTACTAAAAATAGGAAGGCATGTCACATTAATAGGTATAATGTATAAACTAAGCATAATAGCACATGCATTTTAACCAGATTGGAAGAATTACAATATAGACACCATATGCAACATGCAACCACATATCATGCTGCCAAGTTAGAGCAAGCACCTGCGATGTTAGTGTAGGGGGAATGCGGTAATCAACTATAGAGCTACGTTCACTATCTTCATCTAGCCTTGCTGTTTCTTGAGAATCATGTGGGGAGGCTGATGCTGCAATGTTTAAATGAGGATCTTTTCTCACAGTCGTCCACTGGCCTGACTACCTCATCGTAAGTGATTGATGAGGGATACACAAGAACATTAGTTTGATGTAAGAACATGGTTAATAGACAGATGTACTAGCATGTACAAAAAACAGGAAGGCATGTCATATTCAAAGGTATAGTGTGTAAGCTAAGCAGATGCAATTTAACCAAATTGGAAGCAATACAAGCTAGACATCTGGCTGGAGTGGTGAGCATGATCATCTAGGACCTGAGAGCCTGGTGGGAGGCGGGCTGCTTGGCCACCATCATGGCTTTTAGTTGGCTTCCGTGTGATGCATGCATCTTTGGGCTTGTCACTGGCTCGACCAATGCCCTGACTAGCTATTTGACTTCTGGTACTCCCGGGATGGTGGTTCATGTATAAAATATCTTTCCTTATCTTAATAAAGACTGACTTCGGCCTTTCGAATACAAGCTAGACACCATATGCAACATGCAACCACATATGACACCGCGAAGTTAAAGCAAGCACCTGGGATGGTTGTGTGTGGCAATTGTGATCATCAACTATAGAGCTACGTTTATCGTCTCCATCTGCTGACACTGCACCCTTTATAACGCTGAAACGTGTCTGGCCTAGCCGCATACCACGCTGGAGCGACTTCTCTCTTTTCTTTTCTGCTTCTATGAAGGCAGAGTTTGAAATACCCTTGCATAAAAACACAATAGTGAGAGTATGGGTGAAGTGTGCAGAACTAGTGCACTGTAAAAGTAGCAGATAGCAGGTGGCTGAAAAATAAATGACAGGAGACATATCAAAGCTCTACAACATTGCAAGGCAAACAAAATTAGATTCTACTCCGTATGATTTTGTAATATATGAGCACAGGAAATGCAGGTACTCCTCCAGCACACCACCACATGTGGTCCTATCAAGATATTAGTCGACTGAAAATAAATAGGTCAGTCGATTTTTTATGAACCGTCCGATCTATAAGGAACGGGCAGATGGCCTTCGTCTACCTCCCGCCAGTCACTGTTGCGATCTTTCTCGAACCGCCAGTGACCACCGGCCCAGACCCCTACTCCGCCGCCCCACCCTCCCCTCGACCTCACACAACTGCCATGCTTGGCAGCACCCCCAGGCCATCCCTTTAATCCCGTCCGACCTCCAGATCGGGCGTCAGCAGCTCTAGGCCCCACACGCCCCTAAGATAAACACCGAGGCCCTGCTTCCCCGGCGTAATAGGTGGACTAGCGCCTATTACGTCGGGGAATGCTTCCGTTAATTGGGAATCAACTGACCAGGAACTGAAATCCAAGGGGGCGACGGACCTCTAGCTAAGGTGAAATAGTATATGAGGAGAACCCTTATGCATCGCGAGTTACTAGGAACATCTAGTATCAAGAGGAAGCGGTCAACTAGTGTCTTCTGTGGGATGAAGACCGTGCAAGCAGACATGTAAAATTTGCACGAATAAGGGAAGAGGAGTACCATTTCCGATTGCCAGTGTGGTCGCCTCCATATGTCGCGTCGATCTTCTTCTTTTTGCCAGGGAAATCGATGTTTTGGAGGAGGGTGCAGGCTTGGACAAACCCCTTGCCAAATTGTTGACTGTGTTGCCATGGCCGTATGTCGGTGGAGGGGAAGCAGATCCGAGGCGGCGAAGGACGGCGTAGCAGGAACATCTCCGGTGCGGTTGACGGTGGCGAAGTTGGAGTGGCAGCGGTGAGGCGCAGGACGGCATGGTTGAACTGGCTCAGGTACGGACGGCTCGGCCTCGGCTTGAACTACTAGCCTTGGAGGGCATTGCGGTTGAGGTTGCGGTGGACGACGACCTTGGGGTATCGACTCCGGCGTGATGGAGGAGGGTGGCGGTTGATGGGTGAGATGGGGTGGCGGATGGAGGACGCCAGGGTTTCACGGCTGGTGGAGAGGTAGTTTTGGTGCCCACGGAGTACGAATGGGGAATTGGGTGGGGGTGGGGGAGCTAAGGGAGAACCATGTTTCGGTCTGGGACGCGCTTGTTTTTGGCTTTTTTTTTGAACAGATGGGACGCGCTTGTTTGAAATTTCGGGAAAGTACAAACTTTGCCCCCCTCTTAAATTTTGGACCTACCGCGGGTCGGGGTAGGATGGTAATCCCAGGTGTCCCAAATAGTGGGCGGGAGCGATTTCGGCCGCGCGCATGTGTGCTTAGGTGGCCATTGTGTATGAATGTTTTTGGAGGCGGTTGCGTGGCGTCTAGATGAAGCTACAAACCTACCCCAGTGTAGACCTTTGGACGTCGGGCGGGTAGGTTTCACGGGTCAGGGCTAGAAAAGTAATTTCCTTCTACTACCAAACATTGGTCTCACGCGGTTTCGGGCGAGTAGAGGCTCTTTTGGCGCTTCGTTCAACATTTTGAAACAGAAGCATTCACGTTTAGAGTACTCTTGAACTTTGAGGATTGACCTAAATAGACAACGTTAAATTTGACCTTGTATGTTTGAAAACCTCATTAAATTATCTGCTTCTTTTTGAAATTTTGACGCTTGAAAATCCTATAACTACGATTATTTTGTAATGGAGGAGCTAAATTTGAATCTATTTTGTACACGACTATATATGCTATTACGTACAAAGTCAGAGCAAAGATTGGTGCCCCCATAATTTAGGTATGATTTACAAATGCCATGATATCGAATTCAAATAATTGAATGGACTTCATGTTGAATTTGATTTTTTTAAACCACCTTAAGTTCAATTCAAATGTATGCTAGTTCATAGCTAGCTATTTATAATGTTCGTTGTGTAACTTTCGTATGTATATTGTGCTTTACACACACAACATGAACTATACTCACGTTTATATTCGATTGCTAAAGCTATGCATTGTCTGGAGTTCAACATACTAACTATGTGGATCAATTATGTCGAATAATAACATAGACATGCTCAAATTCGATAGAATATAGATGTCTGATGGATCAATGACCGTTCCTTACGCGAATGGCAAATATCATGATCTATCCTAATATTTGGATGCAATTTCTATCTTTAATCAATGTGTACATCAGTCTATTATGTGTAGTTTCACTCTCCATCGGTGGTCTCTCACACATGCTCACACACTCTCTCTCGAGGTGTCTTTCTCGCAGACATGCTCTCAATATAACCCTCCCTCTCGTAACCATTTACGACTGTTTTCACTAACCTTTATCATAAGCACTCTTCCTCTCACAAGCATACACACACACAATCCCCATCGACCCTTTCTTTATACATAGACCTGCCTACGTGTCTCCTGTACGCACATTATCTTTAGGCCTGTCTCTCACGCATTGTCTCACACCTCTCTTCCTAATCGACGAGTATGATTCTAGCAGAGCATTCTGTAGGATGCCCTTAAAGTTAGGTTGGATGAATAGTAATATCAGATATAAGGGGTTACCTTAGTCCGAGAACCTAGGGTTACAAATCCCAGCCGGCCTTGTCAGTGGACACACAGTCCTTCATAATTCTGCTATCTTTGTCTTGTACGACTAGTCATCACTACAAAAAAATACACTTCCGTGATGATACGTGTTTGTCACAGTAGGTCACGTTTTCTGTCATGCATGTACATCCATGACGATTTTATGACAGAATCAAGATAGTCATACATGAGATGTCGTAGAAGTGTTCCATGACATTACCAAAATTATCATCACGGAAGTATCCACTTCCATGACGATATATCGCGCGTCATGGAAGTGCTTTCGTCAAGGGTGACCGACACGTGACATCTGCCGTAACGGGTCGCCGTTAAGCTATCGAGTCCGGTTTTGGATTCGATAACCTGTTAACAGCCCGGACCAATGAGGATTTTCCACGTGTAAAATTGTCATTGGCCGTAGGAAACACGTGTTGGCTCACTGTTGGGACAGATGTCATCCATTCATTGGACAGGAGGCGCCTATGACAGGTGGACACGTGGCACGGTCCAATAGAGGCCCGTTCCGGTGAAAAGGCTGGGCCTGTCAAAATAAGCGGGCCGGCCCATTAGCGGCCTACTTGAGTCAGGCCCATATGCAACTACGACCCATACAACTTACATAGAATCGGCCCATCAAAGGCCCATTCTAGATTTGACAATATTCAGGCCATCGTCAGTTTAAGCCCGTTAACGGCCCGCTATGTCTTTAGGCCCAATTGTGGCCCGAGGTTCTTTCGGCCTATTAGCAGCCTATCGTTAGTTCCAGCCCGTTAACGGACCGGAACTTCTTTCGGCCATTTTCCAGCCCATTCTGCAATTGGGCCAATTCTAGCCCGCTGTGACTTTAGGCATGTCCTCGGCCCATTCGGTAAATGGGCCAAGTCTTAGCCCATTTTTCTCTCGGCCTGTTAACGGCCCGCACAACAGTTGGGCCTTTGACTTTAGGTCCATTAGGGGCCCATGTTCATGAGGCATCATTTCAGTCCGGTAGCGACTTTCGGCTGTTAAAAGCCTAGTTTGCAAATTGGGCCTCCTCGGCCCATAACACTTTCGTCCTCTTCTTGGCAGTAGAAGTAAAAGGGCGAGACAAAATTGACATTTATTTCGCTCGTTAGAGGCTGGGCCATTTCCATTTATACGGCCCTATCGAGCTTTTGGCCTGTTAACAGCCTGCTAAGAGCCGTTGTTTCTGTGGGCCACATCATTTTGGATCCACTTAATATTATTTTGACCAGCCTAGTAAAGGCCCGCTTTGACTACACATGTTTGTTCGTTTGTATGGCGTCCAGGAAATGTTTGGGCGTGTTGGACATACTATCGCCTCTAAAAGCATACACTATACAATAAAAACACTAAGGCATAGAAACGTAGAATAATCCTACACTATACAATAAAGAAATTACAGCCGAATATACCAACTGGGCATTATAGTTCGGCACCAGTGATAATAAAGTGTACACAAACAGCAAATTACATACACTGGACAAATAAAGCTCATACATCATGGACACACATCAACATAACTTACCATTTGAACTATAATCTCATCAGAAAATAGGATTGGCCGGATTCAAATAGCACAAATTTCAGTCTGCAACATCTCCAATACCTTCGTGGTTACCTCAGTGCCTTGTTTCATTTTTTGACTCCTGCATCTAATACCTGCATGTCCAGTCTCAACTTGTTCATTGTACATTGAGAATCATGTACACGTTGTCTTGCCACCTCTAGTTGATGCTCGAGAACATCACCACATTCCAATTCCAATCCATAATCATTCGGTAATGGCCATGCCGCCTTTGCGCATGAGATCTTTGTGTTGATGCCACTTCATCCTGAAATGTTTCTGTAAGTACACATGACTAGGGTAATAATATAGTTACAACAGTGAAGCGAGCAAGACAGACTATTTTGTACATGGCAAAACAGGACTAACAATAATGTTACACGTCATGAAGCATAAGCAGGTGATATTTTTAAAAATTATAAAAATGGTAGTCTGTGCAGCCTGCATACAGAAATCCCTCTTAGCTCACGAGAGGAGCATGATGTTGGGGCCAAATCCAAAACACAGACAAGTTACAAATTTAGACAGCATGTTGCGTATAAGTAAGCAAGCAGTTGGGCATTCTGTAGCTCAATTAAAGTCTTAGGGAGCATAATGAACAACAGAGGGATTCATACAAACCTACTACAGCAAGCAAAACTATGCAATCATTAGCCTAGTATAAACTAGATTGTGAGCCTCATGCAGTAATAGGTTGTTAATAGACTTCAAAGCTTCAGGCACACTTCGCCAGAGTAATTAAATGGTAAGGCCTTTAATTATGTCAACTAATAGTTATACAAGTACCCTACATCAGGCATCATTGTTTGGGCATCTCATTAACTGAGGACAAATAAAGCAATTGAAAAGAGCAAATTAACTATGCCTGAAACAAACAAGGAATTGAACTGTTGAGTTGGATACAGTGACTTACCTTAACTGGTTGAATAGGCTCAGCGCTGCTCCTACTTCTCTTGCAAGGCTCCTTCCTAACATCTTGTACTTGGAAATCCTCAATCTTATCTTCATTGCACCCCCTCTGCAAGGTGACACAAACTAGTTACTCGTCTCCTTGGAAGATAAATATACATACTTTCCAGTCTGTGAACAACACAAAAGGATGAGATTATAACAAAACAACACCACATAATGAAACATGCCACATCTTTTGCACTTGCACACAATGAAATGAGCATTTGTTATGTGTGCACTATGTAAAAACTAGGCATACCTTCGAACTAGATCTCTAGGTACTCTTGGAGAGCCTTCTTTAGTGTACAGCCAAACCTTTATGTCACCTATGAGTTAGAAAAGGCCCCACTACAGCAGCCCTTAGTGTTTAAATCGTTGATAAGCTCTGTTAGAGTGTTAGGTCAAGAACAACAAGTAATCAAAGCAAATAGTCCTGGTATGGCTGGTTGATGCAAACAAGTAATTAAAAGATGTGTGAGCAAATCTTACATACTCCCTCCTTCCAGGGCCTAATCGTTTTTCGAGGCTAACTTTGACCAAGTGTTATAGCAATAATATATGACATGCAAGTTACACAAAGCATACCGTCAAATTCGTACATGAAAGGAGCTTCCAATGATATAATTTTCACATTATACATCTCATCTATTATTAGTCTTATCAATAGTTAAAGTCGGTCTTGAAAAACACATTAGGCCCTATATAGATGGAAGGAGGGAGTATCAAGAAATGAAGCAAAGAAGGAGGCTTAAAGACCATTGAGGGAGTCCTGGATTAGGGGGTCCTCGGACAGCCGGACTATATACTTTAGCCGGACTGTTGGACTATGAAGATACAAGATTGAAGACTCCTTCCCGTGTCCGGATGGGACTCTCCTTGGCATGGAAGGCAAGCTTAGCAATACGGATATGTAGATCTCCTCCCTTGTAACCGACTTTGTGTAACCCTAGCCCCCTCCGGTGTCTATATAAACCGGAGTGTTTAGTCCATAGGACAACAACAATCATACCATAGGCTAGCTTCTAGGGTTTAGCCTCTAGGATCTCGTGGTAGATCAACTCTTGCAATACTCATATCATCAAGATCAATCAAGCAGGAAGTAGGGTATTACCTCCATCGAGAGGTCCCGAACCTGGGTAAAAATCGTGTCCTCCGCCTCCTATTACCATCCGCCTTAGACGCACAGTTCGGGACCCCTACCCGAGATCCGCCGGTTTTGACACCGACATTGGTGCTTTCATTGAGAGTTCCACTATGTCGTCGCGATAAAGGCTTGATGGCTCCTTCGACCATTGCCTACGATGCGATCCGGGGCGTGGTTTTCCTCCTCGGATAGATCTTCGTATTCGGCGGCTTCGTACTGCGGGCCAACTCGCTTGGCCATCTGGAGCAGATCGAGAGCTACGCCCTGGCCATCAGCTCAGGTTTGGAAACTTGAACTATATTGCCGACATCCGGGGAGACTTGATCTTCGACGGATTCGAGCCCATGTCAGGTGCGCCGCATAGTCACGACGAGCATGACTTAGCTCTGCCGTCGGACAGTGTTCGAGAGATCACACCTGCAAATACTCCGGCCCTCAATCCGGAACAGATTGCGCCATCCGAGGACGGGTGGATGGACCCCGCCACGAAGACCGCGCACTCAGCGGCGATAGAGCCGAATGCTGACTTCACTTCCTATGAGACCCTTGTTGCTGGACACTTGGATTCGTCCCTGGCCACGGGCTCTGAGCTGCCTGCGTCCGTGCCTATCGAATCAGATTGGGCACCGACTATGGAGTTTTCCTCCGCGGATATCTTTCAGCACTCACCACTGGGCGACGTGCTAAACTCATTGAGGTCTCTCTCCTTGTCAGGAGACCCTTGGCCGAATTATGTCCGACTAGAATGGGATGCGGACGACGAAGAAATTCGCCCCCACCGACCACCCACTTAGTAGCCACTCTCGACGATTTAACCGACATGCTCGATTGCGGCTCCGAAGACATCGACGGTATGGACTACGATGCAGGAGACGAACAGGAACCACCACCCACAGGGCGCTGGACTGCCACCTCATCATATGATATATACATGGTGGACACCCCCAAAGAAGGCGAACGCGATAAGACAACGGAGGATAATGCCTCAAGAAGCAATCCAAGCACCGACGTCAGCGGCGCCGCTCTAAGTCCCGCCATAGCAAAAGCAGCGATACCGGCACAACACACAATAACGCTCCAGATAGTGCCAAAGACGACGACAATCCCCTCCAGCCAGACCTTGAGCGGGAAGATTAACAAGCTAGCCCTCCGGAACAGGAAGCAGAAGGAGAATGAGAGGATGATAATTAGATGCCTCTCTTCAAAGACGAGGTGAGACTCGGCGACGAAGAATTTATCGTGCCTGAGGATCCCGTCGAGCAGGAGAGCTTCAAGCGCCAGCTTATAGCCACAGCAAATAGCCTGAAGAAAAAGCAACAACAGCTTCGTGATGATCAAGATCTGCTAGCGGATAGATGGACTGAAGTCCTAGCGGCCGTGGAATACGATCTCGAGCGCCCAACCAAGAGTTTCCCAAAGCGCAGGTTGCTACCCGAACTCGAGAGGAAGCATTAAAAACTAAACCAGCGTATGATGCGGCTGATCGGCCACCTCGTGGCCGAGACAAAGGGGCATATTAGCCTGAAGTCCAGCCCGCACCCCGTCGCCAGACAAACAAAAACACCAAGGCCCGGGGCAACACGCAGGACCTGCGAAGCGCATTGGAAAACAAAGCAGGACATACAAGATCGATCTACGGATCACGGGGTCGCGCCCCAACGCGTGACGATGATCGTCACGCCGGATAGACTAAAAGCAAATCCGGCCGGGCCGAATACAGTAGACAAGACTCGTATGAACTGCGTCGCGACATAGCCCGACACAGAGGTGCCACACACCCCCTATGCTTCACTGACGAAATAATGGATCACGAATTCCCAGAAGGGTTTAAACCTGTAAATATTGAATCATATGATGGCACTACAGACCCTGCGGTATGGATAGAAGAATTCTTCCTCCACATTCACATGGCCCGCGGGGATGATCTACACACCATCAAGTATCTCCCGCTAAAACTCAAAGGGCCGGCTCAGCATTGGCTGAATAGCTTGCCGGCAAACTCCATCGGAAGTTGGGAGAGCCCGGCAGATGCATTCCTGGACAATTTCCAGGGCACTTATGTGCGACCGCCGGATGCTGGCAACTTATGTCAATAACTCAGCAGCCTTCCCTGCCAGGAAACTCTTGACCCGGTTCCTAACTAAGAAGAACCAAATTGTCGACTGTCCGGATGCAGAGGCCTTAGCGGCATTTAAGCATAACATCTGTGACGAGTGGCTCACCCGGCACCTCGGCCAAGATAAGCCAAAATCCATGACAGCCCTCACGACACTTATGACCCGCTTTTGCGCGGGCGAAGATAGCTTGTTGGCTCGTAGTAACAACACAGCAAGCAAACCTGGCACATCAGAGGCCAGGGATAGCAACGGCAAACCATGGCGCAACAAACACAAGCACCGCAAATATGGTGAAAACATTGAAGATACGTCAGTTAATGCCGGGTTTAGTGGATCAAAGTCCGGTCAGCGGAAAGGGCCACTCAAAAATAACAACTCGGGTCCATCCAATCTGGACCGCATACTCGATTGCCAATGCCAAATTCATGGCACCCCAGGGACGCCAGCCACCCATACCAACAGAGAATGCTGGGTCTTCAAACAAGCTGGCAGGGAAGGCGCCAAAAATGGAGAAGGGGGGTCTCAAAGCGATGATGGAGATGAAGAGCCCAAATCACCGAACACAGGAGGGCAAAACAAATTTCCCCCGCAAATCCAAACGGTTAACGTGGTAAACTCCACCCAAATTCCCAACCCGGACCGGATACGCACCCTTAGGGATGCCGACTTAACGGAACTGGTCGTCCCATAATATAAACTAGGGCCGGTCACCTTCAACCGCACGGATCGTCCGGTTAACACTAATCAGGGCAATCCAGCCGCACTAGTCCTCGACCCAATAATTGACGGGTTCCACCTCACACGAGTCCTTATGGACAGAGGCAGCAGTCTAAACCTGCTTCACCACGACACAGTGCGCAAGATCGGCATCGATCATTCGGTGATCAAACCCACTAAAGCCACTTTCAGAGGTATTATACCAGGTGTGGAAGCCAGCTGTACAGGCTCCATCGCCCTCGAGGTAGTCTTCGGATCACCAGACAATTACCGTACCGAAGAGTTAGTCTTCAAAATCGTCCCTTTCCGCAGTGATTATCAGGCACTGCTCGGACGAACCGCGTTCACTCGATTCAACGCGGTGCCACATTATGCCTACCATAATCTCAAAATGCCCGGTCCACGCGGCATCATCACGGTTAATGTCAAGGATGAACTTTACTTTGGCACCAACGAGTACACCGCCGCCTTAATAGCAGAAGCAACGAGCAGCACCTTGCAGCGGAACCTTGAGTCGACGGCCAGGCTCCCGGACACCGTCAAAGGACTCCGAACTACTTCGCGGAAGGATAGCCCGGCTCGTCCAGAGCTCAATTAAACACTCCGGCGAAGGCCAGGACAGGCCGCACTCAGCGGCTCAACCGCTCTCCGGCACGCAAACATTTCTTACATTTCCTTCGCAGGTTCACCTTTGCGCCGACCAGGACGGGCGATATGGAGGCAGCTCGAACGCTCAAGGGAATCATTAGACATTCCCCACGATGACCATCCGACTATATTCCGGATCCGCACACAGCTTCTTCGCCCCAGGTCTCAGCAGGTTTCACAGTAATATTTCCTTTTTATCACATTACCTGTACTTATACGCATCAACGTACTATTCAAATACAACATATGGATTCATATGATGCTTATCTGCTGTTATTTCTTATTAAAATTCTCTTGTCAAGTGGCATCCGTACACCATGATATGCCTTCAAATATGCCAGGGGCTTCATTTTACCCATAATACGGCAATAAAGTCCGAACACCTTCAAGGAAGTTCGGCACCCGGAACCTATAGCATTATATGCATCAGCTCCGAGTCATGTCTTGGGTCAATAGTTGGGTTTGCCCGGCTTCCATGTTTTGGTACCTTACGTTCCACTATATCGGCTAAGGTAGCACTGGGAGAACTACTGCGATTGTGTCCTGGTTCTTCCGGACGAGCACCTCAGTAGAGAAAGCTGAAAACTGACCGTCATGATACGGCGAGAGCTGGTGAGCAGTTTGAGAGGTTGTAAAATCTTTAAGGATTTCTCCCGCATAATGCCATAACCAATGCAGCGTGCGATGGATCGGGCGCTTATAGAGCCCGTCGTGCGGTCTTCCGAACACCAGGGGCTGCTCCTACCTTCCTAAAGCTCCTATGGCTAAGTGAGAGCGATAAAGCCCTATAGTCCGATTGCCTGGTTCGTTGTGCTGAACATCTCCTTCGAAGGACCCAAAACTGGGATAAAGAGTGATCAGGTCTATCCCAACACCCCGCATTTCTTATGTGGGGGCGAAGGTTTAATGGCCAACTCTCAGGATTAATATATAAAACGGCCGCGCAGGAGGATAAACTTTTATATAACAGGCAATAAATAATATAAATGACCTTGTTCAGACATTACAAAGGACAACATGATTTGCATTCATGGAAATATAATGTCCTTGGTACATAGCTCCGCTGCAAGGCAGGATCCTTTCAGGACACTCTCATAATATAATTCGGGCTTGCGGTGCTCCTTCCTCCGGGCGGTCCTTCGGTCATCGCCTTTTCAAAGCATACATCTTCCCCAAAGTGCACCTTCAAGACGGGCGAAGGCCATTCGCGCACCCTCTATACAGACCGACCGCTTGATGACATCAAGTCAAGGGCAGGCACTCATAAGCCGCTTCACGAGCCCGAAGTAGCTGCTTGGAATCGGCTCGGCGGGCCATAGCCGGATAATCAGATCCTTCATGGCCAGTTCTGCCGCCTTATGAAGTTCGATCAGCTGTTTCAGTTGACCGGCAAAGGGCATCAGATAATTCGGTGCCAAATACTGCATCCAGAAGAGCTTATCCGCAGTGTTCCTTTCTTCGGCTTGATAGAATTGGGCGGCATCTGATATGCTGCGGGGCAGCTTGGCAAATACCCCTGAGAAATCTGAATTCAAAATTAGAAACATAATTTTCTCCTCAAATGCTTGCTTTACATGGAAAAAGCCTTACCCGCCGCGATCTTCCTCGCCTCTTGGATCCCCTGCAGGGCACTTTGGGTTTCCCCGCCTGACACGCCTTGGCGAGTTCGGATTCTTTCTTCGTTAAACTCTACACCAAGGTCTCGCACTTCTTCACGGCCTCTTGCAGCTCCTGCTCAGCTTTAATCACCCTGGCCTCGTGCTTCTCTCAAAGATCCTGCTCTGTGGTTGCCTGTTTCTCGGCCTCGGCCACAACCTTCTTAAGAGCCTCGACTTCGGTCACCATCCCTAGGGCAAACCATGAAGCCTATTTCATCATACTGAAAATTCATTCGCAATAAACGCGAACAAGACTTGTGCATACCTTGTTTATCTCCCAACTGCATTTTCAACTGGCCAAGTTCTTCTTTGGCCCGCTCCAGACTTTGATTCAGTCCGGAGATCTCCGCAGTATGAGAGGCAGCAGCCGCTACAGACGCCTGCTTATAACAGAAGAGAAATAGATGTCATTCAATGAGTCTTCCTGCGAACATAAATTCGATCCTCTGTCCGGTTCTTTCTTTCACCGAACAGTGTATCAGGGGCTACTATCCATACCATGACACTCTTCGAAACCTCATAAAACATACCTCAAACCTTTTATAAGGCTGACACGGGCTCCATTCAGTCCACTCTCAACAGACTGAATCTTCTCAATCACCGCACCCATAAGGGCATGGTGTTCATCGACGATGGAGGCGCTCTTCAGTGCCACCAACAAAGCATTCGACACCTCTGGTTGGACAGAGGTTGCCGGTGGAACAGGCATGTTCCCTTCAGCTGAGAGAGCATGCCTGCTCGATTCTGGAGCCGTATTGGTCTCCGGAACTGCATTCGGCTGGGAGCCGAATTCCAGATGGCCCCCGCCGTCAGCTCCCATGGGAATCTTATCCCCCATGTGTCCGGCCCCTGAAGTTTGACCTCCAGGCGCTGCCTTCACGGTCTTTTCCTCTCCTCCTTGGCCGGGGTCCCTCTGGGACGAAGCCTCGGTGGTATTCACCTGTTTGAAGGAAGGGGCCTTCGGGGGCGTCCCGCTCTCCATAGCATCTAAGCTCGGCGAATCCTCTGATGAGGATTGTTTGGTACGGGGCCGCGCCGGACTACCAAAAAATGGCTCAGGTTAAAATATTATGCCATGATGAGTCTGGACGCATAAACGTACTCAGATTCAATATACTCACGAATTCACCAGGGGCTGGGCCCTGGGATCCCATGCCGGGCCACTGTCGGCGGCGGCAGTGGACTCCTCTGGAAGAGGAGCTTTTCCCCTTTCAGGCGACTCGGCCTGCAAGTGTGCAGAGGCCGTCCTCTTCTTTCTTCCCCCCGCAGGGGATTCATCTTCCTCCTCCTCCTCGTCCTCTTCGGAGGCGGAACGGGCATCAGAGCCTTCAGATATTGTGTCCGAAGTGCCGCGGCGACGAAGGCCGCCCCGGGTCTTTTTGGCCTCCTTCTCGGCCGTCTTCTTCGGCACCTTGTAAGGCGCCGGGACCAGCATCTTCGTCAGAAGTGGGACGGCCGGTTCTTCGGGCAGCGGGGCCGGACAATGGATCCGCTCCGCCTTCTTCGTCCAGCCCTAGGAGAGTTGTGGAAAACACATTAAGCGCTTCCCTTGGGTTGTGCGGATAAAAAGTACGATGACTTACCGAACTTGCAGGGCGGGACAGTTGGTACCCGCGGTCTTCGGCGGAGTCCAGCCATGATTTGCTGGACTTGAAAACACCTTCTAGTTGTACTTGTGCAAGGAGCCGAAAAGCTCTCGCAGGGTTTGGTGCTTGGCCGGATTGAATTCCCATAGATTGCAAGTCCGGTGTTGACAAGGCAGGATCCAGCGAACTAACATCACCTGGACTACATTGACAAGTTCAGTGTTCTTGTCTCCCATATCTTTAACGCGCGTCTGGAGCACTGATAGTTCGTCGGACGGGGACCAGTTCAGGCCCTTCTTGACCTAGGATGTAAGCCAAGGGGGGGCACCGGATCAAAACTCAGGAGTAGCGGCCCATTCCGTGACGCGCGGCTCGGTGATGTAAAACCACTGCTGTTGCCACTCCTTGACGGAATCATTAAAGGTTCCTGTTGGCCATATGACGTTGGGCATCTTGCTCAGCATAGCACCCCCGCACTCGGCGTGCTCGCCGACCACTACCTTGGGCTTCACATTAAAAATCTTCAGCCATAAGCCGAAGTGTGGCGAGATGCGGAGAAAAGCCTCGCACACGACAATGAATGTCGAGATGTTGAGGAAGGAATTAGGGGACAGATCGTGAAGATCGATCCCATAATAATACATGATGCCGTGAATGAACGGGTGGAGGGGAAACCCTAGCCCGCAGAAAAAGTGAGGGAGGAATACAACCCTCTCGTGGGGTTCCGGAGTAGGGACGATCTTTCCCGTCGTCGGGAGACGATGGCTTATTTTCTTGGCCAGATACCCGACCTCCCGAAGCTTTTTGATATCCTTCTCTCGGACGGTAGAGGCCATCCATTTGCCTCCTGCTCCGGATCCGGACATTTTCGGAAGGCCTTTGTGGGCAAAGAATATGAACACTTGGGCGCTGGAGCTCGGGCGGAGGGGAATGGATCGGGAAGAAGAAAGCGTGGGTGCGAAAGGGAGTCCTTATCCCCTTATAAAGGCAGCAGGGATTCTGCGCCTCCCCGCTTGCCTGGTAAAACCGCTTATTCCCCAAGCGTCGTAATTGATGGCACGGTTGGGTTACCCACACCCGTATTGATGAGAATCCCGTGATAAGGGGACACGATCTCTGCTTCGACAAGACGTGCCAGGAAAACCGCCTCGCAATATGTGCAGTGGCTGGTTGAGAAAAACAGATCGAATAATGACTGAGCCGTGGTGCGATGTCATGCTGCAGAATGTGTCAGCAGATTAGATTTGTGGAAATATTATTCTCTCTATGGTGGTATGTGGAATTTTTTTTGCAGAGACGGACACTATCCTTGTGTTCAAATCCTTCTATGGAATATTCGGAGGAGGAACCCGCCTTGCAATGCCGAAGACAATCTGCACGCCGGACTCATCGTCATTGAAGCCTGGTTCAGGGGCTACTGAGGGAGTCCTGGATTAGGGAGTCCTCGGACAGCCGGACTATATACTTTAGCCGGACTGTTGGACTATGAAGATACAAGATTGAAGACTCCGTCCCGAGTCCGGACGGGACTCTACTTGGCGTGGAAGGCAAGCTTAGCAATACGGATATGTAGATCTCCTCCCTTGTAACCGACTATGTGTAACCCTGGCCCCTCCGGTGTCTATATAAACCGGAGGGTTTAGTCCGTAGGACAACAACAATCATACCATAGGCTAGATTCTAGGGTTTAGCCTCTACGATCTCATGGTAGATCAACTCTTGTAATACTCATATCATCAAGATCAATCAAGCAGGAAGTAGGGTATTACCTCCATCGAGAGGGCCCGAACCTGGGTAAACATCGTGTCCCCCGCCTCCTGTTACCATCCAATTTAGACGCACAGTTCGGGACCCCCTACCCGAGATCCGCCGGTTTTGACACATACACATGTATATAGATTCCAGTATGTCTTTGTAGAGATTCCAGTATGGACCACATACAGATGTATATAGATGCATTTTCGAGTGTAGATTCACTCATTTTGCTCCGTATGTAGCCTATAGTGGAATCTCTAGAAAGACTTGTATTTAGGAATGGAGGTACGAGGTAGTATCATGTATGACATCTACATATCTAATTTAGCAGCCAGTAGTAGAAATATTGTCTGCACAAAAGGATTACTGGTCGAAAATCCTAGCAAAGCACGCTGGCAGGCACAAAACAATACAAGAGAGAGAGAGAGACGCCGGTATATGTCTTTGTAGAGATTCTAGTATGGACCACATACAGATGTATATAGATGCATTTTTAGTGTAGATTCACTCATTTTGCTCCGTATGTAGCCTATAGTGGAATCTCTAGAAAGACTTATATTTAGGAACGGAGGTACGAGGTAGTATCATGTATGACATCTACATATCTAATTTAGCAGCCAGTAGTAGAAATATTATCTGCACAAAAGGATTACTGGTCGAAAATCCTAGCAAAGCACGCTGGCAGGCACAAAACAATACAAGAGAGAGAGACGCACTTACAAGATCATAGCAATGCCTTGATACATCTCCAACGTATCTATAATTTTTGATTGCTCCATGTTATATTATCTTTTGTTTTGGACATTATTGGGCTTTATTATTCACTTTTATATTATTTTTGGGACTAACCTATTAACCGGAGGCCCAGCCCAGAATTGTTGTTTTTTTTGCCTATTTCACAGTTTCGCAGAAAAAGAATATCAAACGGAATCCAAACGGAATGAAACCTTCAGGAACGTGATTTTAGGAACGAACATGATCCAGGAGACTTGGACCCAAAGTCAAGGAAGCTTCGAGGAAGCCACGAGGTAGGGGCGCGCCTACCCCCCCTCCCCCCAGACGCGCCCTCCACCCTCGTGGGCCCCATGTTGCTCCACCGACGTACTCCTTCCTCCTATATATACCTACGTACACCCAAACGATCAGATACAGAGCCAAAAACCTAATTCCACCGCCGCAACCTTCTGTACCCACAAGATCCCATCTTGGGGCCTATTCCGGAGCTCCGCCGGAGGGGGCATCGATCATGGAGGGCTTCTACATCAACACCATAGCCTCTCCGATGAAGTGTGAGTACTTTACCTCAAATCTTCGGGTCCATAGTTATTAGCTAGATGGCTTCCTCTCTCTTTTTGGATCTAAATACAATGTTCTCCCCCTCTCCCGTGGAGATCTATTCGATGTAATCTTCTTTTGCAGTGTGTTTGTTGAGACCGATCAATTGTGGGTTTATGATCAAGTTTATCTATGAACAATATTTAAATCTTCTGAATTCTTTTTATGTATGATTGGTTATCTTTGCAAGTCTCTTCGAATTATCAGTTTGGTTTGGCCTACTAGATTGATCATTCTTGCAATGGGAGAAGTGCTTAGCTTTGGGTTTAATCTTGCGGTGTCCTTTCCCAAAGGATGAGGGGCAGCAAGGAACGTATTGTATTGTTGCCATCGAGGATAACAAGATGGGTTTTTTATCATATTGCATGAATTTATCCCTCTACATCATGTCATCTTGCTTAAGGCGTTACTCTATTCTTATGAACTTAATACTCTAGATGCATGCTGGATAGCGGTCGATGTGTGGAGTAATAGTAGTAGATGCAGGCAGGAGCCGGTCTACTTGTCTCGGACGTGATGCCTATATACATGATCATACATAGATATTCTCATAACTATGCTCAATTCTGTCAATTGCTCAACAGTAATTTGTTCACCCACCGTGAAATACTTATGCTCTTGAGAGAAGCCACTAGTGAAACCTATGGCCCCCGGGTCTATCTTCATCATATTAATCTTCCAACACTTAGTTATTTCCATTGCTTTTTACTTTGCTTTTATTTTACTTTGCATCTTTATCATAAAAATACCAAAAATATTATCATCATATCTATCAGATCTCACTCTCGTAAGTGACCGTGTAGGGATTGACAACCCCTTATCGCGTTGGTTGCGAGGATTTATTTGTTTTGTGTAGGTGCGAGGGACTCGTGCGTAGCCTCCTACTGGATTGATACCTTGGTTCTCAAAAACTGAGGGAAATACTTACGCTACTTTGCTGCATCACCCTTACCTCCTCAAGGGAAAACCAACGCAGTGCTCAAGAGGTAGCAAGAAGGATTTCTGGCGCCGTTGCCGGGGAGGTCTACGCAAAAGTCAACATACCAAGTACCCATCACAAACCCTTATCTCCCGCATTACATTATATGCCATTTTCCTCTCCCCCACTTCACCCTTGCCGTTTTATTCGCCATCTCTTTTCGTTCGGCTCTTTCCGTTTGCTTGTCGTTATGGCTAGTCCCTTATCTACTCTGTTGTCCCCTGAGTTTGAAGTCTTTAACTTCAATCAAAGACAAGGAGAAATCTTAAAAGATGCTTGGTTGAGAATAATGGATTCTTACCGTAATTGTACCTTTGAAGTGAACCTGAGAATTTTGCTTCGCAATTTTTATGTTGGATTAAATATGTCTCATAGACAACTCTTGGATTGCGTTGCCAAAGGCAATTTTATTGAAATTGATCCCCATATTGCGCATGAAGTTATAGAAGGTATAGTGGGAACACTACCTCAACAAAAGGGGACTCATCCTACCCAGGGAGAGACACAAGTTTTTGAAAAAAATTGCGAAGCAACTAAGATTTTACAGAAGTCTCTTGAACCTCTTAAGAACGTTAGCGGAAATATTGACCCCATGAATATGTTGATTACTCTTTGCAATAAGCGGTTCGATTCTTTAGATCTAAAAATTTCATAATATGAAGGGAAACGTAAAGAACCTCCCGGATTCAAGCTTGATTCCACTAAAAAGTTGAAAACCAAAGACGACAATACCTAGATCTATCATTGATTCCACTAATCTTGAATACCTAGCTAGGGGCGTTAAACGATAGCGCTTGTTGGGAGGCAACCCAATTTTATTTTTAGTTTTTTGCTTTTTGCTTATGTTTAGGAATAAATCTTTGATCTAGCCTCTGGTTAGATGTGTTTTTATGTTTTAATTAGTGTTTGTGCCAAGTTAAACCTATAGGATCTTCTTGGATGATAGTTATTTGATCTTGCTGTAATTTCCAGAAACTTTCTGTTCACGAAAATAATTGTTAAAAATCACCAGAACGTGATAAAATATTGATTTCAATTGATTCTGATCAATAAACAAATTGTATAGGTCTTCTTAGTTTGGCTGAATTTTTGGAGGTCCAGAAGTTTGCGTTAGTTACAGATTACTACAGACTGTTCTGTTTTTGACAGATTCTGTTTTTCGTGTGTTGTTTGCTTATTTTGATGAATCTATGGCTAGTAAAAGAGATTATAAACCATAGAGAAGTTGTAATTCAGTAGGTTTAACACCAATATAAATAAAGAATGAGTTCATTACAGTACCTTGAAGTGGTCTTTTGTTTTCTTTCGCTAACGGAGCTCACGAGATTTTCTGTTGAGTTTTGTGTTGTGAAGTTTTCAAGTTTTGGGTGAAAGATTTGATGGATTATGGAACAAGGAGTTGCAAGAGGCGAAGCTTGGGGATGCCCATGACACCCCCAAGACATTCTAAGGACACCTAAAAGCCAAAGCTTGGAGATGCCCCGGAAGGCATCCCCTCTTTCGTCTACTTCCATCGGTAACTTTACTTGGAGCTATATTTTTATTCACCACATGATATGTGTTTTGCTTGGAGCGTCTTGTATGATTTGAGTCTTTGTTTACCACAATCATCCTTGTTTTACACATCTTTTGAGAGAGACAAACATGATTCGTAAATTATTAGAATACTCTATGTGCTTCACTTATATCTTTTGAGTTATATAGTTTTGCTCTAGTACTTCACTTATATCTTTTAGAGCACGGTGGTGGATTTGTTTTATACAAACTATTGATCTCTCATGCTTCACTTAGATTATTTTGAGAGTCTTAAATAGCATGGTAATTTGCTTAAATAATCCTAATATGCTAGGTATTCAAGATTAGTAAAAACTTTCTTATGAGTGTGTTGAATACTAAGAGAAGTTTGATGCTTGATGATTGTTTTGAGACACGGAGGTAGTGACATCAAAGTCGTGCTAGTTGAGTAGTTGTGAATTTGAGAAATACTTGTGAAGAACCCACGCCAATATCATATTGACTCTCTCTCGTCCAATAAGAGTTTCCGATTGAAGTTTGTAAGTCCCGTAGCATGCACGTATGGTAAACGTTATGTAACAAATTTGAAACATGAGGTGTTCTTTGATTGTCCTCCTTATGAGTGGCGGTCGGGGACGAGCGATGGTCTTTTCCTACCAATCTATCACCCTAGGAGCATGCGCGTAGTGCTTGGTTTTTGATGACTTGTAAATTTTTGCACTAAGTATGTGAGTTCTTTATGACTAATGTTGAGTCCATGGATTATACGCACTCTTACCTTTCCATCATTGCTAGCCTCTTCGGTACCGTGCATTGCCCTTTCTCACATTGAGAGTTGGTGCAAACTTCGCCGGTGCATCCAAACCCGTGATACGATACACTCTTTCACACATAAACCTCCTTATATCTTCCTCAAAACAGCCACCATACCTACCTATTATGGCATTTCCATAGCCATTCCGAGATATATTGCCATGCAACTTTCCACCATTTCATTTATCATGACACGTTCATCATTGTCATATTGCTTAGCATGATCATGTAGTTGACATAGTATTTGTGGCAAAGCCACCGTTCATAATTATTTCATACATGTCACTCTTGGTTCATTGCATATCCGGTACACCTTTGAGGCATTCATATAGAGTCATACTTTGTTCTAGTATCGAGTTGTAAGTAAATAGAAGTGTGATGATCATCATTTTCCAGAGCATTGTCCCAAGTGAGGAATAAAAAAAGAGAGAAAGGCCATAAAAAAGAGAAGGCCCAAAAAAAGAGAGAAGGGACAATGTTACTATCCTTTACCACAGTTGTGCTTCAAAGTAGCACCATAATCTTCATGATAGAGAGTCTCTTGTTTTGTCAATTTCATATACTAGTGGGAATTTTTCATTATAGAACTTGGCTTGTATATTCCAACAATGGGCCTCCTCAAGTGCCCTAGGTATTCGTGAGCAAGCAAGTTGGATGCACACCCACTTAGTTTCTTTTGTTGAGCTTTCATATATTTTTAGCTATAGTGCATCCATTGCATGGAAATCCCTTCTCCTGGCATTAACATCAATCGATGGGCATCTCCATAGCTCATTGATTAGCCTCGTTGATGTGAGACTTTCTCCTTTTTTGTCTTCTCCACATAAACCCCCATCATCATATTCTATTCCACCCATAGTGCTATATCCATGGCCCGCGCTCATGTATTGCGTGAAGGTTGAAAAAGTTTGAGATTACTAAAGTATGAAACAATTGCTTGGCTTGTCATCGGGGTTGTGCATGATGAGAGCATTCTTGTGTGACGAAAATGGAGCATGACTAAACTATATGATTTTGTAGGGATGAACTTTCTTTGGCCATGTTATTTTGAGAGGACATAATTGCTTAGTTAGTATGCTTGAAGTATTATTATTTTTATGTCAATATTGAACTTTTATCTTGAATCTTTCGGATCTGAATATTCATACCACAATTAAGAAGAATTACATTGAAATTATGCCTAGTAGCACTCTACATCAAAAATTCTGTTTTTTATCATTTACCTACTCGAGGACGAGCAGGAATTAAGCTTGGGGATGCTTGATATGTCTCCAACGTATCCATAATTTTTGATTGCTCCATGCTATATTATCTTCTGTTTTGGACATAATTGGGCTTTATTATTCACTTTTATATTATTTTTGGGACTAACCTATTAACCGGAGGCCCAACCCAGAATTGTTGTTTTTTGCCTATTTCAGAGTTTCGCAGAAAAAGAATATCAAACGGAGTCCAAACGGAATGAAACCTTCGGGAACGTGATTTTTGGAACGAACATGATCGAGGAGACTTGGACCCTAAGTCAAGGAAGCTTCGAGGAAGCCACGAGGTAGGGGGCGCGCCTACCCCCCCCCCCTAGGCCCGCCCTCCACCCTCGTGGACCCACGTTGCTCCACCGACGTACTCCTTCCTCCTATATATACCTCACGCACTTCAAACGATCGACACGGAGCCAAAACCTAATTCCACCGCCGCAACCTTCAGACTCCACGAGATCCCATCTTGGGGCTCGTTCCGAGCTCACGAGGGGGCATCGATCACGGAGGGCTTCTACATCAACACCATAGCCTCTCCGATGAAGTGTGAGTAGTTTACCTCAGACCTTCGGGTCCATAGTTATTAGCTAGATGGCTTCCTCTCTCTTTTTGGATCTCAATGCAATGTTCTCCCCCTCTCTCGTGGAGATCTATTCGATGTAATCTTCTGAATGAATTGTGGGTTTATGATCAAGTTTATCTATGAACAATATTTGAATCTTCTGAATTCTTTTATGTATGATTGGTTATCTTTGCAAGTCTCTTCGAATTATCAGTTTGGTTTGGCCTACTAGATTGATCATTCTTGCAATGGGAGAAGTGCTTAGCTTTGGGTTCAATCTTGCGGTGTCCTTTCCTAGTGATAGTAGGGTCAACAAGGCACGTATTGTATTGTTTCCATCGAGGATAACAAGATGGGTTTTCTATCATATTGCATGAATTTATCCCTCTACATCATGTCATCTTGCTTAAGGCGTTACTCTATTCTTATGAACTTAATACTCTAGATGCATGCTGGATAGCGGTCGATGTGTGGAGTAATAGTAGTAGATGCAGGAAGGAGTCAGTCTACTTGTCTCGGACGTGATGCCTATATACATGATCATACCTAGATATTCTCATAACTATGCTCAACTCTGTCAATTGCTTAACAGTAATTTGTTCACCCACCGTAAAATACTTATGCTCTTGAGAGAAGCCACTCGTGAAACCTATGGCCCCCGGGTCTATCTTCATCATATTAATCTTCCAACACTTAATTATTTCCGTTGCTTTTTTACTTTGCATTTATTTTACTTTGCATCTTTATCATAAAAATACCAAAAATATTATCCTATCATATCTATCAGATCTCACTCTCGTAAGTGACCGTGTAGGGATTGACAACCCCTTATCGCGTTGGTTGCGAGGGACTCGCGCGTAGCCTCCTACTGGATTGATACCTTGGTTCTCAAAAACTGAGGGAAATACTTACGCTACTTTGCTGCATCACCCTTTCCTCTTCAAGGGAAAACCAACGCAGTGCTCAAGAGGTAGCATGCCTCAGTCCAGGATCTTGGTTGGCCAAGCTGTTAGATCCAGAAGAAACATCGTCCTTGTAGTTTTTGCCAACTGCATAACAGGTAACAGCGACCTGTTAGTATATTTGAAGTACATCGGGCAGGTGATGCTGGACGGGTTTAAAGGTGACAAGTACCTAGGCCGTGGCGGGTGCTTGGCATCTTGCCAGACGGTGGGAATCAGGTTAGAAACGTCAAGGGTGATGAAGCTGCGCTGGCTGTCGGGGTCCGGTAAGGAGATTTAGAACCGTCGAGTAGGGTGTTTGTGGAGCGGCTCCGGAAGGGTGGACTACGGTGTGGGCGAAGCGGATCTGTGGCCGTGGATGAGGGCGTCGGTGAAGCTACTCCGGTGGTTGGGTTAAGGATGGTGTCGATGATGCGGATCTGCGGTCGTGGACGAGGCGTCAGAAGCTCCTCCGGTAGGTTGGATGAGGGTGCGACGAAGCGGGTATGAGGCCGTGAACTTGTGAGTTGGCAAAGCGACCCCGGTAGGGTTGAGAATGGTATAGGCGAAGCTACTCCGGTAGGGTTGACGATGGTGTCAGCGAAGCGGCTCTGGTAGGGCTAAGGAAGGTGTCAGCGCAGAGGCTGCAGATGCGCTGCGGTTGACGAGAGTACCGGTGAAGCAGATCCGGCTCCGTGGACAAGGCCGACACTTAATGGGCTGTGGTACAGTGGTGGATGAGCAGTCTACTTGTTTCCAGTGGAGGTGGGAGGGGTAGATGCGGCCGCAGAAGCAGATCCGGTGAGGTGGACGCTGCTGGCATTGAATGGGCTCTGGTACGCCAGTTTATGAGCAGTCTAGGGTTTCGAGATGGGAGGGGTAGAAAGGCTGATGAAGTACGGACGGCGTGATGTAAGATGCTCAGGTGCTGTGGAGTTAGTCATTTTTTCGGGAGGGGGAGAGGAAATGGGGGTGCCGTGTGGTGGGGGAACTGGAAGTTACCAAAGCAGCCCCGACCTATTATGTAGATAAGGGCGGTATTGTTATTGTTGTTCTCCGTGCACCAAGGACAAAATGGGAATTTCGCATGCTAAAGACTAGGTGGCAGGAATTTTAGAAGGAGGCGGGAGATTTTGCCGCCCACGGGATCGTTCGTATCCAATTTCAACTAATTTTGGACCGTGCTAGCGGGAAGGTCATGCGAGACTGTGTACACGGGGCATGCGTCAGCAGTTAATAACTGGTGTGAAGTCCACCCCAGAAAAAAAGACAATAACTCGGGATGATGCGCCAATAACTTGGACGTTCTCACAGGCGCGACCAATCGTACGGGTGTAGAGGCGCGTTCATAAAAAAAGGGATCAAACGCTCAGCCTATGTATTTCTCGTTTAAATAGATAATTTAGTGCCATTGGTTATTTACTTTAAACATAATTCATTGATGTGTTAGTGTAGAGGCGCACAAAAACAAATGGATATTGTAGTCCGCTACTTAAAAGTGTTACCTCATATGATTACATGGCCTCCATTTCATAATTCCGTACCCGTTGAATTCATATATGAATATTACATATATTACTTCATAATAGAACCTTAAATCATCCAAGACTATTGAATTTGAATGTAAGAGTAACAATGGTGCATGTACATGATAGCTACATTGGTTGTTTGAAGAAAATAACTGTAACTTTGGCATGCACAATTGAAAAGGTTTATTTAGATAGAAAAAAATGTGATATGTGAGTGTCCAATCTTTATAGCATTGAATCGATATTGTACCTTTGGCCACGGTATGAAGTAGATATTGATTTATGTTCAAGCGATGCACGTCCACGAACGCTAGATAGTGATACGTGAATGAATTGTGCAATCTCTCTCACACGCATACATATCTCATTTCCCTGTGGGCATCGGAATCAGACACGCGCACTTCATGTATTTCTCTCCCTCCTTCAAGGTTAGAATTCGTCTTTCTACCCCGTCCTACAAGTCTCTCACATAGAAACACACGCTCTCTCTGTCGAACACGCCCACCCCTTTAATTGCGCCCACCCACAGCCACTAATGTCTCAGAGGATAATTATGTCTCTCACACATATGCCTAAGGTTAACTCGAGTTCCGGAACCATATGAATACATACAATGGGATTCCAGGAGAGCACCTTTTGTTTTGAGATTTCGCTCTCTCTCTCTCTCTCTCTCTCTCTCACACACACACACACACACACACACACGCTCGCACATATCCTACCTACCTATCCCTTAATATAGATATGTGTCACACAAACTCGTTCTCCCTACTAGCAAGATGCCCATGCGTTGCACGGAACATCAAGATGCATTTGTATGAGTAGTTTATCTTGTGGGAGAAAAGGATGAACGAGGGAATGCCTTATTTGCAAATGTGGAGAGGGGTGTGGGTATCTTTTTGCCAAATTGCCATAGTTTCCTTCCTATCCATCAGATATAAATCGGATGGCCTATATTGCAGGACGGCAGGAACACCATCATCACCAACTCTGTTTTTTATAAGAGTAGAGATATGTAACTGTCACTGCCCCCACCCACCCACCCACACACTTCCCGACACCGAAGGAGTAGGGTGACACCTCGATCTTGATACTAATCTATCGACTGGCTTCTCTCTCAAACACACACACACACACACACACACACACACACACACACACACACACACACACACAGACACACACACACACACACACACACACACTAATCGACACCGAAGGATTAGGGTGGCACCACTGAGGGAGTCCTAGATTAAGGGGTCCTCGGGCGTCCGTGCTATGTGACATGGGCCGGACTGATGGGCCATGAAGATACAAGACAGAAGACTTCCTCCCGTCTTCGGATGGGACTCTCCTTTGCGTGGAAGGCAAGCTTGGCGTTCGGATATGAAGATTCCTTCCTCTGTAAACCGACTTTGTACAACCCTAGGCCTCTCCGGTGTCTATATAAACCGGAGGGTTTAGTCCATAGAGGCAATCACAATCATACATGCTAGAAATCTAGGGTTTAGCCATTACGATCTCGTGGTAGATCAACTCTTGTAATCCTCATATTCATCAAGATCAATCAAGCAGGAAGTAGGGTATTATCTCCATCAAGAGGTCCCAAACCTGGTTAAACATCGTGTCTCCCGTCTCCTGTTACCATTGACCTTAGACGCACAGTTCGGGACCCCTCTCCGGTGAAGTGTGAGTAGTTTACTTCAGACCTTCGGGTCCATAGTTAGTAGCTAGATGGCTTCTTCTCTGTTTTTGGATCTCAATACAATGTTCTCCCCCTCTCTCGTGGAGATCTATTCGATGTAATCTTCTTTTTGCAGTGTGTTTGTTGAGACTGATGAGTTGTGGGTTTATGATCAAGATTATCTATGAAGAATATTTGAATCTTCTCTGAATTATTTTATGTATGATTGGTTATCTTTGCAAGTCTCTTCGAATTATCAGTTTGGTTTGGCCTACTAGATTGGTTTTTCTTGCAATGGGAGAAGTGCTTAGCTTTGGGTTCAATCTTGCGGTGTCCTTTCCCAGTGACACTAGGGGCAGCAAGGCACGTGTTGTATTGTTGCCATCGAGGATAACAAGATGGGGGTTTTATCATATTGCATGAATTTATCCCTCTACATCATGTCATCTTGCTTAAGGAGTTACTCTATTTTCTTGAACTTAATACTCTAGATGCATGCTGGATAGCGATCGATGAGTGGAGTAATAGTAGTAGATGCAGGCAGGAGTCGGTCTACTTGTCTCGGACGTGATGCCTATATACATGATCATACCTAGATATTCTCATAACTATGCTCAATTCTATCAATTGCTCAATAGTAATTTGTTCACCCACCATAAAATACTTATGCTCTTGAGAGAAGCCACTAGTGAAATCTAGGGCCCCCGGGTCTATCTTCATCATATTAATCTTCTATCACTTTATTATTGCTTTGCTTTTTATTTTACTTTACATCTTTATCACAAAAATACCAAAAATATTATCTATCATCTCTATCAGATCTAACTCTCGTAAGTGACCGTGAAGGGATTGACAACCCCTATTCGCGTTGGTTGCGAGGAGTTATTTGCTTTGTGTAGGTACGAGGGACTCAGCGTAGCCTCCTACTGGATTGATACCTTGGTTCTCAAAAAATGAGGGGAAATACTTACGCTAGTGTGCTGCATCACCTTTCCTCTTCAAGGAAATCCAACGCAAGCTCAAGAGGTAGCAAGTATCACCTCCGGAGGAGCCCTGGCCTCAGGCCAAACCCTCCGGCTGGGCGGCTTTACCATCACCGCCCGTTCGGCCACTAAGCCAATGATGGCTTCTCAGGTCATTGAATATCGCCTCCGTGTTGACTCCGAATACTCCAAACTGATGGATCCGGTGGAGTTGTCGTCTTTAAATGAACTCCTGGATCGCATCGCCGCCATGGGGGTCGCTGAGGGAGTCCTGGATTAGGGGGTCCTCAGACAGCCGGACTATATACTTTGGCCGGAGTATTGGACTATGAAGATACAAGATTGAAGGCTTCGTCTCGTGTCCGGGTGGGACTCTCCTTTGCGTGGAAGGCAAGCTTGGCATTTCAGATATGTAGATCTACTCCCTTGTAACCGACTCTGTGTAACCCTAGTCCCCTCTGGTGTCTATATAAACCGGAGGGTTTAGTCCGTAGGACAACAACAATCATAATCATAGGCTAGCTTCTAGGGTTTAGCCTCTACGATCTCGTGGTAGATCAACTCTTGTAATACTCATATCATTAAGATCAATCAAGCAGGAAGTAGGGTATTACCTCCATCGAGAGGGCCCGAACCTGGGTAAACATTGTGTCCCCCGCCTCCTGTTACCATTAGCCTTAGACGCACAGTTCGGGACCCCCTACCCGAGATCCGCCTGTTTTGACACCGACATTGGTGCTTTCATTGAGAGTTCCACTGTGCCGTCACGATAAAGGCTTGATGGCTCCTTTGATCATCGGCAACGATGTGATCCAGGGTGAGGTTTTTCTCACCGGACAGATCTTCGTGTTCGGCGGCTTCGTACCGCGGGCCAACACGCTTGGCCATCTAAAGAAGATCGATAGCTATGCCCCTATGCTTCATCGATGACGTGCTGGATCATGAATTTCCATAGGGATTCAAACCCGTGAACATAGAGGCATACGACATAATGACAGACCCTGGGGTCTGGATTGAGGACTTTATCCTTCACATCCACATGGCTCGCGGAGATGTTCTCCACGCCATCAAATACCTGCCCCTCAAGTTGAAAGGACCAGCTCAGCACTGGCTGAAAAGCCTCCTTGAAAACTCAATTGGAAGTTGGGAAGAGCTTGAGGATGCTTTTAGGGCTAATTTTCAAGGGACCTATGTCCGACCTCCGGATGTAGACGATTTAAGTCACATAATTCAACAGCCCGGAGAGTCAGCCCGAAAGCTTTGGAACAGATTTCTCACAAAGAAGAATCAAATCATCGACTGCCCGGATGCCGAAGCCTTAGCGGCTTTCAAACATAGTGTCCGGGACGAATGGCTCGCCAGACACCTCAGCCAGGAAAAACCGAGGATAATGACAGCCCTAACAAGCCTTATGACCCGCTTTTGCATGCGCGAAGACAGTTGGCTGGCCCGTAGCGGCACCAACAACCCAGACACATCTGAAGTTAGGGATGGCAATGGGAAACCGTGACACAATAAAAGCAAGCGTCGAAACAATGAAGACAGCCCAAACAACACGGCGGTAAACGCCGAATTCAAGGGCTCTCGACCCGGTCAACGGAAAAAGGCATTTAAAGGCAGCAGAGATGGACCGTCCAACCTAAACAAGATTCTAGACAGATTATGTCAGATTCATGGCACCTCCGACAAACCTGCAAATCACACCAACAGAGAATGCTGGGTCTTCAAGTAGGCCGGCAAGCTAAACGCCGAACACAAGGGGAGGGAGACACCAGGTGAAGACGAGGATGAGCCTCGCCAGCCGAACACTGGGGGACAGAAAAATTCCCACCAGAGGTCAAAACAGTGAACATGATTTACACAACTCACATACCGAAGAGGAGGCGCAAACGCGCACTCCGAGACGTATACGCCATGGAGCCCGTCATCCCCAAGTTCAACCCTTGGTCGGCCTACCCGATCACTTTTGATCGCAGGGATCACCCGACTAGTATCCGGCACGGAGGATCGGCTGCCTTGGTGCTAGACCCAATAATTGACGGATACCATCTCACCCGAGTCCTTATGGACGGCGGCAGTAGTCTTAATCTGATATATAAGGACACCGTCCGCAAAATGGGGATAGACCCGACAAGAATCAACCAAAGCAATACTACCTTTAAAGGAGTAATACCAGGCCGAGAGGCCCGCTGCATGGGCTCTCTAGTACTGGAGGTTGTATTCGGTTCTCCCGACAAGTTCCGAATCGAAGAATTAACCTTCGACATCGCTCCATTCCGAAGCGGCTATCACGCACTACTCGGAAGAACGGGCTTCGCTCGTTTTAATGCAGTACCGCATTACGCTTATCTTAAGCTTAAGATGCCCGGTCCACATGGCGTCATCATAGTTAGCAGAAACACAGAGCGTTCCTTACGTGCAGAGGAATATGTGGCGGCTCTAGCAGCTGAACACTGAACAGCCTCTCCAACCAGAATAAATGATCGGTCGTCAAGACTGCGGACACGGTTAGGCGAGTCTGGCGCACCACTAGCTGTAACAGCTCAGATAAACCTGAGATTGGGTCGATGGATATACCCCCATAGTGGTGCTAAGGGGCTTCCCGCATGTAAAAGGGCTACAGTTCGGCTTGACCCTATTTAGATTGCATTTTAATGGTTCATTAAGAATAACCAATTTTTCGCACAAAGACTTTCACCTGGGTTTTTCTCTTTTACAGATGATCATCGTGCTACACCCTTCTAGGATACGGCACAACGGAGACACAGGCGCAAACATGCAGCAGGGCCCCGCTCAAAGGTTTCTTTTTAGATTAAGACCATGTGTAAACCTTTTTTACTATCTCTTGTTGCTTCACACCCTCCAGATACTCAACAAAACCGAGAGGGATGCTGGCGTTATTGGCATTTCGTCACGCCGGACTAATGCACGTACCTGGAAATTCAGGGCTCATTATCGAGGGTGTTACTCAGCCCAGTATATGTTGTAAAGTCCGAATACCTTAAGAGTGTTCGGCGTCGCGAGTTTGGCCTTATATGCATCAGCTCCGAATCATGTCTTTGGTCAATAGTTGGGTTTGCCCGGCTCCCATGTTTTGCTACCTTACGCCCGCTCTATCGGCTAAGGTGGCACCAGGAGAACTACTGCGATTGTGCCCTGGTTCATCTAGATGAGCACCTCAGTAGAGAAAGCCGAAAACTGACTGTCATGATAAAGTGCCAGACTGGTCAACCACTCGATGACTCAGCGGAATCTTCGCGATTCCTCTGCATTAACGAAGGACCGGTTTCCCAGTCATGTATGTACGTGCACCGTATTCGGATGAGCGCAGAAGTACCAGGCGCTATTTAGTAAGCCCACTGTTAAACTCCTATGGCTAAGTGAGAGTGTTAAAGCTATATATTCTGATTGCCTTGTTCGCCACGCTATCACCTCCTTAATGGACCAAGACGTTGGATCAAGTGTGAATACGCGCTTTTCTAAACACCCCCGCATTATATGTGTGGGGGCTGAAGCTGGCGACTGCAAACTTTTAGGTTATATACATACGTAAACGGCCGCACAGGAGGCATCATAATACTTTCGGGCAAAAGTATAAACACAACCTTTATAATCCAAATAGCATTGTTTTTACAATTGGGATACATGTCACTCGAACATGATACTCTTGAATCGAGCCTCTATTAAACGAGCGCCTTCTAGGACTTCTTCAAAATAGTGCTCGGCCGAGACCTGGCCTACGGCCGGACCCCGGGTTGCAATAGCGGTGGCCTCCATCTCTGCCCAGTATGTCTTAACACGGGCAAGAGCCATCCACACAACCTCTATGCACACTGACCTCTTTACAACATCGATATGCGGCACAACACCAAGGAATCATTGCACTAAACCAAAATAACTATTCGGCCTTGGTCCCTTCGGCCAAAGATGATCCACGACAGACCTCATGGCAAGTCCGGACAACCTATGGAGCTCGTCCCACTCGGCCATTTGTTCATTTAACAGCAGCGGACGCGTTGGAGCAATCGGCTGCGACCGTAACAACCTTTCCACTTCATGATCTTTCTGATCTTTGAAAAACTCAGTCGCATCAGCAGCACTCATTGCCAAGTCCAAGTACGCGTCTGCAGCACTCCATAATTGATCCAGAGGGGCATACTTCGGATCTCCGAACTTCATCCACAATAAAAAGGGCTTCCCAGCCGTGATATCTCCTGCTTGACGGAGCTCCTCCTTCGTCGCTCTGATTTTAGAGCGGGTTTCCTTGGCTGCTTCCATGGCTTTCTTCAGGTCAGCCGCTTTCGCTTGGCTTTCCTCTTCAACAAGCTCATATCGGTCGGTGGCATCTTTCAGCTCAACAGCCATCTTGGCTATTTTATCTTCGCTCTAGCGATGAGTAGCCTGTTTGGCTCTTAACTCTTCGGCCGCCTTTAGGGCGGCCGCATCACTTCTCCTGGCTTGTTCCTTGGCTCGGGCAGGTTCCGCCCGAAGGGTCTCGACGGCGGCAACTCTATCTGCAGTCACAGCATTTATAGATACTAGCATCATGCTCCTCTTAATATTTGTTGACCACCCGAAAATACATACCCTGTGCCTCGTCAAGCCGCTTGTTCACAAGCGTGATGTCGGCATCTGCCGCATCAACCTGCCGCCTCAGTTCGGCAAACTCAGCAGTCCGGCCAGCCACCGGACCCTCAGCCGCCTGCACATGAAAGCAGCGCGATCATTACCTGGGACTATGATCCTTTGTTTGCCGCCTCTAGACAGCAACCAGAGTCTCAGGGGCCACTATCTGTATAGAGTCCTCGGATAGCCGGACTATATACTTTGGCCGGACTATTGGACTATGAAGATACAAGATTGAAGGCTTCGTCCCGTGTCCGGGTGGGACTCTCCTTTGCATGGAAGGCAAGCTTGGCGATTCGGATATGTATATCTCCTCCCTTGTAACCGAATCAGTGTAACCCTAGCCCCCTCCGGTGTCTATATAAACCGGAGGGTTTAGTCCGTAGGACAACAACAATCATAATCATAGGCTAGCTTCTAGGGTTTAGCCTCTACGATCTCGTGGTAGATCAACTCTTGTAATACTCATATCATTAAGATCAATCAAGCAGGAAGTAGGGTATTACCTCCATCGAGAGGGCCTGAACCTGGGTAAACATTGTTTCCCCCGCCTCCTGTTACCATTAGCCTTAGACGCACAGTTCGGGACCCCCTACCCGAGATCCGCCGGTTTTGACACCGACAGTCGCTACAGACTATGATCAGATTGGGCTTAAACCCGGTCAGAGAGAAATCAAATCTCCGCCGATCACCCATCAGATAGCGGTCGTAGAGGAGCAAAACAACAACTCTTCCCCTATGTTGAAGACGGGCTATGTTTGGATTTCTGAGCTCGAAGAGCCGGATACCTATCTGCGAAACGACACTCCCAGTCCTCCGAACCTGGAATCGGGCATTTGGCTTGGAAAATCATTTGACATCCCAGAGCCCGAACTAATAAGCTCGGATGTTTTTCAAACTCCGGACTCCAAATTGGGTCAAGGTTCGGATTTAAAGCCACCCACCCACCACAAGCAATATTCGCCAAGCAATTCCGGCCCTCCAATTATATGCGACCTCATGTACGTACGACAACAGTCTCAGGAAACAGTCCATCACTTTTGGGCCAGATTCCTCCGTGTCAAAGACAAGATTAAAGATTGCCGCGACGAGAACACGATTTCAGTATTCTGCAATAATTGCAAGGACGAAGGCCTCAACGCCATCAACCTCCGTCGTGTATTAGCTGACTTGGCAACCATAGTACAGAAGTACTGCGCAATGGATAGCGCCTGGAAAACTCAGACAGCCCGCTGGGAACCACCGGTCTCCCTCAACCCCTCTGGCGGGCAAAAAGGATGCACCCTCGCGGGGCACCCGACCCCATAGTGAAGAAAACTAAGCCCATTACATGACGCAGAACCGTTCTGGAGGGATGGCTTGATAGGCCATGCAAAATACATACGACACCGGATACCGTACCAACCCACAGCCTTAGAGCATGTTGGATACTCCGGCAAGTAGCCAAGAGTGGCAAGGATATCCTCATCAAAAACACCTCAGATCAACGCCCCCCCAGAAGACGATGACCTAAGAGTATTGACGGTCTTCGAGACTTTCGCTTCAAACAATCGGCGCAAGAGGGCACTCCGCAACCTCGCCGAAGTCTGCCAAGGTGTAGCAATAAACCCCTGGAACGACACGGCCATAACTTTCAATGGCAGTGATGAACCAAAATTCTGGTCAGTCCGAGCACCAGTCGCCCTGGTCCTCAATCCAATTGTGGATGGCTTTCGGCTCACTAAAGTGCTCATGGACGGCGGCAGCAGACTAAACCTCATCTATAATGATACACTCAATAAAATGGAAATAGACAGGAGCCGCATCAAGTAAAGTAATACGACCTTCCGAGGAATCACTCCCAGCCGGGAGGCGCGATGTGCGGGGAAAATTACACTCGACATGGTATTCGGCACATCGGAGAACTATCGGTCCGAAGAGATAACCTTCCAAGTGGCCCCTTTCAACAGTGGATATCACTCCCTATTGGGGCAAGATGCATTCACACGCTTTCAAGCTATACCTCATTACGGGTATATGAAGCTCAAGATGCCCGGGCCCAATGGTATTATCACTCTCGCCAGTTATCCGGACATAGCACTTCGCGCCGAAAACAAAACCGTATCCCTGGCCCTCGAGGCACAGTCCAAGGCCCTCGCAGCCGAAGAGTTAACCGCACTACACTCCATGGTGGATAGGGACGAAATAATCCTTGATAAGTGGCCCAAATCCACCTCCTTCAAACCAGCAGACGAAATAGTCAAATTTCAAGTCCACCCGACGGATCCCAAGAAGACAGCTTTCATCGGGGCACAACTGGAGCCAACGGTTGACGCCGCACTACGAGCGTTCCTGCGCGAGAACTGGAGCCAACGGTTGGCGCCACCTACCAACGCATGATTCAAACATGCCTGAAGAAGCAAATCGGCAAGACAGTTGAAGCATATGTGGATGACATTGTCATCAAGACCAGGCATGTCGAGTCATTAATAGACGACCCGCGTCTCACATTCACAACCTCCATACATATGACATCAAACTCAATCCGGAAAAGTGTGTTTTCGGTGTTCCTGCTGGAAAACTGCTGGGCTTCATCGTTTCCAATAGAGGAATTGAGGCAAATCCAGCCAAAATCCGAGCTTTGTCACAATTGGCTACACCAAAAGACCTTAAACAGGTCCGAAAACTAGCCGGAGGCGTGGCAGATTTAAGCCGCTTTATCTCCATACTAGGAGAAAAAGCATTGCCACTTTCTCGCCTTCTCCGACTCATCGACCACTTTGAGTGGACGGATGTGGCAACGGCTGGACTGGAAGAAATAAAGGCTCTTTTAGGAAGCAACCCAATCCTCGCCACACCTAATATCGGTGAACCCATGTTATTATACATCTTGGCAACACACCAGGTGGTGAGGGCGGTGCTCGTTGTTGAGCGAGAGGAGGACGGACACAAATTCCCACTTCAGAAACCGGTATACTACGTATCCACTATCCTCACACCATGCAAATCACGGTACCCTCGTTACCAAAAGATAGCATATGTGGTCTTCATGGCATCCCGGAAGCTACGACACTATGTCCAAGAGTGCTCGATCACAGTGGCTTCCGAAGTACCACTCAATGACATAATAAACAACCGCGATGCTACAGGCCGGATTGCCAAGTGAGCCACTGAGCTCCTGCCATTCGACATAACATACAAACCACACCGAGCCATTAAATCCCAAGTATTGGCCGACTTCGTCGCCGAATGGACAGAGGCCGAACTCCCTAAAGAGTACGATGCATATTCCAACTGGCTCATGCACTTCGATGGCTCTAAAATGCTAGCCGGCTTAGGAGCGGGTGTTGTCTTAACGTCCCCCACTGGAGATACAGTCCAGTACGTACTCCAAATATTATACACACACTCCAACAATGCAGCCGAATACGAGGCCTTATTGCACGGTCTTCGGATGGCTGCTTCCATGGGCATACAATGCCTGGAGGAGTGCGGGGATTCAAATCTTGCAATATCCCAAATAAATGGAGACTTCGACACCAAAGATCCGAAGATGGTGGCCTATCGCAACGCCATACTCAAAATATTAGCTCGGTTCGAGGGACTCGAGTTTCATCATGTGGCTCGAGAAAGTAATCAAGCAGCGGATGTCCTTGCTCGCATGGGCGCCAAGCGTGACCCCATCCCGCCTAACATCTTTCCAGAAAGGCTCTTCAAGCCATCCGTGGTGTGGCAAGGTGAGAGCAGCAACACCAGTCTGGACCCGATTATACCCCCAGATTTCAAACACAATACCGATATCATCAGGGCCTCAGCCACCGGAATAACACCATCGGCCCATCTAATAATGGTAGTAATTTCCCCATGGACCAAACCCTTCTTGGCCTACCTTAATAGGCAAGAGCTCCCTGAGGATCAGAATGAGGCTCACTGCATCGTTTGGCGCTCGAAAGCCTACATGGTCCATGACGGAGAGCTCTACAAGAAAAGCGTTACCGGAGACCTTCAAAGATGTATCTCCGACGAAGAGGGACGACAGCTCCTGGCCGAAATCCATGCCGGTCTCGGCGGTCACCACGCCGCGGCTCGGGCCCTTGTAAGTAAAGCCTTCCATACATGTTTCTTTTGGCCGACGGCCCGAGCAGATGCACGGGACCTTGTCCAATGTTGTGTCGGATACCAGCTTTTCGCCAATGAAAGCCATATGCCGCCTACCACTCTACAAACAATCCCCATTACTTGGCCTTTCGCGGTCTGGGGGCTTGATATGGTCGGACCCCTTAAAGGAGGAAGCCATAAGAAAAAATAGCTGCTGGTCATGGTAGATAAATTCACCAAGTGGATAAAGGCCAAACCAGTTAAAACGGCCGAAGCCGGACCAGTGATAGACTTTATATCCGGTGTCGTGCACCATTATGGTGTCCCACACAGCATCATCACTGATAACGGCTCCAATTTTACAGCCGATGAAGTGAAAAGCTGGTGCGCTAACCTGGGCATTAAGCTCGACTGCACCTCCGTCTATCACCCACAAACAAACGGTTAAGTCGAACGAGCTAATGGTCTTATCATGAGCGGCATTAAGCCTAGACTAGTGCGGTCTTTGAAAGAATCAGACAAGCACTGGGTTGAGGAGCTCGACTCTGTACTTTGGGGGCTGCAGACCATGCCCAATCGCACTACCGGATACACACCATTCTTCATGTGTACGGCGCAGAGGCCATTTTGCCCTATGATATCATTCATGACTCACCTCAAGTGCGCATGTACGAAGAGAGAGAGGCCGAGCTTGATCGGCAGGACGGTCTAGATGCCCTGGAGGAGGAGCACGATGTTGCAAAAGCCCATTCTGCATTTTATCAACAACAGACTCGCAGATACCAAAGAAGAGAAGTGCGGGCCAAGACTTATAATGTTGGTGAACTCGTTCTATGCTTGCCAGAAAAGAAAAAGGACAAACTCAAGCCCAAGTGGGAGGGTCCCTTCATCATAGATGAAGTTATCACTGGAGGAGCATACCGCCTGTGTGATGCATCGGACAATCACTTAGAGCCGAACCCAGACTCCGAAGATTCTATGCCTAGAGCCGTACTCTTTGTTTGTCTTCTTCTCCCTTTGTTTCCATTTTCTCTCTCTTTAATTTTCTCTCTAGCTCTATAGCTATTGTGCGGCCAAACCGCACACCTATGACGTACACATCCTTAAATGTATACGCTCATAATACCTGGGGGCTTCTTTCATAGAAGCTTATTATTATTTTCCGAGCATCAAGCTCACCACATATGTGTCCTTTGCTCATATGTACCTTTTCTTCGCCATTATATACACCGTTATGACTTAAGTTTTTGCCAAGCTGGGTTGCTTAGCTCCTGTGCTTATGCCCTACGTTACCGTTTGTTCGGCTAGGGCATAAAGGGAGCACCTCTGCGATTGTTATAGCCGGGTCATCCGGACTTGTACCTCAGACTGGGTGAAGCCGAAAGCTAGCGTTCTTAAGGGAATATTCGGTCGGCAGACTAAAGACGTTATACCCTAATTACACTGTGAACCCCTAGATATTACGTATACTGCGACTTTTCAATCACAGTTCGGGCATGCATACTAACGCATGTTCACCCAGGGAAAGGAACCCTTGACGGAACTATTCTCCCTGGAAGATGTTTCTTACAATCAAAAAGTAATATAACATAGCTAGCCGGATACAACTTGTCTGTTCAAGTAACTGTGACCCCTACGCCTGGTTTCCACGCATACCCCGGTCTATATTGCTGCTCCGGTATTCAGAAACACTCCGCACCTTCGGGTCCAGAGGTCGAAGCGAAAAGGTCCGCCATGACAATTGTTTTACAATCCGGCTAGGGACAAATTTGTCACTTGAAATACATAGTCACTTGGACTCAAAAACTTCTTCCTCTATGCCGTCTAACAGGCTGTCTGGCTTACAATCCTCTTGGGAAAACTTGGCGGCTATCTTCACTTGGTCATATACCAAACTAACTGGAATTTCCTGTCCATCTAACCCCCGAGGTCCTACTCGGGCCATATGATTCGGATCAAGCTTGGTGTACCGTGCTTTTACCATGGCCCAGGCCTCTCGCGCACCTTCTCGGCAGGCCGATATCTTCCATAATCAAAATCACCGTTGAGCTCCTTGGAATAGCTTCACAAGCTCCTCCATACTTCTTGGAGGGGAGGCGGATGGCCACAAATCCTTGGCAATGCCCCGCATTGCTTGTCAAGCTCGCTCGTGCACTTGGGACAGCTCTTGCAGCAGATCGCCTTGAGATCCGGACATTTCCTCTTCGGGACGGCCAGTCAGCATAACTGCAGGCATAAATTTGTTAGTTCATTTTTTTCGCTAAATTACACGGAGGTAAGTTCAAAGGTATACTTAATATGCCGCCTTGTAGCCTCCTATTTCCCTTTACAGCGTTAGCTAGCTGGACTCGTACGTCTTTTAGCTCTTCGCCCAGCAGGGTGTTGGAATTCTGCAACTTGTTCTTATCATCCCAGGTCCGTGTCAAGACACGTTCGCCAGCGGCCAGTTGTTTTTTGGCCCATTGTTTACACGCCTGCGCGGCATCCAATTCCTCTTTCAGTTGATCTAACGGTCCTGCCATGGAAAATACGACAGTATTAACATTACTGGTATATGATTATATTTTCCTGGATGGAGGGGAACATTACCAGGTGGTGCCTCCTTGGATTTCTCCAGTTCGGCGGTAACCGCAGCTAGCTAGGTCGGACACTTTTCCAGCTCTTGAGACAACTGTCGGTGTTCTGGGAACGGGGGTCCCCAGACTTGCCTGCCTCCAGCCCACGGCATGGCTCCACAAGCGGGCCTGTACGTCCCATCTTCACCAGCAAGCACTCAAGACCCTCGCGAGGGGCCAAGCCTCGCGAGGCAGATGACACAAGACCTCCTCAGGGGCGGCCTCACCAGGCTGGCTCGTGAGGGGCGGAGAGATCAAGGCAAGGGTACCTCATGAGGTTTCCGTCCACATAGCCATGACGACCAAGGCCAAAGGGCGCCAGCCAAGGCAGTGTCCCTGCTTTCCTCATTGGTGTTAAAGGGGCAAGCGCAGGCAAGGAGTCCCGAGGCATCAGGCAAAGTTTTCCATATCGGTGCAACAAGACCAAGACCAGCAGGACGGTAGGACGGAGGTCAGCATGGAGCCCAAGACGGCATCACAACCAGAGCCTTTGGTAGGCGAAGACTACTTTTGTCAGGATAAGCTGTACTAGTTGTCCCCCTTCAAACTTGGCCATTGTGGCATCCCTTCCCGCTCAATATTTGGGAAGAGGACCAGGGCCTCTATAAATAGGACTAGCCACCGCAATAGGAGGCACCTCGAGCTCGTCTTGAGTATCCTCTTGCGGCCATCCCCAAGAAGAAGAAGCAGCTACTCCGCACAAGACCTCAGGGGAGCGGTGCCTCAAGCGGTGCCACGACAGGATCGGCGCCCGAGTCTGGGGCGCCTCCCTCCCTTGCATTGGAAGGCGCGCCTGGCGCCCTCCTCGGGCAGGGCTCGGGGGCTCTCTTCTGGAGGGCCTCAGATCTAGGCAACATCACAAGGGAGGCGCTCGGGCACCACTTGGAGGCGTGTTTCACGGCACGTCTCCCTCGGGAGGACACGGGGCGAGGAGCACCCAGCGCTCAGGAGTCCATTGCCAAGACCACTCAGGAACTGCAAGGCGCGAGAGCCATGCGCAGCGACCGCCGCTGACCTAGCGCAGGTCCCCATCCAGGCGAGGATGCCGGGCTGCGCATCTGCATCGACGTCCCAGGGCTCAACAGGGCCGCTTCTCAGGAGCTCTTCTGGCCTTCGCGTGTGGGACGCTGCAAGGGCCCACCTCACAACTACGTTCGCATGCCTTTTGGCCTGCCGAGCGTGGCGTCCGCCTTCCAGTGCAGCCTGCGGAGCATCTTGGCGGCTCAGGAGGCCAGGCACCACGCAGTCCTGGCGGAGATGGAGCCGGTCCTCAAGGAACCGCCTGGACCCCCAGAGCCTCCCGAGGCTCAGGATCCCGGTGGCTCGTGAGGAGCAACCCCTGCACCACGCATCTTCAGCTGCCCCAACACCCCTTCTACGACGGAACCAGGTGACATTTTCCAAGTTCATTTAGCTGGGAGCGCCCCTCGGGCTGCATCATTCCCAGGCCGCCTGGGTCCGTCCTTGCGGCATGTATCCTTTTATGTCTTTAGCTTACCTTGCTGGGGGCGCCCCACGGGCTGCATCATCCCCGAGCTGCTCGGGTCCGACCCAGTGGCATGTATCATTCGTGCATTTACCTAAGTCAGTTTGCTTCTCATGCTTAATCTATCTGTGATTAACACCTGCTTAACTATCACCCGCCTCGGGAGCTGCTCACGCCAGCATGGCGCTTATGCATGGGTCCGTCCCTGCAACATCGACAAATCTGAGTGGTCGAGCTCTAGCCCGCGGCACGCCCCGCGCGCGTCACCTCACCAGGCCCTCGGTGCCTTCACTCTCTCACGGAGCGACCAGTGGCCAGCCAGCATTTACAATGCCAGTCTGTGCCCCGCCTCGTGTTGACTTGCAGGAACCTCCCGAGGACAACAGCGGGCGGTACCACGGGCTCCCTCTTCTTCCATGTGATTCGCTTGCATGTTAAAAGGGGGGATCCTGAGCATCGCAACTCAGGAGCTCCTACTGGCTCTCCAGCCCTCACCCCTACCCTTGACCACGGCATCACGACCTGGCATACCAGCGGCGGCTGAGCTCGCTCGAGGGCCGGGACCTGACGACGTAGAGCACCAAGGAGAGCATGAGGAAGAGGGGGAAGCACGCATGGGCCTAACCTAGCTGCGCCATGACCGCCACGCATGAGTTTGGTGCAACGCAAGGAAACGACTCCATACTACCGAGATAAGTTCACGCTCGGAATCCACCAATTGCTATGACACAGGATCCTCACTTGCTGCATCCCTGTTACGGCAACGTCGCCTCCCTTTCTTACCTTTCGGTGGCCGCTTGCGCGCTAAAGGGGACCTCCTGAGAATTGCATCTCAGGAGCTCTTACTGGACCTTTGGCCGCTCACCTCCTGGCCTTGACCACGGCATCGCGACCTGGCATACCAGCGACGGCTGCAGCCTGCCTGGGGAGCGGGACCTGTCAGCGTATAGCACCAAGCCGTCGCGAGGATAGAAAGGGGAAACCGAGCCGGAATAGGACACGCACTCGCACAATTTCATAATAAGGATGATATCAACAAAGGCACTACAGGTTCTTTACACGCCCCCGCGGGGTTCGCTTCGATTCCTCGCAGGGAACAAAAGGAAGGAAATTCAAGGAGCCCTATCTACGCACGCCAGCACTGCCGACGCCCTCATCAACAATGGGCCACGGGAGGCCGGCGCCGACCCCATCTTGATCAGCGGCAACGGCGACTCGACGCTGAAAGCCTTGCTCCGGGCACGGCGAGAGCTCGGGGGCACGTAGCTGTCATCGCTCGTCTCCAGAGTCTCGTAGGGCTCGGGAGAATCGCTGGACTCCCAAGCGTCGCTGCTGCTGCCGGAGGGACCGCTGGCGGGGCAGTCCTGGCGGCCCTGTCCGGGGCAACACTCCAAGCGGCGGCCTTCAGCCTCGAAGACCTTGAAGAACATCGTAGAGGCGCCGTCATACCTGAAGTGGATGGAAAGGGTGCCTTATGTGCGGCAAACCTGGGCAAACACGCCCCAGCCGCGGGTCATGAAGATCTTGCCCGGAGAGACGGTTTCCACCTCCGTCCAGTCGCTGGGGCATCGCAGTCGGCGTGCTGCAGCCATAGCTCAAGGGCCCCCCTTGGAGGCATCTCGGCGGAGAAGAACTGGGGGAGGCGGATCCAAGTGCGCGGAGGCATCACCGCCCACAGCACGAGCTCGCGCGAGGAGTCCATGGCGTGGACCCCTAGGGCGACGGCGTGGACCACCGAGGCGCGGTGACCACGGTCGCGGCGTGGGCGGCGCCGCTCGCCGCCCCTTCCTCCTGAGCCCTCAGCTTGGGCGTATAAAGGCAGCGGATACCCAGGAGGTGGCTGCTCGTACCAAGGCCTTGCCACCTCCTGCCTTACGACTATGTCACGACGGTGAACTAGCCTCTTCTTTGGCGGAAGCGGCGCGGGCCTGTCACGGGGAGCCTTTCCCTTCTCCGCGACCGAGAATCTTTGGATTGGCGCCATGGTGTCTCTACTAGCAATGGGGCAAGGGAGAAGAAGCGAGCTGAATGGGAAGAGATGGGCGACGGGGGCTATGCCCCCCTCCTCATTTATAGCCCAAGGGAGACCAACCGTCGACCACCACGATCTCAGGTAACGATAACCCTTTTTGCACGCAGCAGGGACTCGTCAAATCGGGTAGTTGTCGAGGCAGCATGGGGAAGCGGAGACGCCCATGTCCAATCAACCGCCAGCGTCGACCAGGGCCGCAGGCTGTTGGAGCCCGCGGTGCTCCGCACTTGCCCTTTGGCTTCGCCTCGAAGCCAAGTCCGAGCGCGCCTTGGGCCCGGGGGCTACTGTCGGCGATCTGGGAACGGGGGTCCCCAGACTTGCCTGCCTACGGCCCACGGCGTGGCTCCACAAGCGGGCCCGTACGGCCCATCTTCACCAGCAAGCACTCAAGACCCTCGTGAGGGGCCAAGCCTCGTGAGGCGGACGACACAAGACCTCCTCAGGGGCGGCCTTACCAGGCTGGCTCGCGAGGGGCGGAGAGATCAAGGCAAGGGGTACCTCGCGAGGTTTCCCGTGATGCAAGCCATGACGACCAAGGCCAGGCGGGCACCAGGCGGGCGCCAGCGTGCGCAGTGTCCTCATTTCCTATTTGGTGTTAAAGGGGCAAGCGCAGGCGAGGAGTCCCGAGGCATCAGGCAAAGGTTTCCATATCAGTGCAATGAGACCAAGACCAGCAGGACGGCAGGATGTAGGTCACCGTGGAGCCCAAGACGGCGTCACCACCAGAGCCTTTGGCAGGCGAAGACTACTTTTGTTAGGATAAGATGTACTAGTTGTCCCTCTTCAAACTTGGCCGTTGGCATCCCTTCCCGCTCAATATTTGGGAAGAGGACCAGGGCCTCTATAAATAGGACTAGCCACCGCAATAGGAGGCACCTCGAGCTCGTCTTGAGTGATTGAGACCTCAAGTTCGTCTTGAGTGATGAAGACCTCGAGCTCGTCTTGAGTGATGGAGACCTCGAGCTCGTCTTGAGTGATCGAAACCTTCACTAGCTCACCAAGCACAACAACATCTCTCCTCAGGAGGCTGTTCTTCCCTTGTACTGTTCATCATCAGCCTCCAAGGCAATCCACCACCACCACACTGGAGTAGGGTATTACACCACAACGATGGCCCGAGCCAGTATAAATTTTGTGTCCCCGTGGTATTTGGGTTCAGCGAGCTAGTCCGTTTGATCGTGGAGTGCGAGAGCGTGGGAGAGGAGAGATCTTCGTGCACACCCCAGTGTTCGAACCTCAAAGGTTTTGCCGGAACCCGAAATCCGACAACAGCAGGTTGTTCTTCTCTGTGAGTGCATGATTATACAATGATCCTTAAATCAGTTGTATCAACTGCTTCAAGTCTCGGGGGCTACTGGTATATGATTACCAGATCTATACAATGCGTACTTACCCGCATATCTTTCAAATGTTGGTCCGTGGCTCTGGCAAGCCCATCCCGAGCACCTCGGATGTATGCATCAGCCGAGCTAAAGGCATTGAATGCCTCTTTTGTAAAGCCGGGGTCACGAAGAGTGGCCCTCCAGCGTTGATGATTCATGGCGCTCTCCACTTAATAGTTCATGACGGATACATCATCCGAATCCTTTGCAGAAGGACAATCCGGCGTCACTCCCGTGTCAGCCTCCGTCCTTAAGGCATGGTCTGGAACCTGACTGGTGGAGGCGCGACCGGCAGGATCCCCGGACATAGTCCGGCAAACGCTCTTCCTGATAAGACACAGCGAACAATGTCACTGTTCGATGTGACTGCCAGGGGGCATATTTAAAAAGACATACCTCTTTGATGAAGGCTCGGTCGTGTTATCATTTGCCTTCCTCTTCGGATGAGTGCCCAGCACGGGCACCGCTCTCTTATGAGACGCCTCTGGTGCAGCATGGCGCGCCGAGCGCCTCTCATTTAGAACACGAGACAGTGCAGTGGGTGAGGCATAATGAGGAAGCTCTTTCGGAGGAGATGTCTCCTGATTACTTACATGTGAGGCAGGAAGGAGGCCAGGATAGTCGGCCATGATGGCCATTTCTGTGGCATCATAGCTCGCCTGGTAGAATACTCCCTCCTCAAGCTCTACAAATATGTCTGGATCCTCTTCGAATCCGGGGTCAAGGTCCCGGTTATGGTCCTCCAGCTGTGGAGCGGGGCTATAGATCCCCGCGATAACCTTCCGCCATTCCTGTTACAAATGGACGGGTTAATGTCAGTTAAACATGACTCAGGGAGAGGATTGAGTAAAGTGGTGGAATTAAAGTTCACCCAGCTAGGAGGATTGTACATGGAAAATCCCTCTCGGTGCATAAGACGAGTGAACTCCTCTTTCTCCCCTTTATACAGATCGACCAATATTGCGGCCAGGGCGGTCAGGGTATCCAGACCCTTTCGTCCGCAGCGTGAGGTGTCATCTTCCCCATTGTAGTGCCACATAGGGAGCCCCCTGAATTGGAGTGGTTGAACACCTAGCGCTATGGAAGTGGCCATTACCTCGATTATTGATAGTCTGGACTGGGCAAGTGTCCTTATCTTGCCCATTAATTGTTGGACTTCTGTGCTGTCTTCCTCCTCGAGGCTCCGAGGACACCAGATGTGGCGCTTCCTCAATGGAGCACTGGAAAATTCTAGAAGACCCATTCATATTGGGTCAGGGAGAGCGGTGTCCTCAATATAGAACCACTCCGAGGGCCACTCTCTGGATGCCTTCTTCGGCGTGCTGGACAAGTATCCGGTCCCGGCTATGCGCCATATTTCGGCACCGCCCACCTCGAATACAGATCTCTTTTGGGTACGAGGGACGAGGCATAAAAGTTTCCTCCATAGATCAAAGTGGGCCTCACAGCCCATGAATAGCTCGCAAAGAGCAACAAAACCCATGATATGCAGGATAGAGGACGGCGTGAGGTTGTGCAGTTGGAGGCCGTAATACTTTGACCTTTCATGTTCGCTGAACACGTGGAAGCCGAAGCAATGGAGTTGCCGAAGCCAATGGGTACGACATTAAATGGAAAGACGAGTACGACTCTTCGGATCAGATGCTTTGAAGTATTCAGAGGAGGAACCCGCCTTGCAATGCCGAAGACAATCTGCGCGCCGGACACATCATCATTGAAGCCTGGTTCAGGGGCTACTAAGGGAGCCCTCGATTAAGGGGTCCTCGGGCGTCCGGGCTATGTGACGTGGGCCAGACTGATGGGCCATGAAGATACAAGACAGAAGACTTCCTCCCGTGTCCGGATGGGACTCTCCTTTGCGTGGAAGGCAAGCTTGGCGTTCGGATATGAAAATTCCTTCCTCTGTAAACCGACTCTGTACAACCCTAGGCCTTTTTGGTGTCAATATAAACCGGAGGGTTTAGTCCGTAGAGGCAATCAAAATCATACAGGCTAGACATGTAGGGTTTAGCCATTACGATCTCGTGGTAGTTACTCTTGTAATCCTCATATTCATCAAGATCAATCAAGCAGGAAGTAGGGTATTACCTCCATCAAGAGGGCCCGAACCTGGGTAAACATCATGTCCCCCGTCTCCTATTACCATCGACCTTAGACGCACAGTTCGGGACCCCCTACTCGAGATCCTCCAGTTTTGACACCGACAACCACGATCTTGATAGTAATCTATCTACTCCTCTTTCAAACACACAGATATCATGAGATACTAGCAAGATGCCCATGTGTTGCACGGAAAATCAAGATGCATTTATATGAGTAGTTTATCTTGTGAGAGAAAAGGATGAACGATGGAAGGCCTTATTTGCAAATGTGGAGAGGGGTGTGGGTATCTGTTTCCAAAATTGCCATAGTTTCCTTCCTATCCGTCAGATATAAATCAGACGACCTATATTGCAGGATGGCAGGCACACCATCATCACCAACTCTGTTTTTATCTCTACTAGCAAGATGCCCATGCGGTGCACGAAACATCAAGATGCATTTGTATGAGTAGTTTATCTTGTGGGAGAAAAGGATGAACGAGGGAATGCCTTACTTGCAAATGTGGAGAGGGGTGTGGGTATCTTTTTGCAAAATTGCCATAGTTTCCTTCCTATCCGTCAGATATAAATCGGATGGCCTATATTGCAGGATGGCAGGAACACCATCATCACCAACTTTGTTTTTTTATAAGAGTAGAGAATCCTATGAAAGACTCAGTTGGTGATGATGGTGTGTCTGCCATCCGTCATTTCTGACCATGAGATCTACATCTAACGACTATGATGTAAGTCGCGGCATTTTTGCAACAAGACCCCACTTCTCTACTCCAATTTGCAGAAACCCCTTAGTATCTTGAAACCAACCACATCCCTCCCCCACCTCATCCAAATAGCCAGAAGGAATATATTTTGAGTGAAACCTAATACGAGTATATTTTTTTGGTATATACACCAAACTAGAGTATTTTTCTTTCAAGTTTGTGAACATGTATTATTATACTCCCTCCGTCCGGAAATACTTGTCATCAAAATGGATAAAAGGGGGTGTATTTAGATGTATTTTAGTTCTAGGTGCATCTCTTTTTATCCATTTTGATGACATGTATTTCCGAACAGAGGGAGTATTTTGGATCCATTGCAGCGCACGGGCACATTGCTAGTAAGAGTAGAGAAAAGGATGAACGAGGGAAGGCCTTATTTGCAAACGTGGAGAGGGGTGTGGGTATGTTTTTGCAAAATTGCCATAGTTATCTTCCTATCCGTTAGATATAAATCCGACAGCCTACATTGCAGGATGGCACACACACCATCATCACCAACTCGGTTTTCTACTCCCTCCGTTACTAAATATTTGTTTGTTTAGAGATTTCAAAAAGTGACTATATAAGGAGCAAAATAGTGAATCTACACTCTAAAATATGTCTACGTACACATCCGTATGTGGTAGTTAATTTGAAATCTGAAAAAAAACAAATATTTAGGAACGGATGGAGTATAAGAGTAGACATGGAGATATATCTCCAGCATGATCTACAACAAAAATGTGTTGGACTGGTTAGCGCCGGATGCTCGCAACGCGATGACCTGAGCTCGAATTCTGTCTTTAACTTTAGATTTTTATGTTATATATTACTTATTTAATATATACTTCTTTTCACATCTTGTCTTGACAGATGGAACCCACGGAGTACTTCGAATACAATACTAAGGATGGACTTGTTTCTTTTTAACTTTCTGTACGAAGCTGTAGCCACCCTGCAAGTCACGTGTACACTTTACATGCAATTAACTTTTTATAGAGGGAGAATCATACACGCAATTAACTCAAATGGATTGGATGTGACTATTATTTCCAGCACAAGAGCATCTCCAACGGCAGCCAGCAAATTTCCTCCCACTCCCTTCCGTGGAGGGCGACATCAAACGCCAGCGGCATACATTTTCACAACTCTAACCAACCAGATGAAATTAGTGCAAACGCGGACTGTTTTCATATAGGCATGCATGATTTCGTATAAAAAAGCCGGATCTTCATATAAACATGATGGATTTCATTACATTTACATGAACTAAGCGGTGCTAATCCGGCTCTCTTGGTATAATTAATACTCCCTCCGTCTCGAAATACTTTTCCTAGAAATGGATGTATCTAGACTTATTTTAGTTATAGATACATCCAATTTATCCATTCTTAGAACAAAAATTTCCTGCCACCCGGAGAGGGAGTACCTAATCTAAATGGCCGCCCGCGGATCCCTTTGTCTTCCTCATGTCCGGCAGACACTTGCGGGGTCGACGAAGGTCCTCGGAAGAGATGAAGCAGCAAATAAACCACCTGAATGCAAGTTGTTGCCTCGACGGTGGCCATCATGGGACCCAAGTGGCGGCGGCCTCCCGTGTTCTACTTCTCCTCGATGATGGCGGCGGACACGGAGAAGCTGGCCACCGACTCGTCGCTCTCCACGCACCCGGCTTCTGTCTCTGCCTGCATGGCGTTGCCGCAGGCACGGGAGGCGCGGCCGCAGGCACGGGAGGCGCGCCCACAGACACGGGAGGTGCGTCCACCGCAGACACTGGTGGCGCGGTACGACACGGCAGCCACGACTCCCGTATAGGTGTGCTCGCCGCCGTGCCAGCATGGAGCAACTCGCCACTCCTCATCGAGCTGAATAGGAGCGGCGAGTTGCTGAACCACGCGCCCGATTGGGGCAGCAACTGGCTCTGTCGGGCCAAGTGAGGTTGATGAAGCACTGAGCGGCCTCGCCCGTATCCGGAGGGCTCGGCTTGCCACCTAGCCGGGTATTATGCCATAGAACGGCTCCTCGTAAGCCATCAGAAGAGTGGAGAAAATGGTGAAGGAGGAGATGGGGGAGCGGCGGAGGGGTGCGATTCTTATCCGCTGTCTGTTTGGCCTCATTTAAATAGAGGGCGGATGGTTGGAGCTTGGCCGGCGTCTGGCCTCGTTTAAACTGAGGGCGGACGGGAGGAGCTCGGCCGGTGTTGCGTTTAATTCCGGCCCGCTCATGAACGGACGTGTGGCCGGAGTAGGTTTCTCGGTTTGCATGCGGGTTTAACGGAGGGGTTTGATGGAGGCGAGGAGGCGTGTTCAGCCGGGCGTGCAGCGGGCGGTGCAGTACTATTTGATTTGACAGCGGGCGGCGCAGTTCCCGATACGGATTTAATGCAGACGAGGTAGGGGTAGCGGTTCCCAAAATGTTGAACGGCCAATGATGCATCCTCCTTCAATTAGCATCGTGCATGCATGAGGGAAGTAATGGGAGGAGGACCGGGCAAAGAGGCTAAACGATGTGAATGCAACGCAGTTTGCACTCATATAATGGTGCCCCTCCATTCCAATGCATCTACCACATCATACGCACCTAATAATTTGCCTAAGCACCTACACTAAGCGCAAAAGTGCTCACCTGCACTCCACAGGCCGCGATGCGCGCATGAAGCGGCAACCGGCTATGCCAGATGGTCCACGACGCCGGCCTGCGGCATGGCACCGAGGATCGTCTCCAGACGGTGTTCGTGACCGGCTGGTCGATGGCCGCGTCAATGCCAACTATGACTCTCAGTTGGACCAAATGATCGTTGCCACCACCAACAAGTTCACCGTCCTCATGAAGCTCGGGGATGACATCACCGTACTCCTCCAGCCCGCGCGCCCAGGATCCTCATTGCCTGCCACCCTAATCGGCCTCCATGGCTGGAACCTCTTCCAAGCACTGGTGGCCCTGCGACTGCCCACCGACACCACAAAGAATGTCCACCTGGAGGTCGCGCTCGCCGCGAGGCGCCTCGCCCTGCAAGAATTCGTCGACCTACACATCCACATGTATGAGCAAATCGTGTACATAGGTATCTACAAGGCCATTGAGGATGCTACGACGTTGGCCTTCCTCAACCAGCTGGAAGCCTTGGGTGCCTTTGCTGAGAAGCACCTTGACCTCGCCACAAAATCCGCCGCTCCTTAGCCGCCGGTCGGTGGCCCGGCGCACTAAGTTGAGGAGGAGGAGGTCGTACGTTGATGGATGCATCTTTCTTCTTGCCTCCTGTAACCACCACTGCATCGCATCATCGTGGCCTTAATTCTTATTGTGCTATTGCATTCTCGTTCGATCAACCGACATGTGCGATCCCTTTACTTAATTATATGCATCACTCTAACTAGTACTCCATCCGTCAATTTATAAGTTGTGCTTACCTTTTCCATCAACTTTGTGCAACGCACGGGCATCTTGCTAGAAACACTAGAACATGTCGGACCGCATGTGACCAAACCGACGATGCGCCAACCTAGCTACTATGTACCCTGCTTATCTGGCGGAAATAGCCCCGCCCTAGCGTTTCCAATCGTTATTTCTATATATTGATCATGCCAAGGAGCAGAACCAAATGTTAAATTTATACATTTTTCTCTACTCCTACTACTCCTATAAAAACTCAGTTGGTGATGGTGGTGTGTCTGCCATCCGTCGTTTCTGACCATTGGATCTGCATCTAATGGCGGTGAGGTAAGTTGTGGCATTTCTCTACTCCTATAAAAGACTCAGTTGGTGATGACGGTGTGTCTTTCATCCGTAATTTCTGACCATCAGATCTACATCTAACGACTATGATGTAAGCCGTGGCATTTTTGCAACAAGACCCCACTCCTCTGCTCCAATTTGCAGAAACCCCTTAGTATCTTGAAACCAACCACATCCCTCCCCCACATCATCAAAACAGCCACAAGGAATATATTTTGAGTGAAACCTAATACGAGTATATTTTTAGTGATATATACACCAAACTATAGTGTTTTTCTTTCAAGTTTGTGAACATGTATTATTCTATTTTGGATCCGTTGCAACGCACGGGCACATTGCTAGTTTGCAACAATAGCCCACTTCTCTGCTCCAATTTGTAGAAAACCCCTTATTATCTTGAAAGCAACCACATCCCTCCCTCACCTCATCAAAACAGCCTGAGAAATATATTTTGAGTGAAAATTAATATATTAGGAGTATATCAAAACAAGAGTGATTTCTTTCAAGTTTGTGAACAAGTACTACTATTCTACTACTTTGGATCCATTGCAACGCACGGGCACATTGCCGGCAAGAGGAAAAGGCCTGCCGCGTTCGCGTCGCAACCCCACACGCCCGGGAATTGGGAGTATTCCACGGCCTGTCTGGCACGCCACATAGCTAGGGAAGGCGTGTTCCCTAGCATTTTCACTTTCATGTGGGACTGCCGTGAGCAAACCGACTACTGGCAAACCGCACCCCCTGCCCGCCGCCGGGTTGGAAAACAGAAACAAGGGGAAGATCTACCTGTAGCATGGAAACCAAGAAATTTGGTGTCTGATGGGGCTCGTTGATAGAGTGTTATTTATTCATAACTAGCAAGATGCCCATGCGTTGCACGGAAAATCAAGATGCATTTGTATGAGTAGTTTATCTTGTGGGGGAAAAGGATGAACAAGGGAAGGCCTTATATTTGCAAATGTGGAGAGGGGTGTGGGTATCTTTTTTGCAAAATTGCCATAGTTTCCTTCCTATCCGTTAGATATAAATTGGACGGCCTATATTGCAGGATGGCACCATCATCCACCAACTCTGTTTTTCGTAAGAGTAGAGACATGTAGACAGGATGCACATAGAGGAATTTTGTTACTGCACGTTGTTACGTACTACTAGTACCTACTCCCTCCTTTTGGTTCACTACTAGTACTCCCTCCGTCCTGGCTTATCGGTCCCCTTTGTACTCAATTCATGAGCTCGTTTTCCTCAAGAAATTGTATTTACCAATGTATTAATATCGGGAATGCATGCGTGTACAACGAATGATTAAACCTTGCATGCAACATTTTGACAAAGCATTGACTTACGAACATGTGAATGTGAGGGACTACATCCTCGTGCATGCACGCAATAGTCACACGTACACATGGACGCAAAAACGCGCGCGACACCCTAATGCATGCATGTCCGAGCTCGGATATAAATCGGATGGCCTATATTGCAGGATGGCAGGCACACCATCATCACCAACTCTTCTTTTTATAAGAGCAGGATGGCAGGCACACCATCATCACCAACTCTGCTTTTTATAGCTCTTATAAAAAGCATAGTTGGTGATGATGGTGTGCCTGCCATCCTGCAATATAGGTCGCCCGATCTATATCCAACGGATAGGAAGGAAACTATGACAATTTACCCGCACTCCTCTCCACATTTGCAGATAAGGCCTTCCCTCGTTCATTCTTTTCTCCCACAAGATCTTGATGTTCCATGCATCACACGGGCATCTTGCTAGTCTCTACTCTTATAACAAACAGAGTTAGTGATGATGGTGTGCCTGCCACCCTGCAATATAGGCTGTCCGATTTTATATCTGTTGGATAGGAAGAAAACTGTGTCAATTTTGCAAAAAGAAACCTACACCCCTCTCCACATTTGCAAATAAGGCATTCCCTCGTTCATCCTTTTCTCTCACAAGATAAACTACTCATACAAATGCATCTTGATGTTCTGTGCAACGCATGAGGATGTTTCCTTGGGGGTCTCTCCAGCGCGGTGTGGCCGTAGTTGCAAGATGACGCCCCTTGAGATGCCTACATTGAGGGGCACTCGGATTTTGTCCGATGAGCAGGTAAGATGAGTTTGATCACGTAGTAAATGCATACTAAAGACTACTTCCGTGTCCATTTCCTAATTTCCCCCCTACCCACTGTTTCACAGGTTAGGCTTGGTGCGAGTGGAGATTGCCTTGCATATGTGCATGAGGGTACCAACATCAATTTGCACAAAATTTATAACGGTGACACCGTTCCCGTAGAATGTTTGTCCAACATTGGGATCAGCCATGCAACAGGCCATCGCCTAGATTGGTACGATGGAACCACGGTGAGATTGAAGAAGATAGCACAAACCTTGCACATGGCGGTCAAACATGGACGATGCTGTCTGCGTTCGATTTGTTGTCGTACGAGTACGAAGACGCTGTGGTCCTTTCTAACCGTATCTTCGTGGTGACAAACCAGGTGATTTGTTTCGTATGTGACACATCCTACAGTATACTCCCTCTCTCCCAGTTTATTTGTTTTGATTTTTCCATTTTATAAGTTTCAAATTCAAATTTAGAGCTCCCCATCACATGTTGAGATTACAATGTCCATTAAATCATTGCGTGCATGTATAGTAAAGAAACAAATCTCGAGTTTGCCACGAGTTCATGCAGCGGTAGCACCACAAGGCCCGGCGCAGGAGTTACATTTACCTCTCGGGGCCCTCGGGTCTGAGCTTCAGCACCTTACGACACCTGCCTTTGAGTCAATAACATGTGGACCCGATAGGTGGCTGGTCCACATGTAATGCTCCCGAAGGCAGAGAGGCAGTGGGGCCGAGAGGGATGAGCCACAGGTCGGGGGACGTGTGGTGTCATGGGTTCGAGCGGTGTCTTGGGAATCGCGTGTGGCTGTGGTAGAAACTTGATGCTTGCCGCATTTTAGTTGGCCCACATGTCATGCACACAAAGCCAGAGGGGCTTTGCGGCCGAGAGGGGTGAGGCGCACGTCGAGGGACGTGGTGCCGTGGGTTGGAGCGGCGTCGTGGGAATCGCGAGTGGCAGTGGATGAAACGTGATGGTCGCTGTAGTTGAACTTCCATGGACAATCTGTCATGTCTACAGACGCATGCATTGCATACCGATCACTAGAAGGATTAGTAGAGAAAGCTAGGCGGATAAATAGTTCCTTATATTCAAGCGGACCCACGCTACTACTTGTTTCAAAGACATGCACATCATCGAAAGAGTCCATCTATATCAATATACACAGAGAGGGAACATTTTTTTACAAGAGAGGAAATAGTTCATCCATCCATAATGCCCTGCTGCTGGTGCAGCATCTTCTTCTTCTTCTACTACTACTTCTAGTTCTCATTTTCTATGGGAGACGGCTTCGCAACAAGCTCTCTCGACCTTGCAGCTATCTCGAAACTCACACGGGCATCGAGGGCAGCATATTTTATCCGCTCGTATGTCAAGGGATAATTCTCCCATCCAGACGACCTTAATGCCAGCGTCTCGTCACCCTTTTGAAGATTTGTTCCGAACACAAAATTTGCTACGTCGAATAGGGATGGTATCGGTTTATCACAATCTTCTATAGGAATTTTTATTTTGGTTTGTACGTCAGCGATGCTTTTCAAATCAAGGTTGTACAGTTCCACGTTCTGTTTGTCCCCTGCGACGGCTGCCCCACAGAAGTATATGTCCTCCTGAGACAAGAAATCATGAAGCTCACCTGGTATGGAGGGCGCGTGTACGATGGGGTACACCAAAACATCATCTTCGAGGCACAATTGAAGGACGGCGGCGCGTTGGATCTTCCCAGTGGCACGCTCCGTGTACTCTCCGTCGAGACCGATGACCTTCATCTCCACCTTTTGGAGGGAGTTGGATATATTGTTGATCCACTTCCGAACAACTCTTGTGAAAGTGCAACTATCCCTAGGTGGTTTTGGTAATTCATAACAACATATAGCTCATTGAGCTAATGCTATTCCAAGACTATTATTTCAGGAAAGCTCAATGAATGGCATGGCATGGATGATGAAAGTGGATCCCTCAAAATACTAAGGACAAAGGATTGGCTCAAGCTCAAAAGCTCAAGACTCTTCATTTTACATTTTAGTGATCCAAGATCACATTGAGTCTATAGGAAAAGCCAATACTATCAAGAAGGGTTGAGGTGTTGCTTAATGAGCCTCTTGCTTCATGTGCTTAGTGATATGCTCCAAAACCCTCAACTACTTTCCCACATCCACATATGACCTAAACCTAAAGCCAAAATCGGTCACACCGATTCTTTCTATCCGGCACCACCGATTTCAAAAGTCATAGCCACTGCCACAAACCCTAAGCAAATCGGTCTTACCGATAGGGATCTCGGTCTCACCGAGATGGGGTTGCAATCTCTCTGTTTCCCTTCGTAACATTTCGGTCTAACCAAAGTGAGCGGTCGGTCCTACCGAGATTGCAATCTAAACTCTCTGTTTCCTTTTTGTAACATTTCGGTCTCACCGAAAAGAGCAAATCGGTCCCACTGAGTTTACCTGACCAACTCTCTGGTTAGCTAATTACCAAAATCGGTCTCACCGAGTTTGTGTAATCGGTCTCACCGAGATTACGTTATGCCCTAACCCTAACCATATCGGTCTCACCGAGATGCATGTCAGTCCCACCGAAAATCACTAACGGTCACTAGGTTTACTAAATCGGTCCTACCGAGTTTAATGATTCGGTCCCACAGAGTTTGGTAAACTGTGTGTAACGGTTAGATTTTGTGTGGAGGCTATATATACCCCTCCACCTCCTCTTCATTCGTGGAGATAGCCATCAGAACGAACCTACACTTCCAACTTACCATTTCTGAGAGAGAACCACCTACTCATGTGTTGAGGCCAAGATATTCCATTCCTACCATATGAATCTTGATCTCTAGCCTTCCCCAAGTTGCTTTCCACTTAATCCCTCTTTCCACCAAATCCAAATCCTACGAGAGAGAGTTCAGTGTTGGGGAGACTATCATTTGAAGCACAAGAGCAAGGAGTTCATCATCAACACACCATTTGCTACTTCTTGGAGAGTGGTGTCTCCTAGATTGGCTAGGTGTCACTTGGGAGCCTCCGACAAGATTGTGGAGTTGAACCAAGGAGTTTGTAAGGGCAAGGAGATCGCCTACTTCGTGAAGATCTACCGCTAGTGAGGCAAGTCCTTCGTGGGCTGACGGCCATGGTGGGATAGACAAGGTTGCTTCTTTGTGGACCCTTCATGGGTGGAGCCCTCCGTGGACTCAAGCAACTGCTACCCTTCGTGGGTTGAAGTCTCCATCAACGTGGAGGTACGATAGCACCACCTATCGGAACCATGCCAAAAACATCCGTGTCTCCAATTGCGTTTGAATCCTCTAAACCCTTCCCTTACTTTCTTGCAAGTTGCATGCTTTAATTTCCGCTGCCTATATACTCTTTGCATGCTTGCTTGAATTGTGTGATGATTGCTTGACTTGTCCTAAAATAGCTAAAATCTGCCAAACTATAAAATTGGGAAAAGGTTAAGTTTTTTATTGGTCAAGTAGTCTAATCACCCCCCTCTAGACATACTTCAAGGTCCTACAAGTGGTATCAGAGCTTTGGTCTCCATTTGCTTTGATTTCCATATCTTTTGGTGGTCATAGCCTTGGTTTCACAACCTAGGAGAGTATGGCGTCTAGCGAGGGAAATTATCACCGTAGAGGTCCTTACTTTGATGGTACTAATTTTGCTAGTTGGAAGCATAAGATGAAAATGCATATTCTTGGACATAACCCTGCCGTTTGGCCAATTATTTGTATTGGCTTGCAAGGTGAATTCTTCGATGGGAGAGAACCGAACCGTGAAGCTAATGCGGAAGAATTGAAGATGCTACAATACAACACTCAAGCATGTGACATCATCTTCAACGGATTGTGCCCCGAAGAATTCAACAAAATCAGCCGTCTTGAGAATGCAAAGGAAATTTGGGATACTTTGATTGGTATGCACGAAGGTACCAAGTCCTTCAAGGAATCCAAGTTGGATGTGCTCCAAAGTCAGCTTGACAAGTTCAAAATGAAGGATGGTGAAGGTGTCGCTGAAATGTACTCTCGGCTTGCTCTTATCACAAATGATATTGCCGGCTTAGGGAGTGAAGAGATGACCGACAAATTCATCATCAAGAAAATCCTAAGAGCATTGGATGGAAAGTATGATACCGTGTGCACATTGATCCAAATGATGCCAAACTACAAAGATCTCAAGCCAACAGAATTCATTAGAAGGATTGTTGCTCATGAGATGTCACTCAAGGATAAGGAGGAACTTCACAACAAGTCAAGTGGTGCTTACAAAGCCTCAAGTGAAGCCCCCACATCATCAAGTGAGAAACCAACCTTCAATGAAGAATTGAGCTTAATGGTGAAGAACTTCAAAAAATTCTACAAAAGTAGAAGCAAAGAAAGAAGCTCCAAGTCAAGGTCTTATAATAACAAGAGATCTTCTAGTGGAGAGCGCAATTGCTACAATTGTGGGAGACCCGGACACTACTCCAATGAGTGTACGACACCCTACAAAAGAAGAGAAGATTCTCCAAGAAGAAGGAGCAAAAGAGAAGAATCACCACCAAGAGAGAGGAGGAGTAGAGATGATCGTTATGAACGAAGACCCTCATGGAGAAGCAAGGATTTGGAAAGAAAGGACAAGTCACCTAGGAGCTACACAAAACGAAGACATCAAGCTCATGTTGGTGAATGGGTATCTGGCTCCGACTCCGACAATCACTCCAAGAGAAGCTATCACTCCGACTCCGAATATACTCAAGATGAAGGTGTTGCCGGTCTAGCACTTGTGTCAACCAACTCCTACGACATATTTGATTCACCAAATGAAGGTGTTGGAAGATGCTTCATGGCCAAAGGTCCTAAGGAAACACATCCCGATTATGTTGATTTTAATAGTGATGAAGATGACTTGCTAGGTGATGATGATTTACTTGTTGACAACTCTAGTGATGAATACTATGATGAAATGTCAATTAATCATGCTAATCAAACGAATGACAATGGTAAGGAGAAAATTGAGCTTCTAACTAAAGAACTAAACACTCTTAAGTTGGCTCATGAAACTATCTTCGAAGATCATCGAGAACTTTTAAGGGCTCATTAGAAGTTACGCTTTGAAAAACTCAATCTTGAGCAAGAGCATGAGTTCTTAAAGGCAATCAATGATGATCTCCGCAAGAAAAGTTCTTCTTACATTGCCAAGCGTTCATTCTTATCTACTTACATGCCTCAAGGCAAGTCTAGTAACAAGTACAAGAAAGATACTTCCTCTAGTAGTAACAATAATAATGTCAAATCCAATGTTGTTGCTTCTAGTAGTTATCTTGATTCCACTAATGATTCTCTTAGCCAAGTTACACTTGAGCAAGAAAATAGTTTATTGAAGGGAATTATAGAGAAAGGTGTTTACAAGAGCCTTGCCGGGAGTAAGCAATTTGAGGAAATTGTACGCAAGGAAGGAAGGCACCGGAAGAATCAAGGTGTTGGTTTTGAACGAAAGTTCAACGCCAATGGAGTTGAGTGGGAAGAAGATCAATACCCCAAGACAAAGTTTGTTCCTCAACAAGAGAAGTATGATCCTACTTCCTTCAAGGGGACACAAGCTCAAGATGATCTTCCACCACAAGACCACAAGAACAAAGGCAAGGACAAGCTTCAAGAAGAGATTGATGCATTTGAAGAAGCACCTAAAGCCTTGTTCGAGTGGGTCCCCAAGACTACGTCAAGTTATACTTAATAAAGTACAACTACAACTCCAAGGATTCCCATCAAGATGATGTGGATCCCGAAGAAGAAGAACTAGAGAGTTCTTGAGGGTGACTCCGCCAACATTCTTCACTCATATCATTTTGGCAAGAACAAGTGCAATAAACTTTCACATCTTGCACTAGTTCAAGGAGTCACAAACCCTCATGTTGGTAAGGCAAGGGACAAGGTAACCTAATGTTTTCATGGACATCATCTTGTGTGTGCATCACTCTATGTCTATGAATATTCTTGTTTGTTCCTTGTGGGACTAACCCATGTAGGCAAGTTGAAAGTGCAACTCACTCCAAAGGATTGCTCCAAAAGATCTACATCAACATTGAGCATCTACATCTTCAACACCTACATGAAGTCATCATCGACAAAACCCAAGGTTAGTTCATCCCTCTAAGGGGGGATCTCACATCTAGGGGGAGCTTAACTCTAAGAATTGAGTCAAAGCAACTCTAATGGTATGAACACATTAATGTATTATGTAAAAGTGGTAACCCCACTTGAGCTTAAATGACGAGTATGACCTATGATCAAATGTTCTCATTTGACTCCTAAGTCAAAATACTCCTAGTCATCGCCAATTGCTTGATAGTTGCTAAAATTGGTTGTGCATGCTTTGCCACATATTTCAATTGCCATCTTATTGTGTGAGCATGTTGGTGCATATTTTACTCATTCAAGGACATCCACTTGTTGTTTTGTTTGTTTGGTTTCTTTTCTTTGTGCCAAGTGGATGGACAAGAATGCCTAAGAACCTTCTTTAGCTATCTATGCTTTTCTTGTCTCAAACTCTATTCATGCTACATCACAAAATTTGATCAAGTCAGATTCGAACCACTCTGTGTGAGGAGCACTCGGAGTCCCCGATTCGTCATAGACTTAAACTTCCAAAACCTCTTAGTGATTCTCGGTCTGACCAATTCTTCTGTTTCGGCCCTACCGAGATCATCAAGTTGATCCGAGTTTTCAATATCGATGCAACCGATTTGAACTTTTCGGTCTCACCGACGGTCAGAATCGAACACGATTATGCATCTCGGTGCCACCGAAGTTGTTCCACGCGGTCACACCGACAGGGTCGGGCTATATATAGACACGGGCAAAATTTTGGAAATTTCTCCGAAACCCTTCGCCCACGCAACAGCTCGCTCTGCCATCGTGGTCTCCGGATCGTCTCCTCGTCACCAACAGCCTCCTGTCGCTGGTCTTCGCCGCCGTCAACGAATTTCGTCCCCGCCGTTGCCGTCGTAGCAAGTCCACCGCCAAGTTAGGGTATGGACTTAAACTTTGTGCTATCCACGTCTGATTCCTGGCACATTGTTTTCATATTGAATCTTGCCACGATTGCAACTCTTCTATCCAGCCAAAGTAGTTCATAGATTAGATGTGATTAAAATTTTTAGGTTTAGGTTTCTGCCGAAACCATCTCGGACCCACCAAGTTGAAAAACTCGGTCTCACCGATTTGGCTTATGCCATTGCACTAGTGACTCTCGGTCTGACCGAGAATTACTAATCGGTGCAACCGATTTGAGAATTCTGTGAAACCCTAGCAGTCTCGGTACCACCGAACTAAAACTCGGTCCAACCGAGATCATCAGTTTAGGTTCCAATTCAGTATCACCGAGTTTGAAAATCGGTGGATCCGAAATGCTTTCTGTGGAAAACTAAGACTGAACTTTTGAGTCATTCTTTTGCAAAAACCTCTGCATTTTGTGATGCTCATCTTTTCTATCTCATCTACAACTCTTCACTGTGGTCAGCAATCAGCTTTTTGCGGTATGTCCGAACAAAGTGACAGCGAATAGGTCGGAAAGAGCAGATGAACTTGAGTGAGGGTACTAGTCCCTCAACTTCAGATGAAGGGAGCAGAAGTACTCCTAGCAATTTGCCTAAGGCTGCAACTAGGCAAAGGAGGAAAAGAACTTCAGATTTAGAGGATGAAGATTACAAAGCTAAGGAAGATGAGGCTATCTCCAAGAAAGTGGTGCTCAAGAAGGAATATGGCTCAGCAAAGAATGCAAAGCCAGGCATGAAGATCAAAAGGCCTGCAGGAAGACAACCAATGTCCAAGGCCAGAACATCAACTAAACTGCCTGAGAAGCCTGATCCCAAAGAGCCAGCTGCTGAGAGCAAGAACAGGAAGGAAAGGGTCAAGATGACCATGGCCAGAGTAATTGGGAAGCCTTCCATGATGGAAGAGGAAGATGAAATTGCTGCACCAGCTCCAAAGGCACCAAAGCTTATGGGAGATGCTATTAGATCAGGGGCTGCCACATCTAAGCCCAAGGAAGCACCCAAAGCTTCCCCAAGGCCAAGTTCTGCACCAAAGAGGAATACTAGGAGTATTCCAATTTCGAGAAGAACAAGGCCCCAAGGTGCTCGAGGATCTTGATGGGGAAGATGAAGAAGGACAAGTTATGAGAAAGCTCAAGCCAAAGATACCAGACCACAATGATGCCCATTGAGGGAGTCCTGGACTAGGGTGTGTCCGGATAGCCGAACTATCATCATGGCCGGACTCCAAGACTATGAAGATACAAGATGGAAGACTTCATCCCGTGTCCGGATGGGACTTTCCTTGGCGTGGAAGGCAAGCTTGGCGATACGGGTATGTAGATCTCCTACCATTGTAACCGACTCTGTGTAACCCTAACCCTATCCGATGTCTATATAAACCGGAGGGTTTTAGTCCGTAGGACGAACAACAATCATACCATAGGCGAGCTTCTAGGGTTTAGCCTCCTTGATCTCGTGGTAGATCTACTCTTGTACTACCCATATCATCAATATTAATCAAGCAGGAATAGGGTATTACCTCCATCGAGAGGGCCCGAACCTGGGTAAAAGCATCGTGTCCCTTGTCTCATGTCACAATCCGCCTAGACGCATAGTTCGGGACCCCCTACCCGAGATCCGCCGGTTTTGACACCGACATTGGTGCTTTCAGTGAGAGTTGCTCTCTGTCGTCACCTATAGGCCCGATGGCTCCTTCGATCATCAACAACGATGTGGTCCAGGGTGAGACTTTTCTCCCCGGACAGATCTTCGTATTCGGCGGCTTTGCACTGCGGGCCAATTCGCTAGGCCATCTGGAGCAGATCGAAATCTACGCCCCTGGCCATCAGGTCAGATTTGGAAGTTTGAACTATACGACCGATGCCCGCGGAGACTTGATCTTCGACGGATTCGAGCCATAGCCGAGTGTGCCGCACTGTCTCGATGGGTATGATCTAGCTATGCCGCCGAACAGTGCCCTGGAGGCCGCACCAGCATCCGCTCCGACCCTTAATCCGGAGCCGGATTCGTCGATCGAGGACGGTTGGTTGGACACCGCCTCGGGGGCTGAAATCTCTACGGCGATCGAGCTGAACACCCTCCACATCGCTGCGGCTTCGTGACTCCAAGGTGCCAGACTCTTCTCCGGACTCCGAACCCTCCGCGCCCCTGCCAATCGAATCCGATTGGGCGCCGGTCATGGAGTTCACTGCTGCGGACATCTTTCAGCACTCGCCCTTTGGCGATATCCTGAACAAACTAAAATCTCTCTCTTTATCCGGAGAGCCCTGGCCGGACTACAGACAGGAAGGTTGGGATGCGGACGACGAAGAAATTCAACGCCCACCCAGCACCCACTTTGTAGCCACTTTCGATGATTTAACCGACATGCTCGACTTCGACTCCGAAGACATCGACGGTATGGTGAGACGATGCCGGAGATGACCAAGACCCAGCACCTACAGGGCACTGGAAGGCCACCTTGTGATACGACATATACATGGTGGACATCCCAAAAGATGGTAATGGCGATGGAACGGCAGAGGATGACCCCTCCAAGAAACAACCCAAACACCGACGTAAGCGGCGCCGTTCTAAATCCCGCCACAGTAAAAACGGTGATTCCGGCACGGGAGACAATAACACCCCGGACAGTGCCGAAGACAACCCCCTCCAGCAGGACTCGGCGCAGGAGGAGGGAGAAGCAAGTCCGCATGATGGCGGCGAAAGAGAGGCCGAGGGCGATAATTATGCGCCTCCCTCCGAAGACGAGGCAAGCCTCGGCTTTACCAATTTGTCGTGCCTCGAGGATCCCGCCAACAGGAGCGTTTCAAACACGGGCTTATGGCCACGGCAAGCAGCCTCAAGAAAAAGTAGCAACAGCTTAGAGTTGACCAAGACACGCTAGTCGACAGATGGATCAAGTCGTTGCAGCCGAAGAGTATGAACTCGAACGCCCCTCCAAGAGATACCCCAAACGCAGGCTGCTACCCCAATTAGAGGAAGAAGCACCCAAACCTACATCACCAGCGCATGAAGCGGCAGACCGGCCACCCCGTGGCCGCGACAGAGAAACCTCTCGGCCCTCCGCTCAAGCCACACCCCGACGCCACTCAAAAAGTACCAAGGCACGGGAAAACGCGCCGGACTTGCGAGATATATTGGAGGATAAGGCAAAACATACAAGATCGGTCTACGGATCGGCGTGGCGCCTAACGACTCGGGATGATTACCGTCGCGCGGATACAGCAAACCGGCCGGGCGAACACGATGAGACAAAGCTCATATGAGCTACGCCGTGATATAGCCCAATCTGAGGCGCCAAGACACCCACTATGCTTCACGGATGAAGTAATGGATCATCAAATCCCGAGGGCTTCAAACCCGTAAACATCGAATCATACGATGGTACCACAGATCCTGCGGTCCGGATCGAGGACTATCTCCTCCATATCCACATGGCCCGCGGTGATGATCTACATGCCATCAAATACCTCCCACTCAAGCTTAAAGGACCAGCTCGGCATTGGCTCAACAGCTTGCCGCCAGAATCAATTGGTTGTTGGGAGGACACCGGAAGCCGCATTCCTTGATAACTTCTGTGGTACATATGTGCAACCACCCGACGCCGATGACCTTAGCCATATAATTCAGCAGCGGAAGAATCGGCGGACAATTCTGGACACGGTTCCTAACAAAGAAAAATCAAATCGTTGATCGTCCGGATGCGGAGGCCCTTGCAGCCTTCAAACATAACATCCATGACGAGTGGCTTTCCGGCACCTAGGACAGGAAAAGCGAAATCCATGGCAGCCCTCACAACACTCATGACCCGCTTTTGCGGGAGAGGACAGCAGGCTAGCTCGAAGCAACAACTTGGCCAAACACCTTGATAGTTCGGATACCAAGGATAGCAATGGCGGTAGCGTCATAGCAAGAACAAAGCGCCGCGTGCTTGGCGATAATGTTGAAGATACGACGATCAATGCCGGATTCAGAGGCTCTAAACCCGGTCGATGGAAGAAGCCATTCAAAAGAAATACCGGGGCCCGTCCAACTTGGACCGAATACTCGATCGCTTGTGCGGATACATGGCACCCCGAAAATCGGCCAACCACACCAACAGGGATTGTTGGGTGTTCAAGCAAGCAGGCAAGTTAAGTGCGAACTCAATGACAAGGGGCTGCATAGCGATGACGAGGAAGAGCCCTACCCGAACAATAGAGGATGAAGGGCTTTCCCACACAAGTGCGGACGGTGAACATGATATACGCAACCCACATACCCAAAAGGGAGCGGAAGCATGCACTAAGGGACGTATATGCGATGGAGCCAGTCGCCCCAAAGTTCAACCCATGGTCTTCCTACCCGATCACCTTCGATCGAAGGGACCACCCCACTAGCATTCGTCATGGCGGTTTCGCCGCATTGGTTCTTGACCCAATTATTGACGGATTTCACCTCACCAGAGTCCTGATGGACGGCGGTAGCAGCCTGAACCTGCTTTATCAGGATACAGTGCGCAAAATGGGCATAGACCCCTCAAGGATTAAACCTACAAAGACGACCTTTAAAGGCGTCATACCGGGTGTAGAGGCCAATTGTACGGGCTCAGTTACACTTGAAGTGGTCTTCGGATCCCCGGATAACTTCCGAAGCGAAGAGTTAATCTTCGACATAGTCCCGTTCCGCAGTGGCTATCACGCACTGCTCGGATGAACCGCATTTGCAAAGTTCAATGCGGTTCCGCACTACGCATACCTCAAGCTCAAGATGCCAGGCCCTCGAGGAGTAATCACGGTCAATGGAAACACCGAACGCTCTCTCCGAACGGAGGAGCACACAGCGGCCCTCGCGGCGGAGGTGCAAAGCAGCCTCTCACAGCAATTCTCGAGTCCGGCCATTAAACGTCCGGACATTGTCAAGCACGCCCGGAATAACCTACAACAAGACCGCCTGGCACGATCCAAGCACGCGTAGCAATCCGGCCCCAACCCCAGCCCTCGCGAAATTGCGAAGCTAGTACTACGCGTACATAACTACGCTCTGGAGATACCATGGGCATAAGGGGAGGGGCACGACCACGGCACGCCCAGAATGCACCTAAACCGCACCAGGAGCTCCCGATTGTGTCATTCTTTTTCTTTTTTCTTTTTTCTTTTTTCTTACTTTCAAGACTCCGTTTTCCAGAAGTCCTGTCCGGCACTAGAATCGCCGAACTCACGATGCAACAGCCAGGGAAGCTGAAAGCTACGTCGAGTGTTCAGGTGGTCTCTATTACGAGCATTATACCTGTTTTACATACCATCCCGCAGCTTACCCCTGGAGGGGGACATGTTAAATAGTCCCATCCCTTGCTTATCGCACTATTTGTATCGCTCGCTTTCATTGCAGTACCTTTTTGAATAAACAATACATAGCTTTTGCCTATTATCGCACTCCTTTCTTTATCTATATATATGTTCATTTCATGACATGTTGCACCCGTACACTTTGGTACGGCCAATACACCAGGGGCTTAAGTACCCCAAAAGTATGGTGTGATAAGTCCGAACACTTTCACAAGTGCGGCACCCCGAACTTATAGCATTATATGCATCGGCTCAGTATCATGTCATGGGTCAATAGTTGGGTTTGCCCGGCTCCTATGTTTTGGTACCTTACGTTCCGTTATATCGGCTAAGGTAGCACTAGGAGAACCACTGCGATAGTGCCCCGGTTGAGCTGGGTTGAGCACCTCAGTGGAGAAAGCTAAAACTGACGGCCGTCATGATAGGGCGAGAGCCGGTCGCTGTTCGAGAGGTTTTTCGGGTCCCTAAAGACTTATGCCGCTTAGAGCGAGGAACCGACATTGTCCGGCCAAGGCGTGGATAGCGCCCGAACTCGGTCTTCCGAATACTAGGGGCTTCGCCGAAATTTAAAATTATAGAATTCTATGGCTAAGTGAGAGTGTTCAAGCACTATAAGTCCGGTTGCTTGTTCGTTGCGTTGAGCGCCTTCCTAGATGGAACCAAGAATGGGAACAAGAGTGCTCAAGTTTATCCCGAACACCCCAAAGACTTTCGTGGCATGGGGGCTGAAGCCAACGACTTGCCATCTCTCAAATTTGATAAAACGGCCGCACAGAAGGTAATATTTTAAATTAACAAGCGTTGCTTAGCACATATGAACAAGTTTTCAGAGTACAGGATAACAAATGCGAGTCTATTCAAAAATTACATCTTTGGAGCACTCATCCGATATACGGCGGGCACCCTCCAGGAGGCCCTCATAGTACATTTCGGGCGTGCGATGCTCCTTACCCTTCGGTGGCCTGTCCGTCACAAGCTTCTCCGCATCCAGCTTGCCCCAGTGCACTTTAGCACGGGCAAGGGCCCGACGGGCACCTTCAATGCAGACGGAGCGTCCACCAGCCGCCGCACTAGCCCAAAGTAGCTCCCAGGCATGGCTTCCAATGGCCACAGCCGAACTATGAGGCCCTTCATGGCCTGTTTGGCGACCTTGTGGAGCTCGACCAGCTGCTTCAGCTGGTCGCTTAGGGGCACCGGATGTCCGGCCTCAGCATACTGAGACCAGAACACCTTCTCCGTCGAGCTCCCCTCCTTGGCGCGATAGAATGCGGCAGCATCAGACACACTGTGGGCAGATCTGCGAACGCTCCTGGAGAGCTCCGAATCCGGGTAAGTAATAGGTAATTCACTTTCACATGCTTGCTTTGCATAAAGAATGCCTTACCCGCCTCTATCTTCTTTAATGATTCAATTTCTTGGAGGGCTTTTTGGGCTTCGGCCTTAGTGGCTTTGGCACTCTCAAGAGCCGAGGCGAGCTCGGAATCTCGAGTCTTCGAGTCACGCTCCAAACTCTTGTGTTTTTCCACGAGCCTCGGAGCTCTTGCTTGCCGCCCGCCAGCTGCGCCTCCCCCTTCTCTCGCTCAATGCGCTCCGCAGCCGCTTTGCTTTCGGCCGCGGACTCCGCCTCCTTCAGGGTCGCCACCTCGCTCGTGGCCCCTGCAGTACCCATGTTATTCCTGTTATTTTTTGCAACCAAATCCTTTCTATAAGGTATTTCTTTAAATAAGGTATTACTTACCTTCCTTGTCCTCGAGCTGCATCTTGGCTTGGCCGAGCTCGTTCTCGGACCGCTCGAGGCTCTGCTTCAATGCATTGACCTCCGCAGTCAGTGCGGCAGAGGTCAGCAGCATAGCCTGCATTCCCATATTGACATACTTATGTTAGACTCCTGCGTATATCTTTTTAGATCCTTAGTCCGGCTTTTCTTTCCGAACACCGAACTAAGCATCAGGGGCTACTGTCTATGCGGTAATATTTTTACATATTCTAAACTTACCTCAAAGCCTGTTAGAAGGCTGGTACAGGCTTCAGTCAGCCCGCTCTTGGCGGACTGAACTTTCCGGATCACCACACTCATAACAGTGCGGTGCTCCTCCTCGATGGAGGCGCTGTTAAGCGTCTCCAGTAAGTTATCCAGTGCCTCCGGTTGGACGGAGGACACCGGTGTCTTACCCTTCTTACGAAGGGGCCGCTTGCCGGACTTCGAAACCGCTGAAGGTTCCGTTATGGAGTCCGGTCAAGGGTCGGGCTTAGAGCCCCTGGGGGTCTCGCCCCCCACGCGCCTAGAGTCCGGGAGGTTGCCTTGCGGCGCCTCCTGCGCCACCTCCTCTTGACCAGGCCCCCCTTGGGGCCCCACCTCGGCATTGTCCGCAGTGTGAGGTGAGGAGGCGGTCGGAAGTGAAGTACTCTCCATTTCCGACGAACTCAGGGAACCGCTCGACGAAGCGGCGAACTCGTCCTTGGGCGGGCTGCATAATTGTTCGGCATTAGAGAACACTATGCAATGAAAAAACCATGGGTATCCGGACACTTACGATCTCGCCAGGGGCTTGGCCCTTGTTGGCCACTCCTCCTCGTCGTTGTCGACGTTGGTAGAGAAGTCCGGTGGAAGGGTCCTTCCCTTCTTGGACCCTCCGGCCTCCCTAGTTGGGGCGCCTTCCTTTTCTTCTCTCCCCCCGCTGGGAGAGAGGCTTGTTTTTCCTCCTCCTCTTCCTCAGAGGAGGATTCCGCCTCAGGATTGTCGGGCGATGAGTCCGACAGCACCTGGCGTCAGGAGCTCCTTCGAGTTCCCGTGGCCTCCTTCTTGGCCTTCTTCTCCGGCACCACATGAGGTACCGGAGCCAGCAGCCCCGTCAATCGGGCGTCCGCTGGGTCTTCTGGCAAAGGGGCCGGACAGTTAATCTGTCCGGACGTCTTCAGCCAGTCCTGTCAAAGGTTAGGGAGTTTTAGATCCCACATAGAGTCAATCTATGAAAAAAGAGTCCCGTAAAGGGTAAAATAACTTACCTCGCTGGCTTGACGCTGCGAGCTGAATCCGCGATCTTCGGTAGTGGATGCGGGGGCTTCGGCGCCCTTGAACAGCACCTTCCAGGCATCTTCGTACGTAGTGTCGAAGAGCCGGCTCAAGGTCGGGTGCTGTGCCGGATCGAACTCCCACAATTTGAAGGCCCGTTGTTGGCATGGGAGAATCCGGCGGATGAGCATCACCTGGATTATGTTGACAAGCCTGAGATTCTTGTCCACCAGGTTTCGGACGCCGGTTTGGAGTCCTGATAGCTCGTCCGAATTCCCCCAGGCCAGGCCCGTCTCTTTCCAAGATGAGAGCCGTGTGGGGAAGCCAGATCGGAATTCGGGGGCCGCCGCCCATTGAGAGTCGCGCAGCTCGGTGATGTAGAACCACCCCGATTGCCACCCCTTTATGGTCTCCTCAAAGGAGCCCTTGAGCCATGGGACTTTGGCCATCTTGCCAACCATGGCGCCTCCGCACTCCGCTTGGCGGCCTCCCACTACCTTCGGCCTGACATTGAAGATCTTCAGCCATAAGCCGAAGTGGGGCTGGATGCAGAGGAAGGCCTCGCACACGACAATGAACGCCGAGATGTTGAGGATGAAATTCGGGGCCAGATCGTGGAAGTCCAGGCCGTAGTAGAACATGAGCACCTGGACAAATGGGTGAAGTGGAAAACCTAGTCCGCGGAGTAAGTGGGGGAGAAACACCACCCTCTCATGGGGCCTGGGGGTTGGAATGAGCTGCCCCGCGTCGGGCAGCTGGTGCGCGATGTTGCTGGACAAGTATCCGGCCTCCCGCAGCTTTGTGATGTGCCCCTCCGTGACGGAGGAGGCCATCCACCTGCCTCCCGCTCCGGACATAGTTGGAGAAGGTTGAGGTGGGATGTGCGGACTTGGGCGCTGGAGCTCGAGTGCGCGAAATGGATAAGCAAAGGAGGAAGAAGGCGTAGGTGAAAAGGTGGATCCTTATCCCCTTATATGGACGAATGAAGCTATGCGTCCCCCACCAGCCTGGTAAAACTCGCTTATCTCCCAAGCGCCGTAATCAATGGCGCGGATGGGTTACCCACGTCCGTATTGATGAGAATCCCGGAATAAGGGGGCATGATCTATGCTTTGATAAGACGTGCCAAGGAAACTGCCTCGCTAAATGTGTTGAGGTTGGACAGTAAAAAACGATTCATATGAAGGCTTGGCCGTGGTGTGATGTCACGCCGCGAAATACGTCAGCAGATCTGTGCAAAAATTATTCTCTCTACGGTGGTATGTGGAACTTGTTTTGCAGAGCCAGACACTATTCTTGTGTTCAAAACCTTCCATGAAGTATTCGGAGGAGGAACCCGCCTTGCAATGCCGAAGACAATATGTGCGCCGGACTCGTCGTCATTGAAGCCTGGTTCAGGGGCTACTGAGGGAGTCCTCGACTAGGGGGTGTCCGGATAGCCGAACTATCATCGTGGCCGGACTCCAAGACTATGAATATACAAGATTGTAGACTTCGTCCCGTGTCCGGATGGGACTTTCCTTGGCATGGAAGGCAAGCTTGGCGATACGGATATGTAGATCTCCTACCATTGTAACCGACTCTGTGTAACCCTAACCCTATCTGGTGTCTATATAAATCGGAGGGTTTTAGTCCGTAGGACGAACAACAATCATACCATAGGCTAGCTTCTAGGGTTTAGCCTCCTTGATCTCGTGGTAGATCTACTCTTGTACTACCCATATCATCAATATTAATCAAGCAGGAGTAGGGTATTACCTCCATCGAGAGGGCCCGAACCTGGGTAAAAGCATCGTGTCCCTTGTCTCCTGTTACCATCCGCCTAGACGCACAGTTCAGGACCCCCTACCCGAGATCCGCCGGTTTTGACACCGACACCCATCCTGTGGCTGAGGACATGCGAATCAGGAAGGATTCAGGGCTGAGGATATGGAGGATGGCAGATCCATATGCCACAAGGAGAAGAACTGCTGTTGATTACAGGTTCCATACTAAGGAACATCAGGACTTCTATGAGACAATCTTGTTGGACAAGAAGCCCATAGTTTGTGATATGAGGTGGGTCGACTGGACCTACATGAAGGAGAAAGAAGAGCACTATCCTGGAGTGCAAGATAGCTTTATTGCTTGTGGAGTTGCAGATTTTGTTGGGCAAAAGCTCACAAATTGGAATGATGAACTTATCATGCAGTTCTACTCCACAGCACATTTTTACCCAGATGGGAGAATTGTTTGGATGTTTGAAGGTACAAGGTACCAATCAACTGTTGAGGAGTGGGCAAAGCTGATAAATGCCCTAGAGGAGAATGATGATGATCTGGACATTTATGCAAAGAAGAAAATGGATCACAATTCAATGGCTCACATGTACAAGGAAATTCCAGACAAGGCATTAGGAACTCACAAGTTTGGATCAGTTCACTTTCTGCTGTCAGGGTTGCCAACCATAAATTGGATTCTGAGGCACACTTTGTTGCCCAAGTCTGGTGACCACAACATGATCAGAGGGCATGCCATCAACATGTTGCATGTGTTTGATGTTCCACAAAAGTTCAAAGTCATGAGCCTGATCATTGAAACAATCAAGAGGGCTGCAGCAGATCAGAAGAGGAGCTGTGGATATGCACCTCAGATTCAAGAATTGATAAACTAAAAAATGGGCACAGGAAAATATAAGTTGGATAAGGAACACTTTCCACTTTATCCAGACTTTGAGGACAATGAGGTTGTCATGAATGAGAATGATCCATCGTCAGTTCAAGCTCAGGAGAAGAAGGAGAAGGCAAAGAGGGAAAAGGCTGCCAAGATGCCAACTCAAGAGGAGGCATCTGAGTATTTCTTGAAGAACAAGCAGGAGCAGCTTGGTTACTTGATAGCATCAACCCCGAGGATTGAGAAGGGATTGACCACCCTCACTCAAAATCAGGAGAGCTTGGAGAGAATCATAGAACAAAAGTTCTATAACTTAGATGTAAAAGTAACTGAGATTCAGACTGTAGTGGAGGAACTACAAGATGACATGCAGGAGAGGAAGGGCAAGACTACCACCAATGTGTTTGCCAGAGTGCCTAGAGCCCAGAGGTCATCAGCTGTGCTAGTTTCTGACACAAGAGCAACTTCATCTGCACCAGCTACAGCCTGAGTGCCACCAGCTCCAGCACCTACGTCAGCTCCAGCTCCATCTACATCAACTGAAGTCTTCTTCCAAGGAGCCATCTCTACACCACCACCTGAAGATCAAGCCTGAGAGTCGATCTAGCACTATGCTTTTTCTATGAACTTTTTGGTAACTTGTTGCCAAAGGGGGAGAAAAATGTATAGATCATAGGCTGCGAGAGAGAGATTGTTGCTTTTGTTCTCTCTTGCTTTATTTGGTGGTTTTTCATACTTTGTTTGCTTTTGGTTGAGAAACTATACTATGCTTGTGAGACATTGATGATCATGTGTTTGATCATAAGCTACATTTATGCATGTTTGATGATATTATCCTATCTATCTTATGTGATCACTCACTATGCTTGGTGATGAGTGCATGTATTCATTGTTTATTATTTTTTAGCGCTCCACCAAGATGTATGTGAGATGGAAGAGTAACCCATGAGCCTAATTCATTGTGCATTTGCAGTCCAAAGCAAATCTAAAACTATGCACAAATTTAGGGGAGCTCTTGCTTATCACATACTTCTCAAAGCGACGATGTTATTTAAATTCTATTATCATTTGTCGAGGCTTTGATCTATATGTTGTCATCAATTACCAAAAAGGGGAGATTGAAAGTGCAACTATCCCTAGGTGGTTTTGGTAATTCATAACAACATATAGCTCATTGAGCTAATGCTATTCCAAGACTATTATTTCAGGAAAGCTCAATGAATGGCATGGCATGGATGATGAAAGTGGATCCCTCAAAATACTAAGGACAAAGGATTGGCTCAAGCTCAAAAGCTTAAGACTCTTCATTTTACATTTTAGTGATCCAAGATCACATTGAGTCTATAGGAAAAGCCAATACTATCAAGAAGGGATGAGGTGTTGCTTAATGAGCCTCTTGCTTCATGTGCTTAGTGATATGCTCCAAAACCCTCAACTACTTTCCCACATCCACATATGACCTAAACCTAAAGCTAAAATCGGTCACACCGATACTTTCTATCCGGCGCCACCGATTCCAAAAGTCATAGCCACTGCCACAAACCCTAAGCAAATCGGTCTTACCGATAGGGATCTCGGTCTCACCGAGATGGGGTTGCAATCTCTCTGTTTCCCTTCATAACGTTTCAGTCTAACCGAAGTGAGCGATCGGTCCCACCGAGATTGCAATGTAAACTCTCTGTTTCCTTTTTGTAACATTTCGGTCTCACCGAATAGAGCAAATCGGTCCCACCGAAGTTTACTCGACCAACTCTCTGGTTAGCTAATTACCAAAATCGGTCTCACCGAAGTTTGTATGTCGGTCTCACCGAGATTACGTTATGCCCTAACCCTAACCATATCGGTCTCACCGAGATGCATGTCGATCCCACCAAAATCACTAACGGTCACTAGGTTTACTAAATCGGTCCTACCGAGTTTAACGATTCGGTCCCACCGAGTTTGGTAAACTGTGAGTAACAGTTAGATTTTGTGTCGAGGCTATATATACACCTCCACCTCCTCTTCATTCATGGAGAGAGCCATCGAAACGAACCTACACTTCCAACTTACCATTTCTGAGAGAGAACCACCTACTCATGTGTTGAGGCCAAGATATTCCATTCCTACCATATGAATCTTGATCTCTAGCCTTCCCCAAGTTGCTTTCCACCAAATCCAAATCCTATGAGAGAGAGTTGAGTGTTGGGGAGACTATCATTTGAAGCACAAGAGCAAGGAGTTCATCATCAACACACCATTTGTTACTTCTTGGAGAGTGGTGTCTCCTAGATTGGCTAGGTGTCACTTGGGAGCCTCCGACAAGATTGTGGATTTGAACCAAGGAGTTTGTAAGGGCAAGGAGATCGCCTACTTCGTGAAGATCTACCGCTAGTGAGGCAAGTCCTTCGTGGGCGACGGCCATGGTGGGATAGACAAGGTTGCTTCTTCGTGGACCCTTCATGGGTGGAGCCCTCCGTGGACTCACAAGAACCGTTACCCTTCATGGGTTGAAGTCTCCATCAACGTCGAGGTACGATAGCACCACCTATCGGAACCACGCCAAAAACATCTGTGTCTCCAATTGCGTTTGAATCCTCTAAACCCTTCCCCTTACTTTCTTGCAAGTTGCATGCTTTAATTTCCGCTGCCTATATACTCTTTGCATGCTTGCTTGAATTGTGTGATGATTGCTTGACTTGTCCTAAAATAGCTAAAATCTGCCAAACTATATAATTGGGAAAAGGTTAAGTTTTTTATTGGTCAAGTAGTCTAATCACCCCCCCTCTAGACATACTTCAAGGTCCTACATCTTGGGTGGTCAGTGACTCTGGCAACTATGCTCAACGAGCCTTCGACGAGGACATGTTGGATGCTAAAAACCTGCATCTCGATCTCTTTTGCCATTTGGAACAGTTGGACTGGAGGGCTATGGTTTGGAGAATTAGGATTAGATGGCTAGTCTAACTGAAGAAGATGATTATTTAAAGGGGCTTTGGAATTACTCCAGGAGGATGTGAAGAGGTTAAAACAATGTCAATGCAGTGTGGTTTGGATGCAAATGAAGATGAAGGAGTAGTGAAGAAGCCGAGGAAAATAGGTTACCAATGGAGAAGTGCATGGGAGAAGTGGCCTGTAGGCGGTTGATTAGACAGCTAGGTAGACTAACCTAAAAGGCTATGCGGGTAGACTGAGGAGTGGGGCATGTCCCTCTATGTGCCCATCCTTCTAGTGCTACATGTGCCACTGGCTAGTTGAGGTCACTCTTTCGAATCACTGCGGCGAGACATTTTATGATTCCTTTTTATTTATGCACCCCTCCTGACAGGTGGGACCTATGAAAACGGATAAAAATGTGTCACAGCTGGTTCGGATGGATATTGGTGCGTGCGTGGGAGACACAACATTCTCTAGTTAAGGAATATGCGGTTATCCTCAAAATATAAAAGTCCTTCTTTGCGCTTCCGCATGCACAAGAATTTGGTTCTGCTCGCAATATGGATGATACCTGGAGGATGAAGTGAACCCAGAGGCATGCTAGCACGGGAGTACTACTCATGTTCCTACTACTCCTACTAGTAGTAGTAGTAGTAGTAGTAGTAGTAGTAGTAGTAGTAGTAGTAGTAGTAGTAGTAGTAGTAGTAGTAGTAGTAGTAGTAGTAGTACAACTGTGGTACACTTGATGGTCAAAATACTATTATTCATCCGGTCCTCACAGTGAAGTGACAAGACCTTGCGCCCGAGGTGACACCAATCTAGGCAGCGTGTCCGGGTTACCAAAGTCAGACTCACCTTGTGCACTGTGCAGTCACTGTCACCGCCGCTATATAGCATGCCTCGCCTCGTCTCCCTCTCCCCTAGCACCACTCCATCTCCATCTCCGTCTCGCCGGGGATCCTGAGGTCACTCTTCATCATCTCACTATGCCCCCGCGTACCCTCGCCTTGCTCGCCTCCCCCTGTACCACTATTCCCTCACTAGCCGCTCCAGCACCGAGAGCCTTCTCCCCCGTAAATCAAGCCCCCCAGAACCGCACCTTCCAAACTCCACCATGGCCGAACGCGAACCGCGCAACATCCATATGAGCCGCGATTGGAGCAACCTCCCCAGTGACGTCCTCGACCTCTGTTGTTCGTGTATGGATATGTTGAGTGCCCTGTAGCTGGCTGCATGCTCGAGGGGCATGCACACAGCCATCATCGAAGCAAGGCCTAAGCTTTTCAAGACACCCTGCTTGCTGCTATCTGGTCTTGCTACATTTTCTCACCATGATACGGAGGCGTACATGATGCCCCTCGACTTCAATCCGACCTCCACTAGCCGAAACTTCTTTGCAGGTATGTAGTGGGTCGCCGTACATCAATTCCCTCGACTACGATCGGATCACCATCACCCAAAACTTCTTGCAGGTATGTACTGGGTCGGCATGAACTCCCACTGGATGGCTGTCGTCAGAGAAGACGGGAAAAAGTTGGTGCTCGTGAACTTACAGACCTCCCATGAGATTATCCTTCCTCCGTTGCATGATATAGAGTTTTACCGTCACGGTCCAAGTCATCTAGATTACGTCGTCAGTTGGACGCACCTTGTTTTACAGAAGATTGTAATCTACCAAGTGCCCACACGACATGTGGATTACGCATACTTCAAGCTAATTGCCTTGTTTGACAAGGGACTCGCCTATCTTTCCGCTGGTGCCTTCTTTAGCTGGAGACAGCTCAGCTCGCAGTGGATCGTCGTCAAAGCTGATACACACTTCTGTGATGCTAGAAGAAAACTATTTTGAGTCTTAGGATATATATATCGGAGAGTAGGATTCTTTTTACTCCTCAGTCCCTTCGTCGCTCTGGTGAGGCCTCCTGACGTAGATGTTTTGTCTTTCCTCTCCTCAAATTTCACGAAATTTTTTAGGATCACGCGGGTATCTTGGGATCGTTCCGATAGTCTTGTGGCGACAACATTGTTCTTGGTGCCTCGACATTTAGGGGTTGTGGCGGTGTCCCGGGGAGTTGAGCTCCGAGGTGTTGTCGTCACAATTTTATCGTTGCGATCTCGAATACCGAGTTTTGCCGACATCGAAAATCTCTTTTATGCAGTTGTTGGTGAGATAACCTCGGCGCCACCCAAGATCTGGGAGTTCGAGTATTGCCATAGCTCGTATAACGGATGCTTTTCAAGGTTGAGGTACCACGATTTCGAAGGTTTCTTGGTTATGTGTTGAAGGATGGATACAATTTGGATCTAGGTATTGTTAGTTTGGGTGATATATTTTGTGTCCCCTGTATCCCCAACACCAGATTGCATAACCAGAAAGTTTCGGGAGTTTATAGGTGGGAATTCAAGTAGCTCCTAGAATATCTTTCCAACAGATGCATGATATGGGATTAGGGTAAATCTCTATCATATGTATTTGTTCCGGCTTTTCTGCAAGCTAATCCTTTGTTTTGTTTTGAGTTGTGGTATTTGAGTTGCTTCAATGTCAAGTGTTGATTCCATACCTTTCAAGCGGTGTTCTCATATTGCTATGTGAATACTAATCCTTCTTGATCATCGAGGTCGTCATGTTAATTCTTTTCCCAACCGGCGTGCTTCTCTTCAAGTGGATCCGATCATTTCAACATTTGCGAGATCAATTCTAAGTTTTCTCAACGGTGTTTGTTTCATCTGTCCCAAGTTGTCTTTGTTTTCCCGCCCTCCCACCCTTTTTCTTCAAGGACTCATATTTCTTAATCATGTATCCTTTTATTTGTGGATTTAACTCAAGCTTTCAGTGTTGATCATATTCCTTTCCTTGTTGCAAATGCTTTCTCTTGCCGATGTACCTCTTAGTTGTTCACCTCTCTCTATTCTTATCCGGAGTGTTGAAGATATCTCAGAAGGCTAGTCTTTTCATTCCAGATACTTTCAAGTTATTTTGAGGTTGTTATCTCATTCAAGTCATTTAATTCTACCGGTGCAATCTTTTTTTCAAGCAATCGTTCAACGGTGTTTCTTTCGAGTGGGCCCTAACCCACAGGTCTTTTCCCAGGATCTTACCTGACTCTTCTAATTTTCCCGGAGCTTCTAAATTCTTTTCAAAGTTTGACGTAAGAATGAGTTATCATCAGTCAAATGTCTTTCTCCAAGATCTTCCAAATTCTTTTCATCGTTGGTTCAACCTTTCTAATTTTCATCCCGGAATGTCTCAACAATTCATGGTGATGTTTCTCATCGTCATTCTCAACATTTGAAGACCGAAGAAGAGTTTCTCTTAAATCTTGCTCCATTCTCTTCAAGATTCATGGTACAAGTTTGATGCCATCCTCTCATAATTGTTTTCGATTGTGAGAATTCTTTTCACCCATCCGGGGCATGTCATGAGTTGTTTCCGTTTCTTTCCTCCGAAGGCCAGCATGTCATAATTCTTCATTCTCGGCGCGTAGCTATCATTCTCCAAATCTTACCAGTGCATCGTTCAAATACCCTCTAATCAGTTCATGATCTCTTCGTTCTCATGTATCTAAATCCCCTCAAGTATCTTCATTCGTTTTCCCATTCTTCCCGGTGATTTATGCCTTTGCTACTTTCATTTTCAATTCTTACGGTGGTTCGTTCAAGATTTCTCTTCCTTCGTTATCGTATCAATTCACTCATTCATTCGTTGTTTCCAAATCCCACCGGTGGTTCCATCAATACCTTCTCAAGTTTGCGCTATCTCTATCCTTAATCCCTCAAGAAGAATAAGTAGTGTGCCAAATCCATTGCTTATCATCATTTAAATTGGTGAAGGATACGCATAACATAATTCTTATTATTGTTTCATCCAAGTGATCTAGTTTCTTCATTCCAGAGTTATTCATCATGTCACATTTCTCGGTTTGAGATGCTTCATCTTTTCTTTTTCGGAGTTCCAAGTTCTCTCGGTTATATAATCGCGAAGCTCCATCTAAATCGTTGCAAGGTTTCTCCTTGTGTCTTCAACTTCTCCTTCTTTTTATCATCCTTTAATTACCGGAGTTCTTCATGGAGGCTCTACATGGTGGTTCGTCAAGGATTCTTTTCATTCTTCAATTGTTCTTCACGATTTCTCTCGAAGTTATGATCCGTCAAGCCATACTTCAAATTAAACATGGTGCCCAACACATGTTTTGTTTTGAGGAGCTCAAGTATTCTTCATCTTGCTTTCCAAAGTGCAATTCTTTCTACCTTATCTTTTGAGATGGTGCTATATCATTCTTGGCAATTTCCATTCATGTTTCATGTTTCTCATGCTGTCAAGAATGAGATATTTATATCCATCAATCCCTTTGTTGGAGTCATCTTGGGTCATATTTCACCTAAAGCCTTCCCTATGGAATGTTTCTATTATGGTGTTTATCAATGATCCAAGTTATCTCTCTATCATCTTGGTGGAAGAAGTTTTTCATCTCTTCGGTGCTCTCATTCAAATCAATGGTTTCCATTTGTGGCGGGTTGTCTCCTCATAATTTTGAGATGTGTTCCATAAGCCCACAACAAGCTTGTTCTTTTCGTTGTTGGTTTTCCAACGACTCTGTTATAACCTTCTTGGAAGGGTGCTTTCCAAGATCATTTGTGGCAGAAGTTGGCATTTTCTTCTCCATTCTTTTATTCCAATGATCTATCTTCTTTTCGTTCTTCCGAAGGCATGGTGATGTTGCTCTCTTCACTCATCATCTCGAATTGTGAGGATCGTGTTCTTTTCATGCTTATCTATTTAACCGGAGTGTTGTGTCATCTCTTCAAGTTTCTTTTCATCTTATCAAGTTTTCCTTCTTCTTTCAATCGGAGTGCTGCCCAAATTATATCAATCTCATTACTTCCATATCTTGTTTTAACCAGAATGGTTTAAATATCTATCTGGTCACTTAACCTCTTGGTTCTCGTCGTATCCCTTGTTCCTCTTTTCTAACGGAGTGTTTTCAACTTTGCACATATTCGTTGTTTTCTTTCTTTCATTTTGCTCAACATCTCAAGGTTCGTGGTTTCACTCATTGGTCGAGGAAGCAACTTAGTTTTACCTCTTATCTTCCTCTTCCTTTTCCTCCGGTGCCATCCTAGATCTCGGGACGAGATCCTCTCGTAGTGGTGGAGTGTTGTAACGCCCCAGATACAACTTTCCATATTCGTAACTCCAACTCTTGCCTTTTCCGGAGATGCGATATTTTATTTCCTTCGTGGTTGGGTTTTGTCTTTTGTTTTGCATTTTGTTCATGCCAGTCATCTCATCTCATAGCATCATGCGCATTGCATCTGCATGTTTTCATAAAGCTTGCACCCGTTTGTAGTTGCCGTGTCCCCCCTTGACCGTTCCGAGTCCAATCGGGTTTTTGCTTCCCTCTTGACCGTGACCACCTAACCTCTCTTGCCAGTTCATCGACCCCTCGCCCGCGTCCGAAACTTCCTGAACCCAACCCGCTTAGTCATCACCATTGGGTCCGGATCATCCCCAAATATCTATAAAACATCTTCGTTTTATTTATTGGACTCCCTAGCCTATTTTCCCTGACCGTCCATTTTCGATCGTAGGGACGTGATAGCCCCTACCCTAATCATATTGCAATATAAATAGTGCACAACCCTAGGATCTAGGGATCCTGTCCCATCCTTCCGTGTCCGCCACCGCCACTGTTCTCTCGTGATCCCTCCCGATCCTCCCTCGTTTTGCCAACCGGACCAACCACTCGTTGCCTGCCCGATCCACCAGCGCAGCAAGCCGCCGCACCAGCAGGACCCGCGTCCCGCTCCACCCTCCTTTCTCCCTGTTCATCTCGTTGCTCCCTCTCATCTCAAATCTCTCTCGTTTCTCTCTTTCTACAGGAACATGAGGAGGCCATGGAAGCCGCCCTTCCGTACCTCGTCTCCAGCCCCACCTCACGGAGCCGTGCCTCCTCAGTGACCCTTGGTGTGGAGTCGGTCTTCATCCACGCCGCACCCGCCTTGTCTCGCTCAACATCGCCGCTGGGATCTCCAAGCCGCCCCCCAAGCTCTGCTCCATTCCGTCGTCCCCGCGCCAAGATCCCTTGCTCGGACCCTCAAGTCGTTCCCGCACCGACGTGCTCCTGCAGCGCGCCGGCCAGGTCGCCTCACCTCATCCAACTCTCCCCTCGGCCCTCTCTCTCTCTCTCTCTAATCTCTCAGTTTCTTGTATGAAGTTCTCCCCCGCCATGGCCTTGCAACTCCCGTCGCCGCTCTGCTTTGTTCGTGGCCGTCTCTGACAGATCCGACGCGGCCCCATGTCTTCGGCCTCGTCCCCGCCTCCAGGGCGCCGCGCCGCCCCATAGGAGACCACCTGCATCGCCCGCCAAGTCCCCCTGCCGCCCTGCATCCTCGCTTCACGACCAGCGCCCGGCCCTATTCAAGGTCTGGCGAACGAGCAGCGTCTGCGTCGCTCGGTCCAGCCGCGCGTTGACCTCCAGCGCCAAGGCCCAGCGCGCCAGCCTCCTGCTTCCCCTCTCCACCGACTGGGCTTGGCCCATGGCGAGCAATCAGCGGCCCCGCTAGCCATTTGACCTGTTGCAGTTTTGGCCCTGTTATGTTTTTCTTATTCGTCTGCGATTTTGTATATTATCCAGTGAACTGCATATTTACAGATTGACCCCTACTGTTCATGCATTAATAATTCACAAACCGTGCATCGGATTAAAATGTTTTATATATGTAAAATGCTTAGAATTTCATCTAGTTTCACTTTATGCCACTTTCATCCAGGTTTAAAATGTTTAAAATGTTGTTTGTTTAAATTTGCTCAAATGCCATGTTGAAATGATTTATTTCATAACTAAATAACCGTAGCTCCGTTTTAAATAAACTTTATATGTAAATGGGTTGGGAAAATGCCTAGTTTAACATGGTGCACTTTATTTTCCTGTTTAACAACATTAAAATTGTGCTTAGGGCAGAACAGTAGCAAATTCTAAATATGCATATGGGGATTATCCGGAATTGTTGTTTGTTGTTCCGGCCTCATTTAAACTTGCCTAGATAGGTAGTTTAATTATGCTTCACCTCTTGCCATGTTTAACAACATTTAATATTGTTTTGTAGCTTAAACGAGATTAAACTAAATATGTCAATGTGGTGTTTCGTCAATATGCAACTCGTTGGATATTGAGCTCCACCTAACTTGTAGTATTGTTTGTTGCACTTTGCCATGCCATGCCTCATTAAACCGGACATGCATCATACTCGATTATGCATCATGCCATGTTTATGCTTGTGCATTTACCATGTTGTTTGTTTTCTTTCCGGTGTTGCTTCTTAGTTCCGGTAATGTTGCGATTGTGAGGATTCGTTCGACTACTTCCGTTCGTCTTCTTCATGGACTCGTTCTTCTTCCTAGCGGGATTTCAGGCAAGATGACCGTCACCTTGGATCTCATTACTATCATAGCTATGCTAGTTGCCTCGATGCTATTGCTATGCTGCGTTACCTACCACTTGCTGCTCAAGCCTCCCAAATTTCCATGAACCTCTAACCTTTGTCACCCTTCCTAGCAAACCGTTGTTTGGCTATGTTACCGCTTTTGCTCAGCCCCTCTTATAGCGTTGCTAGTTGCAGGTGAAGATGAAGATTGCTCCATGTTGGATTATGTTTATGTTGGGATATCACAATATCTCTTATGTTATTAATGCATCTATATACTTGGTAAAGGGTGGAAGGCTCGGCCTTATGCCTGGTGTTTTGTTCCATCTTGCCGCCCTAGTTTCCGTCATATCGGTATTATGTTCCCGGATTTTGCGTCCCTAACGCGGTTGGGTGATTTATGGGACCCCCTTGACAGTTCGCTTTGAATAAAACTCCTCCAGTAAGGCCCAACCTTGGTTTTACCTTTCGCTTCACCACCGACTACTTTTCCCTTGGGAGTCGCGCTCTCGAGGGTCATCTTTATTTAGCCCCCCTGGGCCAGTGCTTCTCTAAGTGCTGGTTCGAACCGAGCCGCTTCTTGAAACCACCACGGGAAACTTCGAGGCCTGGTTTTACTCGTAGCTTTGTCTCATCCGGTGTTGCCACGAGAACGAGATATGTGCAGCTCCTATCGGGATTGTCGGCGCATCGGCGGTTTCTTTGGTCTTGTTTTACCATTGTCGAAATGTCTTGTAAATCGGGATTCCGAGACTGATCTGGTGTTCCCGGGAGAAGGAATATCCTTCGTTGATCGCGAGAGCTTATCATGGGCTAAGTTGGGACACCCCTGCAGGGTTTGAACTTTCGAAAGCCGTGCCCGTGGTTATGTGGCAGATGGGAATTTTTTGATATCCGGTTGTAGTAAACTTGAAGTAAAGTCTTCTAAAATACACCAATCGTGTGCGTAACCGTGAGTGTCTCTTTTCAGGGTTGACCGAGAGGAGAACACGGTTTCTGGGTTATGTTTGACGTAAGTAGGAGTTCAGGATCACTTCTTAATCATTACTAGTTGACGACCGCTTGCTTTGCTTCTCTCCTCGCTCTTATTTGCGTAAGTTAGCCACCATACATGCTTAGTCGCTGCTGCAACCTCACCACTTTGCCCCTTCCTTACCCATAAAGCTTTGCTAGTCTTGATACCCATGGTAATGGGATTGCTGAGTCCTCATGGCTCTCAGATTACTACAACAACAGTTGCAGGTACAGGTTTGCGATGATCATGACGTGAGAGCGATGTTTGCTTGTTTTGGAGTTCTTCTTCTACTTCTTCGATCAGGGGATAGGTTCCAGGTCGGCAGCCTGGGCTAGCAGGGTGGATGTCGTTTGAGTTTCTGTTTATGTTTCTTCCGTAGTCGGATGTCGATCTTGTATATGATATATTGTTGTATTCGTGTGGCATTGTATGCCGCTTGTATGTATCCCCAACTATTACGTAATGTTGATGTAATGATATCCACCTTGCAAAAGCGTCTTCAAGATGCGCTTCTATCCTTGGTGGGACCTTCGAGTTCCTTTAGGATAGGGTCGCATCTTGGGCGTGACACTTATCTTGCGCATATTAGAGTATCCACTTTCACTTGTCTCTGAACTATACAGGCAACCGAGAAGTCCTTTACCGCGGACACGGCTATTCGAATAGATCATATTAACCCTGCAGGGGTGTACTTCTTCACACATGCTCTCGCCACTTACCACCATGTACACATCGTGTATCTCGGCAACCTTCAAGCGGAAGCCTGGCTAGGGAGTCGGCCATGACCTGACTAACCACACAAGTCTCTCGTCCAGGTTTATCACCTATTCGGGTTCCATCCGCAAGGAGATCCGGCCGGGGTGTCGCTCACGGCCCCAAATGATGTGAGCAGGGTTCCCAAGCCCACCATCCGGGTGCCACTTGGTACACCGTGCCATTGTGCCTAGTCTGTCCCAAGCCCACATGCATCGGGTGCCACTTGGTAGACTACTAACACTACCTACAAACACCAGAAACTAGTTGCAACTCCTGGACAGAGATCAAGTTGATTAATAAGTCGAGAGATCTTGGAGCGCCCGGAGCCCAATGTGTGGTAGTATCTATTCATGGATCACAAACACAGAACTCAGTTCCTGAGGACGGCTGCAAGGAGACAACCCACCATGTACTCCTACATGGTCTCTCACCGCTACCTTTACCAAATCGTGTTCACACACTTAGCTCTCAACAGTAGGACATGTTCACACACCTCCGATTCATCCCTGATGAATCAGACCTAACTCAACTCTAAGCAGTAGCAGGCATGACAAACAAGCATGAATGAGTAGGCACATCAGGGCTCAAACAACTCCTACTCATGCTAGTGGGTTTCATCTATTTATTGTGGCAATAACAGGTCATGCAAAGGAAAGGGGTTCAACTACCGCAACATGTAATAGTTGAATCGTTGTTGTCCTAATGCAGTAAAAGAGAGCAGGAGCGAGAGAGTGGGATTGTATCGGAATGCACAAGGGGGTTTTGCTTGCCTGGCACTTCTGTAGATAGTATAGTTCTTCATTAGTGTCATCGATCTCATCGTCGAAACCACGTCTATCGAGAGGGGACAAACATTGACAAACAAAGAAGAAACACAATCAATGCAATGCACAATATGATGCATGATCATGACATGGCAATATGATGTGGTTTGAGCTAATGCAACTAGTAGCAGATTAAATGGAGTTGGTTTGAATCTAAGATTCTAATTCAAACTCCATATATGACATTTCAAATGCCATTAATTCAAATTGTCATATACATTAGCTTTAGGTTGCTCAAACATGCATGAAAATGCCATAAACAGATTCTTTGAATTTTTCTGATAATATTTCATACATAATTTGTTTCATTTGGAGTTACGGTTGATTTTATATGATTTTTAGAAGTTTTGGATATTTTCTGAAATAAATAAATTATTTTTGATTTATTTTAAATCCTAGAAAATATTTACTGCGTTAGCACGACGCCACTATGATGTCAGCAGGTCAGCGGGGTTGTCCAGGTCAAACCTGACCAGTGGGTCCCACTGGTCAGTGGCACAACTAATTAACCAAGTTAATTAGCCTTAAGTTAACTCTAACTAAACTGTTTGTGGGGCCGGGGCCCACTAGTCAGTGACTAACTAGCTAACTAACCTAGGTTAATTAGTGTTAAACTAACTCTAACTAAAAGTGTCAGGGTGGTGGCCCACGCGTCAGTGAAAGACGGGGGAAGGTCAAACCCTGGTCAGCGGGGTCAAACCCGCCGGACCTGGTCCACGGCTCGTCGCCGGCGATGAAAGACACGGCGGAGGGCGTCGGGTTCATGCTACAGGGCACCGTTTAGGGCGCGGTTGGGTTCTACGGTGAGCTGGATGGGTGCCGCATCCAGTGGTGCAAGCGGTTGGGTGAGGGGAGGCCGGGAACGACGGCGGTGATGACAACCGCTGTGGCCGGAGTTCGGACCTCAGCGAGAACAGTGTTGCAGCGCACGGCAGGAACAGCGGGTGGGTGCTATGGACTACTGACGGCGTGCTGAGCATGTTGCAGTGCTCGGTTGCGGTCATAGATAGCTCTGGCCGCGGCGGCGATGAGGCCTGACGGCGGCAAGCTTCGGAGCTCATGGGGACGGCAGCTACATGATGCTAGGGACGACGGGGCAAGGGGGAATCGGGTCAGCGGCTCACCGCGGAGCTGCAGGGATGGTTAGCGGGCTCGGGGACGTCCCGTAGCTCTCGAATCGACAGCGAGGATCCACGGTGGCCGGCGATGGAAACGGTGATGCTGGCGACGTTGTAGGGCGCCCGAGGACGCGTGGCTTGTCTGGGATGATGCAGACGGCGAGACGGAGCCGATGGGCACGACGGTTTCTCGAGGGACGGCCGGTGAGCGCGGTGGCAGTGTGCAGCGGCGACGGCAGCGGTCGGGCGAGAGAAAGAGAGAGATCCAGGGAAGGGGGTGAGAGCGCGGGAGAGTGAGGGAGAGAGGCAGGGAGGTGCGTGGCGCCATCTAGACGTGTCGGGGAGAAGGCGACAAGCAGGACGTGGCCCTGCGCGTGCCGGCGTGCGGCGAACACACGCCTCGCGTCCTTCTAGCGCGAGGTGGGAGACGACTGGCAGCGGTGGTGGGCTGGGCTGGGCCAGCTCCTGGGCTGCACGGTGTTGGGCCTGTGGGCTGTAGGTAAGCGCCAGGTAAGGTCAGGTGAGCTTTCTCTCTCTGTTTTTATTACTGTTTCCTATTTTCTATAATTGTGTTTGGATTTATTAAAAATGCCAGAGCATTTCCAAAAATTATGCAACTGACTGTGGCCACTGTTTGGAATATTTCCAACAGTAAACATTTAAGTTTGTGATTATTTGGGCATTTAATATATTTTATAGGATTTAAATGCTCAAATGCAAATACTGTATGATTTAATTCAGTGACCCCCAATTGACCTAGAAAAATGTTCAATATTTCTGGCAGAGGTTCAAGACCAATCCAAAGATGATGAACATTTTAGAAGGGCATTTTGGGTTCAGTGAAATGATTTTTATTTGGACCCTAGTTGAGTTTCATTTGCTGCTAGGGTTTATCAGCCCCCATTTCAAAGTTTCATAAAAATTTATACATGATGCATGGAGGCTAATGCAAGACAGGCAAGGCCAGAACTGGGGCTGTGACACTCGCCGTGACATCATATTCGTCTCTCTCTCTAGACCTCTCTCATTTCTCACGCTATCTCTCCCACGCCCCACCTCCCCCCCCGGCCCCTCTATCCATGCCTCTCTCGAATACGTAATACACACACATACCTCTCTAGGCCCTGCCAAATACATCAACTACACATTCACACATGTTACATCACATACCCCATTGATCTAAAAAGCCCGCTCTTCACGTTTATTTCGCATACAACATTCCTTTTGAATAAAATGTGGCCAATTTTTTTTAGAATTTCTAAATATATACAACATTACAAAGTTATATGGAGGAGTATGAACATTAATTTGCATTGCATGGTGCCCACAATGATATTTATTCCGCATTGTGAATTTTTTTATTTTTATACTATATATAAAGTTAGTCATAATAAAGAGAAATGAAGAGCATCTCTCTGCATCGCATACACCCCCTCTACGCCCCTTTCATGTGCGCACACAAATTATCTCCAGGTCCTCTAAAAGTAAGCCCCCAACACATTCACGCATGTTTCATCTTTCTCTCACAATATATACAGTGACGATCAATGTATTTGAAGCGAAAGCACGATACGTACATTGGACTTCAGAATCCACTCATTACTGTCACCATTTTTGTTTTGTGGTTATTATACAGTCATGGGCTCACCGTACAGCTCTGTGTTTGCTCAAGACACGACTAGTTCACCAGTTAAAAGCTCCACGTGGCACCTCTAGTGTCGCATCACATTATCTCACTACCATTGGGCCCACCTGTCGGCTTGTATCTACTCTACATCTACATCTACACTCTTATAACTACACTCCTATAAAGAACAGAGTTGGTGATGATGGTGTGCCTGCCATCCTGCAATATAGGTCGTTCGATTTATATCTGACGGATAGGAAGGAAACTATGGCAATTTTTAAAAAAGGTCCCCACACACCTCTCCACATTTGCAAATAAGGCCTTCCCTCATTCATCCTTTTCTCTCACAAGACAAACTAGTCTTACAAATGCATCTTGATGTTACGTGCAATGCATGAGCATCATGCTAGTAAGAATGAAAACAAACGACTAAAAAATATTAGACGGTGGTTCGAAGTCATGACCGCGGGCACAGCGGACAAGGTGGCCTCGTATTGGTATGCTGAACTGTCTGTCTTAACACAGGAGCTAGTGTGGAGATTATACACACATGCACGCATGCACGCGAACTGCATGCACGCAACACTCACACGAACACATGCATCCACGCACACACGCAACACTCACACGTACACACGCAGCCACGCACGCATGCAACACTCACACGCACACACACATGCATGCACACACCACACGACCAACTCACATTCTCACGCTCAAGTGCTCAACCTACACGTGCATGCGCAGACATCAGGCCCTGACAGACACATACACAACCAGGTGATTCCCATGCACTGGTTGGAGTCTTGTCGCGCCTGCATAAATTTGTGTTTATCTGACCTTTTTCCTATGCGAACTGATAGGTGGGACCCACAAGGAATGTGGTCAATTTAACTAGTCAACATGGTGCCACGCAGACTATTTGGTCGGTCAATAGAGTGCAATCCGATGCAGAACGGTGAGGAAGTGACCGTATAATCACCGCAAAACGTATATAGTGATCATAATGAGCGTATTCCGAAGTTCGGTGACCGTATTATGCTTTCTCTCTATAGGCCCTCCAAAACTACATCTCTACAAGTTCTCACATGTTACATCTAACAACTATGCAATATAGCATGACTACTACACTCTAACACAATAAATCATATGTGTTTTTAGTTTTACTAGATATCATATTGTTACTTAATTATTCAATTTCATACATTAAAATTGACTTCAAAATGTATGGCCAATATCATCTACCGCGCGGAAAAAATCCCGCCCTTTCTTGTTTAATCGGGTTTGTATCGATGGACCGTGCGAAACAGCAAAACTATAGTACTATACAGTACAAGTGACAGTTCACTGGGCTGCTGTGTCGTGTACTCCTCCGTCGTAAGAGTGGAGCGCTTGCTTTCATAAATGTTCTACTCCCTTCCGCCGACATGTGGGACATCAAGCTATCGGGTCCACGTGCCATACCGAAATACAGTGCAGAGCAGCAGGGGTGAAGCAACCTAGTCATGGCGCCGGCGTAGTAATGAGCAATGAGGCGTCAAATCACAAAGATGGACCTTTCCCGCGGTTAAGTTGGAGGGACGAAGTCATTTCACTCGTTGCTGAATCCGCTTCTCCCTCATCTTCTTCAAGTTAACCACGTGTTGCTTCTGCCGTTGTTCTGCCTCATGGGGGATGCGGATCGGCTTGGTAAAGCACTGACACGTGGGACCGCATGTTAGCAAACCGCCAGGCCAACATCCTCTAAAAGTAAGAAACCTCCCCCGCCATCCGTGCGGCAAAATCACCTCCTTTTTACTAATCTTGATTCTATAATTTTTTAGATCAACATAATTGATATTTGTATAGATAGAGCACAGGAGCAAAACCAAGTGGTACGGTTAAGGGCATCCACAATGTGTAGCAAAATGTGAAAATAGCTTTTGTCATCGATGGGAACCATTGTGGATGGTGTTTCCAAAGCCAAAAAGATGGAACCGAAGCTCCCTGATTGATTGATTGAAGGAATAAAAAATGCAACGTCTCTCCACTTTCTCCCGTGCTTGGACGCATGTACAGTATAGAGCACAGAGTCTACTCCCCTGTCCCTTCTATCACAAATCACAAAGCATTGAGGTGTCAAATCACAAACCACGGACGAATCAACCATAATTTCACTCTTCGCTGACTCCGCTTCTCCATTGTCTTCTTTGAGAAACCACCTCACTGCACTAAGCTGGACGGACGACGCTATTGTGTACTAGTAGTACTAGTACATTTATGCGTCTTTTTGTTCAACGGACTTCCTGGATGCAAATAAGGCGGTTGTCTTGGCTTGCAAGAGGCACTTGCGAATGACTTAATGTGGTCTCCATCAATGGTGTTCTCCGTTGAACTCACTTCGCCAAAGCACAACGTTCGAGATATCATCGACGTCACCGCAATGGGGAAGTCAAGTAGTTACTACCTCCATTTTTTTGTACACAAGGCCAGTATATCAAAATTACAATTTGCAAAAGGCCACTAACACTAATCGAGGCAAAATTGATGGGGTTTGCTTCGTACTAGCAACCAAGGACATTAATATACCCTTGCATGCATCCGGAAGTGAGAAGGTTTGTTTGCATGGCGCTACATTAATCAAGCGATGAGGAGTGAGATGGTTAGCTCATTGGGCTCTGGAGAAAAAAATACTCATTAATTGACATGTCAAACGAGGATTTGTATCGATTAATCCCGCGAAGGAAAACCCCGCCTTTCTTTTTTAACACTACTACTCCTAGTACGTACGTACTTATCCTGTTTGGGTCTAGGCCTTGCATTGCCATACTTTGCCACACATTTTTGCCAAGCTTGCCTAAAGTTTTCAAAATGAAAAGGAGGTACACTTGCGCACGGCTGTCGCGGTCGCACCACACCCTCACACGGTCGCTCCTGTACGCCGCAGTCGCACCACACCCTCACACAGTCGCTCCTGCATGCCACAAACCCAACCAAGGGAACGCACCCTCACTGACACGTGCCACCGCTAACATATAATTTTCGTTCATACATTATGTTTATCCAACCGCATGTTGGGGTGGATCCGTACGGCCCTTGTGGTGGTCTGTTGGGGAAGAAGAAGAGGTGAGGAAGAAGGGTTAGGAGACATAGGATATTCATCCAACTGCCTGAAATGGTAGACTGACCCAAATGATGAAAGTCAGGTGACTTGCCTAACAATATATGTTTTTACACAGCAAAAGATCCCTAAAAACAACAACATAAAGAAAAACTATCACTACTCGCGGATCGAGACAGCCTCGTTGTCTTTCGCTGTCGGTGCGAACCATCCATAGCTGCCGCGTGTGTCTCCGCACCGTGGTTGTCCTCGGCCTCCAGCTACTCATTCACGCGGAGCGTTCGGGCACTCTGCATGGAAGAGAGCACCGCCCGGTGATGAAGCTATGTACCTAGGGTAGGGTCATAGGCCTGACCTAGACACCCTCCCCTAGGACATCACCCTGAAGTCAGAAGTATTCAAAGGATAACAGGATCCACTCGACCTGAAGCATTCCACTCAGAAGATTCGATGTCACTCGACCGTAACAGAAACAACTCGACAGACAGAAGATCCAAAGTCACTCTGTACAACAACGGTCATGCGTTACTCATAGACTTAATGATCATTTATATCACTTTATTATGGACGTTCCCTGTAATACTCCCTCTTTATGTACATTGAACTCCTTGTAACGTGGGCTGGCTGGGATCCTGGCGCACTCTATATAAGCCACCCCCCTCCACTGGCACAAGGGTTCGCACCCCCTGTAAGACACACACGCATAGTCCAGTCGACCGCCTCCGGGAACCGAGACGTAGGGCTATTACTTCCTCTGCGAAGGGCCTGAACTCGTAAAACTCGTGTGTACAACTTCGCCATAGATAGGATCTTGCCTCCTCATACCTACCCCCATTCTACTGTCAGTCTTAGATCCACGATAGTTGGCGCCCACCGTGGGGCAGGTGTCTTAGCGAATTTTTGATGAAGTTGCGATTTTTCCGATTCCCATCATCATAGTTTCCGGCGATGGATTATCCGAGGGCCGCGAGATCCGTCTCGGCGCGCTCGTCTTCGTCAGCGACGACTCCGCCTGGCTTCAAGAGGCTCCACTCGACGTTGAGGCGCTCCCCGTCCGCGGGGCGACGCACTTTCGCGCGTGCGTTCGCGGCATCCTTCTACGACAGCCGTCGACCCAGTATCGGTCGGCTCTCGTGGTGTCCGCGCTGAGGGAGTCCTGGATTAGGGGGTATTCCGACTGCCGGACTGTGTACGACGTCCGGACTATTGAAGCGCGAAGACACAAGACTCAAGACTTCGGCCCGTGTCCGGATGGGACTTTCCTTGGCGTGGAAGGCAAGCTTGGCGATCCGGATATTATGTTTCCTTCCTTGTAACCGACTACATGTAAACCCTAGCCCTCTCCGGTGTCTATAAAAACCGGAGAGGTTGGTCCTTAGAAGGCCGATCACAATTATAATCATACCATCATAGGCTAGCTCTTAGGGTTTAGCCTCTACGATCTCGTGGTAGATCTACTCTTGTACTACCCATATCATCAATATTAATCAAGAAGGAAGTAGGGTTTTACCTTCATCGAGAGGGCCCGAACCTAGGTAAACATCTGTGTCCCTTGCTTCCTGTTACCATCAGCCTTGACGCACAGATCGGGACCCCCTACCCGAGATCCGTCGGTTTTGACACAGACATCGGTGCTTTCATTGAGAGTTCCTCTGTGTCGTCGCTACTGGGCTCGATGGCTCCTTCAACCATCACCAATAACACGATACCGGACAGTCACGACGAGCACGGCTTAGACCTGCTGTCGGACAAATCTCGGGGTATCACCCCCGCATTAGCCTCGGACCTAAATGCGGAGCAGGCCGCGTTGCCTGAGGACGGAGGGCTAGACCCCGCTCCGCTGGTCGCGCAGTCATCGGTGTTGGAGCCAAAACACGGGCCTTACCTCTGTGGTGGCCTATGACTACGGACCCCCGGAGTCGTATCCGGATGTTGAGTCCGGCCCGCGCACTCCCGAACCGGTTGAGCCAGGTTGGGCTTCGGTAATGGAATTCACCGCCGCGGACATTTTTCGGCACTCGCCCTTTGGCGACATGCTGAACTCGTTGAAAACTCGCTCTTTGATAGAAATTTCCGGGCCAAACTACGTCCGGTTCGAGTGGGAAGCAGGCGACGAAGAAATTTGTTGCCCACCCACCACCCACTTCATAGCCACGGTCGACGATTTAACCGACGTGCCTGACTTCGACTCCGAAGACATCGATTGTATGGACGACGATGCAGGAGAATATGTGGAATCTATGGGGCGGCGGACTTCCCCCTCGTCACACGATGTATACATGGTGGATACACCCAAAGAGGACAAAGGCGACAATCCGGACGATAAAACCCCCGGACAAAAGCCAAAGCGACGGCACAGACGCTGTTCTAAGTCCAGCAACAGTAAAAATAGTGACAAAAGCGCTAGAAGGATCGATAATACAATCAACTCCGAAGGCAACAACGACCATACAGACCCAACGATAGAGCAGGACGAACCAGGTCACCCTGAACACAGTTCGGAGCAGACGCCCGAAGACAATGATCCCGATGGACGAGGTCATCAAAACGAACCAGCTCAGGAAAACGGTCCGGATAATGATGCAATCCCGGAAAAACACGTGGAACGAGATAGCCTCCACAGAAAGCTCATGGCCATCGCAAGGAGTCTAAAGAAGCAGAAGCAACGACTCAAGGCCGCACAGGAAACACTCAACCGTAGATGGAATAAAGTGCTAGACACTGAAGAAAGATACGGCGATGATCGCCATACAAAGAGCTATCCAAAACGCAAGCTACTGCCAGAATTCGACGACGAAGCTGTACCACTTCATAACCGCAACAAAGTGGCTACCGATTCACATGAAAACTTGAATAAGAAAGCTGGAGCGGCCAGGTCCATTTATGGATCCAAAGGACGCACCCAGGCGAAGGACTATGGTCGCCAAAACGATTACGCCAATCGAATACCAGTCAGGAATAAAGACCGGACACAACAAGAGCCGACGACATGCCACATCACGTCCGAGATCTGAGAGGGCTGCTCACCCCGTGCTTTACCGATGAAATCTTGGACCACGAATTCCCACAGGGCTTTAAACCTGTGAACATAGAGGCATACGACGGAACGACAAACCCAGTGGTCTGGATCGAGGACTTTATCCTGCACATACATATGGCTCGTGGGGATGACCTTCACGCCATCAAATACCTTCCCCTCAAGCTGAAGGGACCAACTCGACACTGGTTGAAAGGCCTCCCCAAAAATTCAATTGGGAGCTGGAAGGAACTCGAGGACGCTTTCAGGGCCAACTTTCAAGGGACCTATGTCCGGCCTCCTGATGCTGACGACTTAAGTCACATAGTCCAACAGCCCGGAGAATGCGCCCGCAAGTTTTGGAACAGATTCCTCACTAAGAAGAATCAAATTGTTGACTGTCCGGATGCCGAAGCCTTAGTAGCATTCGAACACAGCATCCGTGACGAGTGGCTCGCCAGACACCTCGGCCAAGAAAAACCAAGGACAATGGCAGCTGAGGGAGTCCCGGACTAGGGGGTGTCCGGATAGCAGGACTATCATCATGGCCGGACTCCAAGACTATGAAGATACAAGATTGAAGACTTCGTCCCGTGTCCGGATGGGACTTTCCTTGGCGTGGAAGGCAAGCTTGGCGATACGGATATGTAGATCTCCTACCATTGTAACCGACTGTGTAACCCTAACCTATTCGGTGTCTATATAAACACGAGGGTTTTAGTCCGTGGGACGAACAACAATCATACCATAGGCTAGCTTCTAGGGTTTAGCCTCCTTGATCTCGTGGTAGATCTACTCTTGTACTACCCATATCATCAATATTAATCAAGCAGGAGTAGGGTATTACCTCCATCGAGAGGGCCCAAACCTGGGTAAAAACATCGTGTCCCTTGTCTCCTGTTAGCATCCGCCTCGGCCTTGCAGTTCGGGACCCCTACCCGAGATCCGCGGTTTTGACACGACATTGGTGCTTACATTGAGAGTTCCTCTCAGATCGTCACCGATAGGCCCGTTGGCTCCTTTGATCATCATCAACGACGCGGTCGAGGTGAGACTTTTCTCCCCGGACAGTTCTTACGTGTTAATGGCTTTGCTGCGGGCCAATTAAGCAGCCATCTGGAAGCGAATCGAAGCTTCGCCCTGGCCATCAGGTCAGATTGGAAGTTTAAACTATCTCGGCCCGATATCCGCGGAGACTTGATCTTGACGTATTCGAGCCGCAGCCATAGCAGCGCCGCCTTTGTCTCGATGGGCATGATCTAGCTCTGCGGCGAATAGTGCCACGGAGGCCGCCAAAGATATCTGCTCCGACCCTTAATCTGGAGCTGGATTCCCCGATCGAGGACGAGTGGTTGGACACCGCCTCGGGGGCTACAATCTCTACGGTGATCGAGCCGAACTCCATCCCTGTCCTTTGCGAAGACCTCGACTCCAGGGTGCTGGACTCCTCTCCGGACTCCGAACCCTCCACGCCCTTGCCTATCGAATCCGATTGGGCGCCCGTTATGGAGTTCACGGCCGTAGACATCTTTCAGCACTTGCCCTTTGGCGACATCCTGAATTCACTAAAGTCTCTCTCTTTATCCGGAGAGCCCTGGCCAGACTACGAACATGAAGGTTGGGATGCGGACGACGAAGAAATTCAACGCTCACCCACCACCCACTTGGTAGCCACTGTCGATGATTTAACCGACATGCTAGACTACGACTCTGAAGACATCGACGGTATGGGCGACGATGCCAGAGACGACCAAGACCCAGCGCCTACAGGGCACTGGAAGGCCACCTCGTCATATGACATATATATGGCGGACATCCCAAAATATGGGAACAACGATAGAACAACGGAGGATGACCCCTCCAAGAAACAGTAAAACACCGGCGTCGTGACGCCGCTCTAAATCCCGCCACAATAAAGCGGTGATTCCGCACGGGAGATAATAACACCGGACGTGCGAAGAGAACCCCCTTCAAAGGACTTCGGTCGGGGAGGAGGAGAAGCAAGCCATACGACGGCCTTGGCGAGAAAAAAAGAAGGTTGAGGGCGATAATTATCGCCTCCCTCCAAAGATGAGGCAAGCCTCGGCGACGACGAGTTTGTCGTGCACGAGGATCCCGCGAGCAGAGGCGTTTCAAACGCAGGCTTATAGCCACGGCAAGCAGCCTCAAGAAAAAGCAGCAACAGCTTAGTGCTGATCAAGACACTGCTAGGCAGCGGATGGGTGAAGTCCTCGCAGCCGAAGAGTATGAACTCGAACGCCCCTCCAAAAGCTACCCCAAACGCAGGCCGTTGCCTCGACTAGAGGAGAAAGCACCCAAGTCACCGGCGCACGACATGGCAGACCGGCCGCCTCGTGGCCGCGACAGAGAAGCCTCTCAGCCATCCGCTCAAGCCACACCCCGACGCCGCTCAAAAAGTAACAAGGCACGGGAAAACGCGCCGGACTTGCGAGATATATTGGAGGATAAGGCAAAACATACAAGATCGATCTACGGATCGCGTGGGCGCCCAGCAATGCGGGATGATTACCGTCGCGCCGGCCACAGCAAAACTGGCCGGGCCAAACACAGTAGACAAAGCTCATATGAGCTACGTTGTGATATAGCCCAATATAGAGGCGCCGCACACCCACTATGCTTCATAGATGAAGTAATGGATCATGAAATCCCCGAGGGCTTCAAGCCCGTAAACATCGAATCATACGATGGTACCACAGATCCCGCGATCTGGATCGAGGATTATCTCCTCCATATCCATATGGCCTGCGGTGATGATCTACATGCCATCAAATACCTCCCACTCAAGCTTAAAGGACCAGCTCGACACTGGCTCAATAGCTTGCTAGCAGAATCAATTGGTTGTTGGGAGGACCTAGAAGCCGCATTCCTCGATAACTTCCAGGGCACATATGTGCGACCACTAGACGCCGATGACCTTAGCCACATAATTCAGCAGCCAGAAGAATCGGCCAGACAATTCTGGACTCGGTTCCTAACAAAGAAAAATCAAATCGTTGACTGTCCGGATGCAGAGGCCCTTGCAGCCTTCAAACATAACATCCGCGACGAGTGGCTTGCCCGGCACCTAAGACAGGAAAATCCGAAATCTATGGCAGCCCCACAACCCTCATGACTCGCTTTTGTGCGGGAGAGGACAGCTGGCTAGCTCAAAGCAACAACTTGGCCAAACATCCTGATAGTCCGGATACCAAGGACAGCAATGGCAGGTCCCGTCGCAACAAGAACAAGCATCACATTAACGGTGATAATACTGAAGATACGGCTGTCAATGCCGGATTCAGAGGCTCTAAACCCGGTCAGCGGAAGAAGCCATTCAAAAGAAATACCCAGCTCCCGTCCAACTTGGACCGCATACTCGATCGCTTGTGCCTAATACATGGCACCCGAAAACCAGCCAATCACACCAACAGGGATTGTTGGGTGTTCAAACAAGCGAGCAAGTTAAGTGCGAACTCAATGACAAGGGCTGCATAGCGATGACGAGGAAGAGCCCGGCCGCCCGAACAATAGAGGACAGAAAGGTTTTCCCACATAAGTGCGGACGGTGAACATGATATACGCAACCCACATACCCAAAAGGGAGCGGCGTGCACTACGGAGCGAGTATATGCGATGGAGCAGTCACCCCAAAGTTCAACCCATGGTCTTCCTGCCTGATCACCTTCGATCAAAGGGACCACCCCACTAGCATCCGTCACGGCGGCTTCGCCGCATTGGTTCTTGACCCAATTATTGACGGATTTTACCTCACCGAGTCACGATGAATGGCGGTAGCAGCCTGAACCTGCTTTATCGGGATACGATGCGCCAAAATGGGCATAGACCCTCAAGGATTAAACCTACAACGCAGCGACCTTTAAAGGCGTCATACCGGGTGTAGAGGCCAATTGTACAGGCTCACCACACTCGAAGTGGTCTTCGGATCTCCGGATAACTTCCGGCGAAGAGTTAATCTTCGACATCGTCCCATTCCGCGGCTATCATGCCTCGCTCGGACGAACCGCATTTGCAAAGTTTAATGCGGTGCCGCACTATGCATACCTCAAGCTCAAGATGCCAGGCCCTCGAGGAGTAATCACGGTCAATGGAAACACCGAACGCTCTCTCCGAACGGAGGAGCATACGGCGGCCCTCGCGGCAGAGGTGCAAAGCAGCCTCTCACGACAATTCTCGAGTCCGGCCCCTAAGCGTCTGGACACCGCCAAGCGCGCCCGGAGTAACCTGCAAGAAGACGACCTAGCACGATTCAAGCACGAGTAGCAATCCGGCCCCAACCCCAGCCCTCGCGAAATTGCGAAGGTAGTATTACGCGTACATAATTACGCTCTGGAGATACCATGGGCATATGGGGAGGGGCAAGACAACGGCACGCCAAGAATGCGGCTCGACCGCACCAGGGGCTCCCGTTTGTGTCACTTCTTTTTTCTTTTTCTTTTTCTTCCTTTTTTTACTTTCAGGACTCCGTCTTTGAGAAGTCCTGTCCGGCACTTGAATCGCCGAACTCACGATGCAACAACCAGGGAAGCGGAAAGCCACGTCGAGTGTTCAGGTGGTCTCTATTATAAGCATTATACCTGTTTTACATATCATCCAGCAGCTTACCCCCTGGAGGGGGACATGTTAGATAGTCCCATCCCTTGCTTATCGCACTATTTGTATCGTTCTGCTTCCATTGCAGTACCTTTTTGAATAAACAATACACAACTTTTGCTTATTATTGCTCTACTTCCTTTATATATACATGTGTTCATTTCATGACATGTTGCAACCGTACACTTTGGTACGGCCAATACACCATGGGCTTAAGTATCCCAAAATTATGGTGTGGTAAGTCCGAACACTTTCACAAGTGCGGCACCCCGAACTTATAGCATTATATGAATTGGCTCGAATCATGTCTTGGGTCAATAGTTGGGTTTGCCCGGCTCCGTGTTTTGGTACCTTACGTTCCGCTATATCGGCTAAGGTAGCACCGGAGAACCAACTGCGATTGTGCCCAGTTATCTTTGGGTCGAGCACCTCGATGGAGAAAGCTAAAACGGCCGTCATTATAGGGGCGAGAGCCGATCGCTGTTCGAGAGGTTTTTCGGGTCCCTAAAGACTTATGTCGCTTAGAGCAAGGAACCGGAATTGTCCGCCAAGGCGTGGATAGCGCCCGAACTCGGTCTTCGAATACTAGGGGCTTCGCGAAATTTAAATTATAGAATTCTATGGCTAAGTGAGAGTGTTCAAGCATTATAAGTCCGGTTTCCTTGTTCGTTGTGTTGGCGCCTCCTAGATGGACCCAAGAATGGTAACAAGAGTGCTCAAGTTTATCCGAACACCCGGCACTTTCGTGGCATGGGGGCTGAAGCCAACGACTTGCCATCTCTCAAATTTGATAAACGGACGCACAGAAGGTAATATTTTAAATTAATTAGCGTTTCTTAGCGCATATGAACAAGTTTTCAGCGTACAGGATAACAAATGCGAGTTTATTCAAAAATTACATCTTTGGAGCACTCATCCGCTATTCGGCGGCACCCTTGAGAGGCCCTCATAGTACATTTGGCGTGATGCGATGCTCATGGCCCTTGGTGGCCCGTCCGTCCCAAGCCTCTCGCATCCAGCTTGCCCCAGTGCACTTTAGCAGGCAAGGGCCCGACGGACACCTTCAATACAGACGGAGCGCTTGATGACTTCAAGCCGCAGACGAGCATCCACCGGCCGCTGCACCAAGCGAAGTAGCTCCGGGCATGGCCTCCAATGGCCACAGCCAGCGCTTATAAGGCCCTTCATGGCCTGTTCGGCGACCTTATGGAGCTCGACCAGCTGTTTCAGCTGGTCGCTCGAGGGCACCGGATGGTCGGCCTCGACATCTTGAGACGAACACCTTCTTCGTGGAGCTCCCCTCTGGTAGCGGTAGAATGCGGCGACATCGGGCCTTTTCTGAGGCAAATCTGCGAATGCTCCCGGAGAGCTCGAATCTGGGTAAGTATGTGTAATTGACTTTTTACATTCTTGCTTTGCATAAAGAATGCCTTACCGCCGCTATCTTCTTTAGTGCTTCAATTTCTTGGAGGGCTTTTTGGGCCTCGGCCTTAGCAGCTTTGGCACTCTCAAGAGCCGAGGCAAGCTCGGACTCTCGGGTCTTCGAGTCACGCTCCAAACCCTCGTGTTTTTTCACGAGAATCTAGAGCTCTTGCCGCACCTCCGCCCGGCTCGCCTCCCCTTTCTCTCGCTTAGTGCGTTCCGCTTGGCAGCTTTGTTTTCGGCCACGGACACCGCTTCCCTCAGGGTCGCCACCTCGTTTGTGGCCCCTGCAGTACCCATGTTATTCCTGTTATTTTTCGCAACCAAAACCTTTTCTATAAGGTATTTCTTTAATAAGGTATTACTTACCTTCCTTGTCCTCGAGCTCCTTCTTAGCTTGTCCGAGCTCGTTCTCGGACCGCTTCGAGGTTACGCTTCAATACATTGACCTTCGCGATCGGTCTTGGCAGAGGTCAGCAGCGCAGCCTGCATTCCCATATTGACATACTTATGTTAGACTCCTGCGTATATCTTTTTAGATCCTTAGTCCGGTTTTTCTTTCCGAACATTGAACTAAGTATCAGGGGCTACTGTCTATGCGGTTATATTTTTACATATTCTAAAAACTTACCTCAAAGCCTGTTAGAAGGCTGATGCGAGCTTCAGTCGGCCCGCTCTTGGCGGATCGAACTGTCCGGATCACCGCACTCCTGACAGTGCGGTGGTCCTCCTTGATGGAAGCGCTGTTAAGCGCCTCCTGCAAGCTATCCGGTGCCTCCGGTTGGACGGAGGACACCAGCGTCTTACCCTTCTTGCGAAGGATCCGCTGTCCGGACTTCGGAACCGCTGATGGTTCCGGCATGGAGTCCGGACAAGGGTCGGGCTTAGAGCCCCTGGGGATCTTGCCCCCCGCGCGCCTGGAGTCCGGGAGGTCGCCTTGTGGCACCTCCTGCACTACCTACTTCTTTACCAAGCCCCCATTGGGGCCCCGCCGCGGCGTCGCCCGCAGCGTGAGGCGAGGAGGCGGTCGGAAGCGAGGTACTCTCCATTTCCGACGAGCCCAGGGACCCACTCGATGAATCGGCGAACTCGCCCTTGGGCAGGCTGCACGGTTGTTCGACGTTAGAGAACACTCTGCAATAACAAAAAGCCATGGGTATCCGGACACTTACGATCTCGCCAGGGGCTTGGCCCTTGTAGGCCAATCCTCCTCGTCGTCGTTGACGTTGGTGGAGAAGTCCAGGAAGGGTTCTTCCTTCTTGGACCCTCCGGCCTCCCGGTTGGGCGGCCTTCCTTTTCTTCTCCTCCACTGGGAGAGGAGCATCTTCTTCTTCCTCCTGCGTCTTGGAGAAGATCCTGCTTGAATCTGACAAAGACAAGGCGTCGGGAGCTCCTTCGAGTTCCGTGGCCTCCTTCTTAGCCTTCTTCTCCGGCACCACGTGACGGCGCCGGAGCGGCAACTTCCGTCAATCAAGGCGTCCATTGAGTCTTCGGCAAAGGCGGACGGTTAATCTGTCCGGACGTCTTCAGCCGATCTGTCAAAAGATTAGGGAGTTTTAGATCCCACGTAGAGTCAATCTATGAAAAAAGAGTGCCGTAAAGGGTAAACTAACTTACCTCGCCGGCTGGACGCCGCGAGTTTGTATCCGCGATCTTTGGTAGCGGAAGCGGGCTTCGGCGCTTTTGAACGGCACCTTCCAGGCGTCTTCAGACGTAGTGTCGAAGAGCCAGCTCAAGGTTTGGTGTTGTGCGGATCGAACTCCCACAAGTTAAAAGCCCGTTGTTGGCATGGGAGAATCCGGCGGATGAGCATCACACGGATTACGTCGACAAGCCTAAGATTCTTGGCCACCAGGTTTCCTGCGCATGTTTGAAGTCCGGATGTCTCGTCAATTCACCCACGTCAGCCCGTCTCTTTCCATGACGAGAGCCGTGTGGGAAGCCAGATCTGAATTGGGGCCGCCACCCATTTGGTGTTGCGGGGCTCGGTGATGTAGAACCACCCGGTTGCCACACCTTTATTGTCTCCACGAAGGCGCCTTGAGCAATGGGACTTTGGCCATCTTGCCAACCATGGCGCCTCCGCACTCAACAGCGGCCGCCCACTACCTTCGGCCGGACTTTGAAGATCTTCAGCCATAAGCCGAAGTGGGGCTGGATGCAGAGGAAAGCCTCGCACATGATGATAAACGCCGAGATGTTGAGGATGAAATTCGGGGCCAGGTCGTGGAAGTCCAGGCCGTAGTAGAACATGAGCCCCCGGACAAATGGGTGAAGAGGAAAACCTAGTCCACGGAGGAAGTGGGGGAGAAACACCACCCTCTCACGGGGCCCAGGGGTCGGAATGAGCTGCCCCTCGTCAGGGAAGCACATGCGCGATGTTGCCGGGACAAGTATCGGCCTCCCTTGATCTTGCGATGTGCCCCTCCGTGACGGAGGAGGCCATCCACCTGCCTCCCGCCTCGACATGATTGGAGAAAGGTTGAGGTGGGATGTGCGGACTTGGGCTGGAGCTCGAGTGCGAAATGGATAAGCAAAGGAGGAACAAGGCATAGGTAAAAGGTTGATCCTTATCCCTTATATAGGCAGACGAATGACTATCGTCCCCACCAGCCCGGTAAAACTCGCTTATTTCCCAAGCGCCGTAATCAATGGCGCGGATGGGTTACCCACGTCTGTATTGATGAGAATCCCGGAATAAGGGGGCACGATCTATGCTTTGATAAGACGTGCCAAGGAAACCGCCTCGCTAAACACGCTGAGGTGGGAATAGTAAAAAATGATTCATATAAAGGCCTTGCCGTGGTGTGATGTCACGCCGCGGAATACGTCGGCAGATCACGTGCAAAAATTATTCTCTCACGGTGTTATGTGGAACTTGTTTTGCAGAGCCGGACACTATCCTTGTGTTCAAAACCTTCTATGAAGTATTCGGAGGAGGAACCCGCCGCAATGCCGAAGACAATCAACGCGCGGACTCATCGTCATTGAAGCCCGGTTCGAGGAGCTACCGAGGAGTCCGGACTAGGGGTGTCCGGATAGCCGGACTATCGTCACGGCCGGACTCCAAGACTATGAAGATACAAGATTGAAGACTTCGTCCGTGTCCGGATGGGACTTTCCTTGGCGTGGAAGGCAAGCTTGGCGATACGGATATGTAGATCTCCTACCATTGTAACCGACTGTGTAACCCTAACCCTATCCGGCGTCTATATAAACCAGAGGGTTTTAGTCCATAGGACGAACAACAATCATACCATAGGCTAGCTTCTAGGGTTTAGCCTCCTTGATCTCGTGGTAGATCTACTCTTGTACTACCCATATCATCAATATTAATCGAGCAGGAGTAGGGTATTACCTCCATCGAGAGGGCCCGAACCTGGGTAAAAACATCGTGTCCCTTGTCTCATGTTACCATCCGCGTAGACGCACAGTTCGGGACCCCCTACCCGAGATCCGCCGGTTTTGACACCGACAGCAGCCCTAACAAGCCTTGTGACCCGCTTTTGCGCGGGAGAAGATAGCTGGCTAGCCCGTAAAGGCACCGGCGACCCCAGCACATCCGAAATAAGGGATGGCAACGGGAAGCCATGGCGTCATAAAAAAACGCCAAAACAAGGAAGAGAGCCCGGATAACACGACGGTTAATGCCGGATTCAGGGGCTCTCGACCTAATCAACAAAACAAGCCATCTAAAGGCAGCAAAGAGGGACCGTCCGATCTGAATAGAGTCCTAGATAGACTATGCCAAATTCATGGCACCCCTAGCAAACCTGCAAACCACACGCACAGAGAGTGTTGGATCTTCAAGAAGGCTGGCATATTAAATGCCGAACACAAGGAAAGGGAAACACCAAGTGAAGACAAGGATGAACCTCGCCAGCCGAACACTGAAGGACAGAAAAAGATCCCGCCAGTGGTTAAAACAGTGAACATGATCCACGCGACTCACACATCCATGAGGAGGCACGAATGCGCGCATAGAGACGCGCTCGATATAGAGCCCATTGTCCTCACGCCTAACCACTGGATGCCTTATTCGGTCACTTTTGATAACTTGGATGACCGAACTAGTATTCGGCGCGGAGGATCAAAGGCCTTGGTGCTTGACCCGATAATCGACGGATACCGTCTCACCCGCGTCCTTATGGACGGCGACAGCAGTCTCAATTTAATATATGAGGACACTTTGTCGCGGGATGGGGATAGACCCATCCAGGATTAACCAAAGCAACACCACCTTTGAAGGGGTGATACCAGGCGTTGAAGCCCACAGCAGGGGCTCCGTCGCACTGGAGGTAACATTCGGCTCGCCAGGCAACTCCAGAAGCGAAGAACTACTCTTCATCATCGCACCCTTCCAAAGCGACTATCACGCAGTGCTCGGAAGAACGGCCTTCGCCCGCTTCAACGCATTGCCGCACTATGGCTACCTTACACTTAAGATGCCCGGTCCACGTGGCGTCATCACCGTTAGCGGACTAACAGAGTGCTCGTCACGCGTAGAGGAACACGCGACGGCCCTCACGGCCGGACTATAAGCGGCCTCCAACATAAGAAAACATGACTGGTCATTAAAGGCCACAGACTCGGCTAGACGAGTCCGGTCGCCCGGATAAAATTGAACCAGGGCACCGTATATATAATCCCATGGTGGACACCAGGGGCTATAAATACTTAACATAGTCCCTCAGTTGGCTCAACCTTATGGGCATACCAACATCTTACACTTTTATTATCCACCGCATACTTACGTTGTACTCTTCTACGAGTTTTCCTTTTTTCCACAGACAACGTTCGCGTGATACCCTTCCAGGATACGGCACAACGGAGACAAAGGCGCAGACGTGTAGCAGGGCCCTGTTCAACAGGTTTATTTTTAGATTAAGCCCCTGTGTAAACCTTTTTATTGCCTCTTGTTGTTTAACCATCCCATGGGTTCCATACCCATAGAGGATACTGCCGTTTTTGGCATCACACCACGACAGATTAACGCACGTACCTGAAAAAACAGGGTTTATAACGAATGGGCATTCTTGAGCCCATCGACTATTATAAAGTCCAAATACCCTCGGGAGTGTTCGGCGTCACGAGTTTGGCCTTATATGCAGCAGCTCCGAATCATGTCTTTGGTCAAATGTTGGGTTTGCCCGGCTCCTGGGTTTGCCGCCTTACGTTCCATTACTATCGGCTAAGGTGGCCAAAGGAGAACTATCGCGATTGTGCCCTGGTTATTCGGACGAGCACCTCGAGAGAAAGAAAACTGACTGTCATGATACAGCGAGAGACTGTTCAACCACTCGAAGACTTATCGGAATCTTTAGGATCCCTCTGCATTAACGAAGGACCGTTTCTCGGTCATGTACACACGCGCCCGTATTCGGATGCACGTGAAGGTACCAGGGGCTACATAGTAGCCCCAAAATTAGACTCCCATGGTGTAACGCCCCGGATACAACTTTCCATATTCGTAACTCCAACTCTTGCCTTTTCCGGAGATGCGATATGTTATTTCCTCCGTGGTTGGGTTTTTGTCTGTTGTTTTGCATTGTGTTCATGTCATGCATCTCATCTCATAGCATCATGCGCATTGCATCTGCATGTTTTCATAAAACTCGTAGCCGTTCTTAGTTTCCCTTTCTCTCTTTGTCTCTGTTGACCATTTGTCAGACCCTTGTCTTCGTCGACCTCTCTCAGACCCCTCGCGAGCGTCCAAAACTTGCCCCAAACCCGAACCGCTCAGTCATCACCGTTTCATTCGGTTCATCCCCAAACATCTATAAAACATCTCTGTTTTCTCTTTTGGGCTCCCTAACCCATTTATTCCGAACCATCCAATTTCGATCGGATGATCCAAACTCATCTCCCCTTTCCTATATATAAACCTCCTTGTCCCCCCCTAGCCGCCGCCACCTACAGCCTCCTCCCTCCTCGGATCTGCCGCCACCTCCCCAGATCCTCCCCAACCATTCCCCTTGATTTCCGCTGCCGCTCAGATCCTGCAAGAGCTAGGGCTCTTCTGCCCACGGGCCTGAGTGGGGGAACCCGTCACCGAGCTCCCGTTGCGCTAGCCGTTGCCAAGGCGCCTGCAGCCTCGTCGCCCGCGTCCCCGTTTGCCTCCTGTGCTGGAGCGCGCCGCAACCAGCTCGCCGGAGCCGAGCTCCTCCTACCGACGCCCTTTGCCACCCAGGCGAGCCCCCGCCGTGCCCTCTCCTTCCTCCATTTCCCTTCTCTCTCTACCTCATCTCTCTCTCTGAATCAGGAACCCCATCGATGGTCGCGTCCTCGTCGTGCGCGTCGTCCCTCCAACCGAAGCCCCGCCGTCGCCCTGCTTCACGAGGACGAGGACGAGCCCCTGCCGTTGCCCTGCCAAGTCCACGCCTCCTTTGGAGAGCCTCGCCTTCCGCTTTGGATCCGGCTGCGCGCTCGCTCCCCTCGCCGCCTCCCCTTATTTCTCCTTCCTCCCTCTGTTTTTCTCCCTCTCACGCAGTTCTCTCCCTCTCTCTGAACCTTCACAGGAGCCATGGCGCGTCGCCAGGAGCAGCACCCGCATGCCCCGTTGACCCCCTCGTCCGAGCCCTTGTGGATCCGTTCAGCCCTGCCAGAACTCCGCCTTGCCTCCTGCCCGGTTTCGTCGATCCCCGCGTTTCGCTCGTCGCCGGCAGCCGTTCCTGCCCTCCGCGCCCTAAACCTGCTGCTGCTGTCGCGGTTCTTCAGTAACGAAGAAGGAGCAGCCCGCTCGCCTCGCTCGCGTTGACCGACCCTTCCTCGCTGACCCGCTCGCTCGCCAGCCGCAGCAACCGCGTCCTGGGCCTCAAGCCAGGAGCAGGCCCAGCGCCTCGCCTCAGCCTCTCCACCGACCGGCCAAAGGCCCAGGGTGAGCAGCCCCCCCTGGCCTTTCCTCTATTGGGATAGTCAGATTCGGCCCGTGCATGTTTTTTTCCTGCTGCGATTTTAACATTATCCTGAGAACGCCTGTTTTACAGAAAAGTCCTTGCACATCATGCATGTAATAACTCATAAATCGTGCATCATATGAAAATTATTTATACATGTAAACTGCATAGAATTTTGTCTAGTTTCATAATCTGCTGCTTTCATCTATGTTTAAAATGTTTAAAATGTTGTTTGTTTAAATTTGCTTAAATGCCATGTTAAAATGATTTATTTCATAACTAAATAACCGTAGCTCGATTTTAAATAAACTTTATATGTAAATGGGGTGGAAAAATGCCTAGTTTAACATGGTGCACTTTATTCTCCTGTTTAACAACAATAAAATATGATTTAGGGCAGAATAGTACCAAATTCGAATATTGCTCATGAGGATTTTCCGGAATTGTTGTTTGTTGTTCCGTCCTCATTTAAACTTGCCTAAATAGTTAGTTTACTTATGCTTCACCTCTTGCCATGTTTAACAACATTTAATATTGTTGGGTACATAACCGAGAAAGAACTAAATATGTCAATGTGGTGTTTTGTCAATATGCAACTCGTTGCATATTGAGCTCCACTTAACTTGTAGTATTGTTTGTTGCACTTTGCCATGCCATGCCTATCTAAACCGGACTTGCATCATACTTGATTGTGCATCATGCCATGTTTATGTGATGTTTGTTTACCATGTTGTTTGCTTCTTTCCGGTTTGCTTCTCTCGATAGCTTCGGTTTCATTCCGGAGTTGTGAGGATTCGTTCGACTACGTCCGTTTGTCTTCTCCATGTACTCGTTCTTCTTCCTTGCGGGATTTCAGGCAAGATAACCGTCAGCTTGGATCTCACTACTATCATTGTTATGCTAATTGCTTCGTTCTATCGCTATGCTGCGTTACCTACCACTTGCTTATCAAGCCTCCCAAATTGCCATGAACCGCTAACCTTTGACACCCTTCCTAGCAAACCGTTGTTTGGCTATGTTACCGCTTTTGCTCAGCCCCTCTTATAGCGTTGCTAGTTGCAGGTGAAGATGAAGATTGCTCCATGTTGGATTATGTTTATGTTGGGATATCACAATATCTCTTATATTATTAATGCATATATATACTTGGTAAAGGATGGAAGGCTCGGCCTTATGCCTGGTGTTTTGTTCCACTCATGCCGCCCTAGTTTCCGTCATATCGGTATTATGTTCCCAGATTTTGCGTCCCTAATGCGGTTGGGTGATTTATGGGAGCCCCTTGACAGTTCGCATTGAATATAACTCCTCCAGCAAGGCCCAACCTTGGTTTACCATTTGCCTCACCACCACCTATACCCTTTCCCTTGGGTCGGCCAACCCGAGGGTCATCTTTATTTTAGCCCCCCCGGGGCCAGTGCTTCTCTAAGTGCTGGTTCCAACCGGACAGACTGCGGGGCCACCTCGAGGCAACTCGAGGGCTGGTTTTACTCGTAGGCTGACCTATCTCCAGTGTTTCCACGAGAGCGAGATATGTGCAGCTCCTATCGGGATTGTCGGCGCATCGGGCGGCTTTGCTGGTCTTGTTTTACCATTGTCGAAATGTCTTGTAAACCGGGATTCCGACCGATCGGGTCTTTCCGGAGAAGGAATATCCTTCAGAGATCGCGAGAGCTTATCATGGGCTAAGTTGGGACACCCCTGCAGGGTATAAACTTTCGAGAGCCGTGCCCACGGTTATGTGGCAGATGGGAATTTGTTAATATCCGGTTGTAGTAAACTTGAAGTAAACTCTTTTAAAATACACCAACCGTGTGCGTAACCGTGAGTGTCTCTTTTTGGGGTTGATCGAGAGGAGAACACGGGTTTTGGGTTATGTTTGACGTAAGTAGGAGTTCAGGATCACCTCTTGATCATTACTAGTTGACGATCGTTCCTTTTGCTTCTCTTCTCGCTCTTATTTGCGTATGTTAGCCACCATATCACGCTTAGTCGCTGCTGCAACCTCACCACTTTACCCCTTCCTTACCCATTAAGCTTTGCTAGTCTTGATACCCATGGTAATGGGATTCTTTGAGACCTCGTGGCTCACAGATTACTACACCAACGATTGCAGTACAGGTTATGCGATGATCTTGGCCAGGAAGCGATGTTACTTGATACGGAGTTCTTCTTACGCTTCTTCTTGATCGAGGGATTGGTTCCGGTCGGTGACTGGGCTAGCGTGGTGGATGTCGTTTGAGTTTACATTTATGTTACATCCGTAGTCGGATGTTGATCTTGTATATGATGTATTGTTGTATTCTTGTGGCATTGTATGTCTTGGTTGTATCCCCACTATTATGTAATGTTGATGTAATGATATCCACCTTGCAAAAGCGTCTTCAAGATGCGCTTCTATCCTTGGTGGGACCTTCGAGTTCCTTTAGGATAGTGTCGCATCTTGGGCATGACAAGTTGGTATCAGAGCCTCGACCGACCATAGGAGCCTCCTTGATTGTTGGCCGTTGTTGATTCTAGAAAAAAAATGTTTTGAGTCTTAGGATTATATATATATCAGAGAGTAGGATTCTTTTTACTCACCAGTCCCTTCGTCGCTCTGGTGAGTCCTCCTGACGTAGATGTTTTGTCTTTCCTCTCCTCAAATTTCACGAAATTTTTTTAGGATCACGCGGGTATCTTGGGATCGTTCCGATAGTCTTGTGACGAGAACATTGTTCTTGGTGCCTCGACATTTAGGGGTTGTGGCAGTCTCACGGGAGTTGAGCTCCAGGGTGTTGTCGTCACAATTTTATCATTGCGATTCTGGAATACACGAGTTTTGCCGACATCAAAATTCTCTTTTATGCGATTGTTGGTGAGATAACCTCGGCGCCACCCGATCTTTGGGGAGTTCGAGAGTATTGCCATAACTCGTATAACGGATGCTTTTCGAAGGTTGAGGTACCACGATTTCCGGAGTTTTCTTGGTTATGTGTTGAAGGATGGATACAATTTGGATCTAGGTATTGTTAGTTTGGGTGATATATTTTGTGTCCCCTGTATCCCCAACACCAGATTGCATAACCAGAATTTTCGGGAGTTTATAGGTGGGAATTCAAGTAGCTCCTAGAATATCTTTCCGACAGATGCATGATATGGGATTGGGTAAATCTCTATCATATGTATTTGCTCCGGCTTATTCTGCAAGCCAAATCCTTTGTTTTGTTTTATTTGTGGTATTCAAGTTGCTTCGATGACAAGTGTCGATCCATACCTTCCCTAAACGGTGTTCTCATATTGCTATGTGAATACTAATCCTTCTTGATCATCGAGGTCGTCATGTTAATTCTTTTCCAACCGGTGTGCTTCTCTTTAAGTGGATCCGATCATTTTCAACATCTGCGAGGTCAATTCTAAGTTTTCTCAACGGTGTTTGTTTCATCCGTCCCAAGTTGTCTTTGTTTTCCCGCCCTGCCACCCTTTTCTGCAAGGACTCAGATTTCTTAATCAAGTATCCTTTTTATTGATGTGAAGTCTCTTCATTCTTTTCCTCCTTGTTCTTATCCGGTGATTCTCAGGAAGATACTAACGGAGCGTCAAGTTCATCATCCTTCATTGTTGTTTCTTTTTCCGGTGGATCCAATTCAAGTTTTCGGTGTGGTTCGTATTCTTTTCCTTGACCGAAGAGTTTTCCCCTCGGATCGTTCGCCTATCGCCATTTAATCCTTCCGGAGTGCTGAAGACATCTTAGAAGATTCGTGTGTGCATTCAATTATTTCGAGGTTGTCACCTCATCCAAATCTTTCAATCGTTCCGGTGCATCAGTTCTCATTCGACAATCAATTCTACCGGTGCAATCTTTATTTCATGAAATCCTTCAACGATGTTTTCTTTTGAGTGGGCCCTAACCCACATGTCTTTTCCCAGGATCTTACCCGACTCTTCTAATTATCCTGAAGTTATTCTCAAATTCTTTTCAAGTGTGACGTAATAATGGATTCCATCATTCACATGCCTTCTCCAAGATCGCTTTCAAATTATTTTTCATTGTTGACTCAACCTCTTTGTTTTTTTTCATTCTCCCTGAGTATCTCAACAATTCATAGTGGTGTTTCTCCTCGTCATTCTCGGATTTTGAAGACCGAAGAAGAGTTCCTCTTAAATCCTTACCTGTTCTTCCAAAGATGCGTAGTTCAAGCTTGATGCCATCCTCTCATATTTGTTTTCGATTGTGGGAATTCTTTTCACCCATTCGGAGCATGTCATGAGTTGTTCCCTTTTCTTTCCTCAGAAGGCCATCATGTCATAATTCTTCATTCTCAGCGTGTAGCTACCTTCTCCAAATCTTACCGGTGAAACGTTCAAATATCCTCTATTCAGTTCATGATCTATTCATTCTCTTGGATCTAAATTCTCTCAAGCATCTTCATCCGTTTTCCAATTCTTACCGGTGAATTGTGCCTTTTCTACGTTCATTTTCAATTTTTACGGTGGTTCGTTCAAGAGTTCTCTTCCTTCGTTATCATTTAGATTCATTCGTTCTTTCCAATCCTACCGGTGGTTCGTTGAAGACCTTCCCAAGTTTGCGCCATATCTATCTTAATCCTTTCTACGAGAATAAGTAGTATGCCAAATCCGTTGCTTGTCATCAATTTAATTGGTGAAGGATGAGCATAATGTAGTTCTTATTCTTGTTTCATTGAGTATATTCAATTCCTTATTCCGGAGTTGTTCATGATATCATTTCTCGGTTCTAAGTTGTTCATCTTTTCTTTTCCGGAGTTCCAAGTTTTTCCGCTTTATCTCGTCACAAAGCTCCATCTAAATCATCGCAAGGCTTCACTTTGTGTTTTCAACTTATCTTTCTTTTTATCATCCTTTTATTACCGGAGTTCTTCATGGAGGCTCTACATGGTGGTTCGTGAAGGATTCTTTTCATTCTTCAATTGTTCTTCAAGATTTCTCTCGAAGTTATGATCCGCCAAGTGATACTCTAAAATAAACGTGGTGTTCAACACATGTTTTGTTTTGAGGAGTTCAAGTATTCTTCATCTTGCATTCCAAAGTGCAATTCTTTCTACCTTATCTTTTGAGGTGGTGTTATGTCATTCTTAACAATTTGAGCGTGTTTCATGTTTCACATGTTGTCAAGAATGAGATATTTTAAATCCACCAATCTCTTCGTTGGAGTCATCTTGTGTCATGTTTCACCTAAAGCCTTCCCTAAGGAATGTTGCTATTGTGGTGCTTATCAATGATCTAAGTTATCTCTCTATCCTCTCGGCGAAAGAAGTTTTTCATCTCTTCTTTGATCTCAACAAGCAATTGTTTTCCGTTAGTGGCAGAATTTCACCTCAAGTGTTGAGATGTTTCCATAAGCCCACTACAAGATTATTCTTTTCGGTGTTGGTTTTCCAACAATTCCGTTATAACCTTCTTGGAAGGGTGCTTTCCAAGCTCATTTGTGGCAGAAGTTGGCATTTTCTTCTCCATTCTTTTATTCCAATGATCTACCTTCTATTCTTTCTTCCGGAGCATTGTGATGTTACTCTCTTCGACCCATCATCTTATTTTGTAAATATCTTGTTCTTTTCCTTGCTTACCCGTTTAACAGGAGTGTTATGTCCTCTGCTCAAGTTCTTTCATCTTATCAAGTTTTGCCTCTCTTTTCAACTTTGAGTCTTTGTCAAATCCTTCTTACCCATTGTGCCATTCTTTCAATAGTTCCAGAGGCAGTGTGTTGTTGATTTCATCAAGTATCATCCCATCTTCTCAAGTTCATGTTCTATTCCTTCCATGTTCAACCGAAGTGCTGCCCGAATTCTTCCTCTCTCATCTTGTTTTAACCGGAGTGGTTTCGAATTCTATCTTGTCCATTAAACTCTTGATTCATGTCTTTGCAACCTTCAAGTTCTCGTAATGTTCCTTGTTCCTCTTTTCTAAGGATTGTTTCCAATCTCGTTCATCTCTGTTGTACTCTTTCTTTTAAATTGTTTAACCTCTCAAGGTTCATGGTTTCACTCGTTTGTCGTAGAAGCAACTTAGTTTTACATCCTCTCTTCCTCTTCCATTTTCTCTCCGGTGCCATCCTAGATCTCGAGACGACATCCTGTCGTAGTGGTGGAGTGTTGTAAGGCCCCGGATACAACTTTCCATATTCATAACTCCAACTCTTGCCTTTTCCGGAGATGCGATATGTTATTTCCTCCGTGGTTGGGTTTTTGTCTGTTGTTTTGCATTGTGTTCATGTCATGCATCTCATCTCATAGCATCATGCGCATTGCATCTGCATGTTTTCACAAAACTCGTAGCTGTTCGTAGTTGCCCTTTCTCTCTTTGTCTCTGTTGACCATTTATCAGACCCTTGTCTTCGTCGACCTCTCTCAGACCCCTCGCGTGCATCCGAAACTTGCCCCGAACCCGAACCGCTCATTCATCACCGTTGCATTCGGTTCATCCCCAAACATCTATAAAACATCTCTGTTTTCTCTTTTGGGCTCCCTAACCCATTTATTCCGAACCATCCGATTTTGATTGGATGATCCAAACTCATCTCCCCTTTCCTATATATAAATCTCATTGTCCATTTTTAGACCAAACCCTAAATCCTAGGACATTTGTCCCCCCTAGCCGCCGCCACCTACAGCCTCCTCCCTCCTCGAATCTGCCGCCACCTCCCCAGATCCTCCCCGACCATTCCCCTTGATTTCCGCTGCCGCTCAGATCCTGCAAGAGCCAGGGCTCCTCTGCCCACGGGCCTGAGTGGGGGAACCCGTCACCGAGCTCCTGCTGCGCTAGCTGTGGCCAAGGCGCCTGCAGCCTCGTCGCCCGCGTCCCCGTTTGCCTCCCGTCTTGTGGCAGAAGGCCCGCAACCAGCCTGGGAGCCGAGCTCCTCCTGCCGACGCCCTCCGCCACCCAGGCGAGCCCCCGTCGTGCCCTCTCCTTCCTCCATTTGCCATCTCTCTGTACCTCATCTCTCTCTCTCTGAATCAGGAACCCCATCGATGGTCGCGTCCTCGTCGTGCGCGTCGTCCCTCCAACCGAAGCCCCGTCGTCGCCCTGCTTCACGAGGACGAGGACGAGCCCCTGTCGTTGCCCCGCCAAGTCCCTGCCTCACCGGAGATCCTCGCCTTCCGCCTGGATCCACTGTGCCGCCGCAGTTCCCCCTTGCCGCCTCCCCTTATTTCTCCTTCCTCCCTCTGTTTTTCTCCCTCTCACGCAGTTCTCTCCCTCTCTCTGAACCTTCACAGGAGCCAGGAGCAGCGCCCGCATGCCCCGTTGACCCCCTCGTCCGAGCCCTTGTGGATCCGTTCCGCCCTGCCAGAACTCCGCCTTGCCTCCTGCCCGGTTTCGTCCATCCCTGCGTTCCACTCGTCGCCGGCAGCCGTTCCAGCCCTCCGTCGCCCTGAATCTGCTGCTGCTGTCACGGTTCTTCAGTAACGAAGAAGGAGCAGCCCGCTCGCCTCGCTCGCGTTGACCGACCCTGCCTCGCTGACTCGCTCGCTCGCCAGCCGCAGCAACCGCGTCCTGGGCCTCAAGCCAGGAGCAGGCCCAGCGCCTCGCCTCAGCCTCTCCACCGACCGGCCCAAGGCCCAGGGTGAGCAGCCCCCCTGGCCTTTCCTCTATTGGGATAGTCAGATTCGGCACGTGCATGTTTTTTTCCTGCTGCGATTTTAACATTATCCTGAGAACGCCTGTTTTACAGAAAATTCCTTGCACATCATGCATGTAATAACTCATAAATCGTGCATCATATGTAAATAATTTATACATTTAAAATGCTTAGAATTTTGTCTAGTTTCATGATCTGCTGCTTTCATCTATGTTTAAAATGTTTAAAATGTTGTTTGTTTAAATTTGCTTAAATGCCATGTTAAAATGATTTATTTCATAACTAAATAATCGTAGCTCGGTTTTAAATAAACTTTATATGTAAATGGGGTGGAAAATGCCTAGTTTAACATGTGCAATTTATTCTCCTGTTTAACAACAATAAAATATGATTTAGGGCAGAACAGTACCAAATTCGAATATTGCTCATGAGGATTTTCCGGAATTGTTGTTTGTTGTTCCGTCTTCATTTAAACTTGCCTAAATAGTTAGTTTACTTATGCTTCACCTCTTGCCATGTTTAACTGTTGGAGATATGCCCTAGAGGCAATCATGTTTGATGATATTTCCTATGTGTTTATGAATAAAGATAGTCCTTGGACATTATCAATGATGTGTATCAGCAAGTATGTGACTTGTTTGTGGGACTATGCATTGTATGATGACTGTCCTAAAGGTCCCTAGTCAAAGGGCTGTGTGGGCCTTGGCCGACTAGGCGGCATATGACACGGTCGATGGCTTGGTCTCACTAGCCATGGAGCATTGGATGCTAACGGATAATATGGACTTGGAAAGGTCGATCGGATTCGACATAGTGGGATCCGAGTCGAGATAAGGTGCGAGTCGGACGGACCCAACTATGAGGCAGCGATATGTCATCTGTGAGTCTCTAGTACAACATCGTTCTATGTCCTAAGACTGGTGACACATGTACTGCGGATGGTGATAGACTTGCTTTGGGCCGACCAAAGCGCTACTCCGTGGTTGGGTAGTTGCAAAGGTAGGTTTGGGTTTGTCCGGTCCATCTTTGCGAGACACGGTCGAGCAAGATGGGATTGCCCCTCCGATCGGGAGAGATATACTCTGGGCCCCTCGTGTGATCGACCGGGAATAGCATGGCCGTGCGACAAGGATTATGAGATAATCCGGATTGTGGTCGGTATCACTTTGGAGCGAGAAAGAGGTCGGGTTAGCACAAGGATGTGATCTCGCCTTGAGCGACAACATATATCGTGCGGCAAAGGGAGCGAAGTGTGACACGTTGCACGATTCGTTACCACTAGGCCAGCGATGCCGTGGCAAATGGAAGAAGAGTTGGGGCAGCGTCTGCGTGGATAAATCTCCTCCTCGTTCGATCTCCCTCGGCGGCGGTCGTCCGATCCCACGTGCGAGTTCGCGAAGCGGCGCCAAGTGCACCGCCTCTAACGGTATCCGGCGTGCGGGAGGAGCGTCGTGCGGCGGACTGCTAGGTCCGATCACCACGGTCGGCGGCGAGTGGAGGTGGCTATTTGCAACACATGCAAACCCTAGTCGCGGCGCCAAGCGATCAAGCGCACGAGTGTGCCGCACCTCCACTTTATATAGGCGTCCGTTGCGGGCTCAACACTTGGGCCTCGCCGCGGACCCTAAAGCCCAAAGTCTATTCGGTCACGTTCCTAGTCGATTCGGATCACATCCGACCCGGTGTCCTGAACTGACCTCATAGGTTCCTTCCCTTAAGCGCGCGACCCCTTAGGTTCAAGTCGGCTTGGTCACGATTCGGATCACCTCCGGCACATGCGGTTGGTAGCAGCCTCTAGCAAGGCGTGCCGACCACCAAGCGAGCGATGAAGCTGGTTAAGCGAACACAGCCTGGCGTGTCACACTTACATTCCCTTTGTCATACGATATATGTTGTCGGGCTCAAGGCGAGACTGTCATCCTTGTGCTAACCCGACCTCTTTCTCGTTCGGTGATACCGACCACAATCCGGATTATCTCATAATCCTTGTCACATGGCCATGCTATTCTGGTCGAGATCACCACGAGGGGCCCAGTATATCTCTCTGATCGGAGGGGCAAATCCCATCTTGCTCGACCGTGTCTCGCGGCAAGGGACTGGACAAACCCGAAACCTACCTTTGTAACTACCCGATCACGGAGTAGCGTTTGGTCAGCCCAAAGCAAGTCTGTCACCATCCAGTACATGTGTCATTTCAGGTCTTAGGACATAGAACGTATGTTGTACTAGAGACTCACAGATGACATATCGCTGCGTCTCATAGTTGGGTCTGTCCGACTCAGACCTTATCTCGACTCGGATCCGACTATGTCGAATCCGACCAGACCTTTCCAAGTCCATATTATCCGGTTAGCATCCAATGCTCCATGGCTAGTGAGACCAAGCCATCGGCCGTGTCATATGCCAGTCTAGTCGGCTGCGCGTCCACACAGCCCTTTTGACTAGGGACCTTTTAGGACGGTCATCATACAATGCATAGTCCCACAAACAAGTCATATACTTGCTGATACACATCATTGATAATGTCCAAGGACTATCTTTATTCATAAACACATAGGAAATATCATCATACATGATTGCCTCTAGGGCATATCTCCAACAGTCTCCCACTTGCACTAGAGTCAATCAAATAGACATCGAATGCCCATAGCTCTAACGTGCCCCTCAAGCTTGGGTTGTGGAAGCGGCTTAGTCAACGGATCTGCAATATTTGCATCCGTGTGAATCTTGCATAACTCTACATCACCATTCTTTACGATCTTTCGTATCAGGTGATATTTCCGGTCTATGTATGCGACCTTGTGGTGATTCCTCGGCTCCTTGGCTTGTGCGATGGCACGAAATTATCACAATAAAGGTCCAACGGTTTCACCGAGGCTGGGAAAATACCGGATCCAAACACCTTCCTTTGCGACTTCACAAGCCGCAATGTATTAAACCACGTGGTAGAATCGGCCACCGTATCACTGCTTGGAACTCATCCGATTGCACTTTGCTCCTCCGTTCGGGGCGTACGAATCCAGGCTGTGATCGACAATCATCTCTGTTGGTTTGGAAACTAGCATCGGCGTAACCCCTTACGACGAGCTCTTCCACACCTCCATAAACTAGGAACATCTCTTTAGTCCTTTCGTGTACTTCAAAATAGTCTTTACCGCTGCCCGGTGACTCTCACAGGTTGGCACAGTATCTACTTGTTAGGCTTATTGCAAAAGCAACATCGGGCCTTGTACATATCATGGCATACATGATGGATCCGATTCTTGAGGCATACGGAATCCTACTCATCTGCTTCGCTCATCGGATGTCGAAGGACTGCGAGTCTCGCCTAACCTTATACCATGTGAGAGCGGCAAGAACTCTTTCTTCGCCTCACTCATGTTGAACCGCTTCAACACTTTATCTATGTACGTGCTCGGCTTAAGCCGAGCAGCCTCCTCGATCTATCTCTATAGATCTTAATGCCTAAAATATAGACTGCCTCACCAAGGTCCTTCATCGAAAACTTGCCATTCAATGATTCCTTGACCGAGTTTAGCATCGAAACATTATTTCCGATCGGTAGTATGTCATCCACATACAAGATCAAAAACACTATCGAGCTCCCACTTAACTTCTTGTATAAACAAGAGTCCTCTTCGCTTTTGATGAAACCGAGATCGGTGGCGACTTCATCAAAACGAATGTTCCAACTCCGAGATGCTTGCTTCAACCCATAAATGGATCTCTTGAGCTTGCATACCTTACTAGTGCTAGTCGGATCGACAAAACCCTCGGGCTGTATCATATACCGTCCTCGGTTAAATTTCCGTGAAGGAAAGCCGTCTTGACATCCATCTGCCATATCTCGTAATCGAAATATGCAGCTATAGCTAGTATGATCCTCACCGATTTCAGCATCGCTACAGGCGAGTAAGTCTCGTCGTAGTCAATTCCTTGAACTTGTCCATAACCTTTAGCGACAAGCCAAGCTTTGTAGATCTGAACATTTCCATCCACATCGGTTTTCTTCTTAAAGACCCATTTGCAACAAATGGCAGTTACGCCAGGTGGCGGATCAACCAAATCCCAGACTTGATTCTCATCCATGGATTTTAACTCGGATCTCATGGCTTCCAGCCATGCCTCGGAATCTGGGCTCACCATCGCTTCTGCATACGTGGCGGCTCGTCGCTTTCTAGCAACAATACATCACGCTTTTCTGCGCAATCTCTCCGACCTTCGTGGTTCGGTGCCGCTTCCACTACAAGTTCCACTGACCGACTCGGTATGATCTCATCACCGGTACCGAGCCGTCCACGAGTGGTCCTCGAATTTCTTCGAGTCGAACCGTCCTCCCACGGCCTCCCGACCGAGAAACTCTTTCTCAAGGAAAACCCGTTCGAGCAACAAACACTTTGTTCTCTTCCGGTTGTAGAAGCTATATCCCAAGGTTTCCCTCGGATATCCACGAATATGCATTTATCCGACTTGGGTGTAAGCTTGTCGACATAAGTCGCTTGACAAATGCTTCACAACCCCAAATCTTTAGAAAAGACAAACTAGGACTCTTCCAGTCCACATCTCATGCGGTGTCTTGTCTACGGATTTTGATGGTACCCTATTAAGTGTGAAAGCTGCGGTTTCTAGAGCGTATCCCCAAAATGACAAGGGTAAATCCGATTTGCTCATCATAGACCGGACCATGTCCAACAAGGTCCTATTCCTCCGCTCGACACGCCCGTTTCTACGTGGCGTGCGGAGGTGTGAGTTGAGGTACTATACCTCGACTTTTCAGATGATCATCGAACTCTGGCTCATGTACTCACCTCCACGATCGGATCGCGAAGCTTTATAGTCTTGCCGAGCTGATTCTCAACCTCGTTCTGAAACTCTTTGAATTTTTCAAAAGTCTCCGACTTGTGCCTCATCAAATAGATATATCCATATCTACTCAAGTCGCGGTAAAAGTCACGAAGTACTGATAGCCACCTCTGGCGGTTGTGCTCATTGGACCACACACATCACTGTGTATAAGCTCCAACAGCTCGGATGCCCTCTCGCAACTCTTTGCGAAAGGAGACTTAGTCATCTTGCCGAGCAAGCATGCTTCACATGTCTCGAACGATCCGAAGTCGGACGAAGTTAGGAGCTTCTTCATGCGTTTCAGACTAATGTGTCCAAGCCGGCAATGCCAGAAGTATGTCGGATTTATCTCATTAGGCTTATGCCTCTTGACATTTACGTTATAGACCGGTTCCTGTTCTAGATTCAATATAAATAGCCCATCAACAATGGGTGCATAGCCATGGAACATACCATTCAAAATATCGAACAACCATTGTCCTTTAAATTGAATTCATAACCCCGACTCATCAAACATGAGGCAGAAATAATGTTCCGACTAAGTGCAGGAATGTAATAACAATTATTCAATTCCATAATGAATGGGAAGGGAGCTGGAGCTGCATCGTGCCGACCTCCAACGCAGCAACTCTTGCTTTGTTGCCGACCACGATGTCAATCTCCCCTTGTGCCACATGCCTAGCTCTTACCAGCCCGTGCATCGAGTTGCAAACATGAACAACCGATCCGGTATCAAATACCCAAGAGCTACTAGGTATGTCGGCAAGGTAAATGTCTATAACATATGCAACAAGTGTACCTTTGCACGAAGAAGCATTTCCGGCCTTCTTGCCATGCTCGCCAAGCCACTTTGCTACAGTTCCTCTTCCGATGACGGTCTCCTTGCGGTGATAGCAAGCGGTCTTGAGTCCGGTCCAGACTTGGTAGCGGCGAGAGGTTACCATCTCCGTGCCCTTTGCCTTAGCCTTTTTCTTGGACCAACTCTTCTTGAACTTAGCCGATTTACGCACCATCAACACTTGATGCGTGCCTTTCTTAACATCTGCTCGCCACCTTGAGCATCCCATGCAATTCGGTGAGCTTCTTATCCATGCCATGCATATGATAGTTCGAGATGAACGTCCCATAGCTGGGCGGAAGAGAACCCGAACGACATCGATGAGCCAGCTCATCCAAGGCGGGAAGCCCAAACGATCCAAAGCTTGCACATATCCGATCATCTTGATCACATGTGGGCTCGATGGATCACCTTCCTTCAGCCCGCAATCCATCAAGGATCGCCAGACGTTGAACCTTTCGGTCCTAGCACGTATGCGAAACATGCTCTTGAGACTCTCGATCATATCGTAAGCCTCAACGTTTTCGAAATGTTGTTGCAAATCGGGCTCCATACAAGCCAGCATCAGACAGCTGATCTCCGTTGATTCATCAACGAGTTTCTGGTAGGCATTTTTAGCTGTGGCACTAGCATTATCAGCAGGTTCCTCTGGAAGTGGATCCTCTAGAACATGTTCCTTTTATCGTGCTTGAGAACAATTCTCAGATTTCTATACCGGTGGTAAAGTTTGTTCCATTCAGTTTATCCTTTTCGAATTGATTTCAATGCAAAGTTGGGTTGAGCAGGTGGTGCCATTGATCTACAACAGAAAACATGCAATCACTAAGCAATGTGTTTATGTAGAGTAATTCTAGCCTAAACGAAATACTCCCATGAAGTCAGCATCCCTCCGCAAACTCTCGGTGATTCAGGATCCGACTAGCGCATGCGACTAGTGAGATTTAGCATCACGCTAGCCAACATACCTATTCGGTAAGCAACTCCTTGCTAATCGCATCTCTATCGACTCCTGTCGATCGGGAAGGTATCTCATACCCGACCCCAACCTTCTTTGCCACAAGGCCCAAAACCATTTTGATAGCATTGTCAAGTTAACTCGATGCGATTGCATGTCCGTGTCCGACATTTAACCCTTGAGTTCAAGGACACCGGCACCCCAATTTTATGAGCCCACTACTAGGCGTACTTGGCGTGCGAAGGTGCAACATCGGGGATGGCAATTCACTTGATATTCATGAGGGATCTTTCTACCATTCTAACATGCATAGAAACAAAGAAGCATAACAATCACAAATAACACATATTGTGAAATAGTATGGCTCCTTCATGGACGTTCTTCTAGGTCGGCTCCGACTCCGATGACCATCTACGAACTCCATCTTGTTTGTCATGCCGGGACGCCAAGCCGCCAACCTGATCTCTATTATCCAACTATTACAACTAGTAATGAATTTTACATAGAGTCACAAGTCGACACGCAGGTCATTATACAATATAATGACAGCACTTTGGCTCCTACCGGCTGACAAACATGACACGCAAGCCACGTATAAATTACACACATGCATCACATACACATGAGCCATACTATTCACATCAAACATGCAAAACAAAGTTATGCATAGAATCACATTCTACCGGTTTGTGTGTCGGGTACAAAATACACGGCGCTACGCACACGGCGGTCCCCGATGGCGGATGACCAACCGGTAGGGGTAGATCGTGTCACAACCTCATCGATCCCGATTTACAGAAAACATAGCCTCAACGATCCCCATGTGCAGTTGATCATATCAACCGTGCACATAGCCGATCTCTTCAAGGACAACAGATCTCATCTGCCACCTCCACATATCTAATATGCATACAATCTGAATCCAAATCCTATAACAGAGGCTCTGATACCACTGTCGCCTTGCTAGCGGCCGCTACCAACCGTACAGGTCGGAGGTGATCCGAACTGTGACCAAGCCGACTTGAACCTAAGGGGTCGCGCGCTTAAGGAAAGGAACCTATGAGGTCAGTTCGTAGGACACTGGTCGGATGTGATCCGAACTGGACTAGGAACGTGACCGAATAGACTTTGGGCTTTAGGGTCCGTGTGTGGCCCAAGTGTTGAGCCCGCGACGGACGCCTATATAAAGTGGAGGTGCGGCACACTCAGGCAGTTGATCGCTTCGGCGCTGCGACTAGGGTTTGCATGTGTTGCGAATAGCCACCTCCACTCGCCGCCCGGTGTGTGATCGGACCTAGCAGTCCGCGCACGACGTTCCTCCCACCTGCAGCGGATACCGTTAGAGGCGGTGCACTTGCGCCGCTCCGGCGAACTCGTACGTGGGATCGGACGACCGGCCGCTTGAGGGAGATCGAACGAGGAGGAGACGATCCACGCAGACGTGCTGCCCCAACTCTTCTTCCGCTGCACGGCACTGCGCGTCTAGTGGTAACGAACTGTGATCCATCTCCCGTAGCATGTTCCTGGATGTTCTGCGCGTAGGAATTTTTAATTTGCAGTCGACCCACCCTACCGTAGAAACCAACATTAACAACATTTAATATTGTTGGGTACATAACCGAGAAAGAACTAAATATGTCAATGTGGTATTTTGTCAATATGCAACTCGTTGCATATTGAGCTCCGCTTAACTTGTAGTATTGTTTGTTGCACTTTGCCATGCCATGCCTATCTAAACCGGACATGCATCATACTTGATTGTGCATCATGCCATGTTTATGTGATGTTTGTTTACCATTTGTTTGCTTTTTTCCTGTTTGCTTCTCTCGATAGCTTCGGTTTCGTTCCGGAGTTGTGAGGATTCATTCGACTACGTCTGTTTATCTTCTCCATGGACTCGTTCCTCTTCCTTGCGGGATTTCAGGCAAGATGACTGTCACCTTGGATCTCACTACTATCATTGTTATGCTAGTTGCTTCGTTCTATCGCTATGCTGCGTTACCTACCACTTGCTTATCAAGCCTCCCAAATTGCCATGAACCGCTAACCTTTGACACCCTTGCTAGCAAACCGTTGTTTGGCTATGTTACCTCTTTTGCTCAGCCCCTAGTTGCAGGTGAAGATGAAGATTGCTCCATGTTGGATTATGTTTATGTTGGGATATCACAATATCTCTTATATTATTAATGCATCTATATACTTGGTAAAGGGTGGAAGGCTCGGCCTTATGACTGGTGTTTTGTTCCACTCTTGCCGCCCTAGTTTCCGTCATATCGGTATTATGTTCCCTGATTTTGCGTCCCTAATGTGGTTGGGTGATTTATGGGACCCCCTTGACAGTTCGCTTTGAATATAACTCCTCCAGCAAGGCCCAACCTTGGTTTACCATTTGCCTCACCACCACCTATACCCTTTCCCTTGGGTCGGCCAACCCGAGTGTCATCTTTATTTTAGCCCCCCCCGGGCCAGTGCTTCTCTAAGTGCTGGTTCGAACCGGACAGACTGCGGGGCCACCTCGAGGCAACTCAAGGGCTGGTTTTACTCGTAGGCTGACCTATCTGGTGTTTCCCTGAGAACGAGATATGTGCAACTCCTATCGGGATTGTCGGCGCATCGGGCGGCTTTGCTGGTCTTGTTTTACCATTGTCGAAATGTCTTGTAAACCGGGATTCCGAGACTGATCGGGTCTTTCCGGGAGAAGGAATATCCTTCGTTGATCGCGAGAGCTTATCATGGGCTAAGTTGGGACACCCCTGCAGGGTATAAACTTTTGAGAGCCGTGCCCACGGTTATGTGGCAGATGGGAATTTGTTAATATCTGGTTGTAGTAAACTTGAAGTAAACTCTTCTAAAATACACCAACCGTGTGCGTAACCGTGAGTGTCTCTTTTCGGGGTTGATCGAGAGGAGAACACGGTTTTTGGGTTATGTTTGACGTAAGTAGGAGTTCAGGATCACCTCTTGATCATTACTAGTTGACGACCGTTCCTTTTGCTTCTCTTCTCGCTCTTATTTGCGTATGTTAGCCACCATATCATGCTTAGTCACTGATGCAACCTCACCACTTTAACCCTTCCTTACCCATTAAGCTTTGCTAGTCTTGATACCCATGGTAATGGTATTGCTGAGTCCTCGTGGCTCACAAATTACTACACCAACAGTTGCGAGTGTACAGGTTGTCACGATGATCTTGACGCGAGAGCGATGTTACTTGTTCTGGAGTTCTTCTTCTGCTTCTTCTTCGATCAGGGGATAGGTTCCAGGTCGACAGCCTGGGCTAGCAGGGTGGATGTCATTTGAGTTTCTTTTTATGTTACATCCGTAGTCGGATGTTGATCTTGTATATGATGTATTGTTGTATTCTTGTGGCATTGTATGTCTTGGTTGTATCCCCACTATTATGTAATGTTGATGTAACGATATCCACCTTGCAAAAGCGTCTTCAAGATGCGCTTCTATCCTTGGTGGGACCTTCGAGTTCCTTTAGGATAGGGTCGCATCTTGGGCGTGACACATGGCTAAGCGAAAGTGTTACAGCTATATAGTCCGGTTGCCTAGTTCGACGTGCGATCACCTCCTTCATGGACCAAGACGTTGGATCAAGTGTGATTATGCATATTTTTTGCGAACACCCTCGCATTGCCCGCGTGGGGAAAGAAGCCAATGACTGCTATCTTTTGGATTAAACATTCATATATATATATATGTAAACGGCAACACAGGGGACACAATTATACTTTCGGGCAAAAAGTATAAATATAGCCTTATAACAAAACTAACATTGTTTTTTACAATGATTCGACTCATCACTCGAATAAGACATTCTTGAACCTGCGCCTCTATTAGGCAGGCACCTTCGTGACTGCGCCAAGTAGTGCTTTCGGCCGGGATCATCGCCCCCGCCGGATCTTGGGTCTCTATAATATTGGCCTCCATATCCGTCCAATAGGCTTTAACGCGGACACGAGCCATCCGTGCACCCTCTATGCACGCCGACCTCCTCATGGCATCGATCTGAGGCATGGCCCCAAGGAATTGCTACACCAAGCCAAAGTAACTGTCCGGCTTAAGCCCTTCCGGCCAAAGATGGTCTATCACAGACCGCATTGCAAGACCGGACAGCCTGTGAAGCTCCGCTACAGCAGCCATCTTGTCATTTAATGGCAGCGGGCGAGTTGGAGCATCGAATTGTGACCAGAAAAGCTTCTCGACCTCCTTCACCCTGACCCTCGAAGAACTTGGCAGCGTCATCCGTACTCTTCGCCAAATCCGCATACGCGTCCGCAAGACTCCAGCGCCAATCCAGGGGCGTGCCGGATCGAAAAACCGTCCGCAGCAAGTAGGAACCTCGGCCAGGATTTTGCGGCTTGTTGAAGCTCCTCCGCGCGCACCCCGAGCTCAGTCCGTATTTCCTTGGTGTCATTGCGTGCCTTGTCCAGCTCGGCCAAGCTATCCTTATGCTCCTTTTCAAGGAGCTCATACCGGTCAGCGGCATTTTTTAACTCAATAGCCATCTCGGCCATCCTTTCCTCGCTTCAGTGATGAGCAGCCTGTTCGGCTCTCAGTTCCTCGGCTGCCTTTAGGGTAGCCGCATTGCTAAACCGAGATTGTTCCTTGGCTTGGACAAGTTCTACCCTCAGGGCCTCCATGGCAGCAGCACCATCTGCAGTTCGAACATATTACATTAATATCATGCCGCCTCCATATTTTCCTATACAAAGGAAGGCAGAGCACATACCTTGTGACTTGTCCAGCCGCTCGTTCACTAGCGTGATATCGGCATCAATCGATCGAATCTGCCTGGTCAGTTTGGGAACTTCCACGGACTGGTCGGCGGCCGGACTCACAGGTACCTGCACATATTTATAGCGCAATCATTTATTTATGATCCCCGTTTGCCCCCTAGGGCGGGCAACCAGAGTCTCAGGGGCTACTATCTATATGGAGCACACCTAACGCGTGCCTTACAGCCAAAAACAGCGTACTCTTCACTACATACCTAAAAGCCTCTGAGCAGACTTGCAAATGCTTCATTCAAACTGCTTGTAGCGGACGAAATCTTCTTGAGCACCGCGCTCATTAATGAGCGGTGCTCCTCCGAGAGCGCAGCTCGCTCCAAGAGGGCCCGTCACAAGACGTCGGCGGACATCAAACTGTGCCGGACCCTTCCCATCGCCCCTTGCGGGAGCCAAACGCTCCGAGCTCAGGGCGGCTGATGCGTCGACCTCCGGCTTCGGCAGATCCACACACCTCCGTGACGACACTTCGGCGTCGCCCGCTTCGCGAGCCGGAGAGGTAGGTGGGGTCTCGCTCTCCATCATCTCTGGAGGAAGGTCCCCCGAAGATGAACTCTGTTGAGAAGGGCTGCTAGCCGGACTGCGAAAGACGAATCCTGATTATTGATCTAGGAGGAACGCAATACATTCGAATTAAAAATTAACTTACAGCTCGGTGGAGGGCTGGCCCGTTGGTGGGCATGATGCGGTGAGGGTGCCCGTTGGGGCAAAGCCCCCTGGTGTTATCTTTTTCCCTGGTTTGGGCATCTCCGTCTCCGAGTCTTCAGAAGTAGCCCTCTTCTTCCCACGCGGGGAGGAGGCCTTAGCCTCCCCTTCCCGACTATCCTCCTTGAGGGAGGTAACAATTCCCCCGGCTCGGATGCGTAGCACGTGGGGTTTGGTTTCTTCATTCCTCCCCTTGTTTTTCCCCGAGGGCATTCTACTAAGCACCCGGTCGAGCATCTTGGCCATGGCGGGGCCATGCGAGCCCTCGGGAAGTGGCGCCGGACACCTGATTCTCTCCGCCTTGCTGAGCCATTCCTGGCCATGGATGATTTTCAGAACAAACAATCGTGACAAATACAAAACAGGGTGTCCGGCATCAAAGCTAGTTACTTGGGTATCTAGGCGATTGCAGCTTAGGCCCGCATCCTCGGTGGTGTCTGGACACTTTACTTTCCGTCCGAAGAATAATTTGCACATCTCTTCGAGCTTCAGGCCGAAGAAGTGCTTGACGGTCCGTGGACCCTCCGGATTGAACTCCCACATCTGGAGAGGCCGGCGTTGGCACGGCAACATCCGCCGGATCAACATCACTTGCATTATGCTGACAAGATTAATATCCCTTGCAAGAAGCTCCCGGATGCGATTCTGCAGTACTGGTATATCACCAGCGGGTCCCCAATTCCGCCCTACATCCGTCCAAGACGCCAGCTGTGATGGAGGGCCCGAGCGAAACTCGGGGGCAGCCGTCCACTTTGTGCCTTTGGGAGCCGTGACATAGAACCGCCTCCACTGCCATACATCGGATACTTCTGGGAAAGAACCCTCTGGCCACGGGGCATCACCGTTCCTGCTTATTACAGCACCCCCGCACTCCACATGTCACCCCTCGATCATCTTCGGCGTCACATTGAAGGTCTTGAGCCATAAGCCAAAGTGTGGGGTGACATGGAGAAAAGCCTCACACACGATAATAAACGACGAGATATGGAGGATAGCGTCACCAGACAGATCATGAAAATCCAACCCATAATAGAACATGAGCCCCCTCAAGAAGGGATCGAGGGCGAAACCCAGACCGCGGAGGAAGTGTGGGACGAAAACGACAAACTCGTTGGTCTCCAGCGTAGGGATGACCTGCCCTGGAGCAGGGAGCCTGTGCTGGATATCTGCGGTCAAGTATCCGACCTCCCTAAGCTTTTCAATGTCCTTCTCTTCAATCGATGAGGCCACCCACCGGCCTTGAGGGTTAGATCCGGACATATTGGAGGATTCCGGAGGGGTGGAGCTTAGGTTTCGGGTGTTTGAACTCGAGGTGCGAGAAGGCGTGATGAAGGTGAAACAAGAGGCGTAGGTCCCGACCCCTTTATAAATAGGGTGAATATCAAGAGTCCCCGGTGTGACCGTTTGAGGCTTATCTAAAAACACACGGATTATACCAATAGCCGTGGTGGGGTCACGCGCTCTCATATTGATGGAAAATCCCGTAATAAGAGGAACACGATTTCTGCCTCGACGGGACGTGCCAATAAAGCCGCCTCGCAACACGAGTCATTGTGGGGCAGGAAACATCGGTTCACGTTGGACCAAGCCCCGATACAAGGGCGCGACGCACGAAGATTGCCAGCAAATCAGATCTATACCATACGAAGATCATCTTGCAGATCCGGACACGGTCTACATGTTCGATGGCCACTTTGGAGTACTCGGAGGAGGAACCCGCCCTGCAATGACGAAGACAAGACCGCGCGCCGGACTCATCGTCATTGAAGCCCGGTTCAGGGGCTACTGAGGGAGTCCTGGATTAGGGGGTATCCGGACTGCCGGACTGTGTACGACGTCCGGACTATTGAAGCGTGAAGACACAAGACTCAAGACTTCGGCCCGTGTCCGGATGGGACTTTCCTTGGCGTGGTAGGCAAGCTTGGCGATTCGGATATTATGCTTCCTTCCTTGTAACCGACTCCATGTAAACCCTAGCCCTCTCCGGTGTCTATATAAACCGGAGAGGTTGGTCCATAGAAGGCCGATCACAGTTACAATCATACCATCATAGTCTAGCTCTTAGGGTTTAGCCTCTACGATCTCGTGGTAGATCTACTCTTGTACTACCCATATCATCAATATTAATCAAGCAAGAAGTAGGGTTTTACCTCCATCGAGAGGGCCCGAACCTGGGTAAACATCTGTGTCCCTTGCTTCCTGTTACCATCAGCCTTGACGCACAGATCAGGACCCCCTACCCGAGATCCGTCAGTTTTGACACCGACACTCGCTCCCCGCTGTTCGCCGGCGCAAGCGATCGGGTCGGTCGCAGCTCCAGCGATGGGTGAGACACGCGGTGGCCCGTCAGTCGGCCACCCCACAAGTCGCAACAATCGAGCCCGACGAAACTATCTACGGCCTGTTCGATATGTCGACTGGCTCCGTCGAGACCGCATGCGAGTGCGACAGCAATGATCCCGCGGCAGAAGTCTTGAAGGTCAAAGGACCACGCAGTCCTCCTGGCTTCCCCCGCAACAACAGTGGTGATGGCGGCGGCGATCTATCGCACGTTCACGAAGAGTACCGCCCCAAGCCCCTTTCTTCGCAGCAGAGGGAAGAGCTTCGCCACCGCAATATGGATGCACTTCACACTCCTGCCGTTGGAGAAACCCCCGAGGCCCGGGCCTTGGAGGAGGCGCGCCTGGCCAACTTGGCTGAGCGCACTCGACTGGAGAACCTCCAGCACGCACTCGACGAGCGTGCTCGGCAGCGGATCCCTGAATCCAGTCGACCTCATCTTTTTCCGCCTCAAACTCAGGTATACCATACTCTAATTCAAAATCTCTGCAGGCCGAATAGCGGAGTCAATTCAGCCTTCCCAGTCGGCAGCTGGCAGTGGTTTGATGCAGATCCGGGCCTTGCTCCGAGCAGCCGGAGAGCATAACACAGCAGTGTCTCAGTCGCGGAATAGGATTCATAGCAGGCCTGTGATGGCAGATACAGTCTAGTCGGCCCACAGCCCAAGATCGCCCCCGCGGCGTGAGAGACGCGAGCACCGGCAAGATCTGTACAGAAACTACGAGCAATATGACAATCGTTGTCGAGTGCCCACACCTCCTCCGAGGAGTGGGTCATATGTGCCTCGGCAGCACGATGACATACGCCCTCATAGTGGCGGGCGAAGAATTCCAGTCGACCCCAGGGAGCCAGGCTTTGATGCGAGATCTATTCTTGTTCAAGGTCTGGTTGACAGGAACAGAGCACACAGAGAGGGTCATGACAGAGATCACCCGACTGACAACAGAGTGCATGTTTCAGGTCCAGAGTACTTTAGCAGATCCATCAGGGCTGCAGTGATTCCTCCCAACTTCAGGTTGGCGACTGGAGTCAGCAAGTTCACTGGTGAGTCCAAGCCTGACACTTGGCTTGAGGATTACCGAGTGGCTGTACAGATCGATGGCGGCAATGATGAAGTGGCCATGAAGCACCTTCCTCTGATGTTGGAAGGCTTGGCCAGAGCATGGTTGACTCAGTTAGCACCTGGCAGCATATACAGTTGGGAGGAACTCGCCCGAGTGTTTGTTAGAACTTTTGAGGGTACTTGCAAACGGTCGGTAGGGTTAGCAGAATTGCAGCACTGCGTGCAGGAGCCGAATGAAATCCTGAGAGACTATATCCAGAGATGGATCACGTTGCACCATACAATGGAGAATGTGTCAGATCACCAAGCAGTTTATGCCTTCAAAGAAGATGTTAGGTATCGAGAGTTGAATCTGAAATTCACTCGGATGATGGAGATTGCCACCAAATACGCTAACGGCGAAGAGGAAGACCGACTCTGGAGTGGCAAGCACAAAACAGTCGCCCAAGAAACCGGTGGAGGTACTTCCAATCGGAAACAGAAGAGTAAGGCCGAGCCAGCTGCTCCTGCTGAGGCTTTAGTTGTGGCTCAAGGAAAATTCAAGGGGAAGCCCAAAGGGCCCTGGAACCCCAAGAAAGTAAAATATCAAGCCGGAAATGATGTGTTGGATTTGCCATGCCACATTCACATCAAGAAGGATGAAGAGGGTAATCTGATTTATCCTAAACATACCACTCGACAGTGTCGAGTTTTGATCCAGCAGTTCCGAGAAGAGCAGCCCAATGAGAATGAAAAGGAGTTGGACAAGGATGAGGATAAGGAAGAAGATGACGATGGTTTTCCCAACATCAATTCCACTCTGATGATTTTTGCTGATGTTGAGAGCAAAAGGCGACTAAAAGTTATCAACAGAGAAGTGAACATGGATGCTGCGGCAACACCAAGTTATTTGAAGTGGTCCCAGACTGCCATCAGATTCGACCAGTCTTATCACCCAGCGCGTATAGCCACCCCTGGGAGGCAAGCGTTGGTGGTCGGCCCAGTTGTTGAGGGCACTCGACTGACCAAAGTGCTAATGGGTGGTGGCAGCGGCCTGAATATCCTTTATGCTGAAACCTTAAAAGGAATGGGCAATCCGATGTCCAAGCTCAGTGAAAGCAATATGAGTTTCCATGGTGTTATACCTGGCAAGAAGGCCGAATCAGTCGGCCAGATCGCCCTTGATGTGGTTTTCGGTGATTCTAAGAATTACTGCAAGGAAAAGTTGTCATTTGAAGTAGTGGATTTCCAGAGTGCTTACCATGCTATTCTGGGTAGGCCTGCCTATGCACGTTTCATGGCTCGACCATGTTACGTGTACCTCAAATTGAAAATGCCTAGTCCCAGAGGAGTGATCACTATCACTGGCAATCGGCAGAAGGCAAAAGAGTGCTTCCAGAAGGGCTCAAAAATCACCGATGCACAAATGGCGGCAGTCGAAATGCAAGAATACCGAAAAAATGCAGACCCAAGTGATTTGCTGCGTTCCAAGAAGCCTGCCACAGATTCTGCATTTCAGTCGTCCGGTGAAACCGAGCCGATTCATATTCACCCGACCGATCCTAATGCTGCTCCTACTCATATCTCAACATCACTCGACAGCAAATAGGAAGAAGCGCTCATCCAGTTCCTCCATGAGAACTAGGACATCTTTGCATGGAAGCCTTCTGGCATGCCGGGTGTACCCAGGGGACTAGCTGAGCATCGTTTGCGAGTCGACCCGAAAGTGAAACCAGTCAAGGAACATCTTCAGCGGTCCGCCGTACAGAAGATAAAAGCAATTGGTGAGGAAGTGGCTCGGCTCATGGCAGCTGAGTTCATCCGAGAGATTTACCACTCCGAGTGGCTCGCCAATGTTTTCATGGTCCCCAAGAAGGACGACTCACTTCGCATGTGCATTGACTTCAAGCATATCAACAGGGCCTGCCCGAAAGATCATTTTCCTCTCCCCCGCATCGACCAAATCGTCGACTCGACTGCGGGGTGTGAGCGATTGTCTTTTCTGGATGCCTATTCCGGGTATCATCAGATTCGACTGTATGGACCCGATGAGATAAAAACGGCTTTCATCACTCCATTCGGATGCTTCTGTTATGTCACCGTGCCATTCGGCCTGAAGAACGCCGGAGCCACATTCATGAGGATGATTCAGAAGTGTCTGCTCACTCAAATCAGTCGGAATGTGGAAGCATACATGGATGACATTGTGGTCAAGTCACGTAAGGGTTCCGACCTACTGGCTGAACTTGCTGAAACCTTTGCCAACCTCAGAAGGTATGATATCAAGCTTAATCCATCAAAGTGCACATTCGGAGTTCCTGGTGGAAAGTTACTCGGCTTCCTCCTTTCCGAACGAGGGATCGATGCTAACCCAGAGAAAGTTGGTGCTATACTCCAGATGAAACGCCCTGTGCGTGTGCATGATGTCCAGAAGCTTACTGGTTGTTTGGCCGCCTTGAGACGATTCATTTCTCGCCTCGATGAAAAGGCATTGCCTCTTTACCGACTGATGAAGAAATCTGTTAAGTTCGAGTGGACTCCTAAAGCTGATGCATCGTTTGTAGAACTCAAAGCCCTGCTTTCCACCCAGCCGGTGCTCGCTGCCCCAATCAGCAAAGAGCCTTTACTACTTTATATTGCAGCCACTGGACAAGTTGTCAGTATAGTACTCACGGTCGAGCGGGAAGAAGAAGGAAAAGCCTATAAAGTCCAGTGCCCAGTATACTATGTTTCTGAAGTTCTGACTCCATCCAAGCAAAGATATCCACATTATCAGAAGCTTGTTTATGGAATTTACATGACCACGAAGAAGGTTGCTCACTATTTCTCTGATCACTCCATTACAGTCATCGGCGATGCACCATTGTCAGAGATCCTGAACAACAGAGATGAAACTGGTCGAGTGGCAAAGTGGGCGATTGAACTCCTTCCCTTGGATATCAAGTTTGAGGCAAATAAAGCTATCAAGTCCCAAGCAATAGCAGATTTCCTCGCCGAGTGGGTCGAACAGCAACTGCCGACTCAGATTCACTCGGAGCATTGGACCATGTTCTTCGATGGATCCAAGATGCTGAATGGTTCCGGTGCTGGAGTGGTATTAGTATCCCCCCAGGTGACAAACTCAGCTATGTTCTCGAGATTCATTTTGACTCCTCCAACAACGAAGCTGAATATGAAGCACTTCTGTACCGGTTGCGTATGGCCATTTCACTCAGCGTCCGTCGCGTCATGGTCTACGGCAACTCGGATTTGGTGGTTAATCAAGTAATGAAGGAGTGGGACGTCAGAAGCCCATCCATGACTGGCTATTGTAACGCAGTGAGAAAGTTAGAGAAGAAGTTTGAAGGGTTAGAGCTCCATCACATACCCCGACTGAAAAATCAAGCAGCCGATGACTTGGCAAAGATAGGTTCCAAGAGGGAGGCCATTCCCAGCAATGTGTTTTTAGAACAAATTCATACACCTTTAGTTCAAGAAGATCCTTTCACTGAAGAGCCCCCACAACCAAAGAGTGTCACTGATCCGACTGAAGTCGAAGTCCCAGCCGCGGTCGACTTGATCATGGAGATTTTGGTCATCACTCCCGACTGGACAGTACCGTACATCGCGTACATTCTTATGAAGGAAGTCCCAGAGGATGAAGAAGAGGCTCGACAGATCGTCCGTCGATCCAAAGCCTTTACTATGATAAGAGGACAGTTGTTCAGAGAAAGTGAAACTGGAGTCAGCCAGAAATGCATAACACCAGAAGAAGATCGAGCGATCCTCAACGACATCCACTTGGGGACCTATGGTAAACATGCGTCCTCTCGGACCATTGTGGCCAAAGCATACCGAGCGGGATTTTATTGGCCACGAGCAAATGAGATGGCAACACAAATAGTCGACAAATGTGAAGGTTGCCAGTTTTACTCCAACATGTCCCAAAAGCCTACATCAGCCCTGAAGACCATTCCACTCGTCTGGCCCTTTGCTGTTTGGGGGTTGGATATGGTTGGGCCTCTGAGGACCGGTAGGAGCGGCTTCACTCATGTGCTCATGGCAGTCAACAAGTTCACCAAATGGATTGAAGCCAAGCCTATAAAAAATCTTGAAGCTAGTACTGCTGTCAGCTTCATCAGAGAGTTAACATTCAGATATGGTATTCCACACAGCATCATCACTGACAATGGGTCGAATTTCGATTCTGATGAGTTCAGAGCCTTCTGCGCTTCCCAAGGCACTCGAGTCGACTATGCTTCAGTCGCCCACCCCCAGTCGAATGGACAAGCTGAAAGAGCAAACAGATTGATTCTCAAAGGACTGAAACCTCGACTGATGTGTGATCTCAAGCACGCAGCAGGCGCCTGTGTCGATGAACTTCCATCAGTGCTTTGGGGATTGAGGACAACTCCCAATCGGTTCACTGGCCGAACTCCATTCTTCTTGGTCTATGGAGCTGAGGCTGTACTTCCGAGTGCCTTGCTTCACAATGCACCCTGAGTCGAGCTTTTCTCAGAAGATGAGGCAGAATAGGCACGACAAGATGCAGTTGATCTCCTGGAAGAGGAAAGAGAGATGGCCTTGATCCGGTCGACCATCTGTCAGCAAGACCTGCGTCGATTCCACGCCAGAAACATGAGGGGTCGAGCATTTCAAGAGGGAGACTTGGTTCTTCGAGCGGATCAGCAGAAACCACACAAGCTTGCTCCTGCTTGGGAAGGCCCCTTCATTGTACCAGAGTGCTCCACAACAGAGCGTACCACCTTTACAACGTCGAGCACAAGAAAGACGAGCCACGCGCATGTAATGCGGAGCTGCTCCGCCCCTTTTACACTTAAGCATTCAGACTGTTGAGATGTAATAAGAAATACCTTCTAGTTTGATTATCAAAGACACAGTTTTACAGTCTCCTTAATGAGTGATGTTTATTTTTTATATGTTTCAAATCCCCCAGTGGGTGCCTTAGATGCGAATCCGTTTCGCCTAAGTTTGAAAAAAAAATCCTGTCGAGTGAAGAGCAAGCCTCTCACTCGGAGGCTTAGCTGCGAATCCGTTACGCCTAAGTTTGAAAACTCCTACCGAGTGGTGAGCAAGCCTCACACTCGGGGGCTTAGCTGCAGTCCAGTACTCGCCTAAGTTTAAAAAATCCTACCAAGTGGTGAGAAACACTCACATTCGGGGGCTTAGCTGCAGTCCAGTACTCGCCTAAGTTTAAAAAATCCTACCGAGTGGTGAGCAACCCTCACACTCGGGGGTTTAGCTGCAGTCCAGTACTCGCCTAAGTTTAAAAAATCCTACCGAGTGGTGAGCAACCCTCACACTCGGGGCTTAGCTGCAGTCCAGTACCCGCCTAAGTTTAAAAAATCCTACCGAGTGGTGAGCAACCCTCACACTCGGGGCTTAGCTGCAGTCCAGTACTCGCCTAAGTTTAAAAAATCCTATAGAGTGGTGAGAAACCCTCACACTCGAGGGCTTAGCTGCAGTCCAGTACTCGCCTAAGTTTAAGAAATCCTACCGAGTGGTGAGCAACCCTCACAGTCGGGGGCTTAGCTGCAGTCCAGTACTCGCCTAAGTTTAAAAAATCCTACCGAGTGGTGAGCAACCCTCAAACTCGGGGGCTTAGCTGCAGTCCAGTACTCGCCTAAGTTTAAAAAATCCTACCGAGTGGTGAGAAACCCTCACACTCGGGGGCTTAGCTGCAGTCCAGTACTCGCCTAAGTTTAAGAAATCCTACCGAGTGGTGAGCAACCCTCACACTCGGGGGCTTAGCTGCAGTCCAGTACTCCCCTAAGTTTAAAAAATCCTACCGAGTGGTGAGCAACCCTCACACTCGGGGGCTTAGCTACTTTCCAGTACTCGCCTAAGTTTAAAAAATCCTACCGAGTGGTGAGCAACCCTCACACTCAGGGGTTTAGCTGCAGTCCAGCACTCGCCTAAGTTTGAAGCACATCCCTAGCCGCAAGGACGACGAGGTGCAGGTCGACTGCAACCTTCTCTTCGGAGCTTCGCCACAAATACAATGTGCGCTCTATCCTCATCCGCAAGGACGACGAGGTGCAGGTCGACTGCAACCTTCTCTTCGGAGCTGCGCCACAAATACAACATGCGCTCCATCCTCGTCCGCAAGGCGACCTGCACCTCAGAGCTGCATCTCAAGTACAAAGATTATTCCAAGTGAAGAACAGGTTCCACTCGAAGGCAAACACAAGCATATTCAGAGATAAACCAAGTTCAGATAAATCCTAAGGTTCCGGACCATGGATTAAAGTACTCGGACATCTAGCCCAAAGGAGTTTGACGGTTACAAAATCACTCGGCATTCCGAGGCAAATTTATGGTGAGGCATAAAAGTTTGTTCACTCCGCAGGAGGAGGGCTAGCAGGCTCGACGAACTCATCCAGGTCGATTCCATCAGCAATCTGAGTGGCGGCAATGATAAAGGTTTCCATGAACGATTGGAAGTCGTGCCTCTTGGTATTGGCAACCTTGATCGCCTCCAGCTTCTCTTCTCGCGCTTCCTTGTAGTGGACACGTACCAAGGACAGAGCCACATCAGCGCTGCACCCAGCAGAAGACTTCTTCCATTCTTGCACTCGACCGGGAACCTCATTAAGTCGAGTCATCAGAGACTCGAGGTCGTTCTGGAGCGTCGCCCTTGGCCAGAGTGCTGTGTCGATCCGCGACATCACGGCTTTCAGTCGAGCAAGATAGTCGACAACACCAGCAACGCGAGATTCCAGTCGGAGTACGTTCATGACAGCTTCGTCCTTCACTGGAGAGAGGATGGGGTCCAAGCTTGTCTCATCTCGCCCAGACTCTTCCTCGAAGTTCTGGAAAAATTCTGCGTGCACAATTCAAAGATGAGTCAGTGGTTGTATGATGAGTCGACGGTAACAAGTCCGTCGGGCCGAAGAAAATACCTTCAAGCATGACGAACAACTTATTGGCAAGACCTCCCAGATAGTTCTCCAGATCGTCCCTCTTGCGAGAAATGCCTTCCATCTTTCGGTTAGATTATTCTTGTCCTTCTTCAGGCGAGTCACTTCTTATTGGCTTCATCAAGGGCACTTTTCAGCTTGGCGTTCTCTTCCTCCAGCTTGCCGACTGAAGCCAGCTTCTGTTCGGCAAGGGCGGTTTTCTCATTAGCTGTTTTCTGGGCGGTTGCAAGGTCTTGATCCTTCTTGGCCAGAGCTTGGTTCAGAGTTTCTGAAAAAAATAACACTCGGTTCAGAAAGAGCAAGTGGCATCCAGATTCAGAAACAAATCAGTTGACAAGTTTCTTCTTACCAGTGGCCTCATCCTTGGCTTTCTGTAGATTTTGTCTTGGCCAGCTCCAGATCAAGATTGAGCTGAATTTGCTTCTTCTCCAGATCGGCGAAACGAGCTCCAAGTTCACAAGATTTCTATAATCAAAATACGGTCAATCGACGGATGGAGAGATTGGTTACTTCAGAACAATAGTCTGATAAATTCAACAAGTTCTAAGACTACTGCCAAATCAAACATTCAACAGTAGTCTCGGGGACTACACCTAGTGGGTGCACTTAGCGTGCCCCCACTAGTCCAGTTTCCACTCGAACTGTTCTGCCCAAGCCGAGTGCCAAAAAAAAGAGAGTTCTCAGACCATAGTCGACTGCCGGCAGTCGACCACGGTCTCGGGGACTACACCCAGTGGGTTCACTGAGCGTGCTCCCACTGGTTCAGGTTCCACTCGACATGGTCCGACCAGGTCGAGTGAGGAAATTCCGATTCTAAGACCACAGTCGACTGCCCGCAGTCAACTATAGTCTCGGGGACTACACCTAGTAGGTGCACTCAGCATGCCCCCACTAGTTCAAAGATCAAATCGACACAACCTAGTCAACTCAAGATATAAATTTGCTCAGTGGCAAGTCAAAACACCCAGTGGGTGTACGAATGCGAAACACAGACAGATGCAAAGATTCTCCAAGGAAAGTTTTCGGGTAGCATATCCTAACAGAACAAGCAACAAGCTAAAGAGTCAATCGGTGATCAACCAACCTGGACGTTGCTCTGAAGGGTTGAGCTGGCATCGTAAGCAGCTTGGCTAGCGTCCCGGACCACCTTCATCTGCTCCATCATGATGCCCGCCTGGCGTATAGCTTCCTTGGCAGCACCCACTTGGTCCTCTGGGACGTGATGTGCAGCAAATAGCGAATATGGATCGGCTGGAGTCTGAGAAGTCGACGTTGAAGGCTTGAGCACTCGTCAACGGTACGGCGAAAGTTACAGAAGTCCGATTGGCATTGCCACCTTCCTGGATTGCCGTTTCGATCGCTGATGCAGACTGAGGTGTCTTTCCAGTTGACGCCTTCCTGTTTCTTCTCCCATGGGGCCTCAGCGGCACATCCTCATCGTCATCTGGAAGATCAACGACATGGGGAGGAGCTAAAAAAGAATCAATTGCCAGAAATTCAATCGACCAATAAAACAGCCGAGTAAATGAGGACAGGATTACAAGAGTCGTACCCGGATTGGAGGTGACTGCATCTTCCATTTCTTCATCTTCATTCCTGTAAGCGGAAGTCTCGGAGGTAGCAGCACTACAAATTTCAAGATTCAGTCGGTCATGTCTATAACAGTGAATCGACCAAAACACGATTCATACTAAACGAAGAATTCAAGTCCAACTATTACCCGGAAACAGTGGGAATGGCCACTTTGATCTTGGGCAAGGCTTTTTGCGGTTTTGACACTGCAGCTTTTGATTGCTTCGGTGCCTTCTCAGTCGGCGCTGAAGAAGACGCCCGAGGGCGCTTTGACGACGGCCTGGTATACGCGATCGCTTTGCCACGGATGCTTGCCGGGTCATGAGTGTGCTTGGGTCGCCTTTCCCTACGGGGAGGTGAGTCGACCTCTTCTTCATCACTCGGTTCATCGCTCTCCTCGTCCTCCTCTCCATCAGAGTGCCACTCGCCGCTCTGGCCTCCACTCGCCTCCCCCTCTGGATCCTGCTCCTGCTCCCCGTTGGGCATCGAGTACATCTCAGTAAGGGCCTGAAAGAAAACAAGCGAAACAAAAATCAGTCGGTTGACAACAAGCAGTTACATGATAAATCAAGAAAACACTTGACAATTGAGAGTTCGACCTTGTCTGTTTCGTATGAGTTGTCGAATGGAGGGACTCTCCTAGACCCCCTGGGATTGTCTTTGTTGCCAGTGATACCCCTCAACCACTTCTCCACCGTATCCTCGTCGACCGCTTCTGGGTGGATCCGAGTGGAATCATCAATGCCCGAATACATCCACATCGGATGGTCACGAGCTTGAAGCGGCTAAATGCAGCATCTGAGGAAGACCTCCAACAGATCCATGCAGTTCATGCCATCACGGACAAGCTGGACCACTCGCTCTACCAGCACCTTCACCTCCGCTTTCTCCTCCGGGGTCACTTTCAAGGCGGAGGGCTTCTGTACTCGAGCCATGGAAAAGGGGGGAGGTCCAATCGACTGACCGAGAGTCGGCTGGTCTTTGGAGTAGAACCAGGTTGACTGCCACCCTCGGACTGGCTCGGGAAGGATCATGGCTGGGAAAGAGCTTTTACCCCTCATCTGAATCCCAAGACCCCCACACATCTGGATCACTTGCGTCTTTTCATCACTCGAATTGGCCTTCTTGACCGACTGAGAGCGACACGTGAAAATGTGCTTGAAGAGGCCCCAGTGTAGTCGACAACCCAAGAAATTCTCGCACATAGACACGAAGGCAGCAAGGTACACGATGGTGTTGGGGGAAAAGTGGTGGAGTTGTGCTCCAAAGAAGTTCAAGAAAGCTCAGAAGAAAGGATGAGGAGGCAAAAAAACCCGCGGTCGACGTGAGTGGCGAGGAGAACACACTCATGCTCCTGCAGCCGCGGCTCGGTCTCGCCCTCCGGGAGCCGCGCGGATCCGTGGTGGATCAGTCCCCCCTCGGCCAGATCGTCGATGTCGTCCCGACGAATCGTCGATCGGATCCAATTGCTCCGGATCCAGCTGCGCGGCAGGCCGGACCTCGACGAAGATCCTCCCCGGCTGGACTTCTTCCCCTTCTCCTTCGTCGTCGCCTTCTTCGCGTGCTCCAAGGCCACCGTCTTCTACTTCCCCATTGTAGCGGTCGAAGCTCGAACAGAGCGGCGGCGCCGGGAGCAGAAGTGGATGCGGTGGTGATAACAGAGAAGAAAGAGGAAGAATGGGAACGCACTGTGCAAAGACCCTAGTCCGACGCCTTATATGAGGTCGTTTCCGAGTGGCTGACCCGTGGGCCCAGAGGATCCTATCAAATCCCGCAACAGTCGCGCGCGCGATATGTGGCGAAAAAGGTGGCGTAGAAGTCGAGGTGGCCCTGCTTAATCCCACCCGATTACTGCGGCCTCCTCCGCCCCGTGCGCTTCCCAAAATTCGAATCCCACAAAATCCGCGAGCAGTAGAGCAACTTGTCAGACGGAAGATTTTTTCCCATATCAACACTCGAGGCTTAGCGATAAAAGTTCACTCGACAAAACCAAGAATGGATCAAGGCGACTGAAAAAGAAGTTGGAGTCATCGTGTTGATTCATTGGACCAGGCAAGACACTTCCGAAGCGCAAAGATTGAGTCGGAAGTATTCTCAACTCCTTCTCCACTCGAACCCTGAACCATTCAGGGGCTAATGATGAAGCTATGTACCTAGGGTAGGGTCATAGTCCTGACCTAGACACGCTCCCCTAGGACATCACCTTAAAGTCAGAAGTATTCAAAGGATGACAGCATCCACTCGACCTGAAGCATTCCACTCGGAAGGTTCGATGTCACTCGACTGTAACAGAAACCACTCGACAGATAGAAGATCCATAGTCACTCTGTACAGCAACGGTCAGGCGTTACTCATAGACTTAATGATCATTTATATCACTTTATTATGGACGTTACATGTAATGCTCCCTCTTTATGTACATTGAAATCCTTGTAATGTGGGTTGGCTGGGGTCCTGGCGCACTCTATATAAGCCACCCCCTCCACTGGCACAAGGGTTCACACCCCCTGTAACACACACACACACGCATAATCCAGTCGACCGCCTCCGGGCACCAAGACGTAGGGCTATTACTTCCTCCGCGAAGCGCCTGAACTCGTAAAACTTATGTGTACAACTTCGCCATAGCTAGGATCTTGCCTCCTCATACCTACCCCCATTCTACTGCCAGTCTTAGATCCACGACACCCGGTTCAAGTCAAGGACGTCCGGTCCCGCCTGTAGGAGGGCCTCAATGGCAGCGGCATCCACGCGCTCCGCATCGAGTTGAGCCTCCGCCACCTGGTTCAAGTCCAGGACATCCGGTTCTGCCTGCAGGAGGGCCTCAATGGCAGCGGCATCCGCGCGCTCCGCGTCGAGTTGAGCCTCCGCCGCCCGGTTCAAGTCCAGGACGTCCGGTTCTTCCTGCAGGAGGATCTCGATGGCAGCGGCATCCGCACGCTCCGCGTCGAGTTGAGCCTCCGCCGCCCGATTCACATCCATGACATCCGGTTCCGCCTGCAGGAGAGCCTCAGTGGCAGCGGCTTGCGCATGCTTCACATCTAGTTGAGCCTCTACCTCCCGGTCCTCCTTTATTATCGCCAAGTTGAACCGCTGGTCCGCCTGCACCATGGGGGACCCGGTCGCCGACACGAAGTCGATGTCCATCGTCTCATACCCATTGGGGGCCTTCTGCGCCGCGACCTCCGCCATGAACATTGGATCGGCTTCCTCCTCCTCGTAGCGTGGCTCCAGAGAACTCAGGGATTGGCCCGCCGCAAAGCGAGCTTGGGAACGGAGGTCTGTGGCACCGACCATCGCCGTGATTTCTGCGCGGCGCTCCGACATCAGCATCTTGTAGTACGTGATCTTGCAGCACACCGTGGCTTTTCGACAAACTAGGGGACGCTTGATGCGGCCTAGGGGATCGAAAGGTGGGGGAATGGGCTGGGTGTGGTTTTGGGGCAGTGGCTGGCGTAGGCCGAGCAGCGAATGTTCTGGTGTGAATAGTGGTTCTAGCCGAGCAGCGAAGGTCAACCGGTTTTGACTGTACATCGCTCTTGTCACGTTCGCGTTGCTCCCCGGCACGCTGGACCTTCCACGTCGTTCACCGAATGGAACGCACTTTGTCTTGTGTTTTCACTCGCTTGTGGGGCCGCAGTTGAGAGCAAACCAACGTCCCTCCCCCTCCCCTGCCCGCGTCATTTATACTACCACTCCCTCCATTTTATGCGGAGTAAATAAAAACAGAGGGAGTATACTACGGATGAGGATCCCCTGACATGGCCGAACCCAATGAGTAACTGACATGCGGGGCCTAGCAAGCATGGGGTCCACCAGTTAGTGACCGAAAGGGAGGGTAAGGCAGGGATACCTACATCAGAGGATCCACTTCCACTACTACTCCCTCCTTCCATCTACATGGCCTAATGCGTTTTTCGAGGCTAACTTTGACCAAATGTTAGAGTAATAATATATGACATGCAACTTACACAAAGCATGCGGTCAAATTCGTACGTGAAAGGAGCTTCCAATGATATAATTTTCACATTATACATCTCATGTTCTATTAATCTTGTCAATAGTCAAAGGCGGTTTTGAAAAACGCATTAGATCATGATTAATAATATAGCCAGCCGATGGCTATAAGGAACTGCCATGTCATCTATAGCCATCATCTATATGCACTCATACAATAGTGTGGGCTATAAGGTTGGCTATTTCCCATAAAAAATAATATATAAGGTTGGCTATTGCATTAGTACTTTTTTCCATCTCCTCTCTATCTCTTTCTTCATATTTATTATATTTACCTAGGAATGCGTATATAACTAGGCTCTTGCATGAGAGCTCACTTCCCTTACTTTTTCACATCTCTCTCCTTCACATAGGCAAAAGTGCCATGTAAGTTGGCTCTTAGAACGGCTATTAGTTTGGCTCTAAGCATTTAATATTTGCATGAGCAAGGTATATGATTGGAAGAGAGTTGCATGCATACTATTTTTTCTTGATCTATGTGTTATGTTTGGGCTGTAGAATATAAGAGCCCGCTTCACTCTCTCTCCTCTCTTCTCACTCCTCCAAGTAGGATTTTAATGACATGACAAGTCTTATAGCCTGCTGACTAGGCCTTATTAGACTTGCTCTTAGGCCCTATATAAATGGAAGGAGGGAGTACTATGATCACTGCATACTCTACTAGAGATGTTGTCAGTACTCCACTAGTACATTGGACATGGAGCTTAAAAAAAGTTACTATTGGACTGGCCATACGTGGCGAAATCCTAGTAGGAAGAGCATGCGTGAGAACAAGCACATTCACGCGGTTGAAAATAAATTGGAAACCATCTCTGTTTGAATACAAATCTAGGAGTACGTACGAATCTAACAATATTGATTAGGCGTTGTTGAATGTTGATACTTTTTCTGTAAGTTTGATCAAAGTAGAGGTACTTTGACTACACATAAAACTTATATGTAAACTAGAAAGGATCGGAGGGAGTATATTGTGCGTTCAAAAGCGAAACGAACATTGAATATCCTTTATATATGATTTGCGGATGCTATGATCACTAGTTCAAAATTTTGAATCCGCCTTAGGTATCACACATGCACCCACTCGTTTTCTCTCGATTTCATCTCGGGGTCCGAAGATCGATTGAAAGAGGACTAGGATGGGTACAATACGTTCGTTTCGCTTATGAACATACAATATACTCCCTCTGATCCCCACAGACCCCCCCCCCCCGCGGGTCATTTCTATCATAGAAACAGACCAAACCTTTATCTCCTTGGACGACACGCAATTGATCTCTCAACACCAATCGATCTCGTCAAGATGTGTCGGGGCATGAACCAAATGGGATGTCAAAACTAAGACGGGAAGCGACACGTAGTGGAGGCAAAGTGAAACTTTAAACAAACCGTTTGTTTGTATGCATGTCAGACAAATGACAACATTGGAAATACAAGCATGGTCTAGGCCCACATGTGAATGATACTCGGCGGAATGTTCAAATGACGCATGCGGGAGGATGGACTCGACCGGAGGGCGCCATGATCGATGGAGAAGAGGGTTGGAGAGGAATGAGAAATAAGCAACGCCACATGATTATACTTGAACGACTCAAATAAACAATAAGTTGTCTCATTTTCCCTTCCGTCTTGGTCACGGAGTAAGATACTCCCTCTGTTTTATTTACTCCGCATATTAGGTTTGACTGATGTCAAACTTCATAAAATTTGACCAAGTTTAAAGAAAACTAGCAAGATGCCCGTGCCTTGCACGGAAAATCAAGATCTTGTGGGAGAAAAGGATGAACGAGGGAAGGCCTTATCTGCAAATGTGGAGAGGAGTGCGGGTAAATTGTCATAGTTTCCTTCCTATATGTTAGATATAGATCGAACGGCCTATATTGCAAGATGGCAGGCACACCATCATCACCAACTATGCTTTTTATGTACACACTAGCAAGATGCCCGTGCATTGCACGGAACATCAAGATGCATTTGTATGAGTAGTTTATCTTGTGGAAGAAAAGGATGAATGAGGGAAGGCCTTATTTGCAAATGTGGAGACGGGTGTGGGTATGTTTTTGCAAAATTGCCATAGTTTCCTTCCTATCCGTCAGATATAAATCGGACGGACTCTTATAAAAAACAGAGTTGGTGATGATGGTGTGCCTGCCATCCTACAATATAGGCCGTCCGATTTATATATGACGGATATGAAGGAAACTATGGCAATTTTGCAAAAAGGTACCCACACACCTCTCCACAATTGCAAATAAGGCCTTCCATCGTTCATCCTTTTCTCTCATAAGATGAACTAGTCATACAAATGCATCTTGATGTTACGTGCAATGCACAAGCATCTTGCTAGTAAGAGTAGAAATATGAACATTTACAATAGAAAATATATATGATGTGAAAGTATATTCAATAATGAATCTAATGGTATTTGTTATTGTATATGTTATTATTTCTATCTATGAACTTTGTCAAAGTTTACAAAGTTTGACTTTGAGCAAAGCTAAAATGCGGAGTAAATAAAAACGGAGGCAGTATGCAGGGACTAGTATATTTACTACTGCCGGAACATGGTAAGTTGGACCCCTAAATGCGGGCACGGACCGGGCACACCTCAATTATTCTTTCAAACAGTCGGACACCAAAATTTAGCACACCATCCGGCTACTTAATCAAGTGTTACGCTTCACTACTTGAAAAGGAAAAGGGTGGTACCGTACCCAAAACCAACACACTTGGGGCTAGGGTAACAACTTGGTACTATACCACATTTGAACCAAGGCACAAAAACCACCTATTCTGCGCCTAATGCGCAACGCAGAGCACTGACGCTCGAATATGGCCGGGAAAACAGGGAAACCGACATGTGGGGTACAACTGTTGGGACAACGTGGCACAGACTAGTCCAATGGAGGAGCTGGCCCATGACCTCCTCGCCACCGGCAACCGTTCATGTGGGTCGTGGGGGCCAGCAAGTGGCGCAGCTCCAGCACCGCCTCTGGACAGGGCGACCGCGGTGAGCGACACGCTCATCGTCGCTAGACACGGTCGGTTTCAGTGTGCCGAGGGTGGCGTTAGCACTGTGGCACGACCAGCAGATCAACACCTGGCTTGTCGAGGATGCACGGGGCGCCGAAGTGCGTGCGCGCCATGACGCGTCCGTGGAGTGGTGTAGTGTGGCCAACTGCATCCCATCTTGCTTTTTCAATTACATGTGGGGTCGCATGTGAGCAAAGGGCATCAACAACGTTGCCACGACCGCAGCTGACTACCCTGGCACACCAAAAACCCTCGTCCCTCGCATCGTCGTGCGGTGCGTTCCCAGCCAGCGCCAGCTGCTCGCATTCATGTCGTCTGTCCGTATGCCGTCGTTAAGAGGCTCGGTGCCCGAGGAACAAACTCCGGCGACTTAATGACGTGCCCGGACGCTTTGGCCTCAGCGGAATGCGCAACTTAAAGCGGCAATGCCCATCTAACCTCCACACCATAGAGCATCGTCCTGCTACCTGGCACCACATTCTCCATGACCGCGAGCGCGAACGCTTTGCGGGAGAGCTTTGTCTTCGGGGATGAAGCTCGAGGTCGCCACCCTTGCTCAAGTTGCCGCTCACAACGCAATAGCATCGTAGCTGGACGCGGACGTGACTGCACAAGCGGTGGCCACTATGGCGGCCGACGATGGGAGCACCGTTAGCCACACGTCCTACTTGCCACCGTCCGACCTCCGGCACCGCCGAGGTCGAGGACTCCTCCAAGGATGAGTAGGGCATGGGAGGCGGCAGGGCATGGTGTGCCAACTGGCCGGTCTGTCTCCCGTGTTCTACTCTTCCTCGCCGGAGACCGCACCTTCGTCTTGAACCCCGCTCCCATACATGGAGATCACAGATGGAGGACATCGGTCGCCGCCGTAGAATACGTTTATGGTCGGGTTTCTTTTATTTTTCTGTCCTATAAAAGTTTGAAATGTAATGAAAAACTGTCGTGCTTTCATTAATCTCGGCCGGTGCATATGAACTTTCACAATAATATAGTATATTGTAGGAGTACTAGTAAGATGCCCGTGCCTTGCACGGAACATCAAGGTCTTGTGGGATAAAAGGATGAACGAGGGAAGGCCTTATCTGCAAATGTGGAGAGGAGTGCGGGTAAATTGTCATAGTTTCCTTCCTATCCGTTAGATATAGATCGGACGGCCTATATTGCAGGATGGCAGGCACACCATCATCACCAACTCTGCTTTTTATTGAACTGAGACAAAGCTAACATGCGAAGTAAATAAACACAAAGGGTCTACATACACAATTTATCTTAGGCACTCCAATAGTACGTCCACTACACATTCACACATTTCACATCTTTCTACATCTACGGGAACCTATGAAAGGGTTAACGTAAATTGCCTCTCTCTATCCTCTCTAATTTTCATGGTGGTGGGCCCCTCCCTCCCCCAAATCTGCAATCAACAGCTCACACGTTTCACATTACGTCAATTACGTAATTGGGATTACGTAGGTGTAGTGTAAGTGCATCTAGTGCCCCTTAGTGATTTTGGTGTATTGAAGACTTATAGGTTAAGGAACTAATGCGTTTGTGAGTGTACACAGGTCTATAAGTCTATGAGGAGTTTGATATTCTGGTGAAAGTCGACCCTAAAATGAAGTTCTTATTTGAAGACTTTGATATTTTGAAGACTTTCTGAAGACTTTGAAAGTGAACAAATTGGTGTGACCTTGAAGACTTGGTATTCATTTGAGGAACATGAAGCGTGAAGACTTTTGTTTTCGTAGTTTCATTTTCTCTTTCTTGAGTCATAGGAAACACTTTGTCTTTGTTAAAGGGGTCGAGGAAATACTAAGGAAAAATTTCCATGTGATGCTCAACTCAAAATCCTACACCTACCAATCCCTTCGAGTGAAGCCTTTGGAAATCTCATACTGATTAGTCAATTTCTTGATGTGAGAGACAAAGTTCTTCCGGTCATTGAGGAATTTGTTACCGAGGAGTTAGGGATTCGCTAGTGCGGATTGCCTACGATGAGGAACATGATAGCCCCGAGGAATTTGAGATTCAAATTTCCGACCGTTCTTTATCTTTGCACGCCACTGTCCCAAAATATCTTATCCACCTAACGGTCATATCATTGAAGGGCATTTATGTCTTATCATGTCGGGCTGCTCCCTAGGCTATAAATAGCCGCCCCTACAACCACTAGCTGGTTGGCTGCTCGAGAGAACTTGACACTTGTCATTTGAGAGCAACCCATCCTCCGAGGGACTTTGAGCGAAAATCATCGAGTGAGGAAAAACCCAAAAACCAAACCCCTACAAACCCAAAGTGATTGAGCATCACTTTGAAGAGATTGATCTGCGTGGATCCGACGCTTGTTACCTTTGAAGACTGAGCCTCTTCCAGACGGTTAGGCGTCATGGTCTAGAGCATCCAAGAGGAATTGTGGATCGCCGAGTGACCAAGTCTGTGAAGGTTTGGAAGTCGCCTCAAGACTTACCACGAGTGATTGGACGAGGTCTATGCGACCTTAGTTCAAGGAGAATACGGTGAGGACTTGGTGTCCTGAGCTGCATGCTCAGCGACTGGGTGTCCGGGACTGTGTGTCCTCGAGTTTAAATACTCAGCCGCTCCAACCAAACGTACAACTGAGACAATGATTGGAACTAGTCTACCAAATCATTGTCTTCACCAACCTTACTGGTTCTATTTCCTCAACCCTTTCATTTCCTCATTATTTTGTTGAGTGTTTGTTCATATCTGTGTTTGAAGACTTTGACTGAAGACTTTCTCAATTTCCTCAGTTCAATTTCTTCAGTCTGTTTTGTCTTCATCTTGTGATATCCTGTGTTTACGCTTTCTGTACTCTTTGAGTGTCTTCATTTCATCATGATGACCATGCCCACATTCTGTTATGCATATTTCTGAGTACTTATTCCGCTGCAAGTAGTTCTTCGCTAAGGAATTTCCTTACCGGCAAATTCCTCAGTGAAGAATTCATAAAAATCACCTATTCACCCCCCCTCTAGTCGACATAACGCACTTTCAATTGGTATCAGAGCAAGGTACTCCCTTGTTCTGTGCGATTTTGGTTTAACCACCTGGAGTTTTAGTTATGTCGACCGCAGGTATGAAGAAAGTGACATGCCCTATCTTTGACGGTCATGATTATCCCAAGTGGAAGGCCATGATGAGGAAGCGCCTCATGGCAATGGACAGCGAGCTGTGGACCGTCATTGAAATTGGTCTTCTTGATCTATGCAAAGCGGCGAACGCAGATGATATTCGCAAGTACACTCGTCTTGATATCATGGCGAAGGATATCATCTGTTCCTGCCTATCTAGAGATGAATTCAGGCGCATTAGGCATCTTTGCAATGCGAAGCTTATCTGGGACCGAATCTCCGACGTCTATGAAGGTCATCGAACCCGTCATGATCCCTGGTTTGAGGACTTCAAGGAATCTCTCAAAAGGATGACTTTCGAACCAGAATCATCATCTTCAGCATCATGTCTCATGGCAAAGGGTGTCGAGGTAACCGAATGTTCCTCATCTGAATTTAGTATTTGTGAATCGATGATGATGGATCCGATGATGACAATGAACCTAGTTATACCAAACTTGTTTGCATTGCCACCAAACAACAACATGCCTTGGAAAAGGTTCAAAACATGCTAGATAAGAGTGATGATATGTTAGGTGAAGAAATGGATCGCACTAAAGCCCCGGTGAAAATCTTGAGACTTCAGTCTAGGTTTGACAACCTTCAAGGTCATCATAACACTCTCTTATCTGATCATGAGAAACTTTCTTATGAATTTCTTCAAAGAAAGCAAGATCTTGAGAAGCTAAGAGTGAATTATGAAGATCTTCAGAAGGAGCGCGATTCATTACTTGCTCAACAAATCAGCACTTCTCAGGAAGAATTTGTTCCTCCATGCTTAAAGTGCATTGAGCGTGAATCGCTAATTCTTCACAGAATGTTCAAATGCTTCAACTGTTAGAAATTCTTCACCTGCCTCTGCTATCACTAATTCCTCATCTGAGGACATTGCTAGTATCACTGATGATGCAGGGCTGAAGGAATTGTATATGACAGGCATGTACAAAAGCCTCAAAGGGCATTAGACTCTTTGTGATGTGCTTAAAAAGCAGATCCTCAATAGGAACCCTAGGAAAGAGGGTATTGCCTTTGAGAGGAAACTCAATCTTGATGGAACATATTGGAAGCTTTGGCGGTATCCCAAAACCTCATGGGTTGCTGCAAAGGGACCTCGATTGATCCATCTAACTTATCTGGCTTTACATGCGAATCTCCTCATTCTTACGATGAGTCATTTGACTCCAACTATAAACTGTTCAAAACTCAGAATGGTGAAGTATTTGCTAGATATGTTGGCACTAACTGCAGGAACGGTTTCCCTATGAAGAAAATCTGGGTTCCCAAGAAGTGCCTTGAAAGTCTCCAGGTGAATGTCCTCATGACACCACCTGTGAAGAATAGGAACCCTAGATTAAATTCTTCATATGGATCCAAGTCCTCATACGGGCCAAATTCCTCACGTGGATCAAATTCCTCAAATGGATCAAAGTCCTCATATGATTATCATCGTGCTAACAACTTTGTTTCGCAGGGTAGAGCTAAGGGCTATGAATATGTGCATTATTCTTCAAACCAATATGTTCATAAGTCCTGAAGAATTTCTCTGCTTATTCATATGCTTACCCTAACCCTTCTTATGTGAAACGAAATGGTTTGGCCTCTATGCCACCATTATCATATGGTGCTCGCAGAGTGATGAACTATTTGCCACCCCTTCAGATGTGGGTGGTGAAGAAAAATAACTAACCTCTTCTGCAGGGTCAGGTCTCGGGCGTGCTTTGAATGTCACGAAGAATTTCTTTGGGGCACGACAAAAGTGCACGAAAGGAAGCGGGCTAATCATGATGAAATGAACTTTCATTTCACACGTCCTCCTCTTGCTTATCTGTTAATACTAGCGGATGAAATTCATCGATGAACTTGATATCATATTCTTCAGCGATGAAGTATATGAGATCGTAAGTTGTACTAATTCATCTGCAGGATGATCAACCCAAAGCCACCGAGTGGGTTCTCGATAGTGGATGTACAAATCACATGTTGGTGACAAGAATCTATTGATGGATGCTCCCTTATCACCGTCTCATCTGAAGCATATCATCTTTCTTGACAAAGGCAAAAGTCGGTATTGAGTCTTGGTAAGGTTGCGATATCTAAGGACATACACATGGACAAAGTCATGCTTGTTGAGTCCTTAGGATACAACCTCATGTCGATCTCAATGCTTTGTGATCTTGATATGGTTGTTATCTTTGGCAAGTATCGTCGTGTTGTGATTATGGAAGCTGACAATTCCAAAGTCTTCGAAGGCTTTAGGAGAGGAGACTAGTATATTGTTGACTTCTCTACAGGACAACAACCAGCCGTGTGTCTACTTGCAAAAGCTTCAGAAGGCTGGCTATGGCATCGGCGACTTGGTCACGCAGGCATGAGGAATTTGAACACGCTTGGAGAGAAGAAGCATGTCATTGGCATTGAGAATGTAAAATTCCTCAAGGATCACTTGTGTGGAGCCTGTGAAGCTGGAAAAATGACCAAGGCCAAGCATCCAGCGAAGACTATCATGACCACTACTCGTCCCTTTGAATTGCTTCACATGGACCTCTTTGGTCCTAATCATTACTCAGCTGTCACTAATGACGCATCTCTATATGGCTTTGTTATTGTTGATGATTACTCTCATTACACATGGGTACACATTGTTACTTACAAAAATCAAGTGCAGGAAGTCTTCAAACGATTTTCCTTGAGGGCTTCAACTAACTTTGGTGTGCAGATCAGACACATCAGGAGTGACAATGGAACTGATTCAAGAATTCCGGTCTTGATGCCTATCTTGATGAACTCGGTATTACTCATGAGTTATCTGCTCCCTATACTCCTCAGCAGAATGGCGTCGTGGAGCGCAAAAACAGAACTCTCGTTGAGATGGCTCGCACTATGCTTGATGAATACAAAACACCTAGTCGTTTTTGGATTGATGCAATTGATACTGCGTGCCACATCATCAACAGAGTATATCTTCACAAATTCTTCAAGAAGACTGCCTATGAACTCCTCACTGACAAGAAACCCAATTGTGGCGACCCGACCCGAATGGATCAAGTCTCTGTGCTCAGGCGTCATCCCTGGATCAGTAATGCTGACACCACACAGTACTTCGAAGGATTTATAACAGAGTAGCAATCACACACTTATTACAGCGTTGTCCAAAAGAGGACTTATTACAATAAATATGGCTTAAGGCCATCTAATAACGATAACAGCAGAAGACTTGGAAGATAAGTGAGTCCATCAACTCCATCGTCAACACAGAGTATAGAACAACGACCTAAAACACCTTACTGTCGTAAATGCGAAAAGTCTACGCAACATGAACGTTGCAGCCCGAAAACGGGTCACCACATGGAATATGCTGGCAATGTAACACATAGAGATGTGAAGGAATAAGCCTATACTACATGCATATATGGCTGGTGGTAAAGCTCTCTGATTCTGATTTTGCATAAAGCCAGTTTTTTCCCTCTGCAAAGGAATAAATTTGTTTAACTATCATGGTGGTTGTTAAACATTGAGAATGGTTGATGACATCCTCAATCCCAATTAAAAGTACTCATTAAAACCCAATAACATTATTTAGAGTAACATGTTGAGATTCACGTGATATTCAAGTACTAGATACTCAAGATGTCCATAACCGAGGACACGGCTAATCATGATTAGTTTATACACTCTGCAGAGGTTTGCGCACTTTTCCCCACAAGACTCGATCGCCTCCGTTTGGTTCTCGCACTACATGGTGTTTGAGAGACGGATGACCGAGACACAGTCTTTCAGAAGCGCTAGCACCTTACGATGGGTGGACCTGTACACCTACATCCCCTACATCTGCTAGTCCACCACTATAAGAGTTCGCACGACTTACTCAACTATGCCAGAGCGCATAATGGCTTGTGGCTGCACACGGAAGTTTCTAGCATGAATGATCTTATGATCCCTTTGAGCACAGGTGGCGGTCCGAAGAAAAAGCAGGCAAGTCTGATAGAAACCAGGTGCCTCAATCCACCCAGATGTGTGTTTAAGTTGCCACCTTAGATAAACCATTAAACTAACAATCTCACATCTGTCATGGATATCACTCACCCAATCCACGTCTACTAGCATAGCATGGCATAATAAGCAACCGTAGAAGTAACTCCCAAGGTTTCATAAGTAAAACAGGTAATAGGTACTACCTCATCTACTTCCCATCCCACAATTTAATTAGATCCTAATCATGCAATGTTTGAGGATTGATCTAATGCATAAAAGCTGGGTAGTAGAAAAGTATGATCAAGTGTTACTTGCCTTGCGGCGATCCATGAAACCTAGAGACTCGAAGTAATAAGCGGCGCACTCCGGGTGATCTATCGCAGACAAACAACAAGCATACAATAAGTACTCATCTAATGCACAGGTAAACCTCGAATAGAAGATCTGACCAGAAAGTTCAACTTAAGAACCACAGTTGCAAAAAAATCGAATCAAATAAAGCAACAAAAGTCAAGCGTCGAAAGAAAGCGACTCGGTTCTAGCAATTTGAAACTAGGTCAAATTTTACAGTAGCAAAACTTTGTTTAGGTTGATTAGTCGAACGGCGGTTTCGAAACGAAACTCCAGGCGCTTGAATCATCTGATTCCGATAAACGAGCGAGAAAACAAACTAGATCGAAGATTGGATCTGAAATCGAGATCGAAAAATAACGGATTAAATCCGGTTAAAAGAAAAATGACGAACGGTTAAACGAACGGACGTTCGTTAACAGAAACTAACCGGTGAACGCGTTCGTTAAAACGAACGGATCGGTGAACGTTCACTAATTAACTAAACCAAAAAAAATAAACCGATCTAGGGTTTTTTAAAAAAACCGAACAACGGAAAGAAAACCGGAACGTTTTTTTTTAAAACAAAACCGGACCGGGGAGGGGTGGTGGCTACCTCCGGAGAGGTCGCCAAGGGCACCGGGCTCAGCGGTCGGCGGTGGCGGCGAGTGGCGGCTGACGACGTCAGGCGGCAGCGGTGGCGGCGGGCGATGGCGGGCGGCTCAGCGGCGTCAGGCGGGGGGCTTGGTGGCGGCGGCGGTGGGTCGAGGCGGCTTTTAAGGAGGAGGGGTGCCTTGGGGAGGGCCACGGCGTGAGGCGGCGTCCCGAGCCGGACTCAGGCGGCAATGAGGCGGGACTCCGGCGGGAGGCGGTCGTGAGGTGGGCCGTCAGTGGGCCTTAGCCCGATCGGTATGTGTTTTTTTAATAAAATCTCGCGCAGAAAAACGGATAAAATAAAATCCATACGGACTCCAAAATTAATAACGTAAATATTACCCGACTCCTAAAAATGAGTCAAACAAAAAGAACTTTAATCTGGGCCAAAATGCAAATTTTTAAAATACTCATTTTTCCCTAAAGCAAATAAACTCCGAAAATCCAAAAATTTGATTTATTTATTAAATCTTCATTTTTCCTAAATTTTGGGAAAGTCATATCATTCCCTCTCTTATTTTTTTGTATTGGAAAAATATATGAAGATAAAATAAATAAATCCGAATGATCCTATTTTCAAAATTTGAGAAAACTCAAATATGAAAATAATGAAATCTCCAACTCTCGCCGAGGGTCCTTGAGTTGCGTGAAATTTTTTAGGATCGGAAAATGCAAGAAAATATGATATGCATGATGACTTAATGTATAACATTCCAAATTGAAAATTTGGGATGTTACAAACCTACCCCTTAAGATGAATCTAGCCCTCGAGATTCGGGTTAACTAGAAAATAGGTGAGGGTGATCCTTGAGCAAATCTTCTTCTCTTTCCCAGGTGGCTTCATCTTCAGTGTGGTGGCTCCACTGAACTTTGCAAAACTTGATAACCTTGCTGCGAGTAACTCTGCTGGCATAATCGAGAATCTTGACTGGTTTCTCCTCATATGTTAAATCATCCTTCAACTGAATCGCTTCAAGTGGCACTGTATCTCTTAACGGTACCTCTGCCATCTCGGCGTGACATTTCTTCAGCTGAGAAACATGGAATACATCATGAACTCCTGACAGTCCCTCTGGCAATTCCAGCTTATAAGCAACTTCTCCCATGCGTTGCAAAATCTTATACGGTCCAACGAAACGTGGTGCTAATTTTCCTTTAACTCCAAAACGCTTAACTCCTCGAAGCGGGGATACTCTAAGATAAGCTCTGTCTCCAACTTCATATTCTATCGCCTTGCGTTTTTAATCCGCATAGCTTTTCTGTCTGGACTGGGCTACCTTGAGCCTATCGCGAATCAACTTAACCTTACATTCGTAGTCCTTAATCAAATCTGGTCCAAACAAGCGACGGTCTCCAGCTTAGTCCCATGATAACGGTGTCCTGCACCTCCTTCCGTACAAAGCCTCGAAAGGTGCCATCTTCAAGCTGGTTTGGTAGCTGTTGTTATAAGAAAACTCGGCATCTGACAAGTTATCATCCCAACTAGATCCATAATCTAGTGCACAAGCTCTCGGCATATCCTCCACAATCTGATTGACTCTCTCGGTCTATCCATCGGTGCAATGGGTGGAAAGTCATCTTGAATTCCAACTGGTTCCCAATGTTTCGTGCAACTGATTCCAAAACTTTGAGGTAAATTGAGTTCCTCTATCTGATACGATACTCCTCAGAACTCCGTGTAAACACACAATTCTAGTCATGTATATCTTTGCCAACTTAGCACTGCTATAGGTAGTCTTGACTGGAATGAAATGAGCTACCTTCGTCAAGCGGTCGGCTATAACCCAAATCGAGTCATATCCTGAACAAGTCTTTGGCAAACCTGTGATGAAATCCATGCCTAGTTTATCCCACTTCCATTCGGGTATTGGCAATGGTTGCAACAATCCTGCTGACCACGATGCTCTACCTTCACTCTCGACATACGCCATAGCTGCTACATACTCTGCAATATCCTTCTTCATTCCGGTCCACCAGAATGTTTCCTTCAAATCCAAATACATCTTGGTATTTCCTGGGTGAATCGAATATGGTGAATCATGTGCTTCTTGCAGAATCAACTTCCTGATCTCCGGGTTATTTGGCACATAAGCACGGTCCTCAAACCATAGGGTATCGTGCTCATCCTCACGAAATCCCTTAGCTTTTCCTTCGCTCATTTTCTCCTTTATAGAGGCAACTTCCTTGTTCCGCCTTTTGAGCTTCTCGATTTTGTCCATCAACGTAGACTGAATCTCCAATGCTGCCACAAAGCCTCTCGGAACTTTTTCTAAACATAGCTCTCGAAGATCCTCGGCTAACTCCTTGGGTATTCCTCCCATCATCAGGGTATTGACGTGGCTCTTACGGCTCAATGCGTCTGCTACAACGTTAGCCTTCCCGGGTGGTAATGCAATCTCATATCATAATCCTTAATAAGCTCCAGCCATCTCCTCTTGTCTAAGGTTTAATTCATACTGCGTGAAGATGTACTTCAAACTCTTGTGATCCGTGTACACCTCACAATGATTTCCAATGAGAAAATGTCCCCGTGTCTTCAATGCATGCACAATGGCTGCTAACTCCAAATCATGTGTGGCATAATTCAACTCATGAGGCTTAAGCTGTCGTGAAGCATCTGAAACAACTCTTCCTTCCTGCATAAGCACTTTGCTCCAAGTCCTCGGCGTGAAGCGTCATAATACACCTCATAATCCTTGGTGCGATCGGGCAAAATTAACCTTTGGTGAGGTAACCAATCTTTTCTTCAACTCCTGAAAACTTGCCTCACAATCCTCGGTCCATATGAACTTGGTATCCTTCTTCAACAATTCTGTCATAGGCTTTGCAATCATTGAGAAATTCTCAATGAATCTTGATAGTATCCTGCGAGTCCAAGGAAACTCGAATCTCTCCAACTGTCGTTGGTGCTTCCCATTTAGTTCTGGTCTCAATCTTTGTGGGGTCAACTGCTATCCCTTCTCCGGATATAACATGTCCAAGAAATCCAACTTCCTTTAGCCAAAACTCACATTTGCTGAACTTGGCATATAAGCGATGTTCCCTTAGTTTCTCCAAAACCAATACAAATGTTCCTTATGTTCCTCTTCATTCTTCGAGAAAATCAAAATATCATCTATGAACACCACGGCGAACTTATCCAAAAACTCCATAAACACTTTGTTCATCAGGTTCATGAAATAGGCAGGCGCGTTAGTCAGTCCAAATGACATAACGGTGTACTCATATAGTCCATATCTCGTGGTAAATGCTGTCTTTGGTTTGTCCTGCTCTCGAATCTTCAGCGATGGTACCACGATCGTAAATCGATCTTGGAAAATACTTTAGCTCCTTGCAAGCGATCAAGCAGATCATTTATCATAGGTAGAGGTACTTGTTCTTGATTGTTACTTCATTTAAACCACGATAATCTACAACCATCCTTAACGATCCATCCTTCTTCTCCACTAACAAGACGGGTGATCCCCAAAGGCGAAGAACTTGGGCGTATAAAACCTTTATCCAATAGCTCCTTAATACGCTTCTTGATTTCCGCCAAATCACATGCGGGCATCCTGTATGGTAAACCCGATATTGGGCACATTCACGGCAAAAGTTCAATCAAAAACTCAATGTCTCTATCCGTTGGCATTCTGGCAATTCCTCGGAAATACATCGGGTAATCCTTCACTACTGGTACTTCTTCTGCACAACTCCTGATAAGCAATGTACATAAGCTCTCCTCGGCTGATACCGTGATACATACTTAATCCTTCTTCCTTCTGGGGTTGTGAGCAAAATCGTCTTACTTGCACAATCGATGTTCCCTCCATACATCGACAGCCAATCCATACCGAGAATCACATCCAATCCTTGGGATTCCAAAATGATCAAATCCGTCGGGAACACATGCCTTCCTATACTTAATGGCACTTGAAAACATCCTTATGCGGCCATATACTCCGCTCTGGTGAGCTTACTAGCAAAGGGTTTTAAGAATCCGAGTAGGTAGACTATACTTCTCTACAAATCCCCTTGATATGTATGAGTGTGATGCACCGGTATCGAAAAGAACTAGTGCAGTGAATGATTTAACCAAAAACTTACCGATTACTGCATCGGGCTGATCTTCAACCTCCTCCACATCAATGTGGTTCACATCCCCTGTTGAAAGGGTTGGGCTTCTTTCGAGCTTCCATTGCCACCTTGGCCTTACGGACAGATCATTTGCATAATGTCCGGTCTTGGAACACTTGAAACAAGTGACATGGCATAGGTCTTTCTTGGTTGGGGTTGATGGTGTGGTGCGGTTCTGTCCATTGCTTCCTCCATTCCCGTTCCCATTCTTGGTGCCATTATGGTTGTGCGAATTTCCTCCTCCATGGGTATCTTTGGCTGTACTCCCTGTTTAGGGGTATAACGGGCTTCTTTGGGCTCGAGTTATACTTCCCTGCCCATACTTCCTCTTGCGGTTCTCAATTTCTTGCTGCTTTCCTTCAATCATGAGGGCACAGTCTACCAACTCCTGGTAGTTATTGAAACTTGCTACCATCAACTGCATGCTTAACTCATCATTCAGTCCTTCCGAAACTTCTCACGCTTAGCTGCATACATGTAGCGTCATCCGGGGCATAAGCGTGCTAACTTACTAAAATCATCCACATCTTGTGTGATCCTTCCTCCTTGGCGTAAATTGAAACTCACGCTTCTTCATGGCCATAGCTCCTGCTTTGAGACATGGGCGGTCTGAAGCTTCTTGGCCCGATCCCATGTGGCGGTATCTCTGAGGTGGTAAGTGGCTGTAAAATTCTCCCACCATGCTGCTGCGGGTCCTTCAAGTTGGTGTGCAGCAAACTTCACCTTCTCTCCATCTGTACATCCTGCAGTGATCAACTCCCTCCCTACCTTACGGAGCCAATCATCTGCTACTATCGGCTCGGTGCTACTGGAAAACACCGGCGGATTCAGCCTTAAGAAACGTGTCAAGTGATCCGCAGGTGGTGGTGGTGGCGGTGGGTTGTTGTTGTTGTTGTTGCCTTGATTCTGTACTAGTGTTTGGATCAAAGTGTTCTGCTGCTGAATCAACTGGGTGATCTCCGGCGGAAAAACAAACCCGGGGTCGCGTCTCGGAGGCATCTGATGGGTTTAGAAAAGACGAGAAATTAAGAATAGAGTGAGGTCTAAAGAGAAACACTACCCAGATGTATATGAGCAAATGCACACAAAAATCACTTCATTCAATTCAAACAAAGGGCTTACAATGATCTAACTATCGCAAAAGTGCGTGTACTAAAATGTTACATGGAGGAATACTACTAATATGTGGGGTCATCTATTAATTTGAACATTGGAAGACTCCATGATGTCTGCTCGACTTCATCTTCAAAGTCGGGTTCACTTGGATCCGAATCGGTGTCGTCGATGATGGCGTGAGTCGCTTGGACAGCCGACGTGCTTGTCTTCATTCTTGGCGCCAATTTCTTCTTGAGTTCTTCAATCTCGTACTTAAGATCGTTATTGTGTCTTGCTAGAGCTACGATCTCGTCCATGTAGTCCTTGCGTGTAGACTTCAGTTCTCCTTCAAGTTCGATGATCCTTCCCTTCGCCTCCTTTAATTCGAGCATATCATTGCACATCTGGTTCTCCTGGCGTCGAATGTGCTGGTTTAACTCCTGGATGAAAGCTGCAATGGATCTATCCTTCTTGGTGCTGACTATCTCCCATTGTTCATCTCGGTGTCCGCAAATCTGGTAGATAGTGTCCTTGAGGTCTTCTTGGTAAACTTCTCCAATGCGTCCCATGGTGATATGAGCTGCCATGCTCTTTCCCAGACTCCAGGTTGGTGCACTGAAAACACTATCTATAGGCTTGGTGATTGGGGCGAATGTCCTTCCGGAATGTGAGCTTGAATCTTCGGTAGCTTCTCTTGATGAGTGGCGTTGAAAGTCCGGTGAAGCTTGGTAGTCCAATGTTCAGGTACTTGGTGACTTCCTTCAAGTGAAATCCAAAAGGTGTGCCTTCATCCGGTTGGGTGTACTTGGTCTTCGCGTCCTTCATCCTAAAAGAGTAGAAAAGATGAGGAGTTAGAAATTGAGAAGAGAGTAGTGATCTATGGCTTTAACTTAGTGGTCGTGTCCCTACGGTCGGCGTGTGCTCGATACCATCTCTGTGGCGACCCGACCCGAATGGATCAAGTCTACGTGCTCGGCGTCATCCTGGATCGATGTCTTGACACCACCACGATGCCTTGAAGGATTTATAACAGAGTAGCAATCACACACTTATTACAGCGTTGTCCAAAAGAGGACTTATTACAATAAATATGGCTTAAGGCCATCTAATAACGATAACAGCGGAAGACTTGGAAGATAAGTGAGTCCATCAACTCCATCGGCATGGCTGAGTATAGAACCACGACCTAAAACACCTTACTCGTCGTTTGAAAAGTCTGCAACATGAACGTTGCAGCCCAAAAACGGGTCAGCACATGGAATATGCTGGCAATGTAACACATAGAAATGTGAAGGAATAAGCCTATACTACATGCATATATGGCTGGTGGTAAAGCTCTCTGATTCTGATTTTGCATAAAGCCAGTTTTCCCTCTGCAAAGGAATAAATTTGTTTAACTATCATGGTGGTTGTTAAACATTGAGAATGGTTGATGACATCCTCAATCCCAATTAAAAGTACTCATTAAAACCCAATAACATTATTTAGAGTAACATGTTGAGATTCACATGATATTCAAGTACTAGATACTCAAGTTGTCCATAACCGGGGACACGGCTAATCATGATTAGTTTATACACTCTGCAGAGGTTTGCGCACTTTTCCCCACAAGACTCGATCGCCTCCGTTTGGTTCTCGCACTACATGGTGTTTGAGAGGCGGATGGCCGAGACACAGTCTTTCGAAGCGCTAGCACCTTACGATGGGTGGACCTGTACACCTACATCCCCTACATCTGCTAGTCCACCACTATAAGAGTTCATACGACTTACTCAACTATGCGAGAGCGCATAATGGCTTGTGGCTGCACACGGAAGTTTCTAGCATGAATGATCTTATGATCCCTTTGAGCACAGGTGGCGGTCCGAAGAAAAACAGGCAAGTCCTCGATAGAAACCAGTGCCTCAATCCACCCAGATGTGTGTTTAAGTTGCCACCTTAGATAAACCATTAAACTAACAATCTCACATACATCATGGATATCACTCACCCAATCCACGTCTACTAGCATAGCATGGCATAATAAGCAACCGTAGAAGTAACTCCCAAGGTTTCATAAGTAAAACAGGTAATAGGTACTACCTCATCTACTTCCCATCCCACAATTTAATTAGATCCTAATCATGCAATGTTTGAGGATTGATCTAATGCATAAAAACTGGGTAGTAGAAAAGTATGATCAAGTGTTACTTGCCTTGCTGATGATCCGCGAAACCTAGAGACTCGAAGTAACAAGCGGCGCACTCCGGGTGATCTATCGCAGACAAACAACAAGCATACAATAAGTACTCATCTAATGCGAGGTAAACCTCGAATAGAAGATCTGACGGAAAGTTCAACTTAAGAACCCTGGTTGCAAAAAAATCGAATCAAATAAAGCAACAAAAGTCAAGCGTCGAAGAAAAGCGACTCGGTTCTAGCAATTTGAAACTAGGTCAAATTTTACAGTAGCAAAACTTTGTTTAGGTTGATTAGTCGAACGGCGGTTTGAAACGAAACTCCAGCGCTTGAATCATCTGATTCCGATAAGCGGCGAGAAAACAAACTAGATCAAAGATTGGATCTGAAATCGAGATCGAAAAATAACGGATTAAATCCGGTTAAAGAAAAATGACGAACGGTTAAGCGAGCAGGCGTTCGTTAACAGAAACTAACGGTGAACGCGTTCGTTAAAGCGAGCGGATCGGTGAACGTTCACTAATTAACTAAACCAAAAAAATAAACCGATCTAGGGTTTAAAAACCGAACAACGGAAAGAAAGCGGAACGGTTTTTAAACAAAACGAACCGGGAGGGTGACGCAGTGGCTACCTCCGGCGAGGTCAGGGCACCGGGGCTCCAGCGGGTCGGCGGGTCGGGCGGCAGGGCGGCGAGTGGCGGCGCCTGACGCCGGGCGACGGCGGTGGCGGCGGGCGATGGCGGGCGGCTCAGCGGCGCTGGGCGGGCTCGGGTGGCGTGGGCGGCGGCGGGGTGGGTCGAGGCGGCTTTTAAGGAGGGAGGGTGCCTTGGGGAGGGAGCCACGGCGGGGAGGCGTCCCGAGGCGGACTTCAGCGGCGGGCGGGACTCCCGAGGCGGGAGGCGGTCGTGAGGTGGGCCGTCAGTGGGCCTTAGCCCGGTCGGTATGTGTGAGGTTTTTTAATAAAATCTCGCGCAGAAAAACGGATAAAATAAAATCCATAACGGACTCCAAAATTAATAACGTAAATTTTCCCCGACTCCTAAAAATGAGTCGAACAAAATGAACTTCAATACGGGGCCAAAATGCAAATTTTTAAAATACTCATTTTTCCCTAAAGCAAATAAACTCGAAAATCCAAAAATTTGATTTATTTATAAAATCTTCATTATTCCTAAATTTTGGGAAAGTAATATAATTCCCTCTCTTATTATTTTTATTGTAAAAATATATGAAGATAAAAATAAATAAATCCGAATGATCCTATTTTCAAAATTTGAGAAAACTCAAATATGAAAATAATGAAATCTCCAACTCTCTCCGAGGGTCCTTGAGTTGCGTGAAATTTTTTTTAGGATCGGAAAATGCAAGAAAATATGATATACATGATGACTTAATGTATAACATTCCAAATTGAAAATTTGTGATGTTACACCAATGTAAGTTATTTCAAAGTCTTCGGTGCTAAATGCTGGATTAGAGATCCTCATCACAATTCTAAATTTGCACCGAAAGCACATGAAGGTTTTATGCTTGGTTACGGAAATACTCGCACACCTACAGAGTCTTCAACATCGCTCTTCACAAGATTGTTGACACTGTAGATGTGCGGTTCGATGAAACTAATGGCTCGCAAAGAGAGCACCTACCTTCTGTGTTAGATGAACCAGCACTTGAGGAATCTATCAAGTTCAAGGCAACTGAGGATGTCGTTCCTACTGAAGAATCAGCTGAAGAATTCATTCCTGTACGCGAAGAACGCCGAGCTGATGCACCTGAAGATAACGCTGAAGACAATGGTGCTGAGGAAAATGACCAAATTCCTCGACGACAACCAGCTCATCCTCGCGTTGCAAAAGAAGTACAAGTTGACAAGATCATCGATGACATTGAAGCGCCAGGTCCTCTCACACGCTCAAAAGCTTCACATTTATCTAACTTTTGTGGGCACTATGCTTTTGTCTCTATCACAGAGCCCACTAAGGTAGATGAAGCATTCTTTGGAGCACTGAGTGGATTCGGGCCATGCAAGAAGAATTACATCGATTCGTGCTCAACAATGTGCAGGGAACTGGTCAAACGTCTAGATCCTCGCAAACATAATATCATTGGCACAAAGTGGATCTACCGCAACAAGCAAGATGAAAATGGCCTTGTGGTGAGGAATAAGGCCGCGACTAGTAGCTCAAGGCTACACCCAGGTTGAAGGAATTGATTTCGATGAAACTTTTGCACCTGTTGCTAGACTTGAGTCTATTCGCATATTACTCACCTATGCTAACCATCACAATATCACTTTATATCAAATGGATGTGAAAAGTGCATTCCCCAATGGTAAGCTTGAGGAAGAAGTATATGTTGCTCAACCCCTGTGTTTTGAAGATCCAAAGAATCCCGACAAAGTCTTGAGACTCAACAAGGCTCTTTATGGCCTCAAACAAGCCCCCAGGCGTGGTATGATACATTGAAGGAATTCTTCGTGAAGAATGGCTTCACACCAGTTCACTCGACCCTACTCTCTTTACTAAATCATATGATGGTGAACTGTTTGTGTGCCAACTATATGTTGATGATATTATCTTTGGCTGTCTTGACCAACGTTATAGTGATGAATTTGCCTATATGATGAGTGAAGAATATCAAATGTCTATGATGGGAGAGTTGAAATTCTTCTTAGGTCTTCAAATTCGTCAACAACACAATGGCATATTCATATCTCAGGAGAAATACCTCAAAGATGTCATGAAGAAATACGGCATGCAAGATTGCAAAGGCGACAAAAATCATATGCCCACAAATGGCCAACAATAAACTGATGAAAAAGGTATTTAATAATGTCACAAGGTATAACGCTCCATCATAGTTTCTTTATTGTACTTATGTGCATCTAGGCCAGATATAATGCTTAGTGTTTGCATGTGTGCCCGATTTCAAGCTACACGAAGGAATCACACCATAAGGCTGTGAAGCATATTCTTGATATCTAGCTCACACACCAACACTAGGATTATGGTACCCCAAGGGCTCTACTTTTGATCTCATTGGATATTAACTCGACTATCTTTGGTGATCGTGTGGACCGCAAGTCAACATCCGGTACTTGTCATTTCCTCGGACGATCTTTGGTCCGTTGGTCCTCGAAGAAAGCGGAACTGCGTATCACCGCTTCATCTGCGGAAGCTGAATACATTACTCTTGGCTCGTGTTGTGCTCAATTGCTGTGGATGAAGCAAACTCTCAAGGACTATGACATCAACGTGAAGAATGTGCCTCTCTCTTTGTGACAATGAGAGTGCCATCAAGATTGCTCACAACCCAGTTCAGCACTTTCGAAGACAAAGCACATTCAAATTCATCATCATTTTCTTCGTGATCATGTGTTGAAGGCGACATCTCCATCGAGCATGTGCGCATGAAGAACAACTAGCCGATATCTTCACTAAGCCCTTGGATGAGAAGAGATTTAGCAAGTTGCGGTGTGAGCTAAATATCTTAGAATCTTGAACGTTCTTTGAAAAGGACACACATCCTAACACTTATGCAAAATTGATGACTTAGATGTGCAACACATGAAGAAAGCGTTTTTCTTCAATCAATGAAGAATAACACTCTAACTGTGAAGAAATTAATGAAGAATTTGATTCTCAGAACCCTACGACAATTGTACGCGGTGTCTGAAATCATCATTCTTATACGGTGGGTCACGCCACCACCAAAGTTGAAAATCTTCAATTTGAGTTTTTGCTCAGTTTTTGAAATTCTTCAGCTTTTCAAATTATTCAACTTTGCAAAATCTTCACTGTTTCCGTCGTTTTTCTTCATTGGCAATATATATATGGGTTTATGTCCTCTACAGCATTCACTTATGGCTATTTTTCAAGTCGCTTTTTCTGCTAAGTGAATGTGATCAGATCCTTCCCCCTCTATGCTATACTCAACCCAATCTATTCACAAATTCTTCATGTGCGTTCTACATGAAACTCGTTCAAAATCTTCACTGTGTCCTTGTTAGCTGAAGAAATTGCGAACGAAACTTTAAAACTGATCTTATCCAAACTTTCGGTTTTGCCGCTCAAATCGTTCCACATCCCACGATGCATTATTCTACTCACCCACGATCGTACACGATCTCCACTACAAAGTATGTGGGTGACACATGTCGTGAGAAGGAGAATGGTCAGGGGCACGTTCGTCCTAAATCTTCGGGCGAACAGTTTTTCACTGCCTCTATAAATACCCCTCTCTCCATCCTCACTTCTTTTACTCCGCTCGATCTCTCTCTCCCGCTCGAGCTCCTCAAACCCTAGCGCCGCCACTACTCCATCGTCGCCGGTGAGGAAGAGCTTCGCTGCCTCGACCTCGTCGCCGATGTACTCGCGCCGACTGCGGAAATCCTCACTCCGCCGTCGCCGTAGCTGTCTTCCTCCACCGAGTTAGGGCGTGGAAGATCTGAACAGACGAGCTTCACATCTACAACACCCAGTTCGTCGTGTTCTTCATTTAGGGTAATTAAAAGTTACTTTTACTGCCCTCGTTTATCCAAATTTTACACTACATAATCTTCAAAGGTGTTTTATTCTTCAAATCCTCACACACAAACACCTCACTAGTTATATGCTCTTGATTCGTTTCTCTAAGCAATCATTTTTCTTCAAGATTCCTCAATTGTGTGGATCCTCGATCTGTACAACTCTGGAACCTAAGACAAAGAACGCTTAGTGAAATTCTTCAAGGCTCATCTGGTCAAAAATCCTCAAAACTTGTTCTTTTTGAAAAACCTTACGAGAACGCAGCGTATGACCTCTCCAAATTCCTCGCAACTATACTCTGTTCACAGGTACTCATGTCATTCTTTGAATCACTAGGTTCTCATCAACTTAACTCATTTGCAGCGTTCCTCGAAGAAAAGTTGCATACTTCTTGAGATAATTCGTTTGTTCAAATTCCTCAATTTGAAGAATATGGCGAGAAGGAAAGAAGCCACGAGCGGAGGAAAGAGGCACGAGGTCATGACCGCGTTTGAAATCAACGAGGAAATATATGCTGATTATTGCACACTGATGAAGCCGAGTTCGGCAAAGAGAACAAAAATCGATTGCAAGGTGCGCATCCAAAGGATTGAACGGAGATGGGCACGGGAATGGAGGGAGTACAGATATGTAACTCCAAAGTACATGAAGAAATTCACACTCAATCCTCCATGCCCAAGAGCTCCATTGGCACCTGGCCAAGAAGCTGACCCCACCAGCATCAAGCGTGGTGAGGACGTTCCTGAAGAATGGGCCAAGCGCCAAGCCAAGTTGGCAAGACAAGCCAATGAGGCAGTGAGGAAATTCAATGAGGACTCTGCTCTGCTGCGCCCTTGAGGCCTCTGTCAAGCCAAGAAAATCAATGGCAAAGAAGCCCTTTACACAAGCCAAGTGCTTCACCAACAGTGCCCTCACGGCCAATTCCTCATGCTGCCCCTGCTCCTCCAAAATCCTCAGCTCCTCCCAAGTCCTCAGCAGTTCCGACAAAGTCCTCAGCACCTGTGCATCTGGCCACGTGCCAAAGGACTGCAGGCTTCTCCATTGCCTCTGGTGTCTCAGCAAGTTCCTCAGCTGCACCAAAGTCTTCATCTGGCCCGACTCTGCTGAAGACCAAGGCCACAGCAGGACGAGGTCCTCGGCCTAGTCCCAAGAACAAACAGGTTGCCTTCCAAGAGCCACCTGAAGATGATGAGGCTGATGATGATGAACTTGCAGAAATCATCAGAGACCGCCAAGAAAGGGCTGCTAGAGCCAAAGGCACATCTGTGCCACTGCTGTTGGATCCTAGGAAAGTCCTCGATTCTATTGATCTCTGGCACAAGGATCCAAATACCCCTATGCCTGACTTTCATCTGACTCCTGGACAAAGTCATATGCTAACCCACTTCATCACTGAAGAGAAATGGAAGTTTGAAAAGGCAAGAGAGATCAAGAAAGCTCAATACAGAAAGGAGAAGTTCCTGAAGAAAAACGTTGTCAGAATGACACCTGAGGAACTTCTCAAGGTCCAAACTGAAATTCAAGACCTCAGCAAAAACTTGATGCTTATTATCTTTGATTGGCAAGGAGCCAAGGTCGATTAAATCAACTTTGTGAAGAAGTTCTAAATGTTGCAGCCCCAACGCAACATGAAATTCCTCAGCCGGAGCCTCAAAGACAGCTGAAGAACATGCCAGACACCGATGAAGTTCAGGCTCTTGAAGAAAATGCCAGTTCAGGGCTGATGATCCCATTCCCCGGCGAAGAAATTGCCAGGGCATCCACTAGTGGTGCGCCTGAAGAAACTGAACAAGACAGGGCAACTGCATCAGTTGCGCATGAGGAAAATTAACCAGATTCCTCAGCTCCTCCTGCGCCAACGCCAACTCCAATTCTTCCATCTGCCTCTGATGTGAAGAAGACCAAGGCTGCAGAACGAGCTGCTATGAAGAAACGGAAAGCATCAGTTGCGTCAAATTCTTCAGCTGCGAAGAAAATGAAGCCAATGACCAGCTCCTTTGAAAATCCTATTGATGCTGTTCCAATTTCCTCAATTCCATCAAAGGACCTTGTTCCTTTTGATGAAGATTATGTGATCCCAAGCGGATCTGATGAAGAAAATCATTCTGCTGCTTCGTCAGAGCAGATTGATGAAGAAATTGAAGTGGAAGCAATCCCTTCAACCCCAATCATTTCCTTGCCTATGCCTCAGTTCACAGCTGAAGAGGTCCGTGTTGAGGAACTTGATGAAGATGTGGATATTGGAAGCACAACGCCAGTGATGAACGATGACTTTTGGGAAAGTCAGCATCCAAATTCTCCACTCTTCATCCCAGTCCAACAGATACCTCAGTCCCCTGCTCCAACTGTTCAAATGGGCTCTGAAGAAACTCATCCCAATTCATTTGTCCATGAAGAAATTCCAGCCACTAGTCTTTGATGAACTTTCTTCTTTGATCCTCGGTACTGTTGAGGAACAAGAAATTCCTCGACTGAAGAACCTGAGATTGCGATTCACGAGGTCGTGATGCAACTCAGCGACACTCCTTTGCCAAAGCCAAAGGATCCCTTCTCAACAAAGCAAAAGTTCAAGGCTGAAGACTTCTTCACGACACGTATTCTTCATCGATTACAATCCATATGATTACGCTCGCATAAGGAAGAGGCGTTTACGGACTGCCGGTCAAGCCAATTTATATTCCTCGGTGCTCTTCAACAAAGACAAAGTCTTGATCATGCTCATATTCCTCATGTGCACATGGAGTCTCTGCCGGGCTTGAGCCAGGTCCTCGGTGTTCTTCACGACGCAGGACTTTTGAATTTCTGCTTGATATACATGGTGGAATGAAGAACTCATTCTTCAATTCTATGCAACGCTGCACATCACCGGAGACATCGAAGACGTGAACTCATGGGTATTAGACTGGATGTCTGAAAATACTCACTACAAGGCACCGACAATCGAATTGCTTCGTGCTCTACCACTCGATCCTCCACTTGACGGTGCTCGTTGTATCTACAACGAACCAGAACTTTCAAATCACTATATGCAAGTCTTGATGAAGCCTTTGAAGCCAAAGCGGGCACCAAGAACCAAATTTCTCGTCAAGGAATTATTGTATGTGCCTCGGACTGTCTATCGGATTACAGCGAAGACAATGAGTCCTATCAAAGGCCACGACTCGAATGATGAAGAAGTCGTTGGCATCATGAAGAATATGCTTTTCAATATCATTCATGGCGTTCCCGTCAACTTCCATGATTTCTTCATGAGGACTCTGCCAAACATTGCTATGTCACCATTTGAGCTGAAGCCTTATGCGCCTTGGATAATGAGATTCATCAGGCAAGGCTGATACTTTGAACCACTGCAGCTACTTGCCCCCGATTGAAGTCCTCAAACGGACATTTACCTCAGCTGATGACAAGGGCAAGGCTACTGCTGTGATCGATGAAGGCATTCATCCATTGGATGGACAGTTTATAAGCGACATCCTACTCCACCAATGATGACTCGCCACACATGACTCTGCCGCAAATACCTCGGTCAAGCAAAGTCCTCAAGCTCATCGCACCTGTGGTGATGGTGATCGTGAGTTACTGCTCAGTCTTCATCAGAAGGTTGATCGCAATCATAAATGGGTCAAGCGTCAGTTTGGTTCAATTCTTCACAACATGACCTCTACACACAATGCAGTGAAGAAAAACCACTACTACCTCCATGAAAGCTTCAAATGCACCTGGGCTGTTCTTTGAAATGTCTGCTGATGCGGAAGAAGCGGCTACAATGGGACTCAAGGAAGAATTTGACTGGTCTGCACCTCCTCCAGAAGAAATACAAGAAGGTCAAAGTTCCTTCCTTGGTGGCCAGCTCCTATTATTCATCGCGTTACAATGATGAAAATGAAGACTTGGACGACACTGTGGCAGGCCCTACTACAACAACCGACCCCAACAACGCTGGCGCTCCTTCTTCAACTTGAAATTCTTGAGGCGTTAGTCCTCGGTTCGATCCTTTTGGTCATTCGATGACAAAGGGGAGAAATTTGAGTTAGTCTTCAAGCGGGTCTATTATATGGGCAATTTTTTGTTAAGTTACAACTCTCGTTCTTATGAAACTTTTATTGGATCGAGTTGTAATCTTAAACCCGATGGTGCTTTGATACTTTTGATGCACTGTGCTCTTGCACTATGCTCTGATACTAGCTCTGATTCTCTTGAGCTCTGACACTCTTGATGCTTTATTTTGCATGCTTGCTCCTCATTAACGTTATCGCACGCATGCTGAATTACATCAACCACCATATTTCATCATGCATTTAAAATTCTTCATACTATATGTCAAATGCGTGTATGAATTACAAGATATAGGGGAGATCTCCATGATTCAACTCTTCAAATGTGCCTTTGCCTCAAAAGCAAATTCCTCACTATGCACATCTTCGGGGGAGTTCTTCTATATCTTGCAATCAAATTCCTCAATATCAGTATTTACACTTCATATGTTTATCCCGTTGAAAACTTAACCTATATTGTCATCAATCACCAAAAGGGGAGATTGTAAGTGCATCTAGTGCCCTTAGTGATTTTGGTGTATTGAAGACTTATAGGTTAAGGAACTAATGCGTTTGTGAGTGTACACAGGTCTATAAGTCTATGAGGAGTTTGATATTTACAGTGAAAGTCGACCCCTAAAATTGAAGTTCTTCGACTGAAGACTTTGATATTTTGAGGACTTTCTGAAGACTTTGAAAGTGAAGAAATTGGTGTGACCTTGAAGACTTGGTATTCATTTGAGGAACATGAAGCGTGAAGACTTTTGTTTTCGTAGTTTCATTTTCTCTTTCTTGAGTCATAGGAAACACCGTCTTTGTTAAAGGGGTCGAGGAAATACTAAGGAAAAATTTCCATGTGATGCTCAACTCAAAATCCTACACCTACCAATCCCTTCGAGGTAAGCCTTTGTAAATCTCATACTGATTCAGTCAATTTCTTGATGTGAGACGAAGTTCTTACGGTCATGAGAATTTGTTCTGACCGAGGAGTTAGGAATTCGCCAAAGGCGGATTGCCTACGATGAGGAACATGATAGCCACGAGGAATTTGAGATTCAAATTTCCGACCGTTCTTTGTGTTGTGCGCCAGCTGTCCCAAAATATCTTATCCACCTAACGGTCATATCATTGAAGGGCATTTATGTCTTATCATGTCGGGCTGCTCCCTAGGATATAAATAGCCGCCCCCTACAACCACTAGTTGGTTGGCTGCTCCGAGAGAACTTGACACTTGTCATTTGAGAGCAACCCATCCTCTGAGGACTTTGAGCGAAAATCATCGAGTGAGGAAAAACCCAAAAACCAAACCCCTACAAACCCAAAGTGATTGAGCATCACTGAAGAGATTGATCCTGCATGGATCTGATGCTTGTTACCTTTGAAGACTGTGCTTCTTCCAGACGGTTAGGCGTCATGGTCTAGAGCATCCAAGAGGAATTGTGGATCGCCGAGTGACCAAGTCTGTGAAGGTTTGGAAGTCGCTGAAGACTTACCACGAGTGATTGGACGAGGTCATGTGACCTTAGTTCAAGGAGAAGACGGTGGGGACTTGGTGTCTGAGCTGCGTGCTTTCGGCCCGGGTTGTCCGGGACTGTGTGTCCTCAAGTTTAAATACTCGGCCGCTCCAACCAGACGTACAACCGAGACAATGATTGAAACTGGTCTACCAAATCATTGTCTTCACCAACCTTACTGGTTCTATTTCCTCAACCCTTTCATTTCCTCATTATTGTGTTGAGTGTTTGTTCATATCTGTGTTTGAAGACTTTGACTGCAGACTTTCTCAATTTCCTCAGTTCAATTTCTTCAGTCTGTTTTGTCTTCATCTTGTGATATCTTGTGTTTACACTTTCTGTACTCTTTGAGTGTCTTCATTTCATCATGATGACCATGCCCGCATTCTGTTATGCATATTTCTGAGTACTTATTCCGCTGCAAGTAGTTCTTCGCTAAGGAATTTCCTCACCGGCAAATTCCTCAGTGAAGAATTCATAAAAATCGCCTATTCACCCCCCTCTAGTCGATATAACGCACTTTCATGTAGCATTACTCGTCCAAAAAAACCAATTAAGCCAACCTCCCAGCATATCGCGTGGGAAAAGACCCGGCCACGTCGTTTTAGTCGGGATTTCTGGATTACTAGTAGTAGTATCGATGGATCGCGCGAGGCACCAACTTTTTTTAGGGGGCGAAGCACCTAGTTTAAAAGGAAAAAAAGGCAGTACACTCATAGCACCCCTATCGCGGTCGCATTGCACCCCACACACGTTCGGTCCTACACACGGCTCACACAAATGGAACGCGCTTCGGCTTGCCTCTTCACTGACACGTGGGACTACACTTGGAGAAACCGACCATGCGCCAAACTCCCCCCACCCACCGCGCGAAAAACCTCCCCCAAAAATTCCCCCCAAATCCCAAATTCAACCGCCCTTCGGCCAACTAGGCAATAATATTCCCCAAACCCCCCTCCCCCCGTCCCCCTCCACTCCATTCGCTCTGCCAAAGCCGCCCTCCCCACCGCGCCAATACGTCGGCGTCGCGGTTCGTCGAGGGGACGCTCTCGTAGACTTCCGTCCTCGAGCCGCGCCGCCACCGCTGGCGACGTTCTTGTGGAGGCGCACGACGGTCAGCATTGCCACAGATGGCGACGTTCCTGTGGAGACGCACGGCGGTCAGCTTCTCCCACGATACGTGCATTCTGGACTGAGGCCCCGTGCATGTCGGTGTAGCGCTAAATGTTAGCTGATAGATGTTCTTAATCTCACTATTTGCCAAAGTAGTTTACAGTCAATATGCTCTGCTTAAGAAACTTCCTTGCCCTGTTCTGCACTCAATCTGCTTAGCTGAGTTGGCATGCCAAGCCTGATTAGTTGCTAAAATATCCTGCCATATATTTATCATGACATAGATTGCCATGGTCTAGTAGCCAATCTGTTAGGTGAAATAGCTCTACACCGTTTTATACTCGATCTTTGTTGTTGCGATGGCCTTCGATAGTTCAATGGCTGTGTGCTCAGCCTCATTGACTGTTGAAACAGCCTGCCATAATTTAGTACTCAAATTTGTTTGCTGAATTAGCTTTAAATATATTTCGTTACTTAGATCTACTCGTCCAAATATCTTGCCATAGCATTAGACATCGACCTAGGTATTTTTTTTCTGGACTTCATAAAAAGCATATATGTTTTTCCTGTAATATCTAGTAGAAGAACTAATTTGTATGTCTAACAGATGGACAGTACTTGGATAAGTTCTTCTCGAAGATTCTCCGCTGCATATGTCGAGGGGGTTGAAAACTTCGTGAACTTTATCAGAGTTGAGTACGGTGGTCCAAAATCAGATGTGCTCTGCCCATGTAGCGATTGTATGAATTCAGTTACAAGACCCCGATCAAGCATGCAAAATCATCTACACTTGTATGGGATGTCGGTCACATATACTAGGTGGGTTCATCATGGTGAAGCTATGAACGTCAATGTTACTGACTATGTGGAAGCAGCAGATCACCATCTTGATCTGCCTAATGGTCTGGTGGAAGAGGAGGAGGAGGTGGTGGTGGCGGAGCCAGTGAGTTTGACCAACATTGAAACAATGCTACGAAATGCTCGTGCATTTCGTGAACTTTCACCTGCAGAAGAAAAACGATGGGCCCGCATGTTGGAACAATGCAACGTGGCTGTCACCCCAAGAAATAAGTTGTCAGTATTCTTAGCTATGGTCACCTTTCTTCAGGTGAAGACATCTGAGCGGATGACCAACAAATCATTCGATGCGATGTTGGCGCAAAGCTTTCCCAGATGCGTATGAGCTGCCACACACCTACAGTAAAATGAAGAATTTCCTTCGTGCAGTTGGAATTGGATATGATATGATCCATGTTTGTAAGAATAATTGTGTTCTGTTCTGGAAAGATTATGCCAACTTAAGTGAATGCCCGAAATTCAAATCATCAAGATGGAAAGAGGGTGATGCTGTGAAGAGGATTCCTCATAATGTTCTGAGACATTTTCCAATTGCACCACGATTGCAGAGGTTGTTTCATGATGCTGAAACAAGAGAGGATATACTGTGGCATTCTAGGAACTAGGAGTACAGAGATCAGAATGTAATGAGCCATCCATCACATGGTAGTGAGTGGAAAAGCTTCAACCAAAAACACAAAAAATTGCTGCTGACCCGAGAAACATTAGACTTGGCTTAGCTTCAGATGGATTTAACCCATTTGGCCACCGGAGCGCCACATATAGCATGTGGCCAGTGCTTGTTATCCCTTACAACATGCCTCCAAATGTCTGCACCAAAGAATCAAACTACATGATGCCCTTGCTCATCCCAGGTCCAAAAAGTCATGGAAAGGATTTTGATTTATTCATGGAACCTCTTGTGGAGGAACTTCAACAGCTATGGAGGGGTGTTCTCACTCGAGACCTATATAGCAGCCCACCAGCTAATTTCTTTGGAACAATTGTGTAGGACCTTGAAGTATGTCTAGAGGGGGGGGGGGTGATTAGACTACTGGACCAATAAAAACTTAACTTTTTCCCAATTTTATAGTTTGGCAGATTTTAGCTATTTTAGGACAAGTCAAGCAATCATCACACAATTTAAGCAAGCATGCAAAGAGTATATTGGCACCGGAAATTAAAGCATGCAACTTGCAAGAAAGTAAAGGGAAGGATTTAGAGGATTCAAACGCAATTGGAGACACGGATGTTTTTGGCGTGGTTCCGATAGGTGGTGCTATCGTACCTCCACGTTGATGGAGACTTCAACCCACGAAGGGTAACGGTTGCGCGAGTCCATGGAGGGCCCCACCCATGAAGGGTCCACGAAGTAGCAACCTTGTCTATCCCACCATGGCCGTCGCCCACGAAGGACTTGCCTCACTAGCGGTAGATCTTCACAAAGTAGGCGATCTCCTTGCCCTTACAAACTCCTTGGTTCAACTCCACAATCTTGTCGGAGGCTCCCAAGTGACACCTAGCCAATCTAGGAGACACCACTCTCCAAGAAGTAACAAATGTTGTGTTGATTATGAACTCCTTGCTCTTGTGCTTCAAATGATAGTCTCCCCAACACTCAACTCTCTCTCATAGGATTTGGATCTGGTGGAAAGAGGGTTTGAGTGGAAAGCAACTTGGGGAAGGCTAGAAATCAAGATTCATATGGTAGGAATGGAATATCTTGGCCTCAACACATGAGTAGGTGGTTCTCTCTCAGAAATGGTAAGTTGGAAGTGTAGGTTCAGTTTTATGGCTCTCTCCATGAATGAAGAGGAGGTGGAGGGGTATATATAGCCTCCACACAAAATCTAACCGTTACACACAATCTACCAAACTCGGTGGGACCGAATAGTTAAACTCGGTCGGACCGATTTAGTAAACCTAGTGACCGTTAGTGATTTTCGGTGGGACTGACATGCATCTCGGTGAGACCGATATGGTTAGGGTTAGGGCATAACGTAATCTCGGTGAGACCGATTACACAAACTCGGTGAGACCGATTTTGGTAATTAGCTAACCAGAGAGTTGGTCAGGTAAACTCGGTGGGACCGATTTGCTCTTTTCGGTGAGACCGAAATGTTACAAAAAGGAAACAGAGAGTTTACATTGCAATCTCGGTGGGACCGATCACTCACTTCGGTTGGACCGAAACGTTACGAAGGGAAACAGAGAGATTGCAACCCCATCTTGGTGAGACCGAGATCCCTATCGGTAAGATTGATTTGCTTAGGGTTTGTGGAAGTGGCTATGACTTTTGGAATCGGTGGCGCCAGATAGAAAGAATCGGCCTGACAGATTTTGGCTTTAGGTTTAGGTCATTTGTGGATGCGGGAAAGTAGTTGAGGGTTTTGGAGCATATCACTAAGCGCATGAAGCAAAAGGCTCATTAAGCAACACCTCATCCCTTCTTGATAGTATTGGCTTTTCCTATAGACTCAATGTGATCTTGGATCACTAAAATGTAAAATGAAGAGTCTTGAGCTTTTGAGCTTGAGCCAATCCTTTGTCCTTAGTATTTTGAGGATCCACTTTCATCATCCATGCCATGCCATTCATTGAGCATTCCTGAAATAATAGTCTTGGAATAGCATTAGCTCAATGAGCTATATGTTGTTATGAATTACCAAAACCACCTAGGGATAGTTGCACTTTCAATCTCCCCTTTTTGGTAATTGATGACAACATATAGATCAAAGCTTCGACAAATGATAATAAGATTTAAATAACATCGTCGCTTTGAGAAGTATGTGATAAGCAAGAGCTCCCCTAAATTTGTGCATAGTTTTAGATTTGCTTTGGACTACAAATGCACAATGAATTAGGCTCATGGGTTACTCTTCCATGTCACATACATCTTGGTGGAGCGCTCAAAATAATAAACAATGAATACATGCACTCATCACCAAGCAAAGTGAGTGATCACATAAGATAGATAGGATAATATCAAGCATGCATAAGTGTAGCTTATGATCAAACACATGATCATCAATGTCTCACAAACATAGTATCTCAACCAAAAGCAAACAAAGTTTGAAAAACCACCAAATAAAGCAAGAGAGAACAAAAGCAACACACACACTCTCTCAAAGCCTATGATCTATACATTTTCTCCCCTTTGGCAACAAGTTACCAAAAAGTTCATAGAAAATGCATAGTGCTAGATCGACTCTCGTGCTTGATCTTCAGGTGGTGGTGTAGAGATGGCTCCTTGGACGAAGACTTCAGTTGATGTAGATGGAGCTGGAGCTGGTGCAGACGAAGTTGCTCTTGTGTCAGAAACTGGCACAGCTGATGACCTCTGGGCTCTAGGCACTCTGGCAAACACATTGGTTGTAGTCTTGCCCTTCCTCTCCTGCATGTCATCTTGTAGTTCCTCCACTGCAGTCTGAATCTCAGTTACTTTCACATCTAAGTTATAGAACTTTTGTTCTATGATTCTCTCCAGGCTCTCTTGGTTTTGAGTTAGGGTGGCCAACCCCTTCTCAATCCTCAGAGTTGATGCTATTAACTAACCAAGCTGCTCCTGCTTGTTCTTCAAGAAATACTCAGATACCTCCTCTTGAGTTGGCATCTTGGCAGCCTTCTCCCTCTTTGCGTTCTCCTTCTTCTCCTGAGCTTGAACTGATTGTGGATCATCTTCATTCATGACAACCTCATTGTCCTCAAAGTCTGGATAAAGTGGAAAGTGTTCCTTATCCAACTGATATTTTCCTGTGCCCATCTTTGAGTTTATCAGTTCTTGAATCTGAGGTGCATATCCACAACTCCTCTTCTGATCTGCTGCAGTCCTCTTGATAGTTTCAATGATTAGGCTCATGACTTTAAACTTCTTGGCACATCAAACACATGCAACATGTTGATGGCATGCCCTCTGATCATGTTATGGTCACCAGACTTGGGCAACAAAGTGTGCCTCAGAATCCAATTTATGGTTGGCAACCCTGACAGCAGAAAATGAACTGATCCAAACTTGTGAGTTGCTAATGCCTTGTTTGCAATTTCCTTGTACATGTGAGCCATTGAATTGTGATCCTTTTTCTTCTTGGCATAAATGTCAAGATCATCATCATTCTCCTCTTGGGCATTTATCAGCTTTGCCCATTATTCAACAGTTGACTGGTACCTTGTACCTTCAGACATCCAATCAATTCCCCCATCTGGGTAAAAATGTGCTGTGGAGTAAAACTGCATGATAAGCTCATCATTCCAATTTGTGAGCTTTTGCCCGACAAAATCTGCAACTCCACAAGCAATAAAGTTGTCTTGCACTCCAGGATAGTGCTCTTCATTCTCCTTCATGTAGGTTCAGTCGACCCACCTCATATCACACACAATAGGCTTCTTGTCCAACAAGATTGTCTCATAGAAGTCCTGCTGTTCCTTTCTATGGAACCTGTAATCAACAGCAGTTCTTCTCCTTGAAGCATATGGATCTTCCATTCTCCACAGTCTCAGCCCTGAATCCTTCCTGATTCTCATGTTCTCAGCCACAGGATGGGTATCATTGTGGTCTGGTATCTTTGGCTTGAGCTTCCTCGAACTTGTCCTTCTTCATCTTCCTCATCAACCTCGAGCACTTTGGGGCCTTGTTCTTCTCGAATTTGGAATACTCCTAATATTCCTCTTTGGTGCAGACTTGGCCTTGGGGGCAGCTTTGGGTGCTTCCTTGGGCTTAGATGTGGCAGCCCCTGATCTAATAGCATCACCCATAAGCTTTGGTGCCTTTGGTGTTGGTGCAGCAGGCTCTTCCTCTTCCATCATGGAAGCTTGCCCAACAAATATGGCCATGGTCTTCTTGACCCTTTCCTTCCTCTTCTTGCTTTCAGCAACTGGCTCTTTGGGATCAGGATTTTCAGGTAGTTGTGTTGATGTTCTGGCCTTGGACATTGGTTGTCTTCCTGCAGGCCTTTTGATCTTCATGACCCTTTCCTTCTTGAGCACAACTTTCTTGGAAGTAGCCTCATCTTCCTCCGCTTTGTAATCTTCATCCTCTGAATCTGAAGTTCTTTTCCTCCTTTGCCTAGTAGCAGCCTTAGGCAAATTGCTAGGAGTACTTCTGCTCCCTTCATCTGAAGTTGAGGGACTAGTGCCCTCACTCAAGTCTATCTGCTCTTCTGACCTGTTACGGCTTTCACTTTGATCGGACATCTTGCAAAAGCTGATTCTTGACCCTATGAAGAGTTTATAGATGAGATAGAAAAGATGAGCATCACAAAATGCAGAGGTTTTTGCAAAAGAATGACTCAAAAGTTCAGTTTTAGTTTTCCTGAAAGCATTTCGGATCCACCGATTTTCAAACTCGGTGATATCGAAGCAGTTTTGGAACCTAAACTGATGATCTCGGTCGGACCGAAGTTTCAGGTTAATGGCACCGAGACTGCTAGGGTTTCACAGAATCCTCAAATCGGTTGCACCGATTAGTAATTCTCGGTCAGACCGAGAGTGACTAGTGCAATGGCATAAGCCAAATCGGTGAGACCGAGTTTTTCAACTCGGTGGGTCCGAGATGGTTTCGGCGGAAACCTAAACCTAAAAATTTGAATCTCATCTAATCTATGAACTACTTTGGCTGGATAGAAGAGTTGCAATCGTGGCAAGATTCAATATGAAAACAATGTGCTAGGAATCAGACGTGGATAGCACAAAGATCAAGTCCATACCCTAACTTGGCGGTGGACTTGCTACGGCTGACTGTGGCGGGACGAAATCTGTTGACGGTGGCGAAGACCAGTGACAGAGGCTGCTGGCGGCGAGGAGGCGATCCGGAGACCACGATGGCAGAAGCGAGCTGATCTTGTGACGAAGGGTTTCGGAGAAATTTCCAAAATTTTGCCCGTGACTATATATAGCCTGACCCTGTCGGTGTGACCGAGTGGAACAACTCGGTGGCACCGAGATGCATAACTGTGTTCAGTTACAGCAAATCGGTGAGACCGAAGAGTTCAAATCGGTTGCACCGAGATTGAAAACTCAGATCAACTTGATGATCTCGGTAGGACCGAAATGGAAGGATCGGTCAGACCGAGAATCACTAAGAGGTTTTGGAAGTTTAAATCTATGACGAATCGGGGACTCTGAGTGCTCCTCACACAGAGTGGTTCGAATCGGACTTGATCAAATTTTGTGATGTAGCATCAATAGAGTTTGAGACGAGAAAAACATAGATAGCTAAAGAAGGTTCTTAGGCATTCTTGTCCATCCACTTGGCACAAAGAAAAGAAACCAAACAAGCAAAATAACAAGTGGATGTCCTTGAATGAGTAAAATATGCACCAACATGCTCACACAATAAGATGACAAATGAAATATGTGGCAAAGCATGCACAACCAATTTTAGCATCTATTAAACAATTGGCGATGACTAGGTCATCTATATATGAGTATATTGACTTAGGAGTCAAATGAGAAAATTTGATCATAGGTCATACTCATCGTTTAAGCTCAAGTGGGGTTACCACTTTTACATAATGCATTAATGTGTTCACACCATTAGAGTTGCTTTGACTCAATTCTTAGAGTTAAGCTCCCCGTAGATGTGAGATCCCCTTAGAGGGATGAACTAACCTTGGGTTTTGTCGATGATGACTTCATGTAGGTGTTGAAGATGTAGATGCTCAATGTTGATGTAGATCATTTGGAGCAATCCTTTGGAGTGAGTTGCACTTTCAACTTGCCTACATGGGTTAGTCCCACAAGGAACAAACAAGAATATCCATAGAAATAGAGTGATGCACACACAAGACGATGTCCATGAAAACATTTGGTTACCTTGTCCCTTGCCTTACCAACATGAGGGTTTGTGACTCCTTGAACTAGTGCAAGATGTGAAAGTTGATTGCACTTGTTCTTGCCAAAATGATGTGAGTGAAGAATGTTGGCGGAGTCACCCTCAAGAACTCTCTAGTTCTTCTTCTTGGGATCCACATCATCTTGATGGGAATCCTTGGAGTTGTAGTTGTACTTGATGAAGTAGAACTTGACGTAGTCTTGGGGACCCACTCGAACGAGGCTTTAGGTGCTTCTTCAAATGCATCAATCTCTTCTTGAAGCTTGTCCTTGCCTTTATTCTTGTGGTCTTGTGGTGGAAGATCATCTTGAGCTTGTGTCCCCTTGAAGGAAGTAGGATCACACTTCTCTTTTTGAGGAACAAACTTTGTCTTGGGATATTGATCTTCTTCCCACTCAACTCCATTGGCGTTGAACTTTCGTTCAAAACCAACACCTTGATTCTTCCGGTGCCTTCCTTGCTTGCGTACAATTTCCTCGAATTGCTTACTCCCGGCAAGGCTCTCGTAAACACCTTTCTCTATAATTCCCTTCAATAAACTATTTTCTTGCTCAAGTGTAACTTGGCTAAGAGAATCATTAGTGGAATCAAGAGAACTACTAGAAGCAACAACATTGGATTTGACATTATTATTGTTACTACTAGAGGAAGTATCTTTTGTGTTCTTGTTACTAGACTTGACTTGAGGCATGTAAGTAGATAAGAGTAAACGCTTGGCAATGTAAGAAGAACTTTTCTTGCGGAGATCATCATTGATTGCCTTTAAGAACTCATGCTCTTGCTCAAGATTGAGCTTTTCAAAGCGTAACTTCACATGAGGCCTTAAAAGTTATCGATGATCTTCGAAGATAGTTTCATGAGCCAACTTAAGAGTGTTTAGTTCTTTAGTTAGAAGCTCAATTTTCTCCTTATCATTGTCATTCGTTTGATTAGCATGATTAATTGACGTTTCATCATAGTATTCATCACTAGAGTTGTCAACAAGTAAATCATCATCACCTAGCAAGTCATCTTCATCACTATTGAAATCAACATACTCGGGATGTGTTACCTTTGGACCTTTGGCCATGAAGCATCTTCCAATTCCTTCATTTGGTGAATCAAATATGTCGTAGGAGTTGGTTGACACAAGTGCTAGACCGGCAACACCTTCATCTTGAGTATGTTCGAGTCGGAGTGATAGCTTCTCTCGGAGTGATTGTCGAGTCGGAGCCGGATACCCATTCACCAACATGAGCTTGATGTCTTTGTTTTGTGTAGCTCCTTGATGACTTGTCCTTCCTTTCCGAATCCTTGCTTCTCCGTGAGGGTCTTTGTCATAACGATCATCTCTACTCCTCCTCTCTCTCGGTGGTGATTCTTCTCTTTTGCTTATTCTTTTTGGAGAATCTTCTCTTCTTTTGTAGGGTGCCGTACACTCATTGGAGTAGTGTCCGGGTCTCCCACAATTGTAGCAATTGTACTCACGACTAGAAGATCTTTTGTCATTGTAAGACCTTGACTTGGAGCTTCTTTCTTTCCTTCTACTTTTGTAGAACTTGTTGAAGTTCTTCACCATTAAGCTCAATTCTTCATCGAAGGTTGGTTTCTCACTTGATGATGTGGGGGCTTCACTTGAGGCTTTGTAAGCACCACTTGACTAGTTGTGAAGTTCCTCCTTGTCCTTGAGTGACATCTCATGAGCAACAATCCTTCCAATGACTTCCGTTGGCTTGAGATCTTTGTAGTTTGGCATCATTTGGATCAATGTGCACACGGTATCATACTTTCCATCCAATGCTCTTAGGATCTTCTTGATGATGAATTTGTCGGTCATCTCTTCACTCCCTAAGCCGGCAATCTCATTTGTGATAAGAGCAAGCCTAGAGTACATTTCAGCGACACCTTCACCATCCTTCATTTTGAACTTGTCAAGCTGACTTTGGAGCACATCCAACTTGGATTCCTTGAAGGATTCGGTACCTTCGTGCATATCAATCAAAGTATCCCAAATTTCCTTTGCATTCTCAAGACGGCTGATTTTGTTGAATTCTTCGGGGCACAATCCGTTGAAGATGATGTCACATGCTTGAGAATTGTATTGTAGCATCTTCAATTCTTCCGCATTAGCTTCACGGTTTGGTTCTCTCCCATCGAAAAATTCATCTTGCAAGCCAATACAAATAATTGCCCAAACGGCGGGGTTATGTCCAAGAATATGCATTTTCATCTTATGCTTCCAACTAGCAAAATTAGTACCATCAAAGTAAGGACCTCTACGGTGATAATTTCCCTCGCTAGACGCCATACTCTCCTAGGTTGTGAAACCAAGGCTATGACCACCAAAAGCTATGGAACTCAAAGCAAATGGAGACCAAAGCTCTGATACCACTTGTAGGACCTTAAAGTATGTCTAGAGGGGGGGTGATTAGACTACTCGACCAATAAAAACTTAACCTTTTCCCAATTTTATAGTTTGGCAGATTTTAGCTATTTTAGGACAAGTCAAGCAATCATCACACAATTCAAGCAAGCATGCAAAGAGTATATTGGCAGCGGAAATTAAAGCATGCAACTTGCAAGAAAGTAAAGAGGGTTTAGAGGATTCAAACGCAATTGGAGACACGAATGTTTTTGGCGTGGTTCCGATAGGTGGTGCTATCGTACCTCCACGTTGATGGAGACTTCAACCCACGAAGGGTAGCAGTTCTTGTGAGTCCACGGAGGGCTCCACCCATGAAGGGTCCACAGTAGCAACCTTGTCTATCCCACCATGGCCGTCGCCCATGAAGGACTTGCCTCACTAGCGGTAGATCTTCACAAAGTAGGCGATCTCCTTGCCCTTACAAACTCCTTGGTTCAACTCCACAATCTTGTCGGAGGCTCCCAAGTGACACCTAGCCAATCTAGGAGACACCACTCTCCAAGAAGTAACAAATGGTGTGTTGATTATGAACTCCTTGCTCTTGTGCTTCAAATGATAGTCTCCCCAACACTCAACTCTCTCTCTTAGGATTTGGATCTGGTGGATTGAGGTTTTGAGTGGAAAGCAACTTGGGGAAGGCTAGAGATCAAGATTCATATGGTAGGAATGGAATATCTTGGCCTCAACACATGAGTAGGTGGTTCTCTCTCAGAAATGGTAAGTTGGAAGTGTAGGTTCGGTTTTATGGCTCTCTCCACGAATGAAGAGGAGGTGGAGGGGTATATATAGCCTCCACACAAAATCTAACCATTACACACAATCTACCAAACTCGGTGGGACCGAATAGTTAAACTCGGTCAGACCGATTTAGTAAACCTAGTGACCGTTAGTGATTTTCGGTGGGACTGGCATGCATCTCGGTGAGACCGATATGGTTAGGGTTAGGGCATAACGTAATCTTGGTGAGACCGATTACACAAACTCGGTGAGACCGATTTTGGTAATTAGCTAACCAGAGAGTTGGTCAGGTAAACTCGGTGGGACCGATTTGCTCTTTTCGGTGAGACCGAAATGTTACAAAAAGGAAGCAGAGAGTTTACATTGCAATTCCGGTGGGACCGATCGCTCACTTGGTTGGACCGAAGCGTTCTGAAGGGAAAGCGAGAGATTGCAACCCCATCTTGGTGAGACCGAGATCCCTATCGGTAAGACTGATTTGCTTAGGGTTTGTGGAAGTGGCTATGACTTTTGGAATCGGTGGCGCCAGATAGAAAGAATCGGCCTGACAGATTTTGGCTTTAGGTTTAGGTCATTTGTGGATGCGGGAAAGTAGTTGAGGGTTTGGAGCATATCACTAAGCACATGAAGCAAAAGGCTCATTAAGCAACACCTCATCCCTTCTTGATAGTATTGGCTTTTCCTATAGACTCAATGTGATCTTGGATCACTAAAATGTAAAATGAAGAGTCTTGAGCTTTTGATCTTGAGCCAATCCTTTGTCCTTAGTATTTTGAGGGATCCACTTTCATCATCCATGCCATGCCATTCATTGAGCATTCCTGAAATAATAGTCTTGGAATAGCATTAGCTCAATGAGCTATATGTTGTTATGAATTACCAAAACCACCTAGGGATAGTTGCACTTTCAATCTCCCCCTTTTGGTAATTGATGACAACATATAGATCAAAGCTTCGACAAATGATAATAAGATTTAAATAACATCGTCGCTTTGAGAAGTATGTGATAAGCAAGAGCTCCCCTAAATTTGTGCATAGTTTTAGATTTGCTTTGGACTACAAATGCACAATGAATTAGGCTCATGGGTTACTCTTCCATGTCACATACATCTTGGTGGAGCGCTCAAAATAATAAACAATGAATACATGCACTCATCACCAAGCAAAGTGAGTGATCACATAAGATAGATAGGATAATATCAAGCATGCATAAGTGTAGCTTATGATCAAACACATGATCATCAATGTCTCACAAACATAGTATCTCAACCAAAAGCAAACAAAGTTTGAAAAACCACCAAATAAAGCAAGAGAGAACAAAAGCAACACACACACTCTCTCAAAGCCTATGATCTATACATTTTTCTCCCCCTTTGGCAACAAGTTACCAAAAAGTTCATAGAAAATGCATAGTGCTAGATCGACTCTCAGGCTTGATCTTCAGGTGGTGGTGTAGAGATGGCTCCTTGGACGAAGACTTCAGTTGATGTAGATGGAGCTGGAGCTGGTGCAGACGAAGTTGCTCTTTTGTCAAAAACTGGCACAGCTGATGACCTCTGGGCTCTAGGCACTCTGGCAAACACATTGGTTGTAGTCTTGCCCTTCCTCTCCTGCATGTCATCTTGTAGTTCCTCCACTGCAGTCTGAATCTCAGTTACTTTCACATCTAAGTTATAGAACTTTTGTTCTATGATTCTCTCGAGCTCTCTTGGTTTTGAGTTAGGGTGGCCAACCCTTCTCAATCCTCGAGTTGATGCTATTAAGTAACCAAGCTGCTCCTGCTTGTTCTTCAAGAAATACTCAGATGCCTCCTCTTGAGTTGGCATCTTGGCAGCCTTCTCCCTCTTTGCGTTCTCCTTCTTCTCCTGAGCTTGAACTGATTGTGGATCATCTTCATTCATGACAACCTCATTGTCCTCAAAGTCTGGATAAAGTGGAAAGTGTTCCTTATCCAACTGATATTTTCCTGTGCCCATCTTTGAGTTTATCGGTTCTTGAATCTGAGGTGCATATCCACAACTCCTCTTCTGATCTGCTGCAGTCCTCTTGATAGTTTCAATGATTAGGCTCATGACTTTAAACTTCTTGGCACATCAAACACATGCAACATGTTGATGGCATGCCCTCTGATCATGTTATGGTCACGGACTTGGGCAACAAAGTGTGCCTCGTAATCCAATTTATGGTTGGCAACCCCGACAATGTAAAAGTGAACTGATCCAAACTTGTGAGTTGCTAATGCCTTGTTTGCAATTTCCTTGTACATGTGAGCCATTGAATTGTGATCCTTTTCTTCTTGGCATAAATGTCAAGATCATCATCATTCTCCTCTTGGGCATTTATCAGCTTTGCCCATTATTCAACAGTTGATTTGGTACCTTGTACCTTGAGACATCCAATCAATTCCCCATCTGGTAAAAATGTGTTGTGGAGTAAAACTGCATGATAAGCTCATCATTCCAATTTGTGAGCTTTTGCCCGACAAAATCTGCAACTCCACAAGCAATAAAGTTGTCTTGCACTCCAGGATAGTGCTCTTCATTCTCCTTCATGTAGGTTCAGTCGACCCACCTCATATCACACACAATAGGCTTCTTGTCCAACAAGATTGTCTCATAGAAGTCCTGCTGTTCCTTTCTATGGAACCTGTAATCAACAGCAGTTCTTCTCCTTGAAGCATATGGATCTTCCATTCTCCACAGTCTCAGCCACAGAATCCTTCACGATTCTCATGTTCTCGACCAGGATGGGCATCATTGTGGTCTGGTATCTTTGGCTTGAGCTTCCTCAGAACTTGTCCTTCTTCATCTTCCTCATCAACCTCAGGCACTGGGGCCTTGTTCTTCTAAGCAGCTGGAATACTCCTAGTATTCCTCTTTGGGCACACTTGGCCTTGGGAGCAGCTTTGGCTGCTTCCTTGGGCTTAGATGTGGCAGCCCGTGATCTAATAGCATCACCCATAAGCTTTGGTGCCTTTGCTGCTGGTGCAGCAGGCTCTTCCTCTTCCATCATGGAAGCTTGCCCAACAACTCTGGCCATGGTCTTCTTGACCCTTTCCTTCCTCTTCTTGCTTTCAGCAACTGGCTCTTTGGGATCAGGATTTTCAGGTAGTTGTGTTGATGCTCTGGCCTTGGACATTGGTTGTCTTCCTACAGGCCTTTTGATCTTCATGACCCTTTCCTTCTTGAGCACAACTTTCTTGGAAGTAGCCTCATCTTCCTCAGCTTTGTAATCTTCATCCTCTGAATCTGAAGTTCTTTTCCTCCTTTGCCTAGTAGCAGCCTTAGGCAAATTGCTAGGAGTACTTCTGCTCCCTTCATCTGAAGTTGAGGGACTAGTGCCCTCACTCAAGTCTATCTGCTCTTGACGACTGTTACATTTGTCACTTTGATCGGACATCTTGCAAAAGCTGACTGACCACTGTGAAGAGTTTATAGATGAGATAGAAAAGATGAGCATCACAAAATGCAGAGGTTTTTGCAAAAGAATGACTCAAAAGTTCAGTTTTAGTTTTCCACAGAAAGCATTTCGGATCCACCGATTTTCAAACTCGGTGATACCGAAGCAGTTTTGGAACCTAAACTGATGATCTCGGTCGGACCGAGTTTCAGTTCGGTGGCACCGAGACTGCTAGGGTTTCACAAAATCCTCAAATCGGTTTCACCGATTAGTAATTCTCGGTCAGACCGAGAGTGACTAGTGCAATGGCATAAGCCAAATCGGTGAGACCGAGTTTTTCAACTCGGTGGGTCCGAGATGGTTTCGGCGGAAACCTAAACCTAAAAATTTGAATCTCATCTAATCTATGAACTACTTTGGCTGGATAGAAGAGTTGCAATCGTGGCAAGATTCAATATGAAAACAATGTGCTTGGAATCAGACGTGGATAGCACAAAGATCAAGTCCATACCCTAACTTGGCGGTGGACTTGCAACGGCGGCAACGGCGGGGACAAAATCCGTTGACGCCGGCGAAGACCAGCGACAGGAGGCTGCTGGCGACGAGGAGACGATCCGGAGACCACGATGGCAGAGCGAGCTGATGCACGGGCGAAGGGTTTCGGAGAAATTTCCAAAATTTTGCCCGTGACTATATATAGCCTGACCCTGTCGGTGTGACCGAGTGGAACAACTCGGTGGCACTGAGATGCATAAGCGTGTTCGATTCTGACCAAATCGGTGAGACCGAAGAGTTCAAATCGGTTGCGCCGAGATTGAAAACTCAGATCAACTTGATGATCTCGGTAGGACCGAAATGGAAGGATCGGTCAGACCGAGAATCACTAAGAGGTTTTGGAAGTTTAAGTCTATGACGAATCGGGGACTCCGAGTGCTCCTCACACAGAGTGGTTTGAATATGACTTTATCAAATTTTGTGATGTAGCATGAATAGAGTTTGAGACGAGAAAATCATAGATAGCTAAAGAAGGTTCTTAGGCATTCTTGTCCATCCACTTGGCACAAAGAAAAGAAACCAAACAAGCAAAATAACAAGTGGATTTCCTTGAATGAGTAAAATATGCACCAACATGCTCACACAATAAGATGACAAATGAAATATGTGGCAAAGCATGCACAACCAATTTTAGCATCTATCAAACAATTGGCGATGACTAGGTCATCTATATATGAGTATATTGACTTAGGAGTCAAATGAGAACATTTGATCATAGGTCATACTCATCGTTTAAGCTCAAGTGGGGTTACCACTTTTACATAATGCATTAATGTGTTCACACCATTAGAGTTGCTTTGACTCAATTCTTAGAGTTAAGCTCCCCTAGATGTGAGATCCCCCTTAGAGGGATGAACTAACCTTGGGTTTTGTCGATGATGACTTCATGTAGGTGTTGAAGATGTAGATGCTCAATGTTGATGTAGATCATTTGGAGCAATCCTTTGGAGTGAGTTGCACTTTCAACTTGCCTACATGGGTTAGTCCCACAAGGAACAAACAAGAATATCCATAGAAATAGAGTGATGCACACACAAGACGATGTCCATTATTAACATTATTGAAAATAAAAAGGTATGAACAATATTTTTTTCATGAATAAAAATTACATGCAAATGTAGGTGATGTTTTCTGAACATCCTGATATCTTATTTGCATTTTTCTGAGTTCATATCAACTTGTTATGAAGTTTCCAAATAATGGTCAAAGTCATTAGAACATTCTTAACAAGATGATACGAACTCAAAAAATACAAATAAGATATCAGGATGTTCAGAAAACATCACCTACATTTGCATGTAATTTTTATTCATGAAAAAAATATTGTTTATACCTTTTTATTTTCAATAATGTTAATAACATTAATTACCTCAGGTAGTTTAAAGGGTGCTTTTGTCCTGAATGCAAATGATATGCACATAAAGATAATGTTTATCTGAACATTTTGACATCTTATTTGCATTATTCTGAGTTCATATGAATTAGTTATGAATTTTCAAAGTTTTGGCCAAACGGTCAAAGGGCATTCGAGGGACCTCGACGGAAAAAGTAAGGGCAAAACTGAGCAAGCTCAAAATGTAAGGGCAAAACCCATGGGTAGGAACCAACTAGGGGTAAAAATGCAATTGTCCCAATTTATTTCTGCATGCTATTATAATTTGGTGCATCCATGATTATCCAACTTTGGGCACTATGTTAGGGCGAACGACACATGGTTACAATGCATGTGTTCGCTGTGACAGGAATCCGCTGTCATACGCAATACTTAGCTAGATCTGTTACGTTGGACACCGTCGTTTCCTTGCCAAGGACAAGTCACGTCCTACAAAATATTGAAGACATGTGTTCAATGCAAAGCATGAAAACCGTGATGCGCCAAAGAGGCTCACCGCCGATGAGTTGCAACTGGAATTAGAGAAGGTCAGGCATATTACACTAGGGCAGAAGAGAGATTATTGTTTACCTGCAGGTCCACTTTGTGGGACTTGGAGTATTGGAAAGATTTGGATCTGCAGCATAATCTTGACGTGATGCACATCGAGAAAAATATATGTGACAGCATTACCAGCACACTTCTTAATATTGAAGGCAAAGACGAAAGATACCTTAAAATCTAGGATTGATTTGACACACCTGGGTATCAGAAAGTATTTGCAGGTGGAAGATGAAGGTAAACCACAGGATATGGCACCAGCTGTGTACGTCTTGGACAAGGTAAAAAGAAATGAATTCTGCGAGGTCTTGTCACGTGTGAGATTCCCACATGGATTTGCTTCCAACCCTGAAAGGAGAGTCGGTGCAGATGTAAACAAGGTACAAGGGTTGAAAACTCATGACTGCCACGTCCTACTTCAAAGGGTTTCACCTGTTATCCTTAGAGGATTGGGCATACGACTTATCTGAGCGATTGCAGAGTTGGGACAATTCTTGAGGAACTCTGCGATAGAAATATCAGGGTAGATGCTTTGGAGCGTCTTAGAGACAAGATACCAACTATGCTATGCGACCTTGAGAAGATATATCCTCCAGCCTTCTTTGATGTGATGGTGCATTTGGCTGTTCATCTACCTGATTAGGCACTACTTTGAGGTCCAGTACAGTATGGTTGGATGTACCCTATTGAAAGGCGGCTAGGCACTTTCAAGGGCTATGTTAGGAATAGAGCTAGACCTGAGGGTTCCATTGCAGAGGCCTACATTACTACAAAAGCGTTGATATTCTGCTCAAAATACATTGAAATGGCTGATCAGCTTATCAAAGAGGTGGGTGAAGACAATCCCGGGCTCAATGTTTTTGATTATTCTGTTCGAGTTACAGGGAAGAGTCGACAAGAGGACAAACCTAAAGATTTGGACAAAATGGTTTGGTATGTGTTGAATAATTGTCCTGAGATACTACCTTATATCAAGTAAGTGCTAAGTACTGCAGCTTATACATCTTAATCTACTAAACCTGTAGCAAACTCTTATATATTTAGATGTTTGACGCGATCACGATGTTGTGCAGCATCTACAAAAACGAGTTACTGCCGCAAAATCCAAGAAACTTTGACAAACTGGTTATGGCAGGATTTGCGAAATGGTTCAAGAGCCATGTAAGCTTTTGAATTGCACTGTCAGTTTTTTTAATATATTGAGTACATAAGATTATCAGCTTGTCTATTTTCTAACCATGGGTTAAGAAGATGCGGGAGGATGGGCAGGCAAATGATGATGCCCTTTACGCACTAGCAATGGGTCCTGATACTCAAGTAAGACATTATGAATCTTGCATTGTTGGAGATGTGTGCAACAACACCCTTGCATGCGACAAAGGCAGGAAGACACAAAATAGTGCCATCATGAGCATGGATACGTGCGATGGAGAGACAACTGAAATGTATGCTAACTTAATATACATTGTTCAATTGCAGTATATCTCGAGTTTCAAGGATCATCGGTTTGTGGTTCTGTTGTGTTGTCGTTGGTATAACCTATTTTCTAGGATCGCAAAACCCAGAGCTGATGATTATTTCAAATCCATCAATGTCAAGGCGGTGTACCAGACCAACGAGCCTTTTATTTTGGCAAATCAAGCAACACAGATATTTTTCTTGGAAGACACATTTGCACGTAGCGATGACTAGAGAGTATTGCAAAGGTTTGAGCAGAGGAATTCATTTAATGAAGTTGCACAACAAGATGATGCTTACACTGCTCCTGATGTACAAGATTCCACAGATGTTCCTAATATCTTTGAGAACCATCACGTCAATGACGCTGGCGAAAAGATTGTCTGTCGTGTTGTGGACATACAAGAGTTGATCAAGAAGAAGCCAACGTTCGAGGACATTGAGGATGAAGAAGAAGATGACACTCCTGGGAATTACGATTCAGACTGATACACATGGCAAAGATGTTGACGCTACTGCTGTGGATGATGATTAGATTGCTTTTATCGTATTTGCCTGTCAGAAGATGTTTTTATCTACTATGTGAAATTGTGTTTGCTATGACAACTGAAACCTGATGAACGTGTTGTTTAGTATTTTGCTGTGAGAACATCACTTGTTATGTATGTTCATTTGTGTTTGGTTATTGTATGACGACTAAAACATGATGACATTGTTGTTTAGTTGTACTCATATTTGGCTGTGAAACCTGAATTTGATGACATAGTTTGCTGTTGGACTGCAATTTGCTAGACGTCTTCGAATGGGAACAAAGCTGACCTGACAGGGCCTCTGCTAATTTATTTATTACCAAAAGGGCCTATGTTATTTATTTATTTAAGAGCAAAAGGGGATACCCCCCGGTTTCTATTAATAGAAATCATTAGATGTTGACAACACTACGCCTAGCCTGCTACACAGGTTTCATTCATTACTAGTTTCAGCAAAGTAATCATGTCATAGCCACTGAATACATCATGAGTGCTACATACACTTCAAATAAAGAGACAGTCATCCTACAGAGCACATCAATTTTGCCCATTATCTTCACAAGCTCTTTCATCTCCTCATTGTTGTCAAGGCCGTTCAGCAGCTGTTGTTTGGCCATGATCAAAGGAACTGCATCTTTAACCTTCTGCTCTGCATCTTCCTCTTCTGTCGTTCCTTCAGTTACTTGTCCAACACCCCAACCTGCTGGTATTGGGATTCCTGTAGTTGCGTTCCTCACATCAGCAACTTCCCATAAATAAAAATCACACGAATCTTCCCTTTTCTGCACGAATCAAATTGGAATATCATCAACCAAACTATTAAAAAAAATCAGCAACTGAAAGCAGCAGAACAACACTTAAACATATTATTACCCCATGATTTGGGCATTTGTAGAAGACTCGGCCAGGGTTGAGGATTGTGGTTGAGACGCGACGGATGACTCTGCGTGATTTGCAGCAGTGGCACCACACCAATGGCAGCGGGTTGCGATGAGCAATCAGCTATGGTGCGTGTGCCGGCGGGGGTGTGATGAGACCCACAAGCGATGGTACGGGTGGCGACTTGGCGCGTTTCTGGTTGTTGCCTGCTAAAGAGCAGGTGGATGAGCAGCCAGTGGACATGGTTGCTGCGGCCAGAGCTTCTGATGCTAGGTAGAGTAAGTAGAGAAGAGGAGAAGCGGACGTTGGAAATGTCATTTTCATTACTTGCAGAGTAGCATAGCACCATATATAGTCATAGTCTAGGTTTGTATTCGAACCAGCTACAGGAGCACGTCTCTCTTTTTTCTAAAACTCAGCAATGTCTCTTTACTGGTACACTAGCTTGTTCTGTACGCCTTCTCAAGTCTTTGATTTTCTTTCTTTTTTGCGAGGAAGGAAGGAGGACAAAATTGAGAGTTCCTGGGACTCGAACCCAAGACCTCTCGGTTGAAAACCAAGGGTGCTAGTCACTTATGTGCCGAATGTTCCCTGGGAGGAGGACAGCAGACGAACTCATTTTTCTCGCTATTTTAGTTGCGACGCAAGATCGAACAGTCGCAGTTTCGGGAATGTTATCAAGCGAATGAGCCCAGTTTTCTTTTCTTCCTATATATAAAAAAGTATGCTACTTGGTGTCATCTTAGTCAACAAACGATTGTGCTAACCTTGACCGTTGGATTGACATTCAATAGTTGTCGTGTTTCTTCAGTCTCTTCTTCCACTACAAAAAGAAGACACATCCGTGACATTTTGGGCCGAACGAAAAAAAATTCTGTCATACATATGACACTTCTATGACGATAATTGTGACAAAACCCGGTATCATCATAGATGTGGTGGGCTCCTACTTCTTTGACAAAAAATCATGACAGAAAATGGGCTTTTCGTCCTGGGCGGGCCGGAGACGCAGCTGCATGACATTCTTTGGGCCGTCCATGACGTAAAAAACTATGGTAGAAGCGAGGGGGAAGAAAATTTTGGGGAGTTCCCGGTTACGGTGGGAGGTCGGGGGCCGAGTGATGCACGTTTCTCTCGTACACGCACGTCTGCTGCAGGTGTGCAAGGCGTTGGCTCTAATCGAACCCGGCGAGGCATTGGGCTCTAACGAGCGTGAGCGATTGACCGCAGTTACGCACATCGAACCCGGCGATTGATCGATGGCTGTTAACTAAACCCGATCGGCGATTCGCCGCTCTGCTGCTAACTGAAGCCGATTGATTGGATGAACAGTGAGCGTTGCAGGGGGGGGTGGATGAACAGTGAGCGGTGGCGTTGCCTTTGGATGAACAGGACCCCGTGGTGTGGAGGGCTGGATGAACAGTAGATGTTGGAGGGGTGTCCGTGGAGGGGTGGTTGAACAGGACCCCGTGATGTGGAGGGCTGGATGAACAGTAGACGGTGGAGGGGTGCCCGTGGAGGGTGGTTGAATAGTAGCCGGTGGAGTAGCGCGCGGTGGAGGCTGGATGAACAGGAGCCCATGGAGGCTGGAGGAGGTCGACGGTAGTTGGAGGAGGTCGATGGTGGAGATGAACAGTATCCCGTGGAGTCCCGTTTTGCGGTACGCCACACCCCTCCTGATGAACAGGACCCACGTTTCAACCGTAGGAGGTCCGTTTCATCCATTTTGCGGTACGCCACACCCCTCCCGATGAACAGGACCCCCGTTTTGACCGTAGGAGGTCCGTTTCGTCCGTTTTGCGGTAAGCCACACCCCTCCCGATCAACAGGACCCCCGTTTCGACCGTAGGAGGTCTGTTTCCTCCGTTTTGTGGTACGCCACACCCCTTCCGATTAACAGGACCCCGTTCCGAGCGTAGGAGGTCCGTTTCCTACATTTTGCGGTATGCCAGGCCTCGTTTCCATCACCTGTTCTGTCCAAGCCCTCCCGATGAACACGACCACGCATTCTGTTCCGACCCAGCCGGTTGGCTCCCACGCGTTCCGTTGCCTCCCGATGAACACGACGCATTCCGTTGCCTCCCCAGGAACACGACGCATTCCGTTGCCTCCCCATGAACACGACGCGTTCCGTTGCCTCCCCATGAACACGACGACGATGCTGTTTCTCCGTTTCGACCCAGCCATGTACACGAGCCCTGTCCGTACGTATGCGCGAGTAGGCGTTCGAGACCCCGCCTGTATGTACACATACGTGGCCGTATTTTCTTTCTTGCACCCTGGCCGATGTAATGACGCGTGTACATGCTACGTGCGGCGCCTCTACTACGACACATACGCGCCTCTACTACGACACGTGCACGCCTCTACATCGACCAGTATGTACGTACATGTTCGCGACTAGAATGACAACTCTACGTACGCTTCGACCAGGTGGGTCCCGACTGTCAGGCACTTCCTTGCCTACGAGGATGTAGCTGGTGGGTCCCAGCAGTCAGGGGGGCGAATCTTTTTTTTTTGCCCGGATGCACTTCCTTGCGTGCGAAGATGTAGCCGGCGGGTTCCAGCAGTCAGGGGGGCGAATCGTTTTTTTTTGCACGGACGCAATTACATGCGTGCGAATGTGTAGTCAGTGCGTCCCGGTGATGGGGCGAATCGTTTTTTGCTCGACGCACTTCCTTGCGTGCGAAGATGAAGCTGGTGGGTCCTAGCAGTTAGGGGAACGTTTTTCCACGAAATCTGATGGCCCGTCCGGTGGGTCCCAGCTGTCAGGTGGAGGAATCATTATTTTCCGCGTAATAAGGAGGCACTTCCTTGCTGCGGCCATGGACCCAGCTGTCAGCCTCTCCACGTACAGTCCATGTCCGATGGAAGTCGTTCCTTGACCATGTTGACCAGGCCGCGCCGAGAGCACCACGGTGGTGGACGACGGCGAGGCCTAGGAAGGGGACGACGCGGAGCCGGGGAAGACGCGGCAGTGGAAGCCCGCGCGGAGAGGAGTACGAGGGTTCACTGGTTCGGCTGCGGTGTGAGGCTGCTGTCGCCGCGAACTGGCCAGCGGTGGGAATAGTAGGGGGCGGTGAGGCCTCCGCGGCAGCATAGCCGGCCATGGGAGGCAGGAGCATGCGGCACAACCAACGCTGCTTTGGGCGGCTGGAGCAAGAAGACCAGAGGTTGAAGAAGCACTACAGCCGTTGGATGGACATCGTCTGCAGTCCTTTGGAGCTAGAATCGTTCATATTGACTAAGTTGACAAAGCCCTCCGTCCCCGTCAACTTAGTTGGCCCACAAGTCATCCTCCCACTATGGTGGGTCCCAGCTAGCAGGGGGTATTCATTTTTTTTGTGCGTAATAAGGAGGCACTTCCTTGCGTGCGAAGATATAGCTGGTGGGTCCGACATGTCAGCGGGGGGAACGTTTTTTTCGCGAAATACAGAGGCCCTTCCGGTGGGTCCCAGCTGTCAGGTGGAGGAATCATTATTTTGCGCGTATAGTCCACGGCCGATGGATGTCGTTCGTTGACCATGTTGACCAGGCCGCGCCGAGAGCACCATGGCGGTGGACGACGGCGAGGCCTAGGAAGGGAACGACACGGAGCCGGGGAAGACTCGGCAATGGTTGCCCACGCGGTGGGGTCTACGAGGGTTCTTGGTCCAAATTGCCGTCGCGGAAAATAACAGGAGGTGTGGGTGAGTAGAGGAATGGCACGGCCAGCAATGAAGTAGGGTGGGGCGGTGCGGCTGCGGCGGCAAAGCCCGGCCACGGGAGGCGGAGTAGGCAGTCCCACCGGAGCTGGTTTGGTAATTTGGAGCAATAAGATCAGATATTGAAGAAGAAGACGGCCGTTGGATTAACATCCAACGGTCATCGCTGCTAGAATCGTTGTGGACTAAGTTGACAAAGCCAAAGTACACGCCAATCTAGTAGACCCACAAGTCAGCCTCCAAATCTGTCCCAAACAAAGATACAGCCCGAAATTTCTAGTGATTCAAATTAATTTTAAATCTAAATATACCTTAATTTAAATTCAATGAATTTTTACCCGCACAAAAAACAATGAAATTTAAAATATCAAAATCCAAAAGAAAACAGTATTTTGGAACTAATTGCCTGTTTGCTGTATTTTTTCATTTTACAGCCCATTTATTATTACTTATAGCCCATTTCTTATTACTTATAACCCATTTTCTGGGCAAAATGCATCCCTCCTCGTCTTGAAAGATTTTCGGCCCAGCAGGGCGTAGAAAAGCAAGTAGGCCTACTTTGGTTATTCTGCAAGAAACAAAATAGCTGGCTAGCCATTTTCAGAAAGGAAAAAACAAATTGGGCTGGTCATGTGCTAAACATATGAAATAAAAAGCCTAGGCTAGACAGGACACGGATCCCGCACAACCCAGTTGATACCCTTCTCCGTCCTAAAAAACAAAATTACTGTGCGCGCTGCTGGGTCCCTACTATCATCCTCACCATGTACAGTCATCTCCTTATTCCTCTCGGTTGTTTACCATGTTGACAACAACGAGGGCGAGCCATGAGCGAACAACCAAGGCAGAGGACGATGGTGAGGCCTCGACGGAACGAGCAGAGTCGGGAAGATCACAACCACTGTGGGAGGCGGAGCAGGCGGTCCCGCCGGCGCTGGTTTGGCTTTGGCAGCTCGAGGAAGAAGAGACTGAAGAAACGCGACAGACGTTGAAGTCAATCCAACGGTCAAGGTTGGCACAATCGTTTGTTGACTAAGCGGACACCAAGTAGCATACTTTTTTATATATAGGAAGAAAACTGTGAGGAAAATGCATTCGTCTGCCGTCCTCCTCACAGGGAACGTTCGCCACATAAGTGACTAGCACCCTTTGTTTTCAACCGAGAGGTCTTGGGTTCGAGTCCCAGGAACTCTCAATTTTATCTTCCTTCCTTCCTCGCAAAAAAAGGGAAAGAAAATCAAAGACTTGGTAAGGCGTACAGAACAAGCTAGTGTACCAGTAAAGAGACGTTGCCGGGTTTTAGAAAAAAGAAAGACGTGCTCCTGTAGCTGGTTCGAATCCAAACCTAGACTATGACTATATATTGTGCTATGCTACTCTGCAAGTAATGAAACTGACATATCCAACATTCGCTTCTCCTCTTCTCTACTTACTCTGCCTAGCATCAGAAGCTCTGGCCACAACAACCATGTCTGATGGCTGCTCGTCCACCTGCTCTTCAGCAGGCAACAACTAGGTATGCGCCAAGTCGCCACCCGTACCATCGCCTGTGGGTCTCATCACACCCCCGCTGGCACGCGCACCTCAGACAATTTCTCATCGCAACCCGCTGTCATTGGTGTGGTGCCACTACTGCAAATCACGCAGAGTCATCCGTCGCGTCTCAACCACAATCCGCAACCCTGGCCGAGTCTTCTACAAATGCCCGAATCATGGGGTAATAATATGTTTAAGTGTTGTTCTGCTGCTTTCAGTTGCTGATTTCTTTAATAGTTTGGTTGATGATCTTCCAATTTGATTCGTGCAGAAAAGGCAAGATTCGTGTGATTTGTATTTCTGGGAAGTTGCTGATGTGGGGAAATGCAACTACGCTGATTATTTGGTTAGCCGAGGAATCCCAATACCAGTAGGTTGGGGTGTTGGACAAGTAACTGAAGGAACGGCAGAAGATGCCGAGCAGAAGGTTAAAGATGCAGTTCCTCTGATCATGGCCAAGCAACAGCTGCTAAACGGCCTTGACAGCAATGAGGAGATGAAAGAGCTTGTGTAGATAAGGGGCAAAATCGATGTGCTCAGAGGATGATTGTCTCTTTATTTGCGGTGTATGTAGCACTCGTGATGTATTCGATTAGCTACGACATGAGCACTTTGCTGAAACTAGAAATGAATGAAACCTGTGTAGCAGGCTGGGCGTAGTGTTGTGAACATCTAATGATTTCTATTAATGGAAATCAGGGGGTATCCCCTTTTGCTCATATAAATAAATAAATAAATAGCAAAGGCCCTGTCGGGTCAGCTTTGTTCTCATTCGAAGACGTCGAGCAAATTGCAGTCCAACAGCAAACTATGTCATCAAATTCAAGTTTCACAGCCAAATATGAGTACAACTAAACAACAATGTCATCATGTTTTAGTTGTCATACAATCACCAAACACAAATCAGCATACATAACAAGTGATGTTCTCACATCAAAATACTAAACAACATTTCATCAGGTTTCAGTTGTCATAGAAAACACAATTTCACATAGTAGATATAAAAATGTCTTCTAACAGGCAAATACGACAAAAGCAATGTAATCATCATCCGCAGCAGCAGCGTCAACATCTTCGCCATGTGTATCAGTCTGAATCGTAATTCCCCACGGTGTCATCTTCTTCTTCGTCCTCAACATCCTCGAACGTTGGCTTCTTCTTGATCAACTCTTGTATGTCCACAGCACGACAGGCAATCTTTTCACTGGCGTCATTGACGTGATGGTTCTCAAAGATATTAGGAACATCTATTTTATCTTGTACATCAGGAGCAGTGTAAGCATCATCTTGTTGTGCAACTTCATTAGACAAATTCCTCTGCTCAAACCTTTGCAATACTCTCCAGCCATCGCTACATGCAAATGTATCTTCCAAGAAAAATATCTGTGTTGCTTGATTTGCCAAAATAAAAGGCTCGTTGGTCTGGTACTCAGCCTTCACATTGATGGATTTGAAATAATCATCAGCTCTGGGTTTTGCGATCCTGGAAAATAGGTTATACCAACGACAAAGACAATGTAACCACACACCGATGATCCTCCAAAGCGGAGATATCTTGCAAGCTGAACAATGTCTATTATGTTAGCATACATTTCAGTTGTCTCTTTGTCATACGTGTCTGTGCTCATGATGGCCTGTTTTGTGTCTTCCCGCCTTCGTCTCGTGCAAAGGGTGTTGTAGCGCACATCTCCAACAACGCAAGATTCATAATGTCTTACCCGAGTATCAGGACCCATTGCTAGTGAGTAAAGGGCATCATCAACTGCCTGCCCATCCTCCTGCATCTTCTTAACCTATGGTTAGAAAATAGACAAGCTGATCATCTTATGTACTCAATATATTAAAAAAGCGGCGATTGCACTTCAAAAGCTTACATGGTTCTTGAACCATGTCGCAAATCATGCCATAACCAGTTTGTCAATGTTTCTTGGATTTTGCGGCAGTAACACCTCTTTGTAGATGCTGCACTACATAGTGATCGCGTCAAACATCTAAATATATAAGAATGTGCTGCAAGTTTAGTAGATTACGATGTATAAGCTGCTGTACTGCACTTACTTGATTTAAGGTAGTATCTCAGGACAGTTATTCAACACATACCAAACCATTTTTTCCAAATCTTTAGGTTTGTCCTCTTGTCTACTCTTCCCTGTAACTCGAACAGAATATCAAAAACATTGAGCCCGGGATTGTCTTCATCCACCTCTTTGCTAAGCTGATCAGTTGTTTCAATGTATTTTGAGCAGAATGTCAATGCTTCTGTAGCAATGTAGGCCTCTGCAATGGAACCCTCAGGTCTAGCTCTGTTCCTAACATAGCCCTTGAAAGTGCCTAGCCGCCTTTCAATAGGGCACATCCAGCCATACTGTACTGGACCTCTAAGTAGTGCCTCATCAAGTAGATGAACAGCCAAATGCACCCTCACATCAAAGAAGGCTGGAGGATATATCTTCTCAAGGTCGCATAGGATAGTTGGTATCTTGTCTCTAAGACGCTCCAAAGCATCTATCCTGATATTCCTACTGCAGAGTTCCCTAAAGAATTGTTCCAACTCTGCAACTGCTCTATATAAGTCAGGGCGGCCCAATCCTCTAAGGATAACAGGTAAAACCCTTTGAAGTAGGACGTGGCAGTCATGAGTTTTCAACCCTTGTACCTTGTTTCCATCTCAGCGGCTCGCTTTCAAGGTTGGAAGCAAATCCATGTGGGAATCTCACACGTGTGACGGGACCTCACAGAATTCTTTTCTTTTTACCTTGTCCAAGGCATTACACAGCTGGTGCCATATCCCGTGGTTTACCTTCATCTTGCACCGCAAATCCTTTCGATACCGGTGTGTCAAATCAATCCCAGATTTTAAGGTATCTTTCGTCTTGCCTTCAATATTAAGAAGTGTGCCCATAATGCTGTCACATATATTTTTCTCGATGTGCATCACATCAAGATTATGCCGCAGATCCAAATCTTTCCAATACTCTAAGTCCCACAAAGTGGACCTGCGGGTAAACAATAATCTCTCTTCTACCCTGCCACGCTTCCTTTTCCCGCTACCATTACCAGGATGGTTTCCTGGTGTAATATGCCAGACCTTCTCTAATTCCACTTGCAACTCATCGGCGGTGAGCCTCTTTGGCGCATCACGGTTTTCATGCTTTGCATTGAACACATGTCTTCGGTATTTTTTAGGATGCGGCTTGTCCTTGGCAAGGAAATGACGGTGTCCAATGTAACATATCTTGCTAAGTATTGCGTATGACAGCGGATTCCTGTCACAGTGAACACATGCATTGTAACCATGTGTCGTTCGCCCTGACATAGTGCAGAAAGCCGGATAATCATGGATGCACCGAATTATAACAAAGACGCAGAAAGAAATCAGCTGGTGGGCTGCTATATAGGTCTCGGTGAGAACACCCTTCCATAGCTGTTGAAGTTCCTCCACAAGAGGCTCCATGAACAAATCAAAATCCTTTCCAGGAATTTTTGGACCTAGGATGAGCAAGGCCATCATGTAGTTTGATTCTTTGGTGCAGACATTTGGAGGCATGTTGTAAGGGATAACAAGCACTAGCCACATGCTATATGTGGCGCTCTGGTGGCCAAATGGGTTAAATCCATACGAAGCTAAGCCAAGACTAATGTTTTCGGTCAGACAAACTCTTTGTGTTTATCATTGAAGCTTTTCCACTCACTACCATGAGATGGATGGCTCATTACATTCGATCTCTGTATTCCTGGTTCCTAGAATGCCACAGTACATCCTCTCTTGTTTCAAAGATCATGAAACAACCTCTGCAATCTTGGTATAATTGGAAAATGTCTCAGAACGTTATGAGGAATCCTCTTCACAACATCGCCATCTTTCCATCTTGATGGTTTGCATTTTGGGCATTCACTTAAGTTGGCATAATCCTTCAAAACATAACACAATTATTCTTACAAACATTGATCCTATCATATCCATTTCCAGCTGCACGAAGGAAATTCTTCATTTCTTTGTAGGTGTGTGGCAGCTCGGGCTTTGTCACAGGAAAGTATGCGGAAAGCAGCCAACATCGTATCAAATGATTTTTTGGTCATCCGCTCAAATGTCTTCACCTGAAGATAGGTGACCATAGCTGAGAATACTGATAGCTTATTTCCTGGGGTGACAGCAACCTTGCATTGTTCCAACATGCGGGCCCACCGTTTTTCTTCTGCAGGTGAAAGTTCACGGAATGCACGAGCATTTCGTAGCATTGTTTCAATGTTGGTCAAACTCACTGGCTCCGCCACCACCTCCTCCTCCTACTCTTCCACCTGAGCATCAGGCAGATCAAGATGGTGATCTGCTGCTTCCACGTAGTCAATAACATTGACGTTCACAGCTTCACCATGATGAACCCACGTAGTATATGTGACCGACATCCCATACAAGTGTAGATGATTTTGCACAGTTGACTGGGGTCTTGTAACTGAATTCATACAACTGCTACTGCAGGCGAGCACATCTGATTTCGGACCACCGTACTCAGCTCTGATAAAGTTCATGAAGTTTTCAACCCCCTCGACATATGCAGCGGACAATCTTCGAGCAGAAGTTATCCAAGTCCTGTCCATCTATTAGACATACAAATTAGTTCTTCTACTAGATATTAGAGGAAAAACATATATGCTTTTTTATGAAGTCCAGAAAAAAAATTCTAGGTCGATGTCTAAAGCTATGGCAAGATATTTGGATGAGTAGATCTAAGTAACGAAATATATATAAAGCTAATTCAGCAAACAGATTTGAGTGCCAAGCAGGCTGTTTCAGCAGTCAATGAGGCCGAGCACACAGCCATCGAACTATCGAAGACCATCGCAGCAACAAAGATCGAGTATAAAACGGTGTAGAGCTATTTCACCTAACAGATTGGCTACTAGACCATGGCAATCTACGTCACAATAAATATATGGCAGAATATTTTAGCAACTAATCTTCCTTGGCTTGCCATCTCTGCTAAGCAGATTGAGTGCAGAACAGGGCAAGGAAGCTTCTTAAGCAGAGAATATTGACAGTAAACTACTTTGGAAAACAGTGAGATTAACAGCGTCTATCAGCTAACATTCAGCGCTACACTGACATGAACGGGGCCTCAGTCTAGAATTCAAGTACCGTGGGAGAAGCTGACTGTCGTGTGTCTCCACACCTAACGTCGCCCGTGATTGCGGGCGCTGATCGCCGTCTGCGTCCCACAAGAACGTAGCCAGAGGTGGCGGCGCGGCTAGAGGACGGCAATCTACGAGAGCGTACTGTGGGAGCGAGAGGATCTCCGAACCGCAGCGCCGACGCATCGGCGCGGCGGGGAGGGCAGCTTTGGCGGAGCGAATGGAGTGGAGGGGGACAGGGGGGAGGGGGGGTTTGGGGAATATTATTGGCTAGTTGGCCGAAGGGCGGTTGAATCGGATTTGGCGGGATTTTTTGGGTGTGGGGGGGAGGATTTTCGCGCGGTGGGCGGGGGGAGTTTGGCGCATGGTCGGTTTCTCCAAGCGCAGTCCCACGTGTCGATGAAGAGGCAAGTCAAGCGCTGCTTTCGTTTATGCGTGAGCCGTGTGCAGGACTGAACATGTGTGGGGTGCAATGCGACCGCGACAGGAGTGCTACGAGTGTACCGCCTTTTTTCCTTTTAAACTAGGTGCTTCGCCCCCTCAAAAAAAATTTGTTGCTTTGCGCGATCCATCGATACTACTACTAGTAATCCGGTAATCCCGACTAAAACGGCGCGGCTAGCTCTTTTCCCGCGTGATATGCTGGGAGGTTGGCTTAGTTGGGTTTTTTAGGACGAGTAATGCTACACCTACGTAATCCCAGTTACGTACTTAACGTAATGTGAAACGTGTGAGCTGTTGATTGTATATTGGGGGGAGGGAGGGGCCCACCACCATGAAAATCAGGGGAGGAGAGAGAGAGGCAATTTACGTTAACCCTTTCGTAGGTTCCCGTAGATGTAGAAAGATATGAAATGCGTGAATGTATAGTGGGCGTACTATTGGAGTGCCTAAGATAATTTGTGTATGTATAGACCCTATGTGTTTATTTTACTTCGCATGTTAGATTTGATTCGGTTCAATAAAAAGCAGAGTTGGTGATGATGGTGTGCCTGTCGTCCTGCAATATAGGCCGTCCGATCTATATCTAATGGATAGGAAGGAAACTATGACAATTTACACGCACTCCTCTCCACATTTGTAGATAAGGCTTTCCCTCGTTCATCCTTTTCTCCCACAAGATCTTGATCTTCCATGCAACGCATGGGCATCTTGCTAGTACTCCTACAATATGTATATTATTGTGAAAGTTCATATACACCGGCCGAGATTAATGCAAACACGGCAGATTTTCATTACATTTCGAACTTTTATAGGACAGAAAATAAAAGAAACCCGACCCTAAACCTATTCTACGGCGGCGACAGGCGTCCTCCATCTGCGATCTCTATATGCGGGCGGGGTTCAAGACCCGTGAAGTGAAGGTGCGGTCTCCGGCGAGGAAGAGTAGAACACGGGATATGGACCGGCCAGTTGGCACACCATGCCCTGCTGCCTCCCATGCCCTACTCATCCTTGGAGGAGTCCCCGACCATGGCGGTGCCGGACGTTGGACGGCGGCAAGTAGGACGCGTGGCTGGCGGTGCTCCCGTCGTCGGCCGCCAGCATGGCCACCGCTTGTGTGGTCGCGTCCGCGTCCGGCTACGTTGCTATAGCGTCGCGAGAGGTGACTCGAGCGAGGGCGGCGACCTTGAGCTTCATCCCTGAAGACAAGCTCTCCCGTAGAGCGTTCGCACTTGCGGTCATGGCGGATGTGGTGCCAGGTAGGAGGACGATGCGCTATGGTATGGAGGTTAGCTGGGCGTTGCCGCTTTAAGTAGCGCATTCCGGTGAGGCCAAGCGTCTGGGTGCGTCATTAAGTCACCGGAGTTGGTTCCTCGGGCACCGAGCCTCTTAACGACATCTTAACGGATGGCATGAATGTGGGCAGCTGGCGCCGGCTGGGAACGCACCGTGCGACGGCGCGAGGGACGAGGGTTTTGGTGTGCCAGGGTAGTCAGCTGCGGTCGTGGCAACGTTGGAGATGCCCTTTGCTCACATGCGATCCCTGCATGTCATTGAAAAAGCAAGACGACCCGGCATGGTCTCAGGTCCAGAGGATGCAGTTGGCCGCGCTACACCACTCTGCGGACGCGTCGCGGCGCCCTGTGCATCCTCGACGATCCGGGTGTTGTGTTTGGATTGTGGCCAAAGTGCACCTACCAAAATTTTGGTCATGACCCAAAGATTGGTCTTTGTTTGGATGGTTGCCATTTTTTTGGCATGCCAATGAACTCTAGCCAACTCTAGTTCATTTTTCTTGCCAATGTCGGCCAAATCATGGGCAACCAATACCTCAACCAAAATTTTGGTCATGACCCAAAGATTGGTCTTTGTTTGGATGGTTGCCATTTCTTTGGCATGCCAATGAACTCTAGCCAATTCTAGTACATTTTTCTTGCCAATGTCGGCCAAATCATAGGCAACCAATACCTCAACCAAAATTTTGGCTACCTAATGCTTTGATGGGGCAACCTTGGGCACAAACCAAACATACCGTTGGTCGTGCCACAGCACTAACGCCACCCTCGGCACACTGAAACCGACCGTGTCTAGCGGCGATATGAGCGTGTCGCTCACCGCGGTCGCCGTGTCCAGAGGCGGTGCTGGAGCTGCGCCCCGTTGTTGGCCCCAACGACCCACATGAACGGTTGTCGGTGGCGAGGAGGTCGTGGGCCAGCTCCTCCATTGGACTAGTCTGCGCTACGTCGTCCCGACAGGTGTGCCCCACATGTCGGTTTCCCTGTTTTCCTGGCCATATTCGGCGCCCGATTGCTCGCGTTGCGCATTAGGCCTTTCACTATGTAGGCCAAGTGAGACAACTTATTGTTTATTTGATCCGTTCAAGTATAATCATGTGGTGTTTGCTTATTTCTCATTCCTCTCCAACCCTCTTCTCCATCGATCATGTCGCCCTTCCAGTCGAGTCCATCCTCCCGCATGCCTCATTTGAACATTCTGCCGAGTATCATTCGCATGTACCCTCCCTAGTCCTCTTTCAATAGATCTCCGGACCTCGAGATGAAATCGAGAGGGAACGAGTGGGGGCACGTGATACCTAAGGCGGATTCAAAATTTTGAACCGGTGATCATAGCATCCGCAAATCATATATAAAGGGTATTCAATGTTCGTTTCGTTTTTGAACATACAATTTACTCCCTCCTATCCTTTCTAGTTTACATATAAGTTTTATGTGTTGTCAAAGTATCTCTACTTTGATAAAAAAGGTATCAACATTCAACAACGCCCAAATCAATATTATTAGATTCGTACGTACTCCTAGATTTGTACTCGAGATGGTTTCCAATTTGACTATTGACAAGATTAATAGTACATGAGATGTATAATGTGAAAAGTATATCATTGGAAACTCCTTTCACATACGAATTTGACCGTATGCTTTGTGTAAGTTGCATGTCATATATTATTACTCTAACATTTGGTCAAAGTTAGCCTTGAAAAACGCATTAGACCATGTATGCTTTGTGTAAGTTCCATGTCATATATTATTACTCTAACATTTGTGTAAGTTGCATGTCATATATTATTACTTTAACATTTGGTCAAAGTAGTATAGTGGAAGTGGATCCTCTATGTAGGTATCCCTGCCTTACCCTCCCTTTTGGTCACTTCCTGGCGGACCCCATGCTTGCTAGGCCCCGCATGCCAGTTAATCAATGGGTTCGGCCGCGTCAGGGGATCCTCATCCGTAGTATACTCCCTCTGTTTTTATTCACTCTGCATAAAATGGAGGGAGTGGTGGTATAATAAATGACGCGGGCGGGGGAGGGGGAGGGACGTCGGTTTGCTCTCAACTGCGGTCCCACAAGCGAGCGACAACGCAAGACAAAGCGCGTTCCATTCGGTGAGCGACATGAAGGGTCCAGCGTGCCGGGCTGCAACGCAAACGCGACAAGAGCGATGTACAGTCAAAACCGATTGACCGGTCGTCACAGGAACCACTATTCACACGGAACCTTTCGCCGCCGCCTACGCTAGCCACTGCCCTAAAATCACACCAAATCTCCAGCCCATTCCCCCACCTTTCGATCCCCTAGCCCACATCAAGCGTCCCCTAGTTCGCCAGAAAGCCATGGTGCACCGCAAGATCACTTACTACAAGATGGTGACGCCGGAGCGCCGCGCAGAAATCGCGGCGGCGGTCGGCGCCACAGACCTCCATTCCCAAGCTCGCTTTGCGGCGGGCCAATCCCCGAGTTCTCTGGAACCAAGCTACGAGGAGGAGGAAGCCGATCCAATGTTCATGGCGGAGATCGCAGCGCAGAAGGCCCCCGATGGGTATGAGACGATGGACGTCAACTTCGTGCCGGCATCCGAGTCCCCCATGGTGCAGGCGGACCAGCGGTTCAACATGGCGATACTAAAGGAGGACTGGCGGTAGAGTCTCAACTCGACGTGGAGCACGCGCATGCCGCTGCCATCGAGACTCTCCTGCAGGGGGAACCGGATTTCGTGGATGTGAACCGGGCGGCGGAGGCTCAACTTGAGGCGGAGCGTGTCACAGCCCCAGATCAACCCTTGTTTGTTTTTGCTTTAGCATCCATGCATCATGTTTAAATTTCTAAGAAATTTGAAATGGGGATTGCCTAAACCCTAGCATTAAAGGAATTCAAATAGGCTCGACCAAAAAATATTTTTCAGTGATTTCAAATGGCTTTAGAAAATGTTCATCATTCCTAGAAAAATGCTTTAAACCAGAACCAGAGGTGCTGCACATTTTTCATCACATATTTGGTCACTGGATTAATTCATTAAGTATTTGCATTTGGGCATTTAAATGCTATAAAATATTTTAAATGCTCAAATAATCATAAACTTAAATGTTGGCTGTTGGATATTTTCCAAGCAGTGGGCTGAGCAAGTTTCATGATTTTTGAATAGGTTCTCGTATTTTTAATAAAGCCAAACATCTGCAGTAAAATAGAAAACTGAAATAAAATAGCAGAGAGAGAGAGAAGCCCAGCTTACAGCACGGACACCGCCCGACTTCTCCCTCCCCCGTCTTGGCCCGGTGGTGGCCCAGCCCACCAGCCACCGTCTCCCACCTCTCGCCAAGAGGCCGAGAGGCGTGTGGCCGACGTGCTCGCCACGCCACGCCACCTCCACCCTGCTCGCTTCACCCCCGACGCCTGACGCCTCCCGAGCGCCACGCGACCCCTGGACCCCTCGCTCTCTCCTCTCCCTCGCCTCCTCCTGGCTCCCTCCCTCTCCCACCGAGCGGAGCTCGTCGCCGCCGCTCGCCACCACCGCGGCCACAGGGCCTCCCTCGGTCACCCGACTAGCCCACAAGCTCCGCCACTCCATCCTCGCCCTCCCCGTCGTCACACGCGACCGGAGAAGCCCCGAGGCGCCGCCCCGCCGCTTTTCCCCTCCTCGGACCCTTGATGTCGCCGCCTAATTGTCAGCCTCCGGACCTCCCCGCCCATCGACCTTCCCATCGTGCTCGCGGTGAGCTCTTGAGTTTTTCACCTCACCTCCCTCTTGCTAGCCTCCTCTAGCCACCGTTCCCACCATGGTCAAGCTTCGCCGCTGCCGTGCCTCAGCTGGCGTGGCTAGAGCCACAACGGCTCAAGCCAACCCCACCTCTGTGCTCAGCGACACCAGGAGCCCGCAGCACCCTCCGCACCTCCTGCCGTGCCTCCTAGCGACGTGGAGCTCGCCGAGCTCGGCCGCCGCCAAACACGCCACCGGGCGCCGATTCCGACCGCCTGACCCCAACCGACTCCACCAAGAGATGCGGCTCGACTCCGGCTACATCGTAGATGCCCTCCACGACCCATTTGGTCGCCGGAATGGCAAAATTCACTTGCGCCATTGCTGGCCGGGCTCGCTGGCTGACGGCTAGACGCCGGCCGACGTTGACTTTGACCACGGTGGGCCCTAGTTGACCTGTTGACCCTTATGATGGGGCCCAAATTTCGCTAACTAATTAGGATTAGTTTTAATCAATATCTTAGTTAATCTAATTATGTCGACACCCTAGACCCACAGTCGGTTGACTGGACAGCGGCTCGTTGACTTGTCGACGTCACCGTGAGGTCAGTCGACGTGATAATTGATTTTCTGGATTTAATTTAATTCAGGAAATTTCAGAAAATACCCCAAACTTCAAATATTCATAACTTTTAATCTGTAACTCCAAATTAAATAATTTATATATGAAAAATGATCAGAAAAATATGAAGAATCTGTTTAAGGCACTTTCATGCATGATTAAACAAGTTAACCTCACTGAATAGGATGAATCATGATTAGGGTAAATTATGAACTAGTATTTGGAGTTGGAGTTTAGCCTTGTTTGAATTCCACTTCAATTAACCTGGCTAGACATTGCATTAGGTGAATTCAGTACCTTAACATGACATGTCATTCATGTGAATGTGCATTGCATTGATTGTGTTCTCTCTTGTTTGCCGGTAATTGTCCCCACTCAGTAGACGACGTACCGACGATGAATTCGATGACACCAATGAAGAACTATATTATCTTGAAGTGCTGTGCAAGCAAAACCCCTTGTTCATTCCGATATAATCCCACTCTCTCGCTCCTGCTCTATTTTACGGCATTAGGACAACAACGACTCATGTGTTACTTGTCATGTAGCTGAACCCCTTTACCCTCTGCATGACCTGTCATTCCACAAGAATTAGATGAAACCCACTAGCATGAGTAGGAGCTGTTTGAGCCATGTTGTGCCTACTCATTCATGCTTGTTGTCATGCACACTCTTGCTTAGAGTTGAGTCGGGTCCGATTCATCGGGAATGAATTGGAATGGGTGTGTGAACATGTCCCATCGTGTGTGAGCTAAGTGTGTGAACACGATTTGGTAAAGGTAGCGGTGAGAGGCCATGTAGGAGTACATGGTGGGTTGTCTCATTGCAGCCGTCCTCGAGGAACTGAGTTACGTGTTTGTGATCCATGAAACAGTTACTACCACGCATTGGGATCCTTAATTGACCCTCTCGGCTTCTTAACCACCCTTGTCCTCAGTCCGGGAGTTGCAAGTAGTTTCTGGTGTTTGTAGTATGCTGGGGGCCGCACGCAACGCTGACCATAGGGGTGGGTTGTGTTGCGGTAGGCACCGTGGCCCGGTGTACCGATTCGCCCGTTTGGTGTCTCGGGAACCCAACACACATCGTTCGGGGCTGTATGGGAAACCTCGGCCGGACTCCCTGCGGATGGAACCCGAATAGGCGATAAACACGGACTAGGGACTTGAGTGTTTAGGTAGGTCGTGGCCGACACCCACGTTGGGCTTCCGCTTGAAGGTTGCCGAGTACATGTCGTGTAAACGGCGGTAAGTGGTGAGAGCGTGTGTGAATAAGTACACCCCTGCAGGGTTAATATGATCTATTCGAATAGCCGTGTCCACGGAGAAGGACTTCTGGGTTGCCTATATTAGTTCATAGACAAGTGAAAGTGGATACTCTAAAATGCGCAAGATAAGCGTGAGTGCTATGGATGGCGTTCTCGTAGGGGAGGCGGGAGCGGGTCCATAGTGGTGTATTGATATGGTGAATATGTGGACTCGTGTGTGCCACCTCAAAAGAGTTACTTGCGATCGTAGTTTAGGATAGCCATCGAGTCAAGCTGGCTTGCTTGATCAAACTCCACCACCCCTTTTGATAATGATGCATATGTAGCTAGTTCTCGATGTAAGTCTTGCCGAGTACGTTTGTACTCACGTTTGCTTATTTTATGTTTTGCGAGAGAGAGACTTCGTTCTCGCTAGTAGTTCCGCTTGGACTTGACGGTTAGCTTGTTACCTCAGCTACGATCTTGTGCCCTCGGCAGATCTGGTAGATAGTCGCTTCTCGGCCTTCTTCATTTTTAGTTATGCGTACTCGAGACATGTTTAGCTTCCGCTTGTGCTTTGACTTGTATGCTCACGAGTGTTGGGTCATGAGACCCATGGTTGTAATATCTCGCTCCTCGGAGCCTAATGAATAAATATTTGAGTCGTAGAGTTATGTTGTGATGCCATGTTGTATCTACACATACTGAGCATATTGTGTGTATGTTTGAAATGCTTGGTCAGTCTACCATTTCAGGCGGTTGGATGAATATCCTACGTCTCCTAACCCTTCTTTCCTTCTTCCTCACCTCTTCTTCTTCCCCAACAGACCACCGCACGGGCCGTACGGATACCCCCCAACATGCGGTTGGATAAACATACTCTATGAACGAAAATTATGTGTCAGCGATAGGATGGTTGAGTCTGGTTTGTTCACATGCGACAGCACGTGTCAGTGAGGGTGCGTTTCCTTGGTTGGGTTTGCGGCGTGCATGAGCGACTGTGTGAGGGTGCGGTGAGACTGCGGCGTGTAGGAGCGACCGTGTGAGGGTGCGGTGCGACCGCAGACCCGTAAGTGTACCTCCTTCTCATTTTGAAAACTTTAGGCAAGGTTGGCAAAAATGTGTGGCGAAGTTTGGCAATGCAAGGCCTAGACCCAAACAGGATAAGTACGTACATACAAGGAGTACTAGTGTTAAAAAAGAAAGGCAGGGTTTTCCTTCGCGGGATTTAATCGATACAAATCCTCGTTTCACGTGTCAATTAATGCGTATTTTTTTCTCCAAAGTCCAAAGAGCTAACCATCTCACTCCTCATCGCTTGATTAATGCAGCGCCATGCAAACCAACCTTCTCACTTCCGCATGCATGCAGGGGATATTAATGTCCTTGGTTTCTAACCCCATCAATTTTGCCTCGATTAGTGTTAGTGGCCCTTTGCAAATTGTAATTTTGATATACTGGCCTTGTGTACAAGAAAATGGAGGTAGTAACTATATTTGACTTCCTTCCCCATTGCGGTGACGTCGATGATATGTTTTTTTTTGTGGTTTGGTGAAGTGCGTTCGACGGAGAACACCATTGAGGGAGACCACGGTAAGTCATTCACAAGTGCCGCCTGCAAGCCAAGACAACCGCCTTATTTGCATCCAGGAAGTCCATTACTAGTACTACTAGGAGTACTAGTGCGGTGAGATGGTTTCTTGAAGAATACGATGGAGAAGCGGAGTCAGCGAAGAGTGAAATGATGGTTGCTTCGTCCGTGCTTTTGTGATTTGACGCCTCACTTCTTTGTGATTTGTGATAGAAGGGACAGGGGAGTAGACTCTGTGCTCTATACTGTACTACTTGCGTCCAAGCATGGGAGAAAGAGGAGAGATGTTGCATTTTTCTATTCCTTCAATCAATCAATCAAGGAGCTTCGGTTCCATCTTTTTGGCTTTGGCAACACCGTCCACAATGGTTCCCACGATGCCAAAAGCTATTTTCACGTTTGGCTACACATTGTGGATCCCCTTAACCGTACCACTTGGTTTTGCTCCTGTGTGCTATCTATACAAATCTCAATTATATTGATCTAAAAATTTATAGAATCAAGATTAGTAAAAAGGAGGTGATTTTTGCCGCGCGGATGGCGGGGGAGGTTTCTTATTTGAGCAATGCTACATCCACGTAATGGTTTACGTAAAGTTACAAACTGATGTGATGTGGGATTATTTGATTGGATTAAAGGAGAGGATTAGGCCCACCCCACCCCGAAAATCAGGGGGGCATATATAGATTAGATGGAAAGTATACGTAGCAGCTACGTAGCCCTTTGTAAGTCTAGGATTAGGCTTCTTATTTTCGGAGGATGTTGTCCTGGCGGTTTGCTAACATGCGCTCCCATGTGTCAGTGCTTTACCAAGCCGATCCGCGTCCCACATGAGGCAGAATAACGGTAGAAGCAACACGTGGTTAAGTTGAATAAGATGAGGGAGAAGCGGATTCAGCAACGAGTGAGGCTAGTCATAGTGGGAGTAACTTAGCAAGTAACATAACACATCCCAAGAAAAGTTTGCTTATGTGGCATGTAGTTAATGAGGAGAGAGGTGTTTGGAGTAACATAATATGTTACTGTAACATAGCGCATCCCAAAGAAAAATGAGTCTACATCTTAATAAATGATGGCTTGCATGATATCACACACATGTTACTTCCCATTATGAAGGTAGTAACATAGACTAGTAACATGTGCATGTTACTAGTCTAAGTTACTCCCCACTATGACTAGTCTGAAATGATGGTTGCTTCATCCCTCCAACTTAACTGTGGGAAAGGTGAATCTTTGTGATTTGACGCCTCATTGCTCATTACTATGCCGGCGCCATGACTGGAGTGCTTCACCCCGGCTGCTCTGCATTGTATTCCGGTATGGCACGTGGACCCGGTAGCTTGATGTCCCACATGTCGGCGAAAGGGACTAGAAGATTTATGAAAGCGAGCGCTTCACTCTAACGACGGAGGAGTAGACGACACGGTGGCCCAGTGAACTGTCACTTGTACTGTATAGTACTATAGTTTTGTTGTTTCGCATGATCCATTGATACAAACCCAGTTAAACAGGAAAGGGTGGGATTTTTCCCGCGCGGTAGATGATACTGGACATACATTTCAAAGGCAATTTTAATGTATGCAAACTGAATAATTATAAGTAACAATATGATATCTAGTAAAACTAAAAACACATATGATTTATTGTGTTAGAGTGTAGTAGTACTGCTGTATTGCATAGTTGTTAGATGTAACATGCGAGAACATGTAGAGATGTAGTTTTGGAGGGCCTATAGAGAGAAAAGCGTAATACGGTCACCGAACTTCAGAATAAGCTGATTACGGTCACTATATACGTTTTGCGGTGATTATACGGTCACTTGCTCACAGTTCAGCATCGGATTGCACTCTGTTGACCGGCCAAATAGTCTGCGTGGCGCCATGTTGACTAGTTAAATTGACCACGTTCCTTGTGGGTCCCACCTATCAGTTCGCATAGGCAAAAGGTCAGATAAACACAAATTTACGCAGGCGCGACAAGGCTCCAACCCGTGCGCGGGAATCACCTGGTTGTGTATGTATGCATCGGGGCTGATGTGTGCGCATGCACGTGTAGGTTGAGCACTTGAGCGTGAGAGTGTGTGTTGGTCGTGTGGTGTACCGGTGTGTGCATGAAAGCGTGCGTGTGTGCGTGTGAGTGTTGCGTGCGTGTGTGTGAGTGTTGCGTGCGTGCGTGGCTGCGTGTGTATGTGTGAGTGTTCCGTGCGTGCGTGGGTGCATGTGTTTGTGTGGGTGTTGCATGGATGCAGTTCGTGTGCATGCGTGCGTGTGTGTATAATCACCAAACCAGCTCCTGTATGTTAAAACAGACGGCTCATCATACCAATACAAGGCCACCTTGTCCGCTGTGCCCGCGGTCATGACTTCGAACCACCGTCCAAATATTTTGTTGTTGTTTGTTTTCATTCTTACTAGCAAGATGCCCGTGCATTGCACGTAACATCAAGATGCATTTGTATGACTTGTTTATCTTGTGAGAGAAAAGGATGAATGAGGGAAGGCCTTATTTGCAAATGTGGAGAGGTGTGTGGGTACTTTGCAAAATTGCCATAGTTTCTTTCCTATCCGTCGGATATAAATCGGACGGCCTATATTCTTGAGGATGGCGGGCACAACATCATCACCAACTCTGTTTTTATAAGAGTGTATTTTATGTATTTTATAAGAGTGTAGATGTAGAGTAGATACAAGTCGACATGTGGGCACGATGGTAGTGAGATAATGTGATGCAACACTAGAGGTGCCATGTGGAGCGTTTAACTGGTCAACTAGTCATGTCATGAGCAAATACAGAGTTGTACGTTGAGCCTGTGATTGTATAATAACCACTAAATGTAAATGGTGACCGTAATGAGTGGATTCTGAAGTCCAATGTACATATCGTGCTTTCGCTTCAAATACAATGATCGTCATTGCATATATCGCGAGAGAAAGATGAAACATGCGTGAATTTTACGGGGCTTACTTTTAGAGGACACGGAGATAGTTTTGTGTGCATACGTCAAAGGCGTCAGGGGGTATGCGATGGAGAGAGAGATGCTCTTCGCTTTCTCTTTATTATGACTAACTTTGTATATAGTATAAAAATATACAAATTCACGATTGCATAATAAATATCACTGTGGGCACCATGCAAGCATAAATTAGCGTCAGACTCCTCCATATAACTTTGTAATGTTGTATATATGTAGAAACACTAAAATAATTTTTGGCCACACTTTATTCAAAAGGAATGTTGTATGCGAAATAAACGTGAAGAAAGGGCTTTTAGATCAATGGGGTGCGTGATGTAACATGTGTGAATGTGTAGTTGATGCATTTGGCGGGGCCTAGAAAGGTATGTGTGTGTATTACGATTCGAGAGAGGCATGGATAGAGGGACCGACGGGGCGTGGGAGAGACAGCACGAGAAATGAGAGTGGTCTAGAGAGAGAGAGAGACGAATATGACGTCACGACAAGAGATTCCATTCCCTTGAGTGTGTATATGTAAGGGGGGAGGGAATAGAGGCACCAGGAGAAATTTTCTCTGTGTGTGGTGTTTGTGTTGGTATCTGTGGGTGTGAGAAGATAATGAGACGTGGGGGCAGAGGGTGTGTCACCGCGTGAGGTCCGTGGGTCGAGGTGAGGCCCTTCGTTCGGTTCCGTCCTGCGCCACATTGGTCGGCCCGTGACACATTTAGGAAGACCCATGGATGACTAGTCGTACAAGACAAAGATAGCAGAATTGTGAAGGACTCTGTGTCCACTGACAAAGCCAACTAGGATTTGTAACCCTAGGTTCTCGGACTAAGGTAACCCCTTTATCTACGATATTACTATTCATCCAACCTAACTTTAAGGGGCATCCTCTGAGAATGCTCTGCTAGAATCATACTAAATCGATTAGGAAGAGAGGTGTGAGACAATGCATGAGAGACAGGCGTAAAGATAATGTGCATACATGAGACACGTAGGCAGGTCCATGTATATAGAAAGGGTCGATGAGGATTGTGCATGTGTATGTTTGCGAGAGGAAGAGTGCTTGTGATAAAGGTTAGTGAAAACAGTTGTAAATGGTTACGAGAGGGAGGGAGGGTTATATCTAGAGCATGTGTGCGAGAAAGACACCTCGGGAGAGAGTGTATGAGCATGTGTGAGAGACCACCGATGGAGAGTGAAACTACACGTAAAAACTGCTATACACATTGATTAAAGATATAAATTGTATCCAAATATTAGGATGGGATCATGATATTTGCAATTCGCGTAAGGAGCGGTCATTGATCCATCAGACATCTAGATTCTATCGAATTTGAGCATGTCTATGTTATTATTCGACATAATTGATCCACATAGTTAGTATTTTGAACTCCAGACAATGCACCGCTTTAGCAATCGAATATAAACGTGAGTATAGTTCATGTTGTGTGTGTAAAGCACATTATACATATGAAAGTTACACAATGGACATTATAAATAGCTACCTATGAACTAGCATACATTTGAATTCAACTTAAGGTGGTTTAAAAAAATTGAATTCAACATGAAGTCCATTCAATTATTTGAATTTGATAGCATGGCATTTGTAAACCATACCTAAATTATGGGGGCACCAATCTTTGCTAGCTCCTCCATTCCAAAATAATCGTAGTTATAGGATTTTCAAGTGTCAAAATTTCAAAAAAGAAGCGGATAATTTAATGAGGTTTTCAAACATACAAGGTCAAATATAACGTTGTCTATTTAGGTCAATCCTCATAGTTCAAGAGTACTCTAGACGTGAATGCTTGTGTTTCAAAATTTCGAACGAAGCGCCAAAAGAGCCTCTACTACTTGAAACCGCGTGAGACCAATGTTTGGTAGTACAAGGAAATTACTTTTCTAATAACTCCGACCCGTGAAACCTACCGCCCGACGTCCAAAGGTCTAAACCGGGGTAGGTTTGTAGCTTCATCTAGACGCCACGCAACCGCATCCGAAAAACATTCATACACAATGGCCGCCCTAAGCGGACATCTTGTGGCCGAAATCGCTCCGCCCACTATTTGGGACACCTGGGATTACCATCCTACCCCCGACCCGCAGTAGGTCCGAAATTTAAGAGGGGGGCAAAGTTTGTACTTTCCCCAAATTTCAAACAACCGTGTCCCATCTTCTGTTCAAAAAAGCCAAAAACAAGCACGTCCCAGACCGAAACATGGTCCCCCCCCACCCGTCTGATTCCCCATTCGTACTCTATGGGCGCCAAAACTACCTCTCCACCAGTCGCGAAACCCCGGTGTCCTCCGTCCGCCACCCCATCCCATGTCACACCCTGATTTTCATGCCACAACACTTAGTCTAATAAAACATGATAAAATGTGGTTTGACAAAAACTTTTGTGTGTTTTGGTCTTTGCTTGATTTGATTTTTGTCTGCTGTTTGCAAGTGCTCTAAAAATCAAATAAATCCTCCAACTTCGATACTTCATTTCCTTGCCCCAAACTTCTGCCCAATGATCATGCCATGTGTATAGAGCAATATAGTATTTTCTTACAAAAATAATTTGGCCAAAAAGTATTTTCTAAAATTAGTTCTTCAAAACCCCCTGAATTGAGGTTTGCACTGCAAGTACTTAATTAAGGGCAGTAAAAATCTTTCCAAAAATATTTTTGACTCCTATTAGATATAGGATACCCAGAAACCACAAAAATATAATTTTAAAAGTTATTTTAATATTTTATTTAAATATTTTTCTTAAGGCCAGAAATGGTCTTTAATAGGGAAAAATTATTTTATTGTTTTCAAAATATTTGACAACAACCTAGGGAAACTCAGTGGACATATATTGTCCATATATAAGGGTTTCAACACATGGTCATGTTCAAAATATTGGCCAAATCCCTCAAAAACCCTTTCTGGATATTTAAAGCTTTTGAAATATTTACAAGGGAAATATTCTCCAAAAATTCCAAGAAAATTCTAGCATATCACATATGACATGTTTGATGGTCTTGCCAAGTCTCATGTCATGGAGAACAGTATAACCCATGAAACCCTCCCAAAACCACTTACATCCTTTTTCAAGTTTGAACAACTTTGCACTGCCAAACATGTCCAAATGTTCCCAAACCTTGTGAACATGCTCAAATGGTCTAATAATGCATCTACACCAAGTGGCACAAGTTGGAGAACAAGTTAACTTGATCAAAGTGCCCCAAAACCCTTCCTGTCCAGAACCAAATTTGAACAACTCTACATTGGCAACTTTCTCCTTTTGATCTCAACTTTTGTGGACATGCTCATAACCTCAAATGATGACACTACACCAAGTGGTGTATCAAGGAGAAATGATTTTCTCAACTAGATCTACACAAGTCCATTTCTGCTAATTTCTAGGGCTTACAAAAGTTGCATTGGCAACTTTTCCCAAACGAACTCAATATTGGTGAAACCCTGTCGGTGTACTAGAGTAGGGGTACCCTAGTATCCCGAACTTGTGCACGGGCAGTTGCAGCCCTCCGCGGCAAGGCTTACCGGGTGACCGCCAAGATCCTCCGTGCTTCCTTTGGAGCCATTCAAGAACAAAGTATTCAAGCCAAGGAGACGAGGCCCCGGCGAGGGAGCTTGGGAAGGCCACCCAAGGCACCTAGGAGACACGGCCCGGCAAGAGGAGCTTGCCGGGAAGGCCACCCCAGGCACTTACAAGATAAGGCCCCGGCAAGAGGAGCTTGCCGGGAAGGCCCGGTGAGCGACAAGCTTCCGGGCGCGACAAGACAACAACCGCGGCAAGGCGCTTGCCGCGGCAGACCACCTCTCTGTACCTACGCTCCAGCGCATCCGCTAACGTGTCGCATACAGGGCCTTCCTGTGCACGCGTGGCGAGAGAGGTCTGTGCAGCCAGCGGTGCGAGGTGGCAAGCAGCGCTGACAAGTTTGCCATCGTGGCGAACGGTGGCGCCTGACGGACCCTGTTTGCGCTGTTAGGGCGACTAGAAGGGCATTTAATGCCTTTGTCCCCTGCCGTCAGGGTTAGGTATAGTACATCGTACCTTTGTACAAGTAGGTGTACCAACCACCATTTTCCATTTGTACCCCGTCTACGTTGCCACTGCCGGAGCCCCTTGAGCATATAAAAGGAGGCCCATGCATAGCGTAGAGGGGGTTGGTCGATCAGTTCCCTCCACACTTAGTCTCGTTAGCAGCTCGTCTGTACTGTAGCACTCGAGCGCTCCTGAGCAAGAACGCAATACACCTAGACATGCAGCAGTAGGAGTATTATCTCTCCGGAGAGCTCCGAAGCTGGGTAAAACTCTCGCGTGCTTCGCCTCGATCTGCTCTTCGTGCAACCTCCGCTCCCCGCCGAACCGAAAGGGGCTCGGTCCGCCGGCCCCATAGGTGTTCGTGGGCCAGATCAGCCTGCCCCGACATCTTTGGCGCGCCAGGTAGGGGGCGTCGAGGTTGTGTGAACCTGATCCGGCGTCCACGCGAGCTAGATCTTCATCATCTTCGTCAACATGCCACCGAAGAAGAAGGCTTCGGCGGCAGAAGCCCCGTCCGCGTCGAACCCACCGCCACCGGAGCAAACAGGTGGTGGGGTAGACGCCGGCGGAAGAATGGACGGCGATGGGGGAGCTCACGGTGCTGCCAAGTCCAAGGACAAGGCTGCGCAGACCTCGGCGTCCGTACATGCACCGCGCCCGTCTCAGGAGGCGTGGGACCGACAGCGTCATGGCATTCACAATGCCATACGCTCGTTGGACCGAGATCGAGCTAGAGGATCTCGGGATGCTCCAGCATGCACGCCAACATCTTTGGCGCGAGTGAAACGCAGTTGCGGACGGGATCTTGCTCCTTCTAACATAGTTAGAAGTCCGAGCATATCCGCTCCTCGCGCCGTTCGCCATCGCCACCTGCCACTCCGGCGAAGATTTGGCGAGCGCAAGCTGCTCTGGATTACCCTCCAACGGCCGACAAGGTCGACGAATGGAGGGCCACCATTCGTAGTCTCATCGGCTTCGCCAGCGGCGACGCTCCGCGGCAACCGAGTGCATTGCTGCCGCGACAAGACTGCCAAACACGAGCCGGTGGTGACGAGACCGCTGGGGGTGCAACCACCATGCACTCTCCGCCCCGAAGGCCAAGATTGCCGACTCGCCGGATCCACCTCGGCAGCGACTCCACTGCGTCATCAGATCCACGAGTTCATCGCGATCAGCGCCAAGTTCTTCACAAACGACAGCAAGAGGACGCTCGAACTCGCATCGAGCGCCGAAGAGAAGCGCGACGTCAATCCGACAAGCGCGCTGGGCCCTCTGTCGACATCCACGCGCCCGAGGAACCAGGCGACTTGCCGTATGCGGTAGGTTGCCCTGCTTTCACTCGTGAGCTGCGGCAAGTCCAGTGGCCCAGCAAGAAAAACTTCAAGCCAGACGTACCGGAGAAGTACGACGGCAAGCCGCATCCGTCGGAGTTCCTCAGCATCTACACCATCACGGTGCAGGCTGCCGGGGGGCAAGACAACAAGATCCTTGCCAACTACTTCCCGCTGGTGCTCAAGCCCAATGTCAGATCCTGGCTCATGCACTTGTCGGACAACTCCATATCTTCTTGGGCAGATCTATGCCATCAGTTTGTCGGCGCCTTTACTGGTGCCACAAGCCCCATGGCCAAGAAAGCGACCTTCATCTGCTCGCCCGGAAGGAAGGAGAGCCCCAAGCAAGTATATTCAAAGATTCAGCCGTGTCTTGCACAACATCCCAGATGTCCACCACTGCCCGGTGATCGGTAGCGTTCCATCGAGCGTCGAAACCGCATGATGCGAGAGGAGATGGCGATGTGCAAGATCGAGAGACGTCGATGAGCTACTCATACTGGCCGACAAGTGTGCCTGTGGCGAGGAGGAGGAGACTCCCGGAGAAAATACCGAAGCAGGAGGATCGATAGTGAGGAGACCGCTCCAAAGAAAGAAGAGCGGCGGCGGGCAACAGGAAAAAGAAAGGCAGAGATGTGCTAGTTGTTGAGCGATCCAAGAACGGAGGTGGCGCCAAGAACGCCAAGGCTAGTAGCTCCGGCAAGGAGGTTGCCGCTGGCACCAACTGCCAATCTGTGGCGGTCGCCGACAAAGCGGGGACAGCTCCAAGAAGCGATCGCAAGATCCACCGCACCAAGGGTCATGACCTCCAGAGCTGCAAGAAGGTCGAGCAGCTTGTCGAGCAGCAGAAGGCTGAATACGAACGACGCGACAAGGAGAAGGCCCAGGAAAGTGCTGGAGGAGCTAGCAAGAAATGTCCCGGCCGGGGAGGGCGCCGCGGCAAGGCCAAGCAGCGGCAAGGAGACAGGCCGCCCCGCGGCCGTGACAAGGACGACGACGAGGACATGGATGACGACGAGGCCGATGAGCAGGAGTTCCAGAAAGCCACAGAGGTCACATGCGTTGTGGCGGTGCTTCTGCGCATACTTCGCACCACCAACTCAAGCGGTGGATGCGGAAGTCAATGCAGCAGAACCATCCATCGAGTCACGCAAGCCTCGAAATGGTCCAAGACGCCTATCATCTTTGATATTGAGGACCACCACGATCGTGTATCATGCGGTCGGTGCTTGCCGATGTTGGTTTCACCAACTATCCGCAACCTCAAGGTCACCAAGATGTTAGTTGACGGCGGGGCGGCTTGAACCTGATCTCCTCGCGGTGCTCGAAACTCCAGATCCACGATGGCGAGCTCGAAGAGACCGGCACATTCAAGGAATCAATCCGGGAAGGAGCAAGCCAAAAGGAAAGATCACGTTGCTTTGGTAACATTTGGCGTGAAGTTGAACTTCAGGGCCCGAGAGGGTCACCTTTGATGTTCTTGACTTTCCATTGCCTTACAATGGAATACTTGGCCGTCCAGCACTCGCCAAATTCATGGCGGCCTCTCACTATGCCTACAACATGCTGAAGATGCCAAGCCCGATGAGTGTCATCTCTGTCCTTGGCGACAAGAAGGATGCTCTTATCTGCGCCGATAAGATCTACCGGGAAGCAGCAGCCGCGACAGATTGCAAGCCACTTGTCATTTGAAGCTCCGGGGAAGAAGAAGACCGAGTCCGGCAAGAGCTCGATGCCCACTCGGCAAGCGCACCTCTTCGAGTGCTGCGCTACCGTCGAGGACGCACCATCGAGCTCCACCGGCAAGTGTAAGAAAGGCGATGACAGCTCCACGAGAGACCAAAAAGGTGTCCGCCCGGGGAGGACGGCGCTGGTGGTACCTTCACCATTAGTGCCTCTCTCAACCCTAAATAGGAAGGCGCGCTCGTTGCTTTCCTGCGGGCGAACGTCGACGTGTTTGCATGGCAGCCGTCGGACATCCCCGGTGTTCCCAGGAAAGTAATTGAGCACCATCTTGTCATTTGTCCTCATGCGCGGCCCGTCAAGTAGAAAGTCAGGAAGCAAGCAGTGGAGCGTCAAGAGTTCATCGCGGAAGAAATCAAGAAACTGGAAGCAGCAGGGCCTTGTCGAGGAGTGCTCCATCCTACGTGGTTGGCCAATCCTCGTAGTTGTTATGCATAAGGCTAACGGAAATGGAGGCTTTGTATCGACTTTACAGATGTCAATAAAGCTTGTCCCAAAGATCCATTTCCCTTGCCGCAAATCGACCAGATTGTTGACTCCACGGCCGGATGTGATTTGCTTTCATTTCTGGATGCATATTCAGGATATCACCAGATCTTCATGGCGGAAGAGGATGAGGAGAAGACCGCATTCATCACCCCATGTGGCACATACTGTTTTGTACGGATGCCCTTGGGTTAAAGAATGCTGGTTCAACGTTTGCAAGAGTAGTTCATGATGCTTTTGAGCCGCAAATGCATGTAAATGTGGAAGCCTACATGGATGACATAGTGGTCAAAAGCAAGGACAAGGCGACCCTAGTTCAAGATTTAGATGAAACCTTTACAAGTATGTGCAAGATCAACCTCAAGCTCAACCCCGAGAAGTGCGTGTTTGGAGTCCCTTCCGGCAAGCTTCTCGGGTTCTTCGTGTCTCAGCAGGGAATTGAAGCCAATCCCGACAAGATCAAGGCCATTGAGCAGATTGAAGCACCAAAGCGCGTCAAGGATGTACGAAGACTTGCCGGTTGCATAGCAGCTCTCAGCAGGTTCATCTCTAGATCTGCTGAGCGCGCCCTGCCATTTTTAAAAAATTTTGAAAAAGGCAGGTCTGATGCAATGGACTCCGGAAGCGGAGGCAGCGCTTCAAGACTTGAAGAGATACCTGTCCTCCACTCCAACACTTGTCGCACCTAAGCCACAAGAGAAGTTGCTGCTATATATAGCGGCAACCAATCAAGTGGTTAGTGTTGCGTTAGTAGCGGAGAGGGAGGCGGATGATGAGTTAGCAACCATGGCAGACACATCCAGCGACAAGCAGGGGGCTTCGCTGGCAAGCTCTGGTCCCGACAAGGACGAATCTGCTTGAGCGACGCATGACAAGATGCGAGAAAAAGGATGGTGCAGCGCCCAGTTTACTTTGTCGGTTCCCTTCTGCGAGGGGCTAGGTCAAGGTACTACGGTGTGCAGAAATTGCTTCGGCCTTCTCATGGCCTCGAGAAAGCTGCGCCATTACTTTCCGGCACATGAGATCCACAGCTTGTCACTCGCTTTCCGCTGAAGAGGATATCGCAAAATCCAGAGGCAGGCGGGATTGTCGAGTGGGCCTTCGAACTATCAGCTTTGGCCTCAAGTTTGAGAGCACTTCAACTATCCAAAGCGAGCATTGGCGGAGTTCATAACAGAATGGACACCAACGCCGGATGAAGAAATTCGAAGCAGCGTCCCGTCAAGGAAACAAGCAAAGAGTGGCTGATGTACTTTGATGGTGCCTTCTCGCTGCAAAGGCGCCCGGTGCGGCGTGTCGCTTGTCGCACCCACGGAGAGCACCTCAAGTACGTAGTCGGATGCACTTTCCCAAGGAGCAAGCAACAAACAATACAGCAGAGTATGAAGGTTTGCTTGCCGGTCTCGAGATCATGATGGACCTTGGGATCAAGAAGCTCATTGTCGGGGTGACTCACAACTTGTTATCCGCCAAGTGAACAAGAATTATCGAGTCCGTTGATGGAAGCTTATGTTGATGAAGTGAGGAAGCTAGAAGAGCACTTTGATGGCCTGCAAATGGAATATATTCCGAGAGCTCGTAATGACATTGCCGATGGCTTTGTCAAAGTGCGCCAGACTTAAATTACACAATGGAACCAGGGATTTTTGTGCTCAAGCTGACCCAACCGTCTGTAACACCACCAACTGGACAGAGCAAGAAGAGGAAGTTGATCTCTGGTGACTACTTTCCGCAGAGCTTCCCGAAGCCGCCGCCAAGAAGGTCCCCAAGATCGACACCAGCGATCTTGAGGCGATCTGCTCCGACAAGCCCTGAGGGTTGTTTCGTTGAAGCGAGCGCTCCCGACAAGTTTTGCTCGGCAAGCTTGCCGGGAACGTCAAGCTCCGGCTGAGCGAGGTTCTCGCCCAGCGGAAGCTGATATTCCCGCAGCAGCAGATGTGCCTTTAGTCCTTGTTGTCGAGCCGCAAGCTCCAAAGATGGGCGCATCAGATTGTCCTTTTCCTTGAGACGGAGAACTTCCGAAGAGCAAGAAGAAGCGGAAAGAGTAGCCCGGCGATCAAGTATGTACGGTTTGTCGGCGAACAACATGTCTGAAGGAGACTCAACGGTGTGAAATTGAAGTGTATTCACGGGAGGACGGACAAAAGCTGTTGGCGAGAGATACACGGAGGCATATGTGGTCACCACATTGGCGCCAGAGCACTTGCCCGGCAAAAGCGTTAAGCAAGGTTTCTTTTGGCCGACAGCCCTCCAGGATGCAACTGCACAAGTAACCAAGTGTGAAGCGGCCAGTTCCATTCCAAACAGATACACCAGCCGGCTCAAGCTCTCCAGACGATCCCTTTATCCTGGCCATTTTCGATGCAGGGCTCGACATCTCGGCCCCTTCCCCGAGCTGTCGGGGCTTTGAGTACTTATGCGTTGCAATCGACAAGTTCACAAAGTGGCGGAAGTGGAAGCGATGAGGAAGGTGACAAGACGGTCAAGATCAAGTTCTTGGTCGATTGTTTGCCGTTTGGAATCCCTAACAGGATCATCACCGACAACGGCACACAGTTCACAAGCCGCACCTTCATGCAGTACGTCCAAGATCTTGGCGCCAAGGTCTGCTTCGCTTATGTTGCTCATCCGAGAAGCAACGGTCAAGCGGAGAGGGCAAATGCTGAAGTGCTGCGCGGGCTCAAGACCAGAACTTTCGACAGGCTGCACAAGTGCGGAAGAAACTGGATTGAGGAGCTGCCGGTGGTTCTTTGGTCGATCAGGACGACACCAAATCGAGCCACTGGCCAGACACCTCTTGCTCTAGTCTATGGAGCAGAGGCAGTTCTCCCCATGGAACTCGTATACGAATCGCCTCGAGTGCTCGCTTATGATGAGCTTGAGCAAGAGCAGCTGCGACAAGATGACGTCTTTGCTCCTTGAGGAAGATCGTCTTCGAGCTCTTTGACGAGCTGCTCGGTACCCAGCAAGCTTTGCGCCGCTACCATAGCCGCAAAGTCGATGCCGAAGTCTCGAGGAAGGCGACCTTGTTCTTGGTAGCGTCCGATCCGCCAAGAATTCCAACAAGTTGACGCCGGAGTGGGAAGGCCCTTATCGGGTGAAACGAGTCACTAGGCCTGGCGATGTCCGCCTTGAGACCAAGATGGCATTCGGTGAGCAACTCACGGAATATTGAGCATCTTCGTAAGTTTTACCCATAGGCGCGGTTGCCGGAACCTGTTCCGGCAACCACCTTTTGTACAAGTCTTGCGGCTGATGCATGTAATCCTTTGTACAAAGCCGGGCGCAGACCCCGTGCATCAGTAAAGCTAGCGTGCTTCGCACACCTTGTCGATTTCATGCTTTTTACTTCTATTTGCATGCGTTATCTGACACTTTGTGCAGCACCTACCCCTGGTGAGTGATAACGAGCCACAAGGCTCCATATCTTTATTTTCTCTTCTTTCTCTTTCTCAAAGAAAGGAAGGTTCCCTCGCACACAAGTTTGCCGGGGGGAAAGGAGAAGATAATGGTGCGGACCAAGCGTCTCTCAAGGAAGTCTAGCCTTACCGGAAGCAAGCAGCGGAAAAGCTAAGTTGCCAAAGTTTGAGCAATCAGTTTTAAAAATTTAAGTTATCTTCCTTGAACGCACCGAACTTTGTATGGAAAACACATGCTTGTGAAGGAACCAATTACGTAGCTAGTCGGCGCCCTTACTTTGTTTCGAGTCCGCTCAACAACTTAAGTGAGCTGCGACTAGTTGCGACAAGGTTGCTTGTCGGAAGCGGCACCGCCAGGCTGGCGATGTTCACTTTTCGGCGCTTTCATGGCTCAGTGCCAGCGCCCGACAAGTTCCCTAAAAGCGTAAGGCAAAAACATACAAAGGAAGGAATCAAGTAAAGGAAATAACATAGCAATTGATACTCAAAATAAAGTTATATTACAATATAGCTTGCCGCAGCTCTAATGGATTGTTCCTATGACATGACCAGCGGCGGCAAGAGAAAGAGAAAAGCAGGCGGCCTAATCTACGCGATCGCCCTCAACCCTCTTGATTCCGCTCACCCTGTCCACAATGGAGTGCGACAAGGGTCTTGAGCGCCTCCACATCAGCATCCGTGGCAGGGACTTGAGGGCGTTGGTGAGGTTGAGGCCTGGTTGCGGAAGGCCACCTTCATCATCACCTTTTGGAGGGCTCCCGCGCAGATCTGGCGCGACTCCTCGGCCAGCTGTTTTGGGACCTCTTCCCGGAGTCGCTGGAGAGCCGTCACCACACCCTTGAAGAACAAGCTGAGCTTGGCGCTGGGTTGGAGATGCTCGTCGGAGGAGTATCCAAGATCCACCATCCCGGCTCCATCGGCTCCCCTGTGGATGGCTGCAGCAGTATCCACGAGACCCTCGGTCCGGTGCTCCACATTCTCCCTCAAGGCACTCTGCAGGCAACAGATTCGCCAACAGCTCCTCGTCGGCCTTGATCTTCTCCTTCAAGGCCACCTCCCGCTCCTTGGCGCCGTCCAGTGTCCCGAGTCAAAGTAGTTAGCTTCAACTCAAGATCTGCATTGGAGTCCTGGCGTGGCGCTGAGCTCCTTGCTCCTCTCGGCGAGACGGCAGCCTGCAGCTTCGCCAAGAGTGTAGGCGTCCTTCTCGGCGCTCGTGCTTGAGTGCAGCAAGCTCCTCGCCACTCTTCTTGAGGCTGGCCTCCAAGCTGCGCCACCTTCGTCTCCAGCTCCTTCTTGGCGGCCTCGGCAAGATGCGGCAAGATCCATTGCCTCCTTGAGAGCCCGCCAAATGTTTCTCGCACATGGCGAGATCGTCCTCGTGGCTATCTAGGTTAACCTTCCGCTGCGCCAGCTCGCCTTCCTCTTGTGAGACAGTTCTCGGCGGCAAGCCGCTGTTCCTCCTCGTTGCAGCCTTCTCGAGGATGAAGGCCTTGCGCTCCTCGGTGAGTTGCTCGCTCCTCCGCCAAGGACCGGAGAGCTTCACGGTTGCTGACCCGGAGCTCCTTGGCGTGCTTCTCGATGTCTGCTCCGCCGCGACAAGCGCCTCCCGGGATGCCAGTTTGGCTTGTCGGGCGCGGTAGAGCGACAGCAGCTTCCGCAGCAGCTGCTCCTCCTCAGGCTCGCCGCTGCTGCTGCTTGGCGCGTCGACTAGCGTCAACCCAGCAGAGGCGAGCAGCTCTTCATCGAAGGTTTCTCCTTCGGCCGGTGCCTGAGCTCGACTCTCATGGGAGCTTGATGAAGACGCCGCCGCCCGGCCTTCAAGTAGGCGCTGGCCGGGCTCTTCGAGCCCGACAGCTGCAGCGCGGCGGAGGGATCAGCGGTCGATGTAGCGCTGGCGCTCCTGCGGCCTCAGGTGCGTCGGTCACGATCGCGGACCTCGCCCGGCTTCTGCGGCGGCGGCAGCTTCGGGTGGCCTCTTCGCCGGTAGGCTCGTCAGCGCCGGCTTCTTCTTCCACGGCGGCGGCTTCGTTAGTGTTGTCGTGCACGTCCTCCTCGCCGGCGACCTCGGTCTCCATCGGCTCTGTTGCGGACGGATGAAGAAAGTCAAGCAAATATTCAAAGACAAAATCAGAAGAAGAAAAACACAAGGGAAGTACTCAGGCGAGAAGGTTACCGGCGCCGGGCTGCGGTCATGGTCTCCGCCGCCAAGGGATCGCTGGTGCCGTCCCTTGCCGGAGAGCTGCCCCTTGCCGGAGAAGGCTCCCTTGCCGGAGAACGCCCTTGCCGGGAATCCAACCTTGGCGGCGTGGTCGAAGCGTATGAGGCTGCTCTGCTCCTACACAAGTCAACAGTCAGATATCAGCAAAGGAAAAAGCACCCATGCACGCCGAACATCAAGAAGTAGACCATATACTTACGCTGGGGGCTGCATTGAAGGAGAGTTGCCTCATCCGGCAAGGTGGTCTCGGACGCGCCTCCTGCCGTCGTAGTAGGTTCGTCCTCGACGACAATCACCGGGGTCTTGGCTCTCTTCGACATCCTCTGGGCCAGGCGTCACGAAAAGGAATGGATTCGAGTAAAGCGAGATCGATACAAGACAAAGCAACAAATCGAAGAATTACAAGTACAAAGAAGGAATCTTACTCTTCCTCTTCCTCGTCGGAGCTGAGCGCGGAGAGGTCGACTGGCCCGCCTCCCGATGCGACGAGGCGGAGGAGGGCTCCCTTGGGCGCTTGGCGGGAGCAGGACCGGTGGCCTGCGAGGGCCTGCTCGATTGCAGCGGCGTGAGGAGCTCCAGCAACAAGATGCTTCCGGTGGAGCGCGTCACAAGGCGCTTGTGGCCGTTAGCCCGTCTGCCGCCCAGCTGCGTCTCGGCCTTGAAAGACGCCTTCTTGGTGGAGCCGGTGGCTCCGCTCGCGGCAAACTGCTTGGAGGTGGGGAGGATGCACCCTCGGCGGGCTCGCTTGACTCGGCTTCAGGCTCGGCAAGCTCTTCCTCACTGACGAACTCCTTTCGCTCGACAAGGCTTGACGCCTCGGCTGCCTCTGCCTCCTCCACAGTGAAGCCAAACTCGCCCGCGGCAGTGGCTGCCGCCGCCTCTTCCAGCCTGGTGGCGTCGCTGCATCTCATCGTCGATGAGTGTCATGGTGAGGCCCCTACGCTTTCGTCGGGCGGATGGCATTTCCACTAGATTGTCAAAAACTGCCGCACCACGTCATCTGCGGCTCTTGCCAAGTGGGGACAATTCCATGGGAGTCACACAACGGCATCATTGCACGGATGCGGTCAAGCGACGAGTTGTTGCACAATGAACGACGCCTCGGCAACCTAAACATCTCCGGATGATCAGGATCAGGCTTGAACAGCACTAAGAGCATTGCGTCAAGCTCCAAGACAGTGGAGTTGAAGTTGAGGCCTGGGCGCAGCCTCATGATGTCTGCTGCGTTCTGAAATTCTCAGGCAGGTCTCCTTCTCTCGCAAAGAAGCGCGTGGCGAAGAAAGTCCGGCGCCAACAAGGTGCCAAAGATGAGTCCGGCAAGTGCGAGGCGGAGGATTCGGGTAATCGCGATCTTCAACCTAAGCGTCCTCCGGGGCCAGATTGCTCCAATCATTGCAGCGTACTCTCGGGGGTTTGTATTTGGCGGTAAAAGGCTGCGGGTTCTCCTCAACAATCCAGCACCAATCTGCCCTCCACTCCTCCCATTTGCTACGGAGCTCTCCCTCCAGATAGGCCTCCTTCTTGCCGACCACAGAGACCCAAGCAATTCCTCGGCAAGGGGCTCTCCTCTCTCGGCTCGGGGTAAAAAGAAGTAGCGGAAAAGAGCTACATTTGGGTGGACTCGACAAAATTTTCGCAGAGATGTGCGAAAACTGCCATGGTCGAACGGCGTTGGGGGTGAAATCAAGGAGGCGGAACCCGTAGGGTGTTCATAATGTCACGAAAGAACTTCAGAGAAGGGCGGGCGAGCCCGCAGAGAAGAAGAGCGAAGAAGGGATACCCCATCGGGGCCAGTTCTGCAGCAGTGGCGGGAGTACCTTCGCGGCGCTGGATGCGTCTCCGTCGACTTAAGAGGTAGTAGTTCTCCTTCAACTCCCTCGCGGCGAGCTGAGGGGAAGGCAACCCGCTCCTTCCAGCGCCTCGGCCGACTTCACGGTCTTCCCTTGTCGGCTTCGGGCCCATGGCGGAGGCGGTGGAGGAGATCGTGGCGTTGAGGGTGCCGAGTGGCGATGAAGCGGAGCGCTGCTCTCTTTCAGCCTTGAGAAGAAGGGGGAGCAACGGTGGTTTTTCGATGGGACAAAGAATCGGCAAGGTAGGCGACGTGCCCTGCTTCCCCGCTTATAAAGAGGAGGGAGGCGGACGTTCCGATTTTCCGAATAAAGAAACCCCACGATCTCGCCCACGATCTCTCACACGATGCCACGTTCGATGCGTGCTGCCTGTGGGGAGGCGTGGTGGGTCCGGGGTAAGTTATGGTGTGACCGGGCGCGTGTGCCCGTGCCCTGTTTTGGGCTGGCCCAACAAAGCACTTCGGCACCGTGTGTGGCCCAGGCAGGGCTCTGGCCGGTGTACTAGAGTAGGGGTACCCTAGTATCCCGAACTTGTGCACGGCAGTTGCAGCCCTCCGCGGCAAGGCTTACCGGGTGACCGCCAAGATCCTCCGTGGTTCCTTTGGAGCCATTCAAGAACAAAGTATTCAAGCCAAGGAGACGAGGCCCCGGCGAGAGGAGCTTGCCGGGAAGGCCACCCAAGGCACCTAGGAGACAAGGCCCCGGCAAGAGGAGCTTGCTGGGAAGGCCCGGTGAGCGACAAGCTTCCGGGCGCGACAAGACAACAACCGCGGCAGACCACCTCTCTGTACCTACGCTCCAGCGAATCCGCTAACGTGTCGCCCTGGGGCCTTCCCAGGCGCGTGTGGCGAGAGGCTGTGCAGCCAGCGGTGCGAGGTGGCAAGCAGCGCTGACAAGTTTGCCATCGTGGCGAACGGTGGCGCTCGACGGTCCCTCGCTTTGCCGTTAGGGCGACTAGACGGGCATTTAATGCCTTTGTCCCTATTTGTCGGGTTAGGTATAGTACACCTGTACATCGTACAAGTAGGTGGACCAACCACCATTTTTCCATTTGTACCCCGTCTCACGTTGCCACCGCCGGAGCCCCTTGAGCATATAAAAGGAGGCCCATGCATAGCGTGAGGGGGTTGGTCGATCAGTTCCCTCCACACTGGTCCTCGTTAGCAGCTGGCTAAATGCATCGTAGCACTCGAGCGCTCGAGCAAGAACGCAATACACCTAGACATGCAGCAAGAGGAGTATTATCTCCGGAGAGCTCAAGCCGGGTAAAACTCGCGTGCTTCGCCTCGATCTGCTCTTCGTGCGACCTCCGCTCCCCGCCGAACCGAAAGGGGCTCGGTCCGCCGGCCCCATAGATGTTCGTGGGCCAGATCAGCCTGCCCCGACAAACCCCTTATTTTCTCATGCTATTTGACCCTGTCAAGCCTTATAACAAGAGGAGTTCATCTTCTTGCCCAAACCAGCAACAAACACCTTCTGTCATTTTATTAAAACCCCTGTTTTGACCACTTCCACTCTTCTCCATGGCCTCAACTTTTTACCACAGCCCCTCCTAGTCCCCTTGCACCTCCAGTAGCAATGGCAAATCCATAGCTCAATTATTCGAGAGGTAAAACCCCACTTTCTCTCTCTGGACAGCCCATTTCCCTCTCTCCCTCAACCTCTCTCCTCTCCTACTGGCTATCCAGGGCATCCAAGGCCCTCTGCCCTTTGTTTACTCCTCCCTAAAGAACCTAGACAGAAGTGGCCACGCCCTACAAGCCAAAGGCATGCAATTGGCGTGCTCCAGAGCGTGCTACAGTGCACACCCGCACTGTAGCCGCCCCCTTCCAACCGCTTCCGGCCACCTAGGGCCTCCCCCTCGTGTCCCCCGAGGTCACCTCGACGTCCGTAGCACGCTACACTGCCGTCCCCCTCCTCTCTCTCCCTCTCCGGATCTCCTCACAGGCGTGACAGAGCACCGCCTGAGCTGCTTAGTAGCTGGCCATGGCGCAGGACCCGCTTTGCCGCGTTCCCCGCTCCCTCTCTTCTCCCCCTGGGCGTAGTCCACCCCCACGAATGCCTTAGACACGGCGCATCACCATTCCGAGGCCCGTAGCGACAAGCACGCAGGCTCGCCGGGCGATAAGCCCACGGTGAGCCGAGGCCTTCGCCATATAAAGCCGCCCCAGGCCTCCATCTGGATCCTCTTCGCCCCCTCTTCCTCCTAGAAGCCCCTTGACCCATCCAACCCTCTTCCCGATCCCCCCGTCGCTCCCCACGACCGAAGCCGAGCCGCCAGACTTTGCTTAAATTCGTGCCAACCCGAGCTCACCTCCCTCCGTTTCCTCCACCCAAAGATTCCCCGTGGTCTGGAGACCCTCCCCACCTCCTCGAACCGTCGCAGGGATGCACGAACGCCGAGAGCTGCGGATGGCCGACGACCTCCTCAGCCGCCATCCAAGCCGTCACCACTATGGCCATCCTCAGCGTGCGTGAAGCACCTAGACGGATGCGTCGCAGCCTCCCCGAGCACGCTGGTGGGTAGAGCGTCGCGGAGATGCTCTGTAGCCCGGCAATCGCCGGGCGGAGCCGCTCCTCCGCGGCCGAGCGCGGGGAGGTTGAAGGCGACTGCCACGGGCCCCACGATCGGCGACCCAGAGGGCGGGCCCGCCCATTTAAGAGGAAGCAGCTCGGCCGAATCCGCCTTTTGACGTCGCCCGTCGCCCAAGGTGGCCCAGCCGGTTGCCCAAAGGTCTTACAGCTGCGAATCACGCATACCGTGCATTGTTTAGGTATAACACGAATATTGTCCTTTTTCTTTTCCAGAGAACTTCAAGAATCCATAAACTATTCAAATAGTGTCCAAATTCGATGAATCAAATTTCTACTGACTCCATAAATCATGTTCTATTTAGTGGGCCACAGTTGACATTTTTGTTGTTCTTAGTTTTCACTTTGGACCCTTTAAAAAGGTCATTTATCCACATAAGTCCACTTCAAAATCCATATTATATTCATTTCAACTCCAAATCCAGTGAAACCAATTTCTAAATGTTTCTAAAATCATGCCTAAATTAATGGGTACTTTTACTCATTTTTATAAAATGGCATTCTGTGTACAACTTGTGGACCCATCAAATCCATTGATTCCATCATATCGAAATGTTTAGAAATATCCATTGATCCACTTCCAATGAAATCACTTTGGTCATTCCTCATATGACCAGAGGTATCCAATAAAAGTCAAATTAATATTTTTAGAGCACTTTTATTTTCTGCCTTGTTGTGTTGCTTATTGTGTTGTTTCCGACGTTAGTTGATGAAGTAAACGAAATACTCGGAGATGGACGGAAGGATTGAAGACTCGAGGAGCCGTGCAAGCAGCCCTTTGACCATGTCTATGAAACCCTTTTATGCATGTCATATAGCACCATATTGTTGTTGCAACGGAATCATGATGAGGTTGTAACCACTTTGATGGTTTGCCACCGTACTTCCTCGTTGATACTTGCATTGTGCATGACCCTACCTTCTTATGAGGGTTATGCCGGTGGGAGTAGATAGGATGCTAAAGTAGATGCTACGCAAAAAGGGACGGGTATATGCATGGTGAAGGAGTCAAAGCATTTTTAAAAGACTTTTCAAAAACCCCGTCGGGTGCCACTTATGCCCGAGGGAGATGATGAGATGGGTAACCACTTGATGACGAAGTGGTGTACCGAGGCAATTGTGTGTGGTTTTCTAAAACGGATTAGATTTAAGATTTGTCGACTGTCCCAACCTTACATGCGCAACCACTCTACCCTTATATGGGAAAGGGCATTACTGATTACCTAGGCCGATACTAGCTTGGAGCCCGCATTACTAGTGACGGGGGAGAGTTGGTGCTCTCTCTCGGGACGGGTCGTGCTGTAGGGCGGCCATGACTGTCTTCTGAGGGCACCGGATACACCGTTGTGTCCCTCTCGGATGTTACGATCTCGAGTGAGTCTCGTATGATGTACATCGTGAGGATACTGGAACAACGAGTGGACTCCTTGTTAGTGTCGCCTAGGGAAAGGTAGTGATCGGGTGCTTACCTGTGGTACTTGAGGTATCGCTGGTCGTGGATGACATGAAGTTCCCGGATCTTGTGGGTAAAGTGTGCAACCTCTGCAGAGTGTAAAACTATTCGAATAGCGGTGTCCACGGTCAAGGACAGTTGGGTGGTGCCGCTTAAACTACGCCCGAGTTTACAACCAAAGGTGTGTGAGTTGATAAAACTACTTGGGTCAAGTCAAAGGACTTGACATGATTGAGTCGGGTTGGTGCCCACTCTATTTATGTTGATATCTCGTAACCTGTCCTCATGGTTACTTGAATTCTCATGATGCATGTCTTACAAGTTGTTGAACATGTCATTGCACTCAAAACTAGCTTTCGCAAAAATTTACCTATATCATGCATTGTTGTATCTCGAACCAAAACATGGGTTGCTTGTGAGTACATTCAAAGTACTCATTGGCTTGCCACCGGTTATTTTATTGGCGGTGCATGAAAGAACATGATATGATGAAGAATACTTGATGTGAACATGCGAGCTAGGACGCTTCCCAGTCAGAATGCGTGTAGGGTAAAGGCAGATGGCATGGGTCCAAGTTATCGACGAAGATTTCCGCTGTGATGATATACTCAAGACTTGACCATAATGGTCCTACTTGTGTAAAACGGTATGTATGGATGTAAGACTCTTGTTATTCAGCTTCTATGTGTTCAGTGAGCATTGATCTCTGGGATCACTGTACACGTGCATTCGGTGATCACGACTTATGAGTCGGGGTCCCCACAGAGCTGGTATCAGAGCCATCCTGAATGTAGGAAGCCTTAGTTAGCATGGTCGTTAGTTAGGGTAAAACTATTTACAAAACTATTACAAGTTTTCAAAACTATCTATACTTCTCTTCTCTTCTCAGTTTTTCAAAAACTAAGGTATACTTTCCCCATCGATCTCTTCCCTTTAAAATTATTGCAAACGGTCGCTAGAAGGAGTACACCTTGCCAAACACTCACCCACCTCTTCTGAACCCAAGATTCGCGACACCACAACAAGACGATGCCAACAGAAGATACGCCTTTGAAGAATGAGGACATGAAGACCCAGAGGATGGTGACACCTTTGAATTTGCCCAGTGATGATGCAACCTTGTCCTATGACGATCAGGGTGTAAGATATGCAAGACCATGATAGGCATCGCTAATAGAGCAACCATGTCCTTACCGTTGTTGTATCGACAACCACCGGTGGATGAGAACCTCGCCATTTGGTCCGCCTCACTATAGTGAGCAGGAAAACGGTTCTCTTCATCCCCCGCTCTTGGTGTCGATGTTTTCATCAACATAACCGACATGTTGGACCTCTACTATGCCTTGTTAATGTCCTTGCATAAAGGATTGCAAACCTGGTACCATCGACGCCTTAGAAGACAAAAAGGGATTGTCATGATTAAGAAGACAACAGAAGACCGAGTCAATGCCTGCTACGAGAAGCCACCTCCACCCCGTCAGCTCATCAGGTGAGAGATTGTTGAAGATTCTTCAAGCCAACCCGGATTGTTTCATCGAACAACTACAAGAGACGTAGCAACACACGAGGAAAACCTGTGAGATCTGCACGAGGCACGGAGCAAAGCACGACTCATCAATCCGAGAACCCCTAGGGTAGGATGAGTCGTGTACCCCCTATGCGCAGTCGAGTCCATATGATGGTTCGAATTGAACCATGATTGTGTGTTGCTTGATTTTATTTGTTTGTGTTTTGGTATCAGTCGCCCTTTTTGCCCTAGGCAACAAGTACGCAACTATATCACCTGCCTTATTTTGTTGTTTGTGTTTGGCCTTTTTGGCACTTGTTTGTTTACACCTGCACTATAGAACCCCCTTTAGGCATCCCCCTTTATGCTACTTATCCCTCTCATCTCTCTCCTCAACTGGAGACCAGCAAGACAAGATGCACCAAGGAATACGCTTGGCGACCAACTAGCATGAAGACTTTTGTTGCAGCCTCCTCGACCAAGTGAAACCACAGAGAGTTATGTTTAACCCTCCAGACTAGAAACCCATTCCTAGACCCTTCGAGACTTCATGAGATACCCCAGTCCTTAACCATGTGCTTAACCCACAGAATTGCAAGAGAACCAGTTAAGCATCTGTAAACCTCGCACAACACTGGGTTCATTATGGAACTAGTGGACATAGTGAACAAGCACATTATCATCCTAATATAGCACCAGGAATGACGATGCCATATGGAAGACCAGTTTGAGGATATAGGAATTGAGGAAAAATGACTTGATGAGTTTATATCAGTGACCTCGAGGAATTATTTGAGACTCTTCGGAGGATTATAGGGCTTTCATGTTGGTAGATGAACTTGGTGGGATCATTAATATAGAGTAGCATAGCTTTCATTACCCCTGGATAAATTGGATTTAGTGGGACAATTAAGATCGCAAGCTGAATTCTTGGAAGTATGAGGATTTGACTTAGCCAGGGAATATTGATAGGAGATAGTTGACGTTATGATAATGACTTTGGGGAAGCATGTAGGAATTCTCGTGGACATGAGATTTGGATTTAAATAGGTAATCCTAGTTGAGTATAGGTGGTGAGTAAGTCTACATGGTTCCGAGTAAATTGGATTTAGACTGATGATCTTGATCATGATACCATGTTTCTTGGAGGACAATAAACTAGGAGATTGGATTAATTGTCGGAGTTTATATAAGCTTGACCTTGGAGTTTACTTGACCATGATAATGGAATTGGTGGACTTACTATAGTAGAGACAACCCTTTCAAGTATTTGGGGATTATGTGGACTTTAGGAGATCATGTGGAACATCATAAACATTGGATTTGTATAATTAAATGTATTATGTAGTGATTGATGGAAGTTAATGGGTTGTTGGTTGATTCATAGGAAGGAAACAAGATCTTGGAGTGGCTTACGACGTGTTTCCTTAGGATAGAGGTGCTTTATCTTAGACCTTGGAAGAATAGGCTGAGCACTTGGATTGTCACGTTCAAGCTTAGCAGCTTATATGTTCTACCCATGGATTTTAGGGGTAGACATACATATGAGTTTGGGGATTGTAGACATATATGATTTTGTTAGACCCCCTCTCGAGAGTCATGAGGATATGAATGACATGAGTGATGATTGGAGTTGACCTATACGAGATGATCCTTTTGGTAATATGATGTGAAGACTAGGTAGAACTATTGGCATCTCAGAAACTGTGCTCAAGGATGGGATGATGAACATTCACTCGCACACTAGAATCCTTGAAACCCTTACGCCCTACCAAGCCACAACATGGCCGGATCCTGACCTTGGGCTTTGACTCTAGATCGATAAGACCTTGGCCAATACTCAACCGTGACCATCACCAATGCCTCAGCCCACTTTACGCACCCCATAGACTTCATGGAGTGCTTGGACAAGTTAGTTGTCATCTTTCTTTGATGACATACTCGTCTACACGAAGACGGAAGAAGAATCGTTGAGCTGGTCAAGGAACATCTGAAGATCGTCATGTCTAGGAGGAAGAACTACACCAACCACCATCTTCAAGAAGTATACCTCCGCATCAAAGACCAGGCATATCTGCAAACCACTTCTCTCTAAGGAACCAAGCATTTCCATGACAAGGATACCCACACCAAGATTCATCGGCCCTCTTCGAGATCACTCCAAGATTTAACAACCCCCTCAGAGATCGCCACAAGATGAAGAGAAGACAATTACCAGATGGAGTTACCACCTGAGCTACCCACTGTGTGTAATGTTTCCACATGACACAACTCCGGAAGTGTTTTCGACTTCCTAACTAGCCCGATCACTAACAAGGACATCGATCACCGAGCCATCGACCTCCAGCCCGATCCAACCTGATCTAACGCGAGAGACCCATTAGCAACCTGGATCAAGAAGAGCGTCATACACGAAGCCGCACCATCAAGTACTTCAAGCTCAATGGAGCACCACACGGAAGAAGAAGCTATATGAGGACGTGAAGACTACCCCAGATCTAAGCTTCCATACTCCTTTCCGCGCCTAGTCTGGGAATCTCGGGGACGAGATTCTTGTAAGGGGGGTAGGTCTGTCACACCCTGATTTTCATGCCACAACACTTAAGCTAATAAAACATGATAAAATGTGGTTTGACAAAAACTTTTGTGTGTTTTGGTCTTTGCTTGATTTGATTTTTGTCTGCTGTTTGCAAGTGCTCTAAAAATCAAATAAATCCTCCAACTTCGATACTTCATTTCCTTGCCCCAAAGTTCTGCCCAATGATCATGCCATGTGTATAGAGCAATATAGTATTTTCTTACAAAAATAATTTGGCCAAAAAGTATTTTCTAAAATTAGTTCTTCAAAAATCATTGAATTGAGGTTTGCACTGCAAGTACTTAATTAAGGGCAGTAAAAATCTTTCCAAAAATATTTTTGACTCCTATTAGATATAGGATACCCAGAAAACACAAAAATATAATTTTAAAAGTTATTTTCATATTTTATTTAAAAGCTTTTTCTTAAGGCCATAAATGGTCTTTAATAGGGAAAAATTATTTTATTGTTTTAAAAATATTTGACAACAACCTAGGGAAACTCAGTGGACATATATTGTCCATATATAAGGGTTTCAACACAAGGTCATGTTCAAAATATTGGCCAAATCTCTCAAAAACCCTTTCTGGATATTTCAAGCTTTTGAAATATTTACAAGGGAAATATTCTTCAAAAATTCCAAGAAAATTCTAGCATATCACATATGACATGATTGATGGTCTTGCCAAGTCTCATGTCATGGAGAACAGTATAACCCCATGAAACCCTCCCAAAACCACTTCTGTCCTTTTTCAAGTTTGAACAACTTTGCACTGCCAAACATGTCCAAATGTTCTCAAACCTTGTGAACATGCTCGAATGGTCTAATAATGCATACAGACCAAGTGGCACAAGTTGGAGAACAAGTTAAGTTGATCAAAGTGCACCAAAACCCTTCCTGTCCAGAACCAAATTTGAACAACTCTACATTGGCAACTTTCTCCTTTTGATCTCAACTTTTGTGGACATGCTCATAACCTCAAATGATGACACTACACCAAGTGGTGCATCAAGGAGAAATGATTTTCTCAACTAGATCTACACAAGTCCATTTCTGCTAATTTCTAGGGCTTACAAAAGTTGCATTGGCAACTTTTCCCAAATGAACTCAATATTGGTGAAACCCTTATTTTCTCATGCCATTTGACCTGTAAAGCCTTATGACAAGAGGAGTTCATCTTCTTTCCCAAACCAGCAACAAACACCTTCTGCCATTTTATAAAAACCCCTGATTTGACCACTTCCACTCTTCTCCATGGCCTCAACTTTTTACAACAGCCCCTCCAAGTCCCCTTGCACCTCCAAAGAGCAATGGCAAATCCATAGCTCAATTATTGGAGGGTAAAACCCCACTTTCTCTCTCTGGACAGCCCATTTCCCTCTCTCCCTCAACCTCTCTCCTCTCCTACTGGCTGTCCAGGGCATCCAAGGCCCTCTCCCCTTTGTTTACTCCTCCCTGAACAACCTAGACAGAAGTGGCCACACCCTACAAGCCAAAGGCATGCCCTGGCATGCCATCGGCGTGCTCCAGAGCGCGCTACAGTGCACACCGGCACTGTAGCCGCCCCCTTCGAACCGCTTCCGGCCACCTAGGGCCTCCCCCTCGTGTCCCCCGAGGTCACCTCGACGTCCGTAGCACGCTACACTGTCGTCCCCCTCCTCTCTCTCTCTCCCTCTCCGGATCTCCTTGCGTGCGGACAGAGCACCGCCCGAGCGCGCCAGTCGCTGGCCGCGGCAGGGACCCGCTTTGCCGCGTTCCCCGCTCCCTCTCTTCTCCCGCTGGGCGTAGTCCACCCCCGCGAATGCCTTAGACACGGCGCATCACCATTCCGAGGCCCGTAGCGACAAGCACGAGCTCGCCGGCGCATGAGCCCACGGTGAGCCGAGGCCTTCGCCATATAAAGACGCCCCAGGCCTCCATCTGGATCCTCTTCGCCCCCTCTTCCTCCTAGAAGCCCCTTGACCCATCCAACCCTCTTCCCGATCCCCCCGTCGCTCCCCATGGCCGAAGCCGAGCCGCCGGACTTCGCTTAAATTCGTGCCAACCCGAGCTCACCTCCCTCCGTTTCCTCCACCCAAAGACTCCCCGTGGTCCGGAGACCCTCCCCACCTCCTCGAACCGTCGCAGGGATGCACGAACGCCGAGAGCTGCGGATGGCCGACGACCTCCTCCGCCGCCATCCAAGCCGTCACCACTATGGCCATCCTCAGCGTGCGTGAAGCACCTAGACGGATGCGTCGCAGCCTCCTGAGCACGCTGGTGGGTAGAGCGTCGCCGGAGATGCTCTGTAGCCCCGACAATCGCCGGCGGGAACCGCTCCTCCCCGCGGCCGGAGCGCGCGCGGGAGGTTGAAGGCGACCTACCACTGGGCCCCACACGTCAGTGACCCAGAGGGCAGGGCCCGCCCGTTTAAGTGGAAACGGCTCGGCCGAATCCGCCTTCGACGTCGCCCGTCGCTCAGCGTGGCCGAGCCGCTGGCCGGCCCAAGGTGTCGCAGGTCTTTGAATCGCCTGTGCACAGTTTAGGTATAACCGAATATTGTCCTTTTTCTTTTCCAGAAAACTTCAAGAATCCATAAACTATTCAAATAGTGTCCAAATTCGATGAATCAAATTTCTACTGACTCCATAAATCATGTTCTATTTAGTGGGCCACAGTGGACATTTTTATTCTTCTTAGTTTTCACTGGACCCTTTAAAAAGGTCATTTATCCACATAAGTCCACTTCAAAAATCCATATTATATTTATTTCAACTCCAAATCCAGTGAAACCAATTTCTAAATGTTTCTAAAATCATGCCTGAATTAATGGGTACTTTTACTCATTTTTATAAAATGGCATTCTGTGTACAACTTATGGACCCATCAAATCCATTGATTCCATCATATCGAAATGTTTAGAAATATCCATTGATCCACTTCCAATGAAATCACTTTGGTCATTCCTCATATGACCAGAGGTATCCAATAAAAGTCAAATTAATATTTTTAGAGCACTTTTATTTTCTGCCTTGTTGTGTTGCTTATTGTGTTGTTTCCGACGTTAGTTGATGAAGCAAACGAAATACTCGGAGATGGACCAGAAGGATTGAATACTCTGAGGAGCCAGGCAAGCAGCCCTTTGACCATGTCTATGAAACCCTTTTTATGCATGTCATATAGCACCATATTGTTGTTGCAACGGAATCATGATGAGGTGGTAACCACTTTGATGGTTTGCCACCGTACTTCCTCGTTGATACTTGCATTGTGCATGACCCCACCTTCTTATGAGGGTTATGCCGGTGGGAGTAGATAGGATGCTAAAGTAGATGCTACGCAAAAAGGGACGGGTATATGCATGGTGAAGGAGTCAAATCATTTTCAAAAGACTTTTCGAAAACCCCGTCGGGTGCCACTTATGCCTGAGGGAGATGATGAGATGGGTAACCACTTGATGAAGAAGTGGTGTACCGAGGCAAGTGTGTGTTGTTTTTGAAAACAGATTAGATTTAAGATTTGTCGACTGTCCCAACCTTACATGCGCAACCACTCTACCCTTATATGGGAAAGGGCATTATTGATTACCTAGGCCGATACTAGCTTGGAGCCCGCATTACTAGTGACTGGGGAGAGTTGGTGCTCTCTCTCGGGACGGGTCGTGCTGTAGGGCGGCCATGACTGTCTTCTGAGGCATCGGATACACCGTTGTGTCCCCTCTCAGATGTTACGATCTCGAGTGAGTCTCGTATGATGTACATCGTGAGGATATGGAACAACGAGTGGACTCCTTGTTAGTGTCGTCTAGGGAAAGGTAGTGATCGGGTGCTTACCCCGGGTACTTGAGGTATCGCGGGTCGTGGATGACACGGAAGTTCCCCGGATCTTGTGGGTAAAGTGTGCAACCTCTGCAGAGTGTAAAACTATTCGAATAGCTGTGTCCACGGTCAAGGACAGTTGGGTGGTGCTGCTTAAACTACGTCCAGAGTTTACAACAAGTGTGTGTGAGTTGATAAAACTACTTGGGTCAAGTCAAAGGACTTGACATGATTGAGTCGGGTTGGTGCCCACTCTATTTATGTTGATATCTGTAACCTGTCCTCATGGTTACTTGAATTCTCATGATGCATGTCTTACAAGTTGTTGAACATGTCATTGCACTCAAAACTAGCTTTGTGCAAAAATTTACCTATATCATGCATTGTTGTGTCTCGAACCAAAACATGGGTTGCTTGCGAGTACATTCAAAGTACTCATTGGCTTGCCACTGGTTATTTTATTGGCCAGGCATGAAAGAACAGGATATGATGAAGAATACTTCGGTGATGAACATGCAAGCTAGGACGCTTCCCAGTCAGAATGCCTGTAGGGTTAAGGCAGATGGCATGGGTCCAAGTTATCGACGAAGATTTCCGCTGCGATGATATACTCAAGACTTGACCATAATGGTCCTACTTGTGTAAAACGGTATGTATGGATGTAAGACTCTTGTTATTCAGCTTATGTGTGTTCAGTGAGCATTGATCTCTGGGATCACTGTACACGTGCATTCGGTGATCACGACTTATGAGTCGGGGTCCCCACATCCCACCCATCAACCGCCGCCCTCCTCCATCACGCCGGAGCCGATACCCCGACGTCGTCGTCCACCGCAACCTCAACCGCAACGCCCTCCACGGCTAGTAGTTGAAGCCGAGGCCGAGCCGTCTGTACCCGAGCCAGTTCAACCACGCCGTCCTGCGCCTCACCGCTGCTGCTCCAACTTCGCCACCCTCCACCTACCGGAGCTGTTCCTGCTACGCCGTCCTTCGCCGCCTCGGATTTGCTTCCTCCGCCGACATCTGAGACATGGCAACATAGTCAACAATTGGGCCATGGGTTCGTCCAAGCCTGCACCCTCCAGAACATCGGTTTCCCCGGTAAAAAGAAGAAGATCGGCGCGACATATGGAGGTGACCACACCGGCAACCGAAAAAGGTACTCATCTTCCCTTATTCGTGCAAATCTTACGTCTCTGCTTGCACGGTATTCATCCCACAGAAGACACTAGTTGACCGCTTCTTCTTGATACTAGATGTTCCTAGTAACTTGCGATGCACAAGGTTTATCCTCATATACTATTTCACCTTAGCTAGAGGTCCGCCGCCTCGAATTTCAATTTACGCCGATTGATTCCCATTTAACGGAAGCATTCCCAGGCGTAACAGGCACTATTACGCCTCTTACACTGGGGAAGCAGCGCCTTGGTGTTTATCTTAGGGGCGTGTGCGTCCTAGAGATACTGGCGCCCAATCTGGAGGTCGGCCGGGATTAAAGGGATGGCCTAGGGGCGCTGCCAAGCACGGCGGTGTTGTGAGGTCGATGGGAGGGCGGGGCGGCGGAGGCAGGGGTCTGGGCCGGTGGTCGCTGGCGGTTCGACAAAGATCGTCAACAGTGACTGGCGGGAGCTAGACGAAGGCCATCTGCCCGTTCCTTATAGATCAGACGGTTCATTAAGAAAATTGACTGACCTATTTATTTTCAGTCGACTGTTATCTTAGATATGACCACATGTGGTGGTGTGCTGGAGGAGTACCTGCATTTCATGTGCTCATATATTACAAAATCATACGGAGTAGAATCTAATTTTCTTTGCCATGCAATGTTGTAGAGCTATCATATGTCTCCTGTCATTTATTTTTCAGCCACCTGCTATCTGCTACTTTTACAGTGCACTAGTTACGCACACACTTCACCCTTACTCTCACTATTGTGTTTTTATGCAAGGGTATTTCAGACCCTGCCTTGTGAAGCGAGAGAAGAATAGAGAGAAGTCGCCCAAAGATGGTACGCGGCTAGGCCAAAAACGTTTCAAGGCTTTAAAGGGTGTAGTGTTAGCAAATGGAGACGAGGAATGTAGCTCTGGAGTTGATGATCTCGCTCGCCGTGAACCACCAACCCAGGTGCTTGCTTTAACTTCATGGTGTCATATGTGGTTGCATTTTGTATATGGTGTCTAGCTTGTATTCGAAAGGCCGAAGTCGGTAAGATAGGGAAAGATATTTTTTTACATGAACCACCATCCCGTGAGCACCAGAAGACAAATAGCTAGTCAGGGCACTGGCCGAGCCAAAGTGACAAGCCCAAAGCAAAGATAGGCATCACCTGGAAGCCAACTAAAAAGTTGCGATGGTGGCGAAGCAGCCCGCCTCCCACTAGGCTCTCATGTCCTAGATGATCATGCTCACCACTCCAGCCGGATGTCTAGCTTGTATTGCTTCCAATTTGGTTAAATTGCATCTGCTTAGCTTACACATTATACCTTTGAATATGACATGCCTTTCTATTTTTGGTACATACTAGTACATCTGTGTATTAAACATGTTCTTACATAAAACTAATGTTCTTGTGTATCCCTCATCAATCACTTATGACGAGGCAGGCAGGCAAGGGACTACTCCTCATTTAAAGAATGCAGCGTCAGCCTCCCGACATGATTCTCAAGAAACAGAAATGCTAGGTGAAGATAGTGAATGTAGCTCTCTAGTTGATTACAGCATTTCCCCTACACTAGCATCGCAGGTTCTTGCTCTAACTTGGCAGCGTGATATGTGGTTGCATGTTGCATATGGTGTCTAGATTGTAATTCTTCCAATCTGGTTAAAATGCATGTGCTATTCTTCTTAGCTTATACATTATACATTTTAATGTGACATGCCTTCCTGTATTTAGTACATAGTACATCTGTCTATTAAGCATGTCCTTACATAAAACTATTGTTTTTTTGTATCCCGCATCAATCAACATGACGAGGCACCTTTAGTATATGCAGTGCGATATTAGTTGCATGTGTTGCTTCTAATTTGTTGAAATTCCATTTATGATGGACGCTTTTAACTTAGCAGAGTCATATTGGTTGCATCTTTCATGTGGTGTCTAGCTTGCATTGCTTCTTATTTGCTGGAATGGTTTCTGCTTAGTTTACACAAACAGTTGTGAGCATGCCATGCCGTCCTGTTTTTCATACATATTCCATCTTGGTATCATGTGTTTGCCTTACATCAAAGTAGTGATTGTCAGTATCATGCATGAATGAGTTCTGAAGAGAGAATTATATTGCTTTTTCTTATCGGTTTTACTTGACAATTCAAAATCAATAAAGCGGAAGGAAGTTAGCAAGGTAGCGGATAAAGGTGCTCCTTCCGAACGGAGCGCCTCTACAGTTTCTACTCCTCCATACCCCCAAGATGATTTCCAAGACAACACATGCATAGACACTCAACAAAGTTGTGTTTATGATGAGCACGTCTCCCCTAGTCCAGCATCACCGGTGCTCCCTCTAACTTGGCACTGTTATATGTGGTTGCATGTTATGTGTGATGTCTAGCTTGTATTGCTTCTAATTTTGTTGAATTCCATCTGCTTACTTCACACATTATACTTGAGTAAGACACGTGTTCCTGTTTCTAGAACATACAATATCTGTCTATCACACCATGTTCTTACATCAAATTACTACTGTTGTGTAACCTGCAACAATCACTTATCATAAGACACGTTTGACTTCGGAGTGTGATATAGGTTACATCTCACATTCTTTTCTAGCTTGTACTACTAATTTGTTGAAATGGCACTTATGACGAGACAGTTATAACTTGGTAGAGTGATATTCGTTGCATCTTTCATATGGTGTCTAGCTTTCATTACTTCTAATTTGTTGAAATGCCTTCTCCTTAGTTTACACATCATAAGCTGTGAATATGCAATGCTGTGAATATGCAATGGCACTAATGACGAGAGACCTCTAACATGGTAGTGTGATGTTGTTTGCATCTTGCATATGATTTATTTCTTGTATCGCTTCACATTTGTTTAAACGCCATTTATGATGAGACACCGTTAACTTGGCAAGAGCGATATTTGTAGCATCTTTCATATGGTGTCTACCTTCCATTGCATTGCTTCTAATTTGGTGAAATGTCTTCTTCTTAGTTTACACATCATAGTTACGGTTATCTCTTCCGTCCAGCTTATTCATACATATTACATCCTCCTATCATGTGGTTGTCTAACATCAAAGTTCAGTTTATGCAGATCACGCACCAATTTGTTCTCAAGAACTAAATTGTTATTCATTTTTTTGTCGGCTTGACTTAACATGGCATGAGAAAGAGGAAGAAACACGGAATGGCAGGTGGAATGAGAAGCGGATGAATCCTACTGATTCTCATTGATGCGATGGTGCAATAGAAGGTCAAAGTCCAGCGAAAAATTCTACAAACACGGCATCCCATGCTACACGAGTTGCAAAAAAAGCCAAATAGAAACAAATAGCTACCACCAAACAAGCAGTGACAGCCCTAGTTCTTGCAACACCTACCACAGTACTACCAGCTGCACGACTTACTCGTGCGTCAATCGAGCTAGCAAAGACGTTCCCAAGCTCCCTTGCCACGACACTACTTCATAAGCACTCTTGACACAAGACGAGTTGGCAATACCAGATGAACCTTGTGAGCTTCAACAAAGAAGAAGGTAGTTCCGGAGTCAAGTTACAGTTGCATGCTTCTTTATATGTAGTCTCACAGTTTGATGTACACTAACACTTCCTATGTTCGTTGTTGGACTAGCACCTAGGCTCAAGAGGAAACAAACATCAGGGATAATGCTCGATCGGTTAACTAAATCTAGAGGAGGAAGAATGGAGATCCATTTTGAGGCAGGTTTAAAAAGGCCACGTGATGCTGCTGAGTCACCAAGTTAGTATCGAGGCAGCGGTTGCCGTTAGGTGTCATGTGCGTATCCTCCCAACATGGATTCAGTACAAGAATGACAAAGATGAAACCTAGTTCAACACCTTCCTCGACCATTTATCTGTAAGTATGGTTATGTATGGAAACTAGTAATACCATCTTGCTCTATCGCGTACTCTCTAGGTTGCTGATAATGAGACTCCCATAATTTTCAACAGATGGGGTCCAAGTTGGATAGCCAAGATGATGCAACCAGACAAGCTTGCACCCATTTTTTCAAGTCTCGCTCATGACAGTATCGGTATAACTTGAGGAAAACTCACTTTGAAGGCAAGGCTAACAGTGAACTTTCCCAAACATCTCCAATGGAAAATATATCGGATGAAGACTGGAGGGGCCTTGTTAAACACTGGTCTGAACCGAAGTATCAGGTACATTATATATATGTGATCAGATCACATGTTGAAGTCTTATTTACTCATGTGCCACACAAATCTATCTTCTTGTAGGTGAACTGTTCAAAGAACAAGGACAACCGTACGAAAGTGAAATTCCAATGCATTTACGTGATCTCGTAGCTATATTGCACACTGCGAGGCTCTTGTAATTAGCTGATGTTTCACTCTTTTAGCTGTACTATATTATCAGATCTATATTGACTTGTTCAAAATGCAGAGGAAAGCCCGCAAGGACCAAAAAGTACCTGAACCAAATGTTGTGGAAATCTTCAAGGAATGTCACACCAGCAAGAAGAAGGGCATGACTACACCCGGTCAAAGCCGCTGTTGTAAGTACTTAATCCTCATGCCTTTTAACTACTACTTACTCTGACTTGTGCCTTGAACTGCATGGTTTGCAGCCAATGTCTATTACTCTTTTAAATTTTATACACAATTTTCTTAGCGTATCATTGCACCTTACAAGGTTTAAAAGAGAGGAGTGATGTTCCTTTGATCTTGACCCGTAATCTAGTTCCATGCTGGACTTGCCCACACAACGTTACAATTGCCTCGCTTGTCTCATTATCGCTTGTTTTGTGATATGAATGATGTCATACTATGATTACCGTATTATAAACTTTGTCTCTTTATCCTTAGCCCTCAAAACAATGTGAAGAAATAGACAATACATTAGCGATGGTACATGGTCATATGTTTGGAACCTGATTTTATTTTGTACTTTGCAATAAAATACAACTAATATTTTACATGGGTTCACGTAATAAGTTACGTATATAGACCAAAGCTATTTTGTTTGGTTTTGCTGCCTCCTTAATATCTTCTCGTTACGGTACTACTAATGTAAAACCTCAACTTTTCAGTAGCTATGGAAAAAATGGTGGAACCGCCACCTTACGAAGGTGGCGAGGCAACTATAACCGCAATGTCGCCTCTTGCTACGGTGGGTCAAGACTGTCCACTAACAAAGTGCCAAAAGCACGTTCCTGCATAATACTGGGTTGGTTGTTAAGGCAATATCGTCCAAACTGCCTCATGATCAAAATATGCAAGCTCAAAGCAATGTTGTATCTGCGCTCCAGACACAAGTCCATTCCCTAACAGAGATCCTTTGTGAAACAAGGAGAAACATTGCTCAATGTTGTCAAGATATGCATGGTTTTGAAACCAGACTATCAGACATTTGCTATGTTGTTCAGGAGCCTAGGGGAAATGAAGGTGAGGGTTATGGTGCTCCATCGGACAATACATCATGAAAACGTAACAGTCAGGTCAAATGAACTGAGCTTCTGAACTTCTGGTGGTGCATTTATCTGCTAGACTGTTAAGTTTTATGCCAACCTTCCTTTTGTTATATAGTTGTAATTTGTTTTGGTGCGATACAAAATTTATTCTTAACGTGCAGCCACCGGTAGAAAAAAATAGCAAGCCAATTTTGTATAGTGTAGGGTGTTCCCTATATTTGCACCGGTGGCGATCTTTTATGCCGAGTGGATGTAATCTGCAATCGCCTTTAATAGCCTAGCGTTAGTTTCGCCTTATTTATTTCCTAGTCTTCTTTTTCCCTGGTTTGCTAGTGGTCAAGAACTACCATGGGCCATATACGAGCCGTAGGATCCATGGGTCTCCTATGGGCCGTCGATAAATGGGCCTGTAATCGGTGGGCCTCGGGCCGTCGGATAAATGGGTCTACATGGGCCGTACTCGGGCGTAATTGGTATCGTCCAAACACGGTAACAGTCAGAGACGAAAAGGCTTAATTACATCACGGGCATAACGGGTCGTTAATGGGCCAGAATATAGGACGGGCTGGAAACGGCGCAACGGGTTAACAGGCCAGAAACGGGCCGACTCTTGCCATGGGCCGAATTTGGCCCATTAGGGTAACAGGCCAGTAACGGGCCGACTCTTGCCATGGGCCGAATTTGGCCCATTAGGGGAATAGGCCAGTAACGGGCCGACTCTTGCCATGGGCCGAATTTGGCCCATTAGGGTAACAGGCCAGTAACGGGCCGGAAGTAATCGAGGGCCAAAAAGGAGCCCAAGAACGTATGGGCCGTCAATAGGCCGAAAGCTAACACGGGCTGGAAACGGCCCATGTAAATCACGGGTCGTTAACGGGTACAAAAAAAATGCTGTTCATTATGGGCTAGAGTCACCGTGGGCTTGTAAAGGGCCGAAAGATACGAAAGCCTCATATGGGCCGAAAGACGTCGTGGGCCATACATGGGCCAAATGTGAAATGGGCTGGTGTTATATTCGACGGCCCACATGACGTTGTTGGGCCGATTTCCTTTAGGGCCTAATGGGCCATGAGTTAACGGGCCGTAAAATGAGCTATTTGCGAAGAGACCGTTAACAGGCTTTTCATGGGCCAGCCCGTTACTTTTGACCAAATCAAACGGGCCCGCTTTGTAAGCTAAATGAGCCAATGGTGGGCCGTGGCACGTGTCGACATATCATAGGCGCCTATCTGACCCACTGACAAGCTGACACGTGTTTCGTCCGGCCAATAAGAATTTTACACGTGGAAATTTCCCATTGGTCGGGGCTGTTAACAGGTTATCGGATCCAAAACCCGACCCCATAGCATAACAGCATTCCATTATGGTGGATGCCACGTGTCGGTCACCCTTGATGAAAGCACTTCTGTGACGCGCGATTTATCGTCATGGAAGTGGACACTTCCGTGATGATAATTTTGGTAATGTCATGGAACACTTCTACGACAAAGATGTATGACTATCTTGATTCTGTCATAAAATCATCATGGATGTACATGCATGACAAAAAACGCGACCTACTTTGACAAACATGTATCATCACGAAGTGTATTTTTTTGTAGTGTTCCTCAAGCCGCCAAAGCCAAACCAGCGTCGGCGGGACCGCCTGCTCCCGCCTCCCATGGCTGGTTGCGCTGCCGCGCACGCATCATGGCCACATCGCACCCTAAAACTCTGTGCATCTTCCCTGACTCCTGTTCATTCCCGTCCGAGGCCTCACCATCGTCCTCCACATTGGTTCGCTCGCCGCGGAGGCGCCCTCCGGTGTTGTCAACATGGTCAACAACCGAGAGGAATAAGGAGATGACTGTACATGGTGAGGATGATAGTAGGGACCCAGCAGCGCGCGCAGTAATTTTGTTTTTTCGGGACGAAGAAGGGTATCAACTGGGTTGTTCGGGAGCTCTGGCCCGTCTAGCACATGACCAGCCCAGTTTGTTTTTTTCCTTTTTGAAAATGGCTAGCCCAGCTTTTTTTTGCAAAATAACTAATGTAGGCCTACTTGCTTTTCTACGCCCTGCTAGGCCGGAAATCTTTCAAGACGAGGAGGGATGCATTTTGCCCAGGAAATGGGCTATAAGTAATAATAAATGGGTTGTAAAATGAAAAAAATATAGCAAACAGGCAATTAGTTCCAAAATACTTTTTTTCTTTCGGATGACATTTTAAATTTCATTGTTTTTGTGCGGGTAAAATTTCATTGGATTCAAATTATGATATGTTTAGTTTTTAAATTAATTTGAAATCTGGCTAGAAATTTCGGGTTGTATGCTGTTTGGGACAGATTTGGAGGCTGACTTGTGGGTCTACTAGGTTGACGTGTACGAAAGGCTTTGTCAACTAAGTCCACAAACGATTCTAGCAGCAGTGACCGTTGGATGTTAATCCAACGGTCGTGCTGCTTCTTCAATATCTGATCTTCTGGCTCCAGCTGCCCAAACCAGCGCCGGTGGGACTGCCTGCTCCCGCCTCCCGTGGCCGGTTGTGCTGCCGCACAAGCTGCACCGCCCCACCCTACTCCATTGCTGGCCAGGACATTCCTCTACTCACCCACACCTCCTGTTATTTTCCGGCGACGCCAGCCGGACCAGTAAACCCTCGTACTCCCCACCACGTGGGCAACCACTGTCGAGTCTTCCCGGACTCCGTGTCATTCCCTTCCTAGGCCTCGCGGTCGTCCACCGCCCTGGTGCTCTCGGCGCGTCGTGGTCTACATGGTCAATGAACGACATCCATCAGATGTGGACTGTACGTGGGGAGGCTGACAGCTGGGTCCATGGCCGAACACAAGAAAATACCTCCATATTACACGCAAAATAATGATTCCTCCACCTAACATCTGGGACCCACCGGAAGGGCCTCTGTATTTTGCAAAAAAAATGTCCCCCCCACTGACAGGTCAGACCCACCAGCTATATCTTCGCACGCAAGGAAGTGCCTCCTTATTATGCACAAAAAAAGAATACTCCCCTGCTAGCTGGGACCCCGTATAGTGGGAGGCTGACATGTCGGCCTACTAAGTTGACAGGGATGGAGGGCTTTGTCAACTTAGTCAGTATGAACGATTCTAGCTCCAGTGACCGTACGATGTCCATCCAACGGCCGTAGTCCTTCTTCAACCTCTGGTCTTCTTGCTCCAGCCGCCCAAAGCAGCGCCGGTCGTGCCGCCTGCTCCTGCCTCTCGTGGTCGGCTATGCTGCCACGGAGGCCTCATCACCCCCTACTACTCCCACCGCTGGCCAGGCCCTGCGGCGGTGACAGCCTCACACCGCAACCAAACCAGTGAACCATCGTACTCCTCTCCGCGTGGGCATCCACTGCCGCATCTTCCCCAGCACCGCGTCCCCTTCCTAGGCCTCGCCGTCGTCCACCGCCTTGGTGCTCTCGGCGCGGCGTGGTCAATGTGGTCAACGAACGAATTCCACCGGAAGAGTACCGTACATGGAGAGGCTGACAACTGGGTCCATGGCCGCAGCAAGGAAGTGCCTCCTTATTACGCGCAAAATAATTATTCCACCACCTGACAGTGGGGAACCACCGGATGGGCCACCGTATTTCGCGAAAAAAACATTTCCCCCTAACTGTCGGGACCCACCAGCTACATCTTCGCACGCAAGGAAGTGCATCCATACTACGGGCAAAAAAATGATTCGCCCCGCTGACTGCTGAGACCCACCAGCTACATCTTCGCACGCAAGGAAGTGCCTGACTGTCGGGACCCACCTGGTCAAAGCGTACGTAGTGTTGTCATTATGGTCGCGAACGTGTACGTACATATGATCGTTCTATCTGCAGGCTGCAGCGATGAACCGTGGCCGTGTAAGGAAGGGCACGTGTCGTAGTAGAGGCGCGCACGTGTCGTAGTAGAGGCGCACACGTAGCATGTACGCATACGTACAGCGGCCAGGGTGCAAGAAAGAAAATACGGCCACGTACGTACATACGGGTGGGGTCTCGAACGCCTTCTCGCGCATACGTACAGCCAGGGCCCGTGTACATGGCTGGGTCGGAATGGAGAAACTGCGTCATCGTCATGTTCGTGAGGAGGCAACGGAATGCGTCGTGTTCATCGAGACGCAATGGAACGCAGGCTGTTCATCGGGAGCCAACCTGCTTGGACGGAACAGCCGATGGAAACGAGGCCTGGCATACCGCAGAACGGAGGAAATGGACTTGTGTTTGACCGGCCACGGTCGAAACGAGATCCTGTTCATTGGGAGGGGTCTTGCGTACCGTAAAACGGCGGAAACGGACCTCCTATGGTTGAAACGGGGTCCTGTTGATTCGGAGGGGTGTGGCGTACCGCAAAACGGAGGAAACGGACTTGTGTTGGAGCGCTACGATCAAAACGGGGGTCCTGTTCACCGGGAGGGGTATGGCATACCGCAAAACGGGACTCCATGGGATATTGTTCATCTCCACCGTCGACCTCCTCCAGCCTCCACGGGCTACTGTTCATCCACCGTCGACCTCCTCCAGCCTCCTCCACCGCGATCGCTCATCCACGGGCTCTGTTCATCCAGCCTCCACCGCCATCGCTCAACCAGCCCTCTCCATGGGGTCCTATTCAACCACCCCTCCACGGGCTACTGTTCATCCAGCCCTCCACCGGCTACTGTTCAACCAGCCCTCCACGGGGTCCTGTTCATCCAGCCCTCCACGGGGTCCTGTTCATCCACCGGCTCGATCGATTGGGATCCTGTTCATCCAGTGGCAATGACCTCTACTATCACGGGTTCCTGTTCATCCAACCCCCACCGGGAACTGTTCATCCAACCCCCCCCCCCCAACAACGCTCACTGTTCATCCAGAGGCAGCATCGATCGGCTTAGATTAGCGGCGATAGCGAAGCGAATCGATTGATCGCTTGGGTTCGAGAACGCGTAACTGCGGTCTGCAATCGCCGGGTTCGATTAGAGCCCAACGCCTCGCTTCGGGTTCGATTAGAGTGCAACGCCTCGCACACGCAGCAGACGCATTACAAGAGAACGCCAGCATAGCTCGCCCCCAACCACCCACCGTAATCGAACTCCCCGATATTTTCCTCGCCTCGCTTCTACCACGGTTTTTTCCGTCATGGGCGGCTCAAAGAATGTCATGCACCAAGGCTCCGCCTGCCCAGACTTAAAATTCCATTTTTGTCATAGAAGTAGGAGCCCACCACATCTATGAAGATACCGGGTTTTGTCACAATTATCGTCATAGAAGTGTCATAAGCATGACAGAAAAAAATTTCGTTCGGCCCAACATGTCACGGATGTGTCTTTTTTTTGTAGTGACGGCCGGTCCTTGTTGAAGGCTAAAACAACACACTTGATGAAAAATCATTGTGATTTTGATGCGTAGGTAAGAACGGTTCTTGCTAGAAGCCTGTAGGAGCAACGTAAAACTTTCAACAACAAAGTAGAGGACGTCTAACTTGTTTTTGCAGGGCATGTTGTGATGTGATATGGTCAAGACGTGATGAGATATAAATTGTTGTATGAGATGATTATGTTTTGTAGAAGTTATAGGCAACTGGCAGGAGCCTTATGGTTGTCGCTTTATTGTATGAAATGCAATCGCCATGTAATTGCTTTACTTTATCACTAAGCGGTAGCGATAGTCGTAGAAGCAATAGTTGGCGAGACGACAACAGCGCTATGATGGAGATCAAGGTGTCAAGCCGGTGATGATGGAGACCATGACGGTGCTTTGGAGATGGAGATCAAAGGCACAAGATGACGATGGCCATATCATGTCACATATTTTGATTACATGTGATGTTTATCCTTTATGCATCTTATTTTGCTTAGTATGGCGGTAGCATTATAAGATGATCCCTCATTAAATTTCAAGGTATATGTGTTCTCCCTGACTATGCACCGTTGCTACAGTTCATCATGCCGAGACACCACGTGATGATCGGGTTTGATAAGCTCTACGTTCACATACAACGGGTGCAAGCCAGTTTTGCACGTGCAGAATACTTGGGTTAAACTGACGAACCTACCATATGAATATATGGCCTCGGAACACTTGAGACTGAAAGGTCGAACGTGAATCATATAGTAGATGTGATCAACATAGTGATGTTCACCATTGAAAACTACTCCATCTCACGTGATGATCGGACATGGTTTAGTTGATATGGATCACGTGATCATTTAGATGACTAGAGGGATGTCTATCTAAGTGGGAGTTCTTAAGTAATATGATTAATTGAACTTTAGTTATCACGAACTTAGCACCTGATAGTTTTTGCATATCTATGTTGTTGTAGATCAATGGCCCGTGCTGAATTCCCTTGAATTTTAATGCGTTCCTAGAGAAAGCTAAGTTTAAAGATGATGGTAGCAACTACACGGACTGGGTCCGTAACTTGAGGATTATCCTCATTGCTGCACACAAGAATTACGTCCTGGAAGCACCGCTAGGTGCAAGACCCACTACAGGAGCAACTCCGGACGTTATGAACGTCTGGCGGAGCAAAGCTGATGACTACTCGATAGTTCAGTGTGCCATGCTTTACGGCTTAGAATCGGGGCTTCAAAGATGTTTTACACGTCATGGAGGATATGAGATGTTCCAAGAGTTGAAGTTAATATTTCAATCAAATGCCCGAGTTGAGAGATATGAAGTCTCCAACAAGTTCTATAGCTCCAAGATGGAGGAGAATATTTCTGTCAGTTAACACATACTCAGAATGTCTGGGAGCCATAACCGCTTGACTCGGCTGGGAGTTAATCTTCCTGATTATAGTGTCATTGACAGATTTCTTCAATCACTGCCACCAAGCTATAAAGGCTTCGTGATGAACTATAATATGCAAGGGATGGAAAAGACAATTCCCGAGCTCTTTGCGATGTTAAAGGCTGCAGAGGTAGAAATCAAGACGGAGCATGAAGTGTTGATGGTTAACAAGACCACTAGTTTCAAGAAAAAGGGCAAAGGGAAGAAGGGGAACTTCAAGAAGAACAGCAAGCAAGTTGCTTCTCAAGGGAAGAAGCCCAAGTCTGGACCTAAGCTCGAGACTGGTGCTTCTACCGCAAAGGACTGGTCACTAGAAGCGTAACTGCCCCAAGTATTTGGCGGATAAGAAGGATGGCAAAGTGAAAGGTACATTTGATATACATGTTATTGATGTGTATCTTACTAATGCTCGTAGTAGCGCGTGGGTATTTGATACTGGTTCTGTTGCTCATATTTGCAACTCGAAATAGGGGCTACGGATTAAACGAAGATTGGCTAAGGATGAGGTGACGATGCGCGTTGAAAATGGTTCCAAGGTTGATGTGATCGCCGTTGGCATGCTACCTCTACATATACCGTCGGGTTTAGTTTTAGACCTGAATAATTATTATTTGGTGCCAGCGTTGAGCATGAACCTTATATCTAGATCTTGTTTGATGCAAGACGGTTATTCATTTAAATCAGAGAATAATGGTTGTTCTATTTATATGGGTAATATCTTTTATGGTCATGCACCCTTGATGAGTGGTCCATTTTCGCTGAATCTCAATCGTAGTGATACACACATTCATAATATTGAAGCCAAAAGATGCAAAGTAAACAATGATAGTGCAACTTATTTGTGGCACTGCCGTTTAGGTCATATTGGTGTAAAGCGCATGAAGAAACTCCATGCTAATGGGCTTTTGGAATCACTTGATGCTTGCCAACAATGCCTCATGGGAAAGATGACTAAGACTCCGTTCTCCGGAACAATGGAGCGAGCAACTCACTTGTTGGAAATAATGCATACTGATGTATGCGGTCCGATGAGTGTTGAGGCTCACGGCGGTTATCGTTATTTTCTGACCTTCACACATGATTTGAGCAGATATGGGTATGTCTACTTAATGAAACATAAGTATGAAACATTTGAAAAGTTCAAAGAATTTCAGAGTGAAGTGGAAAATCATCATAACAAGAAAATAAAGTTTCTATGATCTGATCTTGGAGGTGAATATTTGAGTTATGAGTTAGGTCTTCATTTGAAACAATGCGGAATAGTTTTGCAACTCACGCCACCTGGAACACCACAGCGTAATGGTGTGTCTAAACGTTGTAACCGTTGTTTATTAGATATGGTGCGATCTATGATGTCTCTTACCGATTTACCGCTATCGTTTTGGGGTTATGCTTTAGAGACAGCTACATTCACGTTAAATAGGGCACCATCTAAATCTGTTGAGATGACACCATATGAACTGTGGTTTAGCAAGAAACCTAAGTTGCCGTTTCTTAAAGTTTGGGAATGCGATGCTTATGTGAAAAAGCTTAAACCTGATAAGTTCGAACCCAAATCGGAGAAATGTGTCTTCATAGGACACCCAAAAGGAAACTATTGGGTACACCTTCTATCACAGATTCGAAGGCATGATATTCATTGCTAAGAATGGATCCTTTCTAGAGAAGGAGTTTCTCCCGAAAGAAGTGAGTGGGAGGAAAGTAGAACTTGATGAGGTAATTGTACCTTCTCCCGAATTGGAAAGTAGTTCATCACAGAAATCAGTTCGAGTGGATCCTACACCAATTTGTGAGGAAGATAATGATGATGATCATGAAACTGCAGATCAAGTTACTATTGAACCTCGTAGGTCAACCAGAGTATGATCCATACCAGAGTGGTACGGTAATCCTGTTCTGGAAGTCATGTTACTAGACCATGATGAACCTACAAACTATGAGGAAGCGATGATGAGCCCAGATTCCGCAAAATGGCGTGAGGCCATGAAATCTTAGATGGGATCCATGTATGAGAACAAAGTGTGGACTTTGGTTGACTTGCCTGATGATCGGCAAGCCATAGAGAATAAATGGATCTTCAAGAAGAAGATTGACGCTGATGGTAATGTTACTGTCTACAAAGCTCAGTTGTTGTGAAAGGTTTTCGACAAGTTCAAGAAGTTGACTATGATGAGACCTTCTCACCCGTAGCGATGCTTAAGTCTGTCCGAATCATGTTAGCAATTGCCGCATTTAATGATTATGAAATTTGGTAAATGGATGTCAAAACTGCATTCCTTAATGGATTTCTTAAAGAAGAGTTGTATATGATGCAACCAGAAGGTTTTGTCGATCCTAAAGGTGCTAACAAAGTGTGCAGGCTCCAGCGATCCATTTATGGACTGGTGCAAGCCTCTCGGAGTTGGAATATACGCTTTGATAGTGTGATCAAAGCATATAATTTTATAAAGACTTTTGGAGAAGCCTGTATTTACAAGAAAGTGAGTGGGAGCTCTGTAGCATTTCTAATATTATATGTGGATGACATATTGTTGATTGGAAATAATATAGAATTTCTGGATAGCATAAAAGGATACTTGAATAAGAATATTTCAATTAAAGACATCGGTGAAGCTGCTTATATATTGGTCATCAAGATCTATAGAGATAGATCAAGACGCTTAATTGGACTTTCACAAAGCACATACCTTGATAAAGTTTTGAAGAAGTTCAAAATGGATCAGTCAAAGAAAGTTTCTTGCCTGTGCTACAAGGTATGAAGTTGAGTCAGACTCAATGCCCGACCACTTCAGAAGATAGAGAGAAAATGAAAGTCATTCTCTATGCCTCAGCCATAGGTTCTATCATGTATGCAATGATGTGTACCAGACCTGATGTGTTCCTTGCTATAAGCTTAGCAAGGAGGTACCAAAGTAATCCAGGAGTGGATCACTGGACAAAGGTCAAGAACATCCTGAAATACCTGAAAAGGACTAAGGATATGTTTCTCATTTATGGAGGTGACCAAGAGCTTGTCGTAAATGGTTACGTCGATGCAAGCTTTGACACTGATCCGGATGACTCTAAGTCGCAAACTGGATACGTATTTATATTGAATGGTGGAGCTGTAAGTTGGTGCAGTTCCAAGCAGAGCGTCATGGTGGGATCTACGTGTCAAGCGGAGTACATAGCTGCTTCGGAAGCAGCAAATGAAGGAGTCTGGATAAAGGAGTTCATATCCGATCTAGGTGTAATACCTAGTGCATCGGGTCCAACAAAAATCTTTTGTGACAATACTGGAGCAATTGCCTTGGCGAAGGAATCCAGATTTCACAAGAGAACCAAACACATCAAGAGACGCTTCAATTCCATCCGCGATCAAGTCAAGGAGGGACATAGAGATTTGCAAAATGCATACGGATCTGAATGTTGCAGACCCGTTGACTAAGCCTCTTCCACGAGCAAAACATGATCAACACCAAGACTCCATGGGTGTTAGAATCATCACTATGTAATCTAGATTATTGACTCTAGTGCAAGTGGGAGACTGAAGGAAATATGCCCTAGAGGCAATAATAAAGTTGTTATTTATATTTCCTTATGTCATGATAAATGTATATTATTCATGCTAGAATTGTATTAACCGAAAACTTAGTACACGTGTGAATACATAGACAAAATAGAGTGTCCCTAGTGTTGAGTATATGTGTTGTGCAAATTTGTGTATTAGGCCCACCTCCTAGTTTCCTTGTATAGTTGAGGACGTGGCCTACTCTTGTACATCATATATACGTGTGTTTGCACACGAGGAATACAACACGTAATTCCCACAACATACATGGTATCAGTTTCCGGGTTCTAACCCTAGTCTTCCGCCACCGCCGCCGCGCTCCTCCGCGCCGCCGCCGCCGCGCGTCTCCTCCGCGCCGGCCGCCGCTCCCGCATCTTCCTACCTCGCGCGCGACCAGCCTCGCTCGAACCACCCCGTGATACCGCGTAGCCAGCCGCCACACCGATCGATCCTGCCCGCGACACCGCGTAGACACCAGCTCCCGATCGGTCCCGCATTGCCGATCGATCCCGCCAGACTGCCAGCTGCACGCCCGACCCGGCCTTCTTGCCGCTACGCTTAGCCCGCCTAGCTGCGCTGGCCCATCGCTAGCCAGCGCACCTTGCCCGCCTAGCCGCCACGTCAGTTGCTAGCCCGCCCGCTGCTTGGCTAGCTAGCCGGGAGCAGGAACACCAAGACCACATTCGTGGTTATCGCCAATACCCAAGACCCCAAGTACCACGGCATCCCCGACCATTGCTCGCCCAGTTCTACTACACCACGGAAAGTGGTCCGCCTATGTGGATTCTCCAAGTTTCCCGGAGCCCACTGGGACTCCAGCCCCGATGGCGTCCACCGGCCCGTTCCCGCTGCCGGTGCCCTATGGCGCGGCCCGGCCGCCGTACGACGCGGCCTGGTGTCGCCCTGCCAGCCCGTCCCAACGTGTTGCACGGCTCGGCTCCACCGCCACTACCGGCGACGTCCGCCGCCTTCATCACCGGGCGCTCTCCGCCAATTCGTTGTCAGCTTCGCCGCCGGTGCCGACTCTGCCCATCGACCCCTTGCTATTGCGCGGGGCATTCGACGCGCCCGTGTATAGGGCTACCGGGTATTGGTGGGGGTCATCAGCAGGCCAGCACTCGCTCACTGGGGAACAGCCATACGGGGTCCAGCACCTGCAGCATCTATCGTAGTCGAGCGGCGGCTACGGCCTCCCCATGGCGTCTCCATCCCCCTCACCGGCCCTGCTGCCGGTACCCTGGGACCCGGTGGTCCTTCCCGCACTGCATGCCGCTCCTACGCCGAACAACTCCACCGGAGGTGATGATTGGTACATGGACACCGGGGCTACGGCTCACATGTTTGCTCATCCTGGTAATCTTGCCTCCTTCACTCCCGTCACCACCGACCGCAGATCATTGTCGGGCGCATAGCCCACACTCCCTATCACACATGTCGGGCAAACTTCCTTTCCTTCTAATTCCATGCCTATTACTTTGTCTAACATACTTGTGTCACCTCATCTTATTAAGAACCTTGTTTCCGTTCATCGTTTAACTCGTGAAAATCCTGTTAATGTTGAATTTGACGAGCTTGGGTTTTGTGTCAAGGACGCTCGAACCAGGATGGTACTTCACTGATGTGACAGCCTCGACGAGCTCTATCCGGTGCATTCTCCGTCCATCTCCACCACCACACCGGTTGCTCTCTCCGCCAGCAATGATCTCTGGCACGCTCGTTTGGGTCATCCCAACCCCGTCACACTTCGTAATATTCTTAGGAGTTTCAGTTTCAGTTGCCATAAGATAGAGGATCACACCTGTCATGCCTGTTGTGTCGGCAAACATGTTCACCTCCCGGTTAATAACTCCACCACCATAGCTTCTTTTCCTTTTCAGTTGATTCATAGTGATGTGTGGACCTCTCCGGTTCCTAGTAATTCGGGCTATTTATATTATCTGGTTATCCTTGATGATTATTCTCATTATGTGTGGACTTCTCCTTTGCGCAGAAAGTCGGATGCACTCTCCACTTTGACGGCCTTTTACTCCTATGTCAGCATGCAGTTTGGGCGTCCCATCCTTGCTCTTTAGACTGATAATGGAAAAGAGTTAGACAACCTTGCTTTCAGCACCTTTCTGTCGCACCACGACACAGTTTTTTGTCTCACATGCCCGTATACTTCCCAGCAGAACGGTCGAGCTGAACACGTCCTTCGCATTCAGAACGACTGCGTTCACACACTCCTATTCCATGCTAATGTGCCGCCTCATTTCTGGCCGGACGCACTCGCTACTGCTTCTCTTCTCCTTAACCTTCACCCTTTCCGCCCACGATGGAACTATGCACCTCACCATCTTCTCTTCGGTACGCCCCATCTTATGATGGCTTGCGTATTTTGGGTGCCTTTTCTATCCTAACACTATCGACTCTGCTCCTCACAAACTCGCACCTCGTTCTGTCGCTTGGATCTTCATCGGCTACCCCTCCAACTCCAAGGGATATCGGTGCTACGATCCCGTCTCCCACTTTGTGTTCACTTCCCGGCACGTTTACTTTGATGAGCATGTGTTTCCGTTTCACTAGGTACCCCCGGCTGTTCCTCTCGCCACCGGTGAAGCGGGCTCCTCGACGCCTCTCCCAGGGCGCTCGCGCGCCTCTCTTGGCCCGCCCCCTGGAATTGAGGCGTGCCCCCCACATGCGGCGCCCCGTCTAGCCACGGCCCCCTCGGCGCCCCCCCAATGCCTGCCCCCGGCGCTGTGCTCGTCCGGTCACCCGCGCCTGTACGGGCGTTTTTCGCCCGAGCTCGCGCTACGCCTCGGATGACTACGTCCATGCGGCGTCCACCTCTGAGCCGTCGCTGTTGCCGTCCTCCGTTCGAGCCGCTCTTCGTGACCCGCTCTGGATGGCTGCGATGCGAGAGGAGTTGGACACCCTGTTACGCAACCGGACGTGGCAGCTTGTTCCCCTTCCCCTGTACGCCCGGTCGTCAAGCCCGGCATGATACGCACGGTTCTCCACCTTGCAATCTCCCGTGTTCGGCCGGTGCACCAGATGGACGTCTCCAACGCCTTCCTCCATGGTCACCTCGAGGAGCAGGTCTTTTGCCAGCAGCCCACCGGGTTTGTTGACCCGGCGCTTCCGACCACGTGTGCTCGCTTCGCGGTCCTTATATCGACTCAAGCAGTTCACAAGGCTTGGTACTGCTACCTTTTGAGCACTGCGCCTTAAAGAAGAAATGGTGATGCAGTAAAGTAGCGTAAGTATTTCCCTCAGTTTATTAGAACCAAGGTATCAATCCAGTAGGAGGCCACGCTCAAGTCCCTCGCACCTACACAAGCAAGTAAAAGCCTCGCAACCAACGCAATAAAGGGGTTGTCAATCCCTTCACGGTCACTTACGAAAGTGAGATCTGATTGATATGATAAGATAATATTTTTGGTATTTTTATAATAAAGATGCAAAGTAAAATAAAAGGCAGTAAAAATAGCTAAGTGTTGGAAGATTAATATGATGGAAAATAGACCCGGGGGCCATAGGTTTCGCTAGTGGCTTCTCTCAAGAGCATAAGTATTACGGCGGTGAACAAATTCATCGTTGAGCAATTGATAGAATTGAGCATAGTTATGAGAATATCTAGGTATGATCATGTATATAGGCATCACGTCCGTGACAAGTAGACCGACTCCTGCCTGCATCTACCACTATTACTCCACACATCGACCGCTACCCAGCATGCATCTAGAGTATTAAGTTCAAAAGAACAAAGTAATGCTTTAAGTAAGAAGACATGATGTAGAGGGATAAACTCATGCAATATGATATAAACCCCATTTTGTTATCCTCGATGGCAACAATACAATACGTGCCTTTGCTGCCCTCGGGCCACATCGGGGAAAGGACACCGCAAGATTGAACCCAAAGCTAAGCACTTCTCCCATTGCAAGAAAGATCAATCTAGTAGGCCAAACCAAACTGATAATTCGAAGAGACTTGCAAAGATAACCAATCATACATAAAAGAATTCAGAGAAGATTCAAATATTGTTCATAGATAAACTTGATCATAAACCCGCCATTCATCATTCTCAACAAACACACCGCAAAAGAAGATTACATCGAATAGATCTCCACGAGAATCACCGAGAACTTTGTATTGAGATCCAAAGAGAGAGAAGAAGCCATCTAGCTAATAACTATGGACCCGAAGGTCTGAGGTAAACTACTCACACATCATTGGAGAGGCTATGGTGTTGATGTAGAAGCCCTCCGTGATCAATGCCCCCTCGGCAGGACGCCGGAAAAGGCCCCAAGATGGGATCTCACGGGTACAGAAGGTTGCGGCGGTGGAATTAGGTTTTCATGGATGCTTCTGTTGGTTTGGGGGGACGTAGGTATATATAGGAGGAAGAAGTATGTCGGTGGAGCAACATGGGCCCCACGAGGGTGGAGGGCGCGCCCAGGGGGGTAAGCGTGCCCCCTGCCTCGTCCTCTCCTGGTTGATTTCTTGATGTAGAGTCCAAGTCCTCTGGATCACGTTTGTTCCGAAAATCACGTTCCCGAAGGATTCATTCCGTTTGGACTCCGTTTGATATTCTTTTTCTGTGAAACTCTAAAATAGGCAAAAAAACAGCAATTTGGGCTTGGCCTACGGTTAATAGGTTAGTCCCAAAACTAATATAAAAGTGTATAACAAAGCCCATTAATCATCCAAAACAGAATATAATATAGCATGAAGCAATCAAAATTATAGATACGTTGGAGACATATCAGGTACCAGCGCATCGCGGCGTTTCTCCACCAGCTTGGGTTCCGCTCTACCCGCTTGGACACCTCGCTCTTCGTCTATCATCAGGGCTCTGACATGGCATACTTGTTGCTCTATGTCGACGACATCATCCTGACGGCATGTACGGCTAGCCTTCTCAATCAGCTCATGGCTCGTCTTCGCGCTGAGTTCGCCATCAAGGACTTGGGTCCTTTGCACTACTTCCTCGGTGTCGAGGTGGTGCGTCATCCGGATGGCTTCTTCCTTCATCAGCAGAAGTATGCTCACGAGCTCCTGGAGCGCGCCGGCATGCTTAATCGCACGCCGCCGCCACGCTCGCTGATGAAGGCCAAGCTTTCGCCACGGATGGTTCTCCGCCGGATGTCGCTTTCTATCGGTCTATCGTTGGTGCTCTCCAGTACCTCACTCTGACTCGAACGGAGATCCAGTATGCCATGCGGCAGGTGTGTCTTCATATGCATGCTCCTCGAGACGTTCACTAGGCTGCCGTCAAGCGGATTATCTGCTATATCTGTGGCACTATGGATCTTGGCGTCACGCTTCACGCCTTCGCCGATTACTGCCCTTACCACCTACTCCGATGCAGACTGGGCGGGCTGCCCTGACACGCGTCGCTCCACTTCGGACTATTGTGTCTACCTTGGACCCTCACTTATCTCATGGTTGTCCAAGCGGCAGCCTACGGTCTCTCGTTCTAGTGCTGAAGCTGAGTATCGTGCGGTGGCCAACGCTATCGCCGAGTGTTCGTGCCTTCGCCAGCTGCTTCGGGAGCTCTCTTTCCCTATTGACCGTGCCATGGTGGTTTACTGCGACAACGTCCCGGCAGTCTACCTCTCCGCTAACCCGGTGCATCATCGACGGACCAAAGCATATTGACTTGGATATCCATTTTGTTCGGGAACAGGTGGCTCTTGGCAATATTCGTGTTTTACACGTCCCTACTTCCCAACAATTTGCAGATATCATGACCAAGGGCTTGCCTACGGCATCATTTGAGGAGTTCCGGCCCAGTCTTTGCGTCAACCGGGGTGCCGCTTCGACTGTGGGGGGGGGGGGGTGTTGAGTATATGTGTTGTGCATATTTGTGTATTGAGCCCACCTCCTAGTTGCCTTGTATAGTTGAGGTCGTGGCCTGCTCTTGTACATCATATATATGTGTGTTTGCACCTGTGGAATACAACACGTAATTCCCACAACATACACCTAGTATGCCTCTACTTGACTAGCTCGTTAATCAAAGATGGTTATTTTTCCTGACCATAGACATGTGTTGTCATTTGATGAACGGGATCACATCATTAAAGAATGATGTGATGGACAAGACCCATCCATTAGCTTAGCATTATGATCGTTTAGTTTTATTGCTATTGCTTTCTTCATGACTTATACATATTCCTCTGACTATGAGATTATGCAACTCCCGAATACCGGAGGAACACCTTGTGTGCTATCAAACGTCACAACATAACTGGGTGATTATAAAGACTCTCTACATGTGTCTCCGAAGGTGTTTGTTGGGTTGTCATAGATCGAGACTAGGATTTGTCACTCCGAGTATTGGATAGGTATCTCTGGGCCCACTCGGTAATGCACATCACTATAAGCCTTGCAAGCAATGTGACTAATGAGGTAGTTGTGGGATGTTGCATTACGGAACGAGTAAAGAGACTTGCCAGTAACGAGATTGAACTAGGTATGATGATACCGACGATCGAATCTCGGGCAAGTAACGTACCGATGACAAAGGGAATAACGTATGCGGTTTGACCAATAAAGATCTTTGTAGAATATGTAGGAGCCAATATGAGAATCCAGGTTCCTCTCTTGGTTATTGACTGGAGATATGTCTCAGTCATGTCTACATAGTTCTCTAACCCGTAGGGTCCTCCGCTTAACATTCGATGATAATTTGTATTATGAGTTATGTGTTTTGGTGACCGAAGTTTGTTCGGAGTCCCAGATGAGATCACAAACATGACGAGGAGTCTCGAAATAGTCGAGAGGTAAATATTCATATATTGGAAGGTTGTATTCGTACATAGGAATGGTTCTGAGTGATTCGGATATTTATCCAGAGTACCGAGGGGTTACCGGAACCCCTCGGGGGAAGTGTTGGGCCAACATGGGCCTAAGGGAGAGAGAGGGAATCTCGCGGGGAGGGGGGGTGCGCGCCCCCCTCCTAGGGAGTCCGAATAGGACAAGGAGGAGGGGGTGTGGCCGCCCTTCCCTTTCCCTCTCCCTCTCCTTCCTTCTCCCTCGGAGGAGAAAGGAAAAGGGGGGGCGAATCCTACTTGGACTAGGAGTCCAAGTAGGACTTCCCCATTGGCGCGCCCCTCCTGGCCGCAGGCCTCCTCCCCCCACCTTTATATACGGGGGTGTGGAGCACCCCAAAGGCACACCAATAATTCTCTTAGCCGTGTGCGGTGCCCCCTCCACAGTTTACTCCTTCAGTCTTAGCATCGTAGTGCTTAGGCGAAGCCCTGCGCGGATCACATCACCATCACCGTCGCCACGCCGTCGTGCTGACGAAACTCTCCCTCGACCCTCTACTAGATCAAGAGTTCGAGGGACGTCATCAAGCTGAACGTGTTCTGAACACGGAGGTGCCATACGTTCGGTACTTGGATTGGTTGGATCATGAAGACGTTCGACTACATCAACCACGTTAACCTAACTCTTCCACTTTCGGTCTACGAGGGTATGTGGACACACTCTCCCCATGTCGTTGCTATGCATCTCCTAGATAGATCTTGCGTGATCGTAGGAAATTTTTTAAGGGGGAGGGGAGAGGCTAGGAGGTGGCCCAAGTAGGACCGAGTCCTACTTGGGCTACTCCCAAGCCCCCCCCCCCCCTTGCCGTATATATTGGAGGGGGAAGGAAAGAGAGGGAAGGGGGGAGGAAGGGGAATCCTATTCCCTTTCTCTCGTTTCCTCCTTCCTCTTTCCTTCTTCACCTTGGCTGGCCCATATGGGGGGCGCACCAGCCCCTTGTGGCTGGTGCGTTTCCCCTCTTGGCCCATAAGGCCCATATCTTTTGTCGGGGGTGCCCGGAACCCCTTCCGGTGATCCGATATGTACTCGGTACCCTCCAGAACACTTCCGGTGTCCGAATACCATCATCATATATATCAATATTTACCTCTCGACCATTTCGAGACTCCTCATCATGTCCGTGATCTCATCCGAGACTCCGAACAACATTCGAGCACCAAATCACACAACTCATATAATACTATATCATCAACGAACGTTAAGTGTGCGGACCTTACTGGGTTCAAGAAATATGTAGACATGACCGAGACACCTCTCCGGTCATTAACCAATAGCGGAACCTGGATGCCCATATTGGGTCCTACATAATCTACAAAGAACTTTATCGGTTGAACCGTTATGATAACATATTTAATTCCCTTTGTCCATCGGTATGTTACTTGCCCGAGATTGGATCATCGGTATCTTCATACCTAGTTCAATCTCGTTGGCAAGTCTCTTTACTTGTTCCATAATACATCACCTTGTGACTAACTCCTTAGTCATTTTCTTGCAAGCTTATGATGTGCATTACCGAGAGGGCCCAGAGATTCCTCTTCGATATTCAAAGTGGCAAATCCTAATCTCGATCTATGCCAACTCAACAAACACCTTCGGAGATACCTATAGAGCATCTTTATGATCACTCAGTTATGTTGTGATGTCTGATAGCACACAAGGTATTCCTTCGGTATCCGGGAGTTGCATAATCTCATAGTCGAAGGAATATGTATTTGACATGAAGAAAGCAATAGCAATAAACTGAATGATCAATATGCTAAGCTAACTGAATGATCAATATGCTAAGCAATAGCAATAAACTAATGGTGTGATCCCATTATCAAATGACAACACATGTCCATGGTTAGGAAACCTTAACCATCTTTGATCAACGAGCTAGTCTAGTAGAGGCTCACTAGGGACACAGTATTTGTTTATGAATTCACACATGTATTTAGGTTTCCGATCAATTCAATTATAGCATGAATAATAAACCTTTATCATGAATAAGGAAATATAAAATAACAACTTTATTATTGCCTCTAGGGCATATTTCCTTCAGTCTCCCACTTGCACTAGAGTCAATAATCTAGTTCACATCACGATGTGATTTAACACCCATAGTTCACATCACCATGTGACCAACATCCAAAGAGTTTACTAGTGTCAATAATCTAGTTCACATCGCCATGTGATTAACACCCAAAGAGTACTAAGGTGTGATCATGTTTTGCTTGTGAGAGAAGTTTACTCAACGGGTCTGTCATATTTAGATCCGTATGTATTTTTCAAATTTTTATGTCTACAATGCTCTGCATGGAGCTACTCTAGCTAATTGCTCCCACTTTCAATATGTATCCAGATCGAGACTCAGAGTCATCCAGATCAGTGCCAAAGCTTGCATCAACGTAACTCTTTACGATGAACTATTTATCACCTCCATAACCAAGAAACATTTCCTTAGTCCTCTTTAAGGTACCTAAGGATAATTTGTGACCGTTGTCCAGTGATCTACTCCTGGATCACCATTGTATCCCCTTGCCAAACTCATGGCAAGGCACACAGTAGGTCTGGTACAAAGCATGGCATTATTTATAGAACCTATTGCTGAGGCATAGGGAATGACTTTCATTCTCTCTCTATCTTCTACCATGGTCGGGCTTTGAGTCTTACTCAATTTCACAGCTTGCAATACAAGCTAGAACTCCTTCTTTAACTGATCCGTTTTGAACTCCTTCAAAATCTTGTCAAGGTATGTACTCATTGAAAATCATATCAAGCGTCTTGATCTATCTCTATAGATCTTGATGCCTAATATCTAAGCAGCTTCACCAAGGTCTTTCATTGAAAAATTCTTATTCAAATATCGTAATAAGCTTTCTGGAAATTCTATATCATTTCCAATCAACAATATGTCATCCACATATAATATCAGAAATGCTACAGAGCTCCCGCTCACTTTCTTGTAAATACAGGCTTCACCATAAGTCTGTATAAAACCATATGCTTTGATCACTTCATCAATGCGTATATTCCAACTCCGAGATGCTTGCGCCAGTCCATAGATGGATCGATGGAGCTTGCACACTTTGTTAGCACCTTTAGGATCGACAAAACCTTCTGGTTGCATCATATACAACTCTTCTTTAAGAAATCCATTAAGGAATGCAGTTTCGACGTCCATTTGCCAGATTTCATAAACATAAAATGCAGCAATTGCTAACATGATTCGGACGGACTTAAGCATCACTATGGGTGGGAAGTCTCATCGAAGTCAACCCCTTGAACTTGTCGAAAACCTTTTGCGATAAGTCGAGCTTTGTAGACAGTAACATTACCATCAGTGTCAGTCTTCTTCTTGAAGATCCATTTATTCTCTATGGCTTGCCGATCATCGGGCAAGTCCACCAAAGTCCATACTTTGTTCTCATACATGGATCCTATCTCAAATTTCATGGCCTCAAGCCATCTGTCGGAATCTGAGATCATCATTGCTTCTTCATAGTTCGTAGGTTCGTCATGATCTAGTAACATAACTTCCAGGACAGGATTACCGTACCAACCTAGTGTGGAACGTGCTCTGTTCGGCCTATGAGGTCCAGTAATAACTTGATCCGAAATTTCAAAATCATCATCATTAGCTTCCTCTCTAAGTGGTATAGGCATCATGGGAACGGATTTCTCTGATGTGTTACTTTCCAAACTGAGAGAAGGTACAATTACCTCATCAAGTTCTACTTTCCTCCCACTCACTTCTTTCGAGAGAAACTCCTTCTCTAGAAATGTTCCTTTCTTGGCAACAAAGATCTTTCCTTCGAATCTGTGGTAGAAGGTGTACCCAATTGTTTCCTTAGGGTTTCCTATGAAGACGCACTTCTCCGATTTAGGTTCGAGCATAACACGATAAAGCCTTTTAACATAAGTGTCGCAACCCCAAACTTTAAGAAATGACAGCTTAGGTTTCTTGCCAAACCAAAGTTCATACGGTTTCGTCTCAACGGATTTAGATGGTGCCCTTAATGTGAATGCAACTTTCTCTAATGCATAACCCCAAAACGATAGTGGTAAATCGGTAAGAGACATCATAGATCGCACCATATATAATAAAGTACGGTTACGGCGTTCGGACACACCATTACGCTGTGGTGTTCCAGATGGCGTGAGTTGTGAAACTATTCCACATTGTTTTAAATGAAGGCCAGACTCATAACTCAAATATTCGCCTCCACGATCAGATTGTAGAAACTTTATTTTCTTTTTACGACAATTCTCCGCTTCACTCTGAAATTCTTTGAACTTTTCAAATGTTTCATACTTGTGTTTCATCACTATAGGAATCAGGCACTTTGCCGTCTGCCATGGCTGACGGCAAAGGCACGCCTAGCGGACGGCGAAGGGCTTTGTCGTCTGCCAGTAGACGGCAACAGGTCTAGCTGAATAGGCTACGGCGAAGGGCTATTTTCCGTCTGCTGGCGGACGGCAAAGATGAAATGGTCTTTGTCGTCCGCCAGCAGACAGCAAAGGACCTGGAAGGCACACATGGTAGCTTATGGCCGTCAGGGGGTTAACGGTGCGCTTTGCCATCTGCTGGCAGACGGCAAAGAGGCAAAGTTCTTTGCCGTCTGGCGGCAGACGGCAAAGAAACCATATAGGCCCCCCGGGTTGCACAAGTAGCTGCCATGTGGCAGCTTTACCGTTAGCTAGCATATGGCAAAGCTCTTTGCCATCTGCCAGCTGACGGCAAAGTGCTTGTATAGCCCCTGTTTTTTCTTAAATTCATTCAATTTGACAGAATTTCACAGATATATATATATACACACACACACACATTTCAAAAGAATTTCAACAAGCATACCAACAATAAGTTTCCAACAACATAAGAAACATACAAGTTTCCAACAACACATCCAACATAAAATGATGTGCAACAAGAAATTTCCAACAACGTATCCATATATATACATAAATATCCAAAAGAAGTTTCCAACAATATATCCATATATACATATATATCCAAAAGAAGTTTCCAACAAGTTCCCATAAACAAAAAGGAAGCACAAGGAGAAGAGTACACTCCATCAATGCTAGCTTCCTCATCTAAAGCAAATCTGCAAATTGGGAAAGATGAAAGTTACAAGAAGAAGAATAACAAGAAGAAGAAGAACAATAAGAAGACTAGCTAGAAGAAAAAGAATAAAAGGAAGAAGAAGAATTTATCTTCTCTTTCTTTTTCTCCTCTCCTCTTCTTTATCTTCTTCATTCTAAGTAAGCTAGGTAAAAATGCTAAGTGTGTAGGTCATTTTAGAGCTAAGCTAGGTAAATAGGTCATTTTGGAGCTAACCTAGGTAAAATGGATCATATTGGAGCTAACCTAGGTAAACTTGGTCATTTGGGATTTGACCTAGGTAAACTTGTGCCATTTTTTAGTTAACTAAGCATATTATGCCATTTTTGACAAAAGTAAGCTAAGTATAGGCCTTTCTTGAGCTAACCCAGGTAACTAAGCATATTAGAGCTAATTTAGCATTTTAGAGCTAACTTAGGGCTAACTTAGGTCATTTTGGAGCTAACTTAGGTAAAATTGATCATTTTGGAGCTACTTAGGCTTATTATGTCATTTTCGAGGAAAATAAGCTAACTATATGATATATATGAGGTTACCAAGATTGTTATGCCATTTCAAACCTAAGTAAGCTAATTATGACATTTTTTACATAAGTAAGCCAAGTGTATGTCATTATTGAGAAAACCTAGGTAACTAAGCATATTAGAGATAACTTAGCTTATTAGAGCTAACTTAGGTCATTTCAGAGGAAACAAAGCTAAGTATAGATCATTTTGGAGATCTGACATACCTGACATCGTTCACTCCTCCTTCTTCTCCTTCACCTTCATCATCCTGATGCGCTTTAGAGCGGCGAGGCAAAGGATGTACTCTTCGCCACAATTGGCATGGTCATGTCGCCTACTGTGGGATCGCCAAATACCACCACCATCGAGAGGTCATTGTCGCACCACCACCATCGCGAGGCCATCTTCAGGCAGCACCATCGCTAGGTCATCCTCAGCCACCACCATTTCTTGCCCATCATCAGCCACCACCATCGCTTGGCCATCATGAGCCACCACCATCGCGAGGTCATCGTCAGACAGGATAGGTTGCACCTCCTCATCCCCACTCTGCTCCTCTTCTTCCCCACTCCATTTCGGATCATCCTCGCTGTTGATTTCGTTGTAGCCAAACTCGCTGCTACTTTTGCTGTAGCCAGAGTCATTGTCGCTGCTCCGATTGCCTGACCAAATGCAACAAAGTTTTTTTAACAATCAGTGTGAGACAAAGCCAAATGGAGAGGAAGAAGAGGTAGAGTGTGTTGGCATCATCGTCGTCCTGGTAGCGCATGCGGCACATAATCGTGTTGAACACCTTCACGGTGAGCATGGCGTCGCCGTCGTACCTGAAGACAAGGAAGTACCCAGGCACGGACGAACTGCTCCCAGCCACGACACAGGTACATGTGGTCGTTCCTGATCACCACCTCCACGTCCCAAAGCCTGCGAAGCCCGCTGTTGGCATGTCGCAGCTTCACATTCTTTGGCCAATGGCCGTCCAACATCTCCATAAAAGTGCCAGGCAGCCTCTGCAACGTGGATCAAGGAGTGATGTAGCAAACAGCAGTTATGATAAAGAGATGGGTGAGGGGGAGATCTCTCCTTTTATATACCTGCCTCTTGGAGGAATTCTCAAGTACGATCGTGAAGAACTCGAAACCTTCCAAGTCGTACTCCAGTGTGGCAGAGAGTAGCCTGCGGTGGCGGCCTCCCCTCATCTCTGATAAGAAGCAGAAGAGACCAATTACTACCCTTACAATATTATCATATAACATTACCGCAGCAAAAGTTTTGAGCAGAAGATAATCAATTACAATTAATTAATTTGGTAGGTTAGTTGGCAGTAGTTGGAATAGAGCCAAGTTTTTTGACATGAAAGAAAACTGAGGAAAAAAAAGCAATGCACTTGTGCTCAACAACACTTAATTAATTTTGTAGGTTAGCTGGCAATGGCAATTGGCACCCTTCAAAACTAGGGATTTTTTAGACATGAAAGAAAACTGAAAATGTTGAAAAACAGATCATAGTAATCTAAAAACAGAGCATATTTTAGGTGGCTCTAGGTTGACATACTAGAGCTGAGCACAAGATTTATTGCCATTGCACTAAATTACAAGCAATTTTAATTGAAGTGATCGACAAAAAAAACTTGATGCCAATAGCGAGCCGACATCGAGTTTCTCTTGGGTAAGCAAAGACCAACACGTCGACTACCAATTGGTTATCATCAACCAACATTTGGGCAGAGTCCTCGTCTTTGCGTGGACTTTGACATTGTATTCCTAGCACATCCCCTTGTATTTTAACTCAAATTAACCTAAACTATCACTTAACTGCGTGGACTTTGACACAGATCATGCAGGCGTCGGCCATAAACTTGTCATCTGTATAGCAAAATAACAAAATAACAAGCTAACTCACTGACAGTATTTCCAAACCACCTTTGAGAATTTAACTCCTCAAATTTTAAGAATTTGAACTTTTTGGCACACAGTCCTTCCTCCAAATTTAACTTTGCAGATCACAAATATGCACAGGGCACGCAAATTAACCTAAACTATCACTTGTGCTACTAATAGGCTACATGAAACAGAAAGTAAACCCAAACTAAATGTCAATTTTTCATCTTCTTCTTCTTCCTCCTGTCGGCAAAGACTAAAACAACCAGAAAGTAAACCTAAACCAAAACCTAAACAGAGAGAGAGAGAGAAGAGGGAGGGGTGGCGCACCCTGGTGTTCGGGACGGCCGGGGTCAGGGTCGGAGGCAGAGGGGGTTGGGCGTCCTTCTCGGGGATGGGCCGGGCCGGGGGGTCGACGGTGACGGCCCCGGTGTCTGGTGCGGTGTCGGAGGGGTCAGAGCTCGGGGCAACGGTGACGGCGTCGAGGTCTGGTTTGGCGACAGTGTCGGCGAGGCGAGGCAGAGGCCTCGGGCACCGATGCACGGGGGCGAAGGAGGGGTGAGGCAAGGAGGAGGCGGTGATGGGGCGGGGCGGAGCTCAGGGCGGTGGGGGCGGGGGGTCGGGGTGGGGGCGGCGGCGCCGGTGAGGTGAGGGCTGGGAGAGAGAGCGGAGGGAGAGAGGGGTAGGGCACCGGCACTTAGTAGGGTGGGGCCGGGGGCAAACGGCCGTTAAAACGGCCAGTTTCTTTTCCGTCTGCTGGCTGACGGCAAAGAAGCTTTGTCGTCCGCTAGTAGACGACAAATAAAGTGGCCGTTAGGTCGTCCTTACAGTCCGCCACCCACCATCTTTGCCGTCTGCTAGCAGACATCAAAGATTCTATGCCGTCAGCTAGCAGATGTCAAAGACAAGGCTGATGGCAAACACCTTCTTTATCGTCCGCTCTTTCTTTGCCATCAGCTTTATTTAAGCAGATGGCAAATAACTTCTTTGTCGTCTGCTAGCAGACGGCAAAGAGCTGGCTGATGGCAAAGATCCTAATTCCAGTAGTGCATTAAGTAGATATACCCATATCTGCTCAAATCATCTATTAAGGTCAGAAAATAACGATACCTGCTGCATGCCTCAACACTCATTGGACCGCACACATCGGTATGTATTATTTCCAATAAGGCATTGGCTCGCTCCATTGTTCCGGAGAACGTAGTTTTATTCATGTTGCCCATGAGGCATGGTTCGCAAGTATCAAATGATTCATAATCAAGTGATTCCAAAAGCCCATCTGCATGGAGTTTCTTCATGCGCTTTACACCAATATGACCTAAATGGTAGTGCCACAAGTATGTTGCACTATCATTATCAACTTTGCATCTTTTGGCATCAATATTATGAATATGTGTATTACTACGATCGAGATTCAATAAACCATTTACATTGGGTGTATGGCAATGGAAGGTTTTATTCATGTAAATGGAATAACAATTATTCTCTAACTTAAATGAATAACCGTATTGCAATAAACATGATCAAATCATATTCATGCTCAATGCAAACACCAAATAACATTTATTTAGGTTCAACACTAATCCCAAAGGTAGAGGGAGTTTGCGATGGTGATCGTATCAACCTCGGATTCATTTCCAACACACATCATCACATCGCCCTTAACTAGTCTATGTTTATTCTGCAACTCTAGTTTCGAGTTACTAATCTTATCAACTGAACCGGTATCAAATACCCAGGTGCTACTATTAATACTAGTAAGGTACACATAAATAACATGTATATGAAATATACCTTTGTTCACTTTGCCATCATTCTTATCTGCCAAGTATTTGGGGCAGTTCCGTTTCCAGTGACCATTTCCTTTGTAGTAGAGGCACTCAGTTTCAGGCTTGGGTCCAGCTTTGGGCTTCTTTATGGGAGCGGCAACTTGCTTGCCATTCTTCTTGAAGTTCCCTCTCTTTCCCTTGCCCTTTTTCTTGAAACTAGTGGTCTTGTTAACCATCAACACTTGATGCTCTCTCTTTATTTCTACCATTGCCGATTTCAGCATCACGAAGAGCTCGGGAATCATTTTCGTCGTCCCTTGCATATTATAGTTCATCACGAAGTTCTAGTAGCTTGGTGATAGTGACTAGAGAACTTTCTCAATCACTATCTTATCTAAAAGATTAACTCTCACTTGATTCAAGCGATTGTAGTACCCAGACATTCTAAGCACATGCTCACTGGTTGAGCTATTCTCCTCCATCTTGTAGGCAAAGTACTTGTCAGTGGTCTCATACCTCTTGACACAGGCATGACTCTGAAATACCAATTTCAGCTCTTAGAACATCTCATATGCCCCGTGGTGTTCAAAACATTTTTGAAGTCCCGGTTCTAAGCCGTAAGGCATGGCGCACTAAACTATGAAGTAGTCATCATATCGAGCTTGCCAAATGTTCATAACGTCTGGATCTGCTCCTGCAATAGGTCTGTCACCTAGCGGTGCATCAAGGACATAATTCTTCTGTGCAGCAATGAGGATAATTCTCAGATCATGGACCCAGTCCGCATCATTGCTACTATCATATTTCAACTTATTTTTCTCTAGGAACATATCAAAAATAAGGGAGCTATATCGCAAGCTATTGATCTACAACATAGATTCGCAAATACTATCAGGACTAAGTTCATGATAAATTAAGTTCAATTAATCAAATTACTAATGAACTCCCACTTAAATCAACATCCCTCAAGTTGTCTAAGTGATACATGATCCATATCAACTAACCCATGTCTGATCATCACGTGAGATGGGGTAGTCATCAATGGTGAACATATCTATGTTGATCATATCTACTATATGACTATTGTTCGACCTTTCGGTCTCTAGTGTTCCGAGGCCATGTCTGTACATGCTAGGCTCGTCAAGTTTAACCCAAGTATTCCGCATGTGTAAAACTGTCTTATACCCGTTGTATGTGAACGTAGAGTCTATCACACCCGATCCTCACGTGGTGTCTTGAAACGACGAACTTTCGCAACGGTGCATACTCAGGGAGAACACTTTTACCTTCATATTTAATGAAGGGATCATCTTATAATGGTATCGTCGTTCTAAGCAAAATAACGTATATCACATCATGTCTTGACCATATCACATCACAACATACCCTGCCAAAAAAAGTTAGATGTCCTCTACTTTGTTTTTGCAAGTTTTACGTGGCTGCTACGGGTTTCTAGCAAGAACCGTTCTTGCCTACGGAAAAAACCACATCGGTGTTTCGTCAAGTTTGTTGTTTTACCTTCTTCAAAGATCGTTCGTAGTCAAATTCGATTCAACTAAAGTAGGACAAACAGACACGCGCCAACCACCTTTATGCAAAACTAGTTGCATGTTAGTCGGTGGAAGCGATCTCATGTGCGTGGACATGTATGGTTGGTCCGGGCCGCTTCATCCCACAATACGGCCAAATCAAAATAAGATGTTGGTGGTAAGCAGTATGACTATCACCGCCCACAAATCTTTGTGTTCGACTCGTGCATATCATCTACGCATAGACCTGGCTCATGATGCCACTGTTGGGAATCATTGCATCGAAAACAAAAAAATTCTGCACACACGCAATGATCTATCCATGGAGATGCATAGCAACGAGGGGGAGAGTGTGTCTACGTACCCTCGTAGACCGTAAGTGGAAGCGTTTCACAACGCGGTAGATGTAGTCGAACTTCTTCGCGCTTCAACCGATCGAGTACCAAACGAACGACACCTCCGCGTTCTGCACACGTCTAGCTCGGCGACATCCCTCGCCTTCTTGAGCCAGCAAGACATCGAGGTAGTAGATGAGTTCTGTCAGCACCACGGCATGGTGACGGTGATGGTGAAGTGATCTTCGCAGGGCTTCGCCTAAGCATTACGAAAATATGACCGGGGGTGTAAACGGTGGAGGGGGGCGCCGCACACGGCTAAACAATTGTCTGTTGTGTGTTAGGCACCCCCCCCCCACACACACACACACATATATATAGGTAGGAGGGGGAGGGGAGAGGCCAGGAGGCGCCCCAAGTAGGACCGAGTCCTACTTGGGCTCCTCCCAAGCCGCACGCCCCCCTTGCCATATATATCGGAGGGGGAAGGAAAGAGAGGGAAGGGGAAGGAAGGGGGAATCCTATTCCCTTTCTTTTCTATCCTCCTTCCTCTTCCCTTCTCCACATTGGCCGACCCATATGGGGGGTGCACCAGCCCCTTGTGGCTGGTGCATTTCCCCTCTTGGCCCATAAAGCCCATATCTTTTGCCGGGTGTGCCCGGAGCCCCTTCCGGTGATCAAATATGTACCCGGTACCCTCCAGAACACTTCTGTGTCTGAATACCATCGTCCTATATATCAACCGTTACCTCTCAACCATTTTGAGACTCCTCGTCATGTCCGTGATCTCATCTGGGACTCCGAACAACATTCAGTCACCAAATCACATAACTGATATAATTCTATATCGTCAACGAACGTTAAGCATGCGGACCCTATGGGTTCGGGAACTATGTAGACATGACCAAGACACCTCTCCAGTCAATAACCAATAGCGGAACCTGGATGCCCATATTGGCTCCTACATATTCTACGAAGATCTTTATCGGTCGAACCGTTATGACAACATACGTAATTCCCTTTGTCCATTGGTATGTTACTTGCCCGAGATTCGATCGTGGGTATCTTCGTACCTAGTTCAATCTTGTTACCAGCAAGTCTCTTTACTCATTCCGTAATACATAACCTCGTGACTAACTCCTTAGTCATTTGCTTGCAAGCTTATGATGTGTATTATCGAGAGGGCCCAGAGATACCTCTATGATACTCGGAATGACAAATCCTAATCTCGATATATGCCAACTCAATAAACACCTGAGATACCTGTAGAGCAACTTTATGATCACCCAGTTACGTTGTGACGTTCGATAGCACAGAAGATATTCCTCCGGTATCCGGGAGTTGTATAATCTCATAGTCGAAGGAATATGTATTTGACATGAAGAAAGCAATAGCAATAAACTGAACAATCAATATGTTAAGCTAACGGATGGGTCTTGTCCATCACATCATTCTCCTAATGATGTGATCCCGTTATCAAATAACAACACATGTCCATGGTTAGGAAATCTTAACCATATTTGATCAACGAGCTAGTCTAGTAGACGCTCACTAGGGACACAGTATTTGTTTATGTATTCACACATGTATTTACGTTTCCGATCAATACAATTCTAGCATGAATAATAAACCTTTATCATGAATAAGGAAATATAAAATAACAACTTTATTATTGCCTCTAGGGCATATTTCCTTCAGATCGAACCCATAAAAAAACATCCCTTCCCATGGCAAGATAAATCAATCTAGTTAGTCAAACCAAACCAATAAATTGAAGAAGAAATACGAGTCTATAATAATCATGCATAAAAGAGTTAAGAAAACCAAAATAATATTCATGGATAGATCTGATCATAAACTCACAATTTATCGGATCCCAACAAACACAAATAGATCTCCAAGAACATCGAGGAGAACATTGTATTGAAGATGAAAAAGAGAGAAGAAGCCATCTAGCTACTAACTATGGACCCGTAGGTTTGTGGTAAACTACTCACGCTTCATCGAAGGGGCAACAAGGATGATGAAGAACCCCTCCATGATTGTTACCCCCTCTAGTAGAGTGCCGAAAAACACTTCTATACGGATCTCGTGGTTCTGGAACTTGCGGCGGTGGACAAAGTACTCCGTCGACTCCCCTGAGGGTTTTGGGACGTTAGAGTATTTATAGAGGCGGAGGTAGGTCAATCGGAGGCTCGTGGGCCCTATTACCCACCAGGGCACGCTAGAGGCCCCTGGCGCGCCCTGGTGCCTAGTGGGCCACTGCCCCATCTTCTCGTGGCCTCCCGATGCCTCCAGGGTCGCTTATCACGAGAAGAAATTATCCAAAAAGTTTTGTGGCATTTGGACTTTGTTTGGTACTAATATTCTGCAAAGTCAAAAACAAACAAAAATAGCAACTGGCACTCGGCACTAAGTTCATAGGTTAGTCCTAAAAATTGTATAAATTTTCTTGTAAATGTATATAAAACATCCAAGATTGATAATATAATAACATGGAACAATAAAAAGTTATATATACGTTGGAGACGTATCAAGCATCCCCAATCTTAATTCCTGCTCGTCCTCAAGTAGTTAAATGATAAAAACAGAATTTTTTATGTGGAATGCTACCGAACATATTCATCATATATTATTTTCTTTTGTAGCATGGGCATTTGGACTTGAATGATTCAAAGCAATAGTCTATAATTTGACATGAAAACATTAATACTTAAGCATATCAACAATCAACTATGTCTTTCAAAATATCAACGCTAAAGAAAGTTATGCCTAGCCCATTATGCTCAGTCATTGATCCATTCATGAAACACACTCAAATATTAACTACATCCAATACACAAGTATGAAAATAGTGTTCCCTAGTTGGTGCTTTATATGAGAAGACGGAGACTCAACATAAAAAATGCATAAAAGTAAATAGATAGGCCCTTCGCAGAGGGAAGCAGAGATTTGTAGAGGTGTCAAAGCACATAGCTTAAATTGAGAGATAAAATTATTTTGGGAGGCATGCTTTTCCTGTCAACGAAAACGACCGAGAATTCCCTAAATCATCCATGCTAGGAAAATTATAGGTGGTTCCCAAACAAAAAGTAAAGTTTATTTCCTTTCAACCATTCTTTCACAATCCATGTATAGCCATATGCACGGTTCCCAAACTTACTATACATGACTTAGGATGTCGTTAAGCCTGTTGTAATTAACAGTGTTATCCATTTTTTTTATCTGTCCCTTTGCTACCGTGCTACTCTCTACAATGAAGATATCACTAGAGATGATGTCGTTTTATTTTGATTTGCTATTTTTGGTGGATGCTAACCCTGTTGTAATTAACATGCCTTTCCATGTACTTACGCATGGCCATAATGGGCGATGCTATTGTTTGCCATTGAGGTTAGCTGCATCCCATGTCTTACGGTATATTACATCATTTGTGCAATTGTAGTTTAGCTTCTAAAATTTACTTCCTTCTTGTAGGTACACACGTCAGCGGCACTGATCTACGCTTCGAACCGGAGGAACACCTCACCTCTGCCTCCGCTGACTCGGGGCGGGCTCTGACCCATATGAAGTGCCCCAGCAACTACCCCTCAGGACTTAGCAAGTATGAACTGACCAGTTCAATCTTACCAATACCAGTTGCAATGGCTATGTTTTGTACGGTTGATGTATTAAGCATGTTTTAGTGATCACGCCTAACTCGTCTTAGCTTTTTTCCTACCTTTTTATAGGCAACTGTGCCATTACACTACAAAAAAAGACACATCCGTGACATTTTGGGCCGAACGAAAAAAAATTATGTCATACATATGACACTTCTATGACGATAATTGTGAAAAAAACCAGGTATCATCATAGATGTGGTGGGCTCCTACTTCTATGACAAAAAATCATGATAGAAAATGGGCTTTTCGTCCTGGGCGTGCCGGAGATGCAGCTGCATGACATTCTTTGGGCCGTCCATGACGGAAAAAACCGTGGTAGAAGCGAGGGGGAGGAAAATTTCGGAGAGTTGCCGGTTACGATGGGAGGTCAGGGGCGGAGCGATGCGCTGCTTTCTTGTACGCACGCTGCAGCGTGTGCGTAGGCGTTGGCTCTAATCAAGCCGAGCGAGGCGTTGGGCTCTAATCGAACCCGGCGACAGTAATTGCAGGCTACGCTACATCGAACTCGAGGGATCGATCGATGGCTGTTAATCGAACCCGATGGAGCGATTCTTCGCCATCGCTGCTAGTGAGCGCTATGGGGGGGGTGGATGAGCGATGGCGGTGGCGTTGCCTCTGGATGAACAGGAACCCGTGGTGTGGAGGGATGGATGAACAATAGACGGTGGAGGGGTGGCCGTGGAGGGGTGGTTGAACAGGACCCCGTGGTGTGGAGGGCTGGATGAACAGTAGACGGTGGAGGGGTGCCCGTGGAGAGGGGAGGTTGAACAGTAGCCAGTGGAGTAGCGCGCAGTGGAGGCTGGATGAACAGGAGCCCGTGGAGGCTGGAGGAGGTCGACGGTGGAGATGAACAGTATCACGTGGAGTCCTGTTTTGCGGTACGCCACACCCTCCCGGCGAACAGGACCCTGCTTTGACCGTAGGAGGTCCGTTGGCCCGCTTTATGGCACGCCACACCTCCCGATCAACAGGACCCTGCTTTCGACCGTAGGAGGTCCGCTTTCCTCCGTTTGTGGTATGCCACACCTCCCGATCAACAGGACCCTGCTTCGACCGTAGGAGGTCCGCTTCCTCCGCTTTTGGCAGACGCCAGCCCCTCCCGATCAACAGGACCCTGCTTTAACGTGGCGGTCGAACACAAGGCCGCTTTCCTCCGCCAGCGGTACGCTGGCATCGCTTCCATCGCCTGTTCCGTCCCAAGCCCTCCCGATGAACACGACCACACATTCTGCTCCGACCCAACCGGTTGGCTCCCCATGAACACGCATTTACGATGTCGCTTTCTCTGTTCCGACCCAGCCATGTACGTATGCGCGATAGGCGTTAGAGACCCTGCCCGTATGTACGCACGTGGCCGTATTTTCTTTCTTGCACCCTCGCCGATGTATGTACGTGTACATGCTACGTGCGCCTCTACTACGACACGTGCGCGCCTCTACATCCACCAGTATATACTACTACTAAGTACAACAATTTTTGAACTTGGGCTAGCCATCCACAACATTGTAGAAGCAAAATGTTAGCCGTTGATTTGTACACAGGGTGAATCTCCATTCTTCATCAATACAAAACTCAAATAATCCAACGGTTGATGTTTCTTGGATTCGCCACGTACGGACGCGCGCCAAAACACTCCCAGCTGGATCCTTCTAGACTCATCACGGCGCACTGCACGCCTGCACCCGGCGGCTTGGTGCTGTTGAGAAAAAAATCCTTTCAAGTCACTATCAATGAGCAGTTTCTACATGTTAAAACACTCAAAAGCAAACGTACGTGGTTACAAGACGATAAAAACGGTAAGCTGACAACCAATTTTTTAACTCGGGCAATTAACACCACATGCATAGCACGTACTTTATACTAGTATATGTATGTACATGTTCGCGACCAGAATGACAATGCTACGTACGCTTCGACCAGGTGGGTCCCGACTGTCAGGCACTTCCTTGCGTGCGAAGATGTAGCTGGTGGGTCCCAGCAGTCAGGGGGGCGAATCGTTTTTTTTTTTGCCTGGCTGCACTTCCTTGCGTGCGAAGGTGTAGCTAGTGGGTCCCAGCAGTCAGGGGGGAAACGTTTTTTTCGCAAAATATGGTGGCCCGTCCGGTGGGTCCCCGCTGTCATGTGGAGGAATAATTATTTTGCACGTAATAAGGAGGCACTTCCTTGATGCGGCCATGGACCCAGCTGTCAGCCTCTCCACGTCTGATCCCACGTCCGATGGAAGCCGTTCCTTGACCACGTTGACCACGCCGCCGAGAGCACCAGTGGCGGTGGATGATGGCGAGGCCTAGGAAGGGGACGACGCTGAGCCGGGGAAGACACGGTGGATGCTCACGCCAGAGGAGTACGAGGGTTCACCGGTTCGCTGCGGTGTGAGGTTGCCGCCGCAGAATACCAGGGGTGTGGGTGAGTAGAGGGATGGCACGGCCAGCGGTGGGAGTAGTAGGGGGCGGTGAGGCCTCCGTCGCATCGCAGCCAGCCACGGGAGGCAGGAGCACGAGGCATGACCGGCGCTGGTTTGGGCGGCTGGAGCAAGAAGACCAGAGGTTGAAGAAGCACTACGACCGTTGGATGGAGATCGTACGGTCACTGGAGCTAGAATCGTGCATATTGACTAAGTTGACAAAGCCCTCCGTCCCCGTCAACTTAGTAGGCCCGCAAGTCAGCCTGCCACTATACTGGGTCCCAGCTAACAGGGGGAGTATTCATTTTTTTTGTGCGTAATAAGGAGGCACTTCCTTGCGTGCGAAGATATAGCTGGTGGGTCCGAGCTGTCAGTGGCGGTAACGTTTTTTTCGCGAAATACTGAGGCCCTTTCGGTGGGTCCCTGATGTCAGATGGACGAATCATTATTTTGCGCGTAATAAGGAGGCATTTCCTTGAGTGCGGCCGTGGACCCAGCTGTCGGCCTCTCCACGTACAGTCCACTTCAGATGCATGTCGGTCGTTGACCACGTTGACCAGGCCGCGCCGAGAGCACCAGGGCGGTGGACGACAACGAGGCCTAGGAAGGGAACGACACGAAGGTAGGGAAGACTCGGCAGTTGTTTCCCACGCGAAGGGGAGTACGACTGAGCGAGGGTTTACTGGTTCGTCTGCCGTCGCCGGAGAATAACAGCAGGTGTGGGTGAGTAGAGGGATGGCTAGACCAGCGATGGGAGTACGGTGGGGCGGTGAGGCTTGCGGCAAGACACTGGCCTTGAGGGAGGAGGGAGCAGTGCAGTCCATGGCGCTTGTTTGAGCGGCTGGAGCAGGAAGAGCAGAGATTGAAGAAGCACGACGGCCGTTGGATGGCCATCCAACAGTCACTGCTTGTGCGTCAACCTTTTTTTTAGGAAAGCCTCAAATCTATGGAAAACAGCATAGAGCCCATCTGCCATTATTTCTAATAATTTACAACCCACTTGCTAATTCTTAAGGTTTTTTTGGAGCCCATATTCTTTTCGTTAGCATTATAGCCCATATTGTGGCCACGGTTAAAAAATTATATGAAATTTTGCATATTTCAAAAGGTCCGAACTGTTTTTAATCCCGAAATTTCGACTCACATTCAAACTGATTTTAAAACTAAATGTATATCAATATAAAATCCAATAAATTCTCCATGCATAAAAATTAATGTAATTTAAAATCTCGAAATGAAAAAAAAAAGATATTTGAAACTAATTGCTGCTTTGATGTGTTTTAATAATGTACAGCCCATTTCTCATTACTGATGGGCCATTTTCTCGGCCAGCCGAATGAAAGCTCTCCTTGTCTTGAAAGATTTGTAGCCCAACAGCCCGACAAAGCGACTTACTTGGCATATCACAAAAACTGGGTTGTGGCCATGGACCCAAATGTCACCTCTCCACGTGACAAGACTCTTCCGATGGAAGTCGTTCCTTGACCACGTTGACCATGCCGCTGGAGAACACCACGGCGGTGGACAACGGCGAGGCCTAGGAAGGGACAACGCGAGCCGGGAAGACGCGGCGTGAAGCCCGCGGAGAGGAGTACGAGGGTTCACCGGTTCGGCCAAGTGTGAGGCTGCTGCCGCCGCAGGCACAGCCATCGGTGGGAATAGTAGGGGCGGTGAGTCCTCCGCGGTAGCACAGCCGGCCACGGGAGGCAGGAGCATGAGGCACGACCGGCGCTGGTTTGGGCGGCTGGAGCAAAAAGACCAGAGGTTCAAGAAGCACTACGGCCGTTGGATGGACATCGTACGGTCACTGGAGCTAGAATCGTTCATATTGACTAAGTTGACAAAGCCTTTTGTCCCCTCAACTTAGTAGGCCCACAAGTCAGCCTCCCACCAAGGTGGGTCCCAGCTAGCAGGGGGAGTATTCTTTTTTTTTGTGCGTAATAAGGAGGCACTTCCGGTGGGTCCGAGTGACAATGGGGGACGTTTTTTCGCAAAATACGGTGGCCCGTCGGTGGGTCCTAGCGGTCGTGGGTAAACGTTTTTTGCAAAATACGGTGGCCGTCCCAATGGGTCCCTCGCCGTCACGTTGGAGGAATCATTATTTTCCACGTAATAAGGAGGCACTTACTTGCTGCGCCGTGGACCCATGAGACTCTCCACGATGACAGATACTTCCGATGGAAGTCGTTCCTTGACCATGTTGACCTCGCCGTGTTCCGTTGCATGCATGCGTCCCATGGGCGTGGTCGTCCCCATTGTCGACCTCTCACGTCTGATCATCTTTGATGACTCTCGGTTGTTGACCACGCTGACCACACCGTGCCGAGCGCACCTGCATTGGAATGACCGGAGATGGGGAAGACGGGCAAGGCGATCGCAGATGGAGAGGAGTGGAAACTTCATTTGGTTCGGTGCGCTTTGGCAAGACAGCCGCCCACGGGAGACAGGAGCGAGAACAGAGGTTGAAAAAGGAGCACGGCTATTGGATTAACATCCAACGGTCCAGCTGCTAGAATCATTTGTTGATTAAGTTGACAAAGCCGTGCGTACACGTCCGCTTAGCAGGCCCACAAGTCAGTCATCAAATCTGACGGGTCCCAGCTGTCAACGGGATGAATATTTTTTTCGCAAAACAAGGAGGCACTTCCTTCCGTGGGAAGATACAGCCGGTGGGTCCCAGCTGTCAGGTGGAGGAAACATTTTTTTTCAGCTTAATAAGGAGGAACTTTCCTTGCGTGCGACCATGGACCTCGTGGGTCCCGGCCGTCGAGCTCTCCACGCATCTGATCCTCTTCCGATGACTCTCGTTTGTTGACCACGCCGCACCAAACACAGCGAGGCGGTGGACGACGGCGAGGCCCCGGACGGGAACGACTCGGAGATGGGAAAACGCGGCAGTGGAGTCGCAGATTGAGAGGAGGAGAAGGGTTATAATCGGTTCTCATGGTAATTCATATCAAACTCAGGTTCACAGGACACGCTCATATTCATAGCCAACATTCACTATCAACAAGTCAAAAGATTCATATATACACAAGCTCAGCATATCTATGCATCCAAATGATTGATAGATCACACGACAATATTCATACATAATTCACAAAAGATTCAGATATACACATGTTCAAGATGTTTATGCATCCAAATGATTGAGATCACAGCCAATATGATCCATGGACGAACTTTAATTACCTAGGGTGCAGACCGGGTAAGTGGTGTTCAATCAGAGGTACTTCTTGCTAAAATTAGTTCTTGTACGAGTAAACTTTCGAGTACATAAGAGGCAAAGCATGCATAATCTGAACTTTGCTTGTAGGTTTATCCTCAAATAGTGGCCTCGTGCCGACAGAGGTTTGAGAAACTTGGCCAGTACTTTCATCCAACTAGTTTACTGGCTCATCTTGGTCCTATATCTCGCCAAATTCTACATTGCAGACGAGAAAGGAGGCGGTTGAGAAAATGAACCACCCAAATTTTTGTGCAGTTCAACTGAAATGGAGCATCCTTGGCGCAGACTGATTAAGTCCCAGATGAATATACGCCACAACCAACTTGTCCGGAATCTTTAGACTCCATGCCATATAGTTCGCTACCATATGTACCGATAACCAAAAGTCACAAGTTGGGACCAAAGATCGGATCATGCGTTTTTCGGGCTATGCACCAAGCAATATTTTTGGCGTTCACTCTCCTAATACTTGGAGTTTGAAAATTGGTTGACGCCAGTTGATACTCGAATGAATATAGGCACTTCTTGTCAACATCGATGCTTGTCTGAGTGAACTTTGGAGTACATGGCAGCAGCATAAGTACATGTCCATCGGATCATTTTGTGCAGTTCTACTGAAATCACCCGATGTAATGATTTGCCTACGAATTCAGGCTCCAAATTACTCCTTTATGAAATCGGCAAACAGTAGCACAATACCAAATTACCAATACATATGACAGGCACAATAATCAGGATAAAGACCAGTACCAACATGTGTGAGGTAGCATATCAATTACTATTTCCTTTGACCGGAAGCCGAGATAAGCCAAGCGATCGACAAAGAAGGAAGAAAGCAAGCGGATATTAGCGACTGACAGGAAAGGACGGAAGCTGTCGAGGCAATGAAGCACCCAAAGTTTTTGTGCAGTTCCACCAAAATGGAGCATCCCTGTTGGCACATATATTGAGAGAGTGAGATTACTGTAATGGTGGGACTAGTTGATGAAACATACACTAACAAATAGAAGCACCCTCATTATCTTAATGGGTAAAGTTAGCAACATAATAGTCTTGCTTAAAGAGAGGTATTAGCTTATTTAATCAGTGCCAATTAGCTCAACTCAACACACAAAGCATTGCCATTTATCATAGATTGCAAAACTTAAAAGTGCAAAGATAAAGGAGTTTCTCATGACAGTAGCACGATACAAATAGAGATGACAAAGAACTAATATGGATGAAGGCCTTAGTCTGTACCAACCTCGAGAAAAAAGCTTATTCATGTAGTCCCATAAGAGATGATAAAGCACTCACCGAATCACACAATAGTATATATTTTTGTGCACTTCAAATGTATGGTTGAAATCACTCTTGTTTACCAAAGGTCAGAGATTATATCGAAGATTATCAAGAACTTCCAAAGCAGAGTTAAAGCAATCGGCCGATACGATTCATTGTATTGTCTTGTGTAGTTCCACTAAAATGTATGATTGGCACAACATGATCCCTGTTTGCACAAGTAGGAACAAGGTGAAACCTTCATTAGCTTAGTGAGAAAGGATAGGAAGACATTAGCATATTACTCAAACAGTAGCATCAAATTCATGATGGACAATATGCAAAACATTGCCTCATTGAACCAATGGCAATAAATTGACATGCAAAACAATAGCACTATTATGTCATGACACTAAGAATATTCCCGCCTTGCTCCACCACATGATACACCTCCATAGACAAACATTCACACGTACATGATTCAGCATAGGGTCCTACTAAAGATTTGTTTAACTCCAACAGGAAAATTACGTAGTAATAAATTAGTGGTACTTAAGTGCTCCTAATTAATTAAGTGAGACAGCAGAAGTGGAAGGGTTCCCTGGAGGATCGTCTCACATGTAAGGTAGTCGTTGCCGGAGCCCTTGAATAGCCTCGACTGAGGCCTCTGGCTTCAAAGAAGATCGCCTTGGCAATCGCTTATTCTTCTTATTCTTCCTCTTCATGCTATGTTTCTCTTTATCCTCACGATTGGTGAAACCAAGTACATGATTGGCCTTCTAATTCAGAATTGGTTTTGTCATGAGGGAGTACAAGTGTACTAGTAAAAAACAGCATTATTTTCTCATGGCAAATGGAAAATAGAGATGAACACATGCATTAAATATCATTCTTACCTAAAGGAAGGTTATTGAGCCAATATGGATGATGAGGATTGGAACATGATCTCCCTTTGTGCAGTTCCACCAAAATGAACCAACTGGTCCATCGACATTCCAGCTTAAACATCACAAAAGTCACTTCTTTTAAGAAGAGTTTTGTGCAAAGGCACCAAAAGGTCACAACAAAGAACTGTGTGAATTGGATATCCTGTTTGCACAAAAGGCACAGAGGAAACAAATGTAGTCTCAAACAATTACAGGCAAAAACATTTGGCTAAACTTGTCGAGTCTCAACAATTACAGTGCAAAAACAGTGGCATGGCTTCATTTTTACCAGGGACATTATATTAAGAACAGCTAAGGCTGTGTTCGGTTCCATGAGTTTGGTGCAGGATTTTCAGAGGAACACAATTCCTACCGTATTCTTTCCTTCCAACCTGCTCGGAACACGGAAAGGTGAATAGTGTTTCATAGGAAATCTTGTTTGGTAATCTTGATTCCATAGGATTAGAAACATCCACGCTGCTCATTTTTGGGCGGAAGCCGAGGCAAAGCGCCGCTGCCATGCGTTAGACAGGTTGTTGTGCTGTGTTTGCCGGAATAAAAAAATCAACCAATGTGTGGTATGTGAGGTGAGTACAAGAGTAGTCACTGTGCAGCTGAATAAACAAATAGCATCTCATACTGTCAAGCATGCTACTCTAAAATAACAAATATGTACATTTCGTAGTCCATCCGAACACATTCTCTTGAGAGTTTCCTCCGGTTTGTTGTTCCATAGTTTTATACCTACATTCCTTTCCTATTCCTCTATTTTCATCAAGACCTATGTTTTCTGCCCCTTTATTCCGACCGGAGCCTAAATATTTGGTATAAGGGCATGGGACAAAGGTGCACCAAAGAAGACAACACCATGTATGTAAACAGGGGCATAAAGTGGTGATTCATAGTTTGTTGCCCCGAGAAACAAACATCCAAGAAACATATCTGGGTTGGTCCCATTTTTGTTCACTCTTGCCACCTACTCCTATGTGTGGATAGCAAATCTAGTCCTGGTCATACCACTGTGTACAGCGTTACCCCTATATTTCCCTTTTCTACCAAGAGACCGGTTGGATGACCAATCTGTACTACTTTCATCCCCTTTCCTTCCTGTTTGTACCAAGTCCGATGTACATACTAAATTCCCCCGCCCCCACTTTATTTCAATGACAAGTATTTTCGGACGGAGGGAGTACAAGATTCGACTCCATGAAGTAGCTTTACCTCTAACAATAGAAGAAAAAAAATAGGTGACTTTGGACCATCCGATCAAGAGGGGCTGAGAGGTAGAAAATGATGCACTTGCAGCGACATAGCGAGCTGGGGAAGTAGAGCTAAAGCGGTTTTGAACGAAGATATACCTGAAGGTCGTCGGGATGTGGATAGGTGGGCGGCGGGAGGTCGGATCCGCCCACAGGCAACGACGAAGGGATCGGAGGACCTCCCACGCCGCGCTCGGCCAGAGATAACGGTGCGGCCGGCAGTGGATCTCCTCCCTCGCTGTTGACAACGGCCCAAACGTTGCCCCTCCTCCCCTTCACCGGCGGAGGGGGATACGTCCGGATCTGTAACCAGCGGTGAGGATATAAAGCCAGTGTTTTTTGAAGGGAGAAAGACAGGGTTACTACCCCTATCTTGTTTAGATCTGGAGAGGATGAGAGTGTGTGAATAGAGCAGCCCTAGCAAGCAAGCGTGGAGGCTCCGGCCTATGTATAAGTAGTGGGGTAGTTTTCCTTTTCACTCCATCAAAACAATCGCTTAAAATTGTGTACTATACTTACATGCCAGTCGCGTTTTTTAGTTGTTGATTGTTTTTGAGATAGCTACCCGCTTGTTCCAAGTGGTATTACGGTGTGCTGTGTCGCACTTTGTATCGTTCAAGTCTGGTAGTACTACAAGTCCCTCCATTAAATGAACAACCACCCCCTCGTAAAAATTGTGAACAAGCCCATGGCTAAAATTAGCGGAAACGTGGGTTGCCCCAACATGCATTATTATTTATGTTTTCTACTCCCTCCGTTCCTAAATATAAGTCGTTTTTATTAGCCACACCTAAGACAAGAATTTTTTTTATTAGCAGTGAACCCCACATGTCATATACTCAAAAATTGTGGCAAGATTCCCTTAGACAAGCCAAAGTGTGTCTAACAATTTGAGCAACTCAGGTTAGGCCAGTGTGGCAAGTGTGGGAAAAATAATGTGGCAACATAAGACAAACATAGTCACAATCCAAATAGCACCGTGATTTTTTGTGACATGCATGAAAATTTTGTTAGTTAAATTTATAGTCAAAATTTGGCAAGGTGCATCAAATCAACACATGCAAGTATCAAAAGGAAAGTCACGGCATGCACGCATGCGTTGTACTCCCTCCGTTTCCAAATATAAGTCTTTTTAGAGATTGCAACAAGTGACTACTCCCTCCGTTCCTAATGTAAGTCTTTTTAGGGATTCCACTACAAACTACATATAGATGTATATAGACATATTTTAGAGTGTAGATTCACTCATTTTGTTTCGTATGTACTCCAGTTCATAGTGAAATCTCTAAAAAGACTTATATTTTGGAACGGAGGGAGTACATATGAAGCAGAATATGTCTACTCCTACATACGAAGTTGCCCATTTGAAATGTGTAAAAAGAATTTTATCGAATGCGGTGCTTTGATGTGTCGCGTCAACTTGTACAAGCCGGAGAAATTTGATTACTATGACGCCCTCCTCATGGATCGAGCTCGGTGTTTAATCGCACTCGTTGTTGCATGACAGGTGGGCCAACCACCTGTTGGGGCCCACTGTCATGGACGCAAAGGCGTGAGCAGTAAGTAGAAGCTACACACGCTATCCCTCCCGCACGACGAGGTGGACGGACATGCAGCAGAAGGATTCGACATCGTAGAAGTAGGGGTAACATCATTGTTCGCCTTCTCGAAGAGGCGAAGAGCCAAGTGCAAACCGAACGTGGCGATTGCGAACGCTCGCGTGGTGCGGTTCCTTGGAGTACTAGCTGTGCTCTTGCATGAGACAAAATTGCTATTGTTTAACAATTAAACTCCATTATCCATTGGTTGATACACATTCTGCATAGGTCCACGCACTTAGCACCGTTTCCTCCTGGGGTCACCAATGTTTATTTGCTAATTAATAGCATTCCATGCAATGAACTAGCCATTGCAAGTCATTACAAGCATGCACACCTCTCATCTCTTATTGGTTGATACGTATGTCAAGAAACAAGAAACAAGGTAGAAGTTAATGCACCGCTCCTAAGTGTTTTGGGACTATTTGGTTTTCGTAAGATGACTTACACACCTAGACGGAGGGAGTAGTATAGACTTGTAAACCGGAAAGGAGTATTTGCCTTTCTAGAGATTTCAACAAGTGACTAGACTTCGGCTCAAAAAAACAAGTGACTAGACTACACGGTGTGCAGTACCCCCTCCCCTCCGTTTTATAGGGCTCAAATCTCAAATCTCATGAACCAAGGCATTTTGCGATTGGAGGAATGTACCTCGTACTTTACAAAACTACCCTAATTAAACTCATGCATTAATTACGTAGTTCTCTGCTTTCCTCTCCGCCTTGGTCGTGGTGCACAATATTGAGGCTAGCCATAGTGGGAGTAACTTAGGTAGTAACTTAACACATCCCAAGACAATTTTGCTTATGTGGCAAGTATTTAATGAGGAAAGAGGTGCTTGTGGTAACATAATATGTTACCGTAATATAGCGCTTCCGAGGCAAAATGAGTCTATGAGATAATAAATGAAGCAATCTATGATACTACTACTATGTTACTTTGCACTATGGAGGTACTCCTCCTTTGTGGTTCTGAGGCTTATCTTAAAATTTTCGTTTTTCAATTTTATAAGGCTCAATTTGGTTGTTCCCAATCACATGTTCAGATTTCAAGGTGCATTAAATCATTGCATGCAAGTATTAAGAGAAAATTGACCAATGCATGTAATTTATGCATGCATGCATTGCAATTAATGCATTGGTAAACATACTTTTTTGAGGAAAACAAGAGCATTAATTGGGTGATTTTGCAAACTACAAAAAGTATTCCACCACTCACCATCTACCTTGGTTGATGAGATATTTGAATTGAGCCTTATAAACCGGAAAGGAGGGAGTAGTATTCACACTAGTGTCATATGCATGACACTAGTCTAAGTTACTCCCCACTATGACCAGCCCGAGAGAGTGCTTTGATACGTTTTAGTTTCATGACTAAAAGTAGTGGGACTAAAACTTGTTAGCATCATCCATGCTTGGATCCAAATACTAAAGAGACTAAAATCAAGTTAATGACATTTCAAAGCATCCGGGCCCGCGTGCCATTCACCAAATCACAGCGAGGTGCTACAATGAGACTCAATTGTCACCCGGTGTGGCCGTCATGACCCGTCATATCACAAAACCCACACCTTTACCAAAGAAGTGGTAAGGTGGCCTCCAAGTTGGACCGGACGAAGCAACCATCATTTCATTGGAACGCTCGCTCAAGCCCTTTCTTCCCTTTCTTGAAGAAAACCTCACCTGTGCTACTCACTTCGCCATTTTTCTTCTCTACCGACGAAGGAAAGGTGGGTGAATCAGCTTATGCTGCTATATTTTCATTCCAATAATCTTCTTTTTGCGAAGCAATCAATCGATTCTCACATCCTATTCTTTTCCGCTTTCATTGCGATTGTGGTTTCCTTTCGATTGCTTTTTGTTTGTCGATTCATTGATGGATCCCGGAGCACTAGGGAAAGAGTTGCGGCATGGACAACCCACTGGAGACAGCGATCTCCGTGAAGCGAGCACCGACCAACGAGTTGACCATGTTGGCGGGCCAACCCATGGAGACAAAGAACTCCAAGAAACAAGACTCGACCAAAGAGTTGAGGACGTTGGCCATGATTTAACTCCTCAAAGAAAGTTGGAAGAACAGCAAGGGCCCCCACCGTGCCTACCCCAGAGCCTGATTGCCACCTATGTGAGGCTCAAGACCGAGTTTGAGGAGATAGTCGCCGTTGAGAAGCGGTATTCCCCGGCAAGGTGATGGCCCCCATCAAGGACGAGGAGATGGCCCCGAGGTATGAGATCCCCAAAGGAGCTGCACAAGGTAAAAAATAATGGCTTATTACCATAGTTGTGGTTTTTGATTATTTGCAATGTGCTTGCTTTTTGATTATTTGCAATGTGCTTGCTAATATGTTAGTGTTGTGCAGGTGCGGTGGTTGTCCTTGATGATTCCGATGTCGTGGCCCATCATGTTGGCATCGCCCGCAGATCGATTCGATACTGCTGTCCATCCTGTGGACATCGCCTGTAGATCGATTACGATGTCGCGGTCGATCCTGTGGACATCGCCTGTAAATCGATTCCCATGCCGCTGTCCGTGTTGTGGTCATTGCCCGAGAGATCGATGACAAGAAATAGTTGGTCGCTCTAATCCTTCAGGGTAGTTTGCATTGCCATGTGTTTAATTACCAGAACGATGCGTGTTATCAAACCATCTTAGGGCTAGTGCACTGTCTTGCGTGGGCGGATGTTGCTACTTTTGTTTGATAGTGAATCATGCGATGAATCATGCGAACCCTCTCCGAGTTATGGAAACAGATGTATCCTCACCAGCTTTTGATGTAATATATGGCATGCTTAGATGTAGGTTTGAACTTTTTATCATATCAGCAGGGCTTGTTTGATGATTCTTGGTGTTAGTAGGCTAGCCATCGTATGCGAGCTATAGTACTTGCAAAACACTCACCGAAGAGAAACGTTGGGGCTAATGAGCTCGTGGTACGCTTATACTTATCCCTCGTCGATCGACCAATAGCCCTAGCTCCTAAAATTGTAGGCTTAGCGATCGATCAGACAATAGTCGACATACATTCAGGCCTCATTTAGTTCATAGGGTAGGAAAATCGTAGCAAAAGTATGCAGAACGTGCAACACAAAATCATAGAAGTGCGTAGACGCATCTCCTCCGCTCCAAAATAGATGACCTAGGCGGGCTAGTTTGGCCTAGTGGGTTTCAGTGATATGACGTGGTACAGTGTCGTCTAGTCTTCGCGTGTGGTAGCAGTATTGCGGGTACAGTAAGTTTTCTTGAAGAAGCGGAATTCAACGAAGTCATGATGGTTCCTTCGTCCGAACAACTTACGGTGGGAAAGGTTGGGCCTGCAATACGACGGGGGTAGACCAGGATAATTTTGTGCATGGCAGGTGAACCAGGATGGTTGATGTCCCACATGTCGGCGAATGAAAGTATTCTTTCTGATATAGAGGATGAGCAACGAGTATTCATTGTTTATTTTTGATGAAAGCTATTGTCTCCACTGTTACTACTTGACTTTGTCAATGACTCTCTCTCCTCCACATAAGCGGGGACTACTTGATATGCATGCAGCGGGCAGCTGGCGTCTCGAGGGGCCAGGCCGGTGAGAGCGGGCTCCAGAAGTGGTCCGGACTCCAGCATGGCCCACCACACATTATCACCATATATTTCTTGGAGTCCGTGGCGTGCAAAGGGCGATCTCTTCTCCTCCCCGCTTTCTCTCTTCTCACCAACGCTCACGAAGCGATTAGATTTCGCTATCGACGGTTTATTCAATTATGGTCCCACATGTCGCTGAAATTGCAAGACAACGCGTGTCCCTTTGGTGAGATGGCGCTACGAGCCGGACTGTTTGGTTGCTACGCTACGAGTCGTAAGTGTGCTGCCTTTTCCTTTAGAACTTGCAAAGCGTAACATTTTCAAGGCGATCAATCGATAGAAATCCAGAACAAAATGACAAGGGCGGTGCTTTCCGCCGTTAAGGCGGGCTAGTTCGAGTGATATGACGTGCTCTGTTGTCGCCCACTTGCTCCATTTTTATGTAAGCAAGAGTTTACACTCGTATGCGGAGGAGTGCTAAACACCATGGATCTGATTTTGATCGAGGGATAACTTTCCCTCGCCAAATAATGGAGGATTGTTAGCGATTATAGCATGATAGTTAGGGCATCTCCAAACTGGCCCACAAATTTACACCGCATCTATCCGAGGACACCGATGGATGCCATCCGATGCTGCCCGCATACCTTTCGACAACTATATGAACTAACCGGACGAAATTCGTGCAAACAAAGCAAATTTCAAATTAACCGGATGAAATTCATTACATTTCGAAAACTTTTCCTACAAACTGGATGGAATTCATTACATATTTCGTGGTGGAGCAAGGAACCTCGTGGTGGAGCGTCTGCACTCATAATATTTAATATTATTCAGCAATATAAAATTAACCAATCATCTCCACAGTGGACTGGAAGAGTACGAAACACGACAGCCCAGTGTAGTTACATCATACTAGTACATGGCTAACCGACGCTATCACCATATTTCTTGGCTTCCGTATGACACCTATCTCTAGTAATCCAAAGAGCCTCAGACGCTTCTTCCTCCTCGTCCCTATCAAAGTGCGGCGGGCTGGCGTTTACGCCATCTATTGAGGTCGGTTAACTATCCCATGTTAGCGACATGCCAAGAGCATTCTAAAAAATTCCTTTCACGTTCCGCTTTCAAAAAGAAAAAATCCTTTCACGCATTTAATTTGCTCGTATGCTTTGAGCAACTTGCATGTCCTATACTGCCCCTGCTTGATACTCTAACTTATCTAGAGGTTAGACTAACTCATGACTAACCCTGAACTAACTATAGCCAAAGAGGTGTTTGGGTGACAGGTTAGATTGACAATAAATGCACTTTATGGAGAGAGAAAAGTGATTTTTCAAAGGGTCCCAATGAGAACTATCTCCAGTTAGCACCTCTTGGGTGGGATAGTTTTTTTGGTGGGTTCGGTGCAACTTGCTCCAATTTAAACCCTCATGCTTGGATACTTTAGGGCTATTTGAGCCCCAACTAGCTCAAACTAACTCTACCCCATGGATCCAAACAGGGCCTATGGCCAGTCTCGACGTGAGCGATCGCGTGCACCGGAAGCGGCGCTCTCTCGATCGTCGCGCCACTTCAAAGCCGGCGCCGGTGAGAGGCGCCTCCGGCCTGGTCGGGCATTAATGCGCATCGACGCTTCCAGGCGACGCTGACCGTTTCACACGGAAGCGCTACCGCAAGGGAGTATAGGTTTTGAACCGTTTCAGGTGTAGTATTAATGGTAGTTTGCAAAACTACCCAATTATTGCACTCAGTTTCCTAAGCAATTGTGGTAAAAAAACGTTACTCCACAGCTCGCTTCCCTTCTCCTTCCTGCTGGTGATTTACGTGGCCATGTTAACGTGGTTGTGTCAAAAAAATGTCACTTCCTGCTCGTGATTTGCGTTATATAATTACAAGCAAGATTCTCGTGCATTGCACGGAACATCAATATGCATTTTTTTACAAAACACCTGTTGTGATTGACCCATGCAGGAGTAATCCCGTGTGTAAAAACTAATGATATCTCGAGAATTTTATCAGAAAACTGGTATCTCGAGAATTTCATCGAAAAAATGAAAGATGAGAGATAAGGCGAGGAGGAGTGGAGCGTGATTGTGACGGGTGGTCGGAATGGGCGGAGGCATGGGGATGGATTTGGCGCCGGCAAAGGCAGGCCACCATGCATGCTAGATTGTTCCAGAGACTTATTCCTTTTTTAATTGCTGAGGAATGAGGTTGCGGGAGATAATGATGTGGAGAGAGGTGCGGGTATCTTTTGTAAAATTATCGTAGTTTGCTTCCTATCCGTCAGATATAGATCATACGGTCTATATTACAAGATGGCCGGCACACCATCATCGCCAACTCGTTTTTTTATAAGGGTATACATATGATAAGTTTGCTGACTACTAAAGTAAAGTGGAATCTATCCATGTTATGCAAGTAAATAAAGGTGATTGTTTATCATACGGGTAAGGTTGGATGAAGGGTGGTAGGAACAAATGCTCCGCCTAGAGCATGTGTGTGTGAGATGGAGTCTTAGTGTGTGTGGTGTGTGTGTGTGTGAGAGAGAGAAAGAGAGAGTGTGTGTGAGAGTGAGAGAGAGAGGAGAGAGAGAGAGAGAGATGGAGTCTTAGTTTGTGTGTGTGTGTGTGAGAGAGAGAGAGAGAGAGAGAGAAAGATGGAGTCTAAGTGTGTGTGTGGGGGGGTGCGTGTGTGTGTGTTTGTGTTGGCGTTCTGGGAACGGGGTCCCCAGACTTGCCTGCCTGCGGCCTGCGGCGTGGCTCAAAGGAGGCCCAGGACGGCCCATCTTCATCAACGCAAGCTCAAGACTCTCGCGAGGGGCCAAGCCTCGCGGGGCGGACGACCAAGAGCTTCCTCAGGCACGGCCTCGTCAGGCTGGCTCATGAGGAGGCGGATATTTCAAGGCAGGGTACCTCGCGAGGTGCCCATGACGCAAGCCATGACGACCAAGGGCGCCAGCCCGCGCAGCGTCCTCCTTTTCTCTTTGGTGCAAAGGGAGCAAGCGCAGGCGAGAGCATCAAGCAAAGGCATCCGTTTCGGTGCAACAAGACCAAGACCAGCCCCAACGGCTGGAAGGGAGTCATCGTGGAGCCCAAGCAGGCGTCATCACCAGATCCTTTGGCAGGCAAGGACCAACTTTAGTCAGGATAAGTGTACCCGCTGTTTCCCTTCAAAGTGGCCAATTGTTGGCGCCCTTCCCGCTCAATATTTCGGAAGAGGCCCAGGGCCTTCGCCTATAAATAGGAGTAGCCACACTCAGAGTAGGGGGGATGATCGATCAAGACGATCGGCATCCAGAGAGAGATAGAGACCCGATCCTCAAGCTAGAGCGACGGGACACCACATAGCAGTTCATCACACCCACCAAGAACAGACCCTCGCGAGGCTGTTCTTCCCTGTACTGTTCCTCATCGGCCCAAGAGGCAATCCACCACGCCACAAACTAGAGTAGGGTATTACACCACAACGGTGGCCCGAACTAGCATAAATCTTGCGTCTCTTGTGCTGTTCTGTTTAGTAGTTTAGGTCCCTGCGATTCGGCGAGGTACGAGACGGTGGAGGGTTGGATCTCCGCACCCGGTGTTCGAACCTCAAGGGCCTGCCGAACCCGAATCCGACATTTGGCGCGGGTAGGTGCTGAATCGCCTTTCGTCGCCGCCGCTTCTTCCTCGACCACCGCAACCATGTTCGACGCCCGTTGGGCTGCTGAGCGCCGAGCCGCTTCGCCTCCCATGTCGCCCGGGCGGCTCCTGCCGGCGGCGCCTCGTCGTTTCGCCACGCGTTATCAACGCCGCCATCGCCCGGGCGGGAAACGAGCAAAGCGTCGCCCCAAAGCACTCGCCCATCGGGCGGGACGGCCGCACCGCCATGCCTTCGCTCACCCCCGCTGGTTCTTCGTCACGTGCGCCACGCGCGGCCATGGAGGCCCGAGCTGCACTCATCGCGGCTAACGAGCTCCTACACTACCGCCCAGTCGACGACGTGTACGAAGAATGGCTCGACCGAGTCGCCGAGCTCGTCCGCGCTGCAGGAGGCGACCCGCTGCCGCCGTCTCGCTGCACCGCACCGCCCCTGCGCGGGCGATGAAACTCTGGGCGCCAGCCGCCTCCTCCTCAAGACGGCGCCACAGCCCCCAAAGCGCGGCCCCTGGCGGAACCTGCTTCCGCCAGCGCCGGCGCAAAGAAGAGCAGAGCTGCCAAGAAGTTCCTCGCCCGCAAGAAGCTGCCCGAGCGCTCCCGCCTCCAAAGACGTCAAGACCTCGCGCCGCCCCGGCGCGCAGGAGGCCTCTCTGCCGCCCATGGCCCCTGCGGCCACGGTGGGCTGCCGCGCCTTCACCTCCGAAGCCGCAGAAGATCGCGGCGTAGCCCGCCAAGTTCAAGCCGGACCTGCCTCCTCGCCACGACGGCACACGGTGACCCTACGGAGTTCCTCCAGCTTTCACGAAGCTTGGCATCGAGGCTGCCAACGGGATGAAAAGGTCATGGCGAATTGGTTTCCCATGGCGCTCATGACGAGGCCCGCACTGCTCTGAATCTGTCCCCTGTGCACGATCTCTTCTCGACCAAGATGCGTACCAGCGTCGCCATCGCCAACTTCCAAGGTACTCGCGACCGCCACCCGCCGTAGTTTACATGCGCCGAATCAAGCAAAGCAGCCGTGGGAAACCCCGCAAAAGTACATCCAGCGCTTCAACAACGCGCCTCAAGATCACCGGTGGTAACGGAGGAGGCCATCATCTCTGCCTTCTCCGACGTGGCGCGACGTCAAGATGAAGGAGGAGCTGGCGATGCATGAAGATCTGCTCACCTCCTCGAGCTGTTCAACTTGGCGACCAAGTGCGCCAGGCTGAGGAGGGCTGCCTCTCCTCCTCGAGCTGCCTGCCATGGATCCCAAGAGAAGAAGTCCAAGGCCAAGGACGTGAAACGCAAGGGGCTGCCGTACCATGGCCGAACCGCATACCAAGCGAGGCGAGACATCAGCCCGAGTCCTCCAAGGGCAGCCCGATGCGCGTGTCTGACGACCTCCACACCCACAACACCAATGAATGTCAAGAGCTCCGGTCAGACGCTGTGAAGGAAGGGCAGCGCCGAGCGCAGCGACCGGGGCTACGGCCGAGGAGGAGGAAGGAATGCAGGAGCTGGGAAGACCGCGGCCCGCGCCAAGGGTGGCGCGACCAACCTCGCGAGGACCGCTGGCAAGACCCACCTCACGAGGGAGGCTGGAGGGATCAGCCTCGCGAGGATCGCCCGCAGGGGAACACAGGCCTCCCTCCGCTGCCGCCACCGCCAAGGAGAATCGAAGACCGTCATCAGGACGAGGGGCCTGGGGGCTTCAGAAGCGCGGCGATCGTCAAGGCCCTGGCGGAGCACAAGCCCCACCTCTCAACAAGATCTTCAAGCAGTTCGCCTGAAGTGAATGCAGTCCTCCCAAGCTCGAGGCCACGCGCCCTCTCGTGTGGTCGGCGGCGCCATCACGCTCAAATTTCAGCGGATCAGCTCAAGGCGCGCAGCCACAGCCGGAGTTCTCCCGATGCTTTGTTCCCCAATCATCAAGAATGTGCTAGTCACCAGACCCTCATCGACGGTGGAGCAGGGGCTCAACGCCCCGTCTGTGGAAACATTCAACAATCTTCAAGTGCCTTACATACCGCCTTCAGCCAACCAAGCCTTTCTCCGGAGTCCCCGACGGCTCCACGGTCCCGATCGGGCAGGTCCGCCTTCTGCCACCTTCGGGCTCGCGATAACTACCACACCGAGCTCATCGACTTCGACGCCGCCCACATTCTTTGCCAGACAACGCCATCCCTGGGTACCCAGCATTGGCCAAATTCATGGCTGTAACCCACCATGGCTACAACGTCCCTCAAGATGCCGGGAGCGGCGGGGTCATCACGGTGCCCCTGTGGAAGAGAGAGACGCAGCAGTGTGCTCCCCGGAGCGAGCCTTTCAGCCGCATCATTGGAGGACCTGTAACACAACAGCAGGAGGCCTCCCGAGGCCGCACTCCAAGAAGAAGAAGACATCGACCGCCCGGCTCTTCAAGAGACAGGCCCCTCAGGCCCGCAGACCGGGCCAAGGGGAGCCTCCTTCCATCACATAGGAAAGCGCCGGCGCCTCCTCAGCAGTGGCTCGGGGCTCTCCCCGAGGGCCGCCGACCTCGCCAAGGTCTCGAGGGAGGCGCTTGGGCACCACGTGAGGCGTGTTTCAGCACGCTTCCTGCAAAGGTGAACAAGACCAGGAGGGCGTAACCCTCAAGAGTTCATCAGCAAGGCCATTCTGTGGAGCTACAGGTGAGTCAAGGGTCATGAGGGGCAGCCGCCGCCATTCACTGTGGCCCCCATCCAGCGAGGATGGTGGGGTCAGCGTCAGATCGACATACCAGTGGCTCAACCGAGCCGCATCTCAAGAGTGCCTCTCGACCTCGCGCGAGTGGGACGCTATGCAGGGTCCGCCCCACGCCTATGTACGCATGCCTCATGGCTCGCCAAACGCGCCATCGCGCACTGCGTCTCACGAGGACCATCCTGGAGGCTCAAGAGGTCAGGCACGCCGCAGCCCTGGCGGAGACGGAGATAGCCCGCGAGGAGCCGCCAGCGCCTCCGGAGCCTCCCGAGGGCCCTGGGCCTGGGAGCTCGTGAGGATCGGCTCCCGCAGCCCACCGAGTCTGCTACACCAACACCCCTTCATCCCCAACATCACCAGGTGACATCATTAAGTTTTATTCCTGGCCGGGAGCGCCTTCGGGGCCGCATTATTCCCAGGCCGCGTGGGTCCGTCCCTGCGGCATGTATCCCTTTTATTTCATATCATTAGCTTATCCTGTTGGGGGCGCCCCTCAGGCTGCATCATCCCAAGCCGCCGGGCCACCCCAATGCATGTATCCTTCTTGCGTTTTCCTTAGGGTTATGCTCTCGTTCCACCATGCTTGTTATTTGGAGCCTTTTCCTGGGTGGTGGAATCTTGCACGTTAAAGGGGGGGTGCCTGAGCATCGCGACTCAGGGCTCCTACCGGCTCTCCGGCCCTCACCCTCTGGTCTTCTCCATGGCATCGCGACCTGGCTTGCCAATGACCGACGGCCGAGACCAGCCCGAGAGCCGGACCCGAGGACGAGAGTTTCATTATCTAACCCAAATTATGCGCTGCTTAAAGGGGGTGCTCGAGCATCGCGACTCAGTGGCTCCTACCGGCTCTCCGCCCTCACCCTCTCGTCTTGTCCATGGCATCGCGACACGGCTTGCCACCGACGGTGAGACCAGCCCGAGAGCCGGACCCGAGGACGAGAGTTGCGCCATCTAACCTAGCTTGCACGTTAAAGGGGGGTGCCCGAGCATCGCGACTGTGGCTCCTACCGGCTCTCCGCCCTCACCCTCCGGTCTTGTCCATGGCATCGCGACTGGCTTGCCGGCCGACGGCTAAGACCAGCCCGAGAGCCGGACCAAGACGAGAGCACCGCATCCGGACAAATTTGCAGAACACATCAAGATAAGGCCCAGAGCCAAGCGCAACCCGCCTTTGAGGTAGGGCCCCGTGAGTCCCGCTACCGGGCTAACGGGTGCCCAGATACACCTCGCCCAGCCCTACCGTGCAGCCACGTGTCGCAGGGGTCAGATACGCCTGGGCTCCTCCCGGAGGGGAGCCCCTCCCACGCTCTAGTGGAAGCACCATGCTGCTACTGGCCGACGACACCGCCGAGGAGCGGCTATGCCCAGACGCATGCGAAGCGCTATGCTCCGCTGGTGATAAACAACTAAGGGTGGCCTCCGGTCGCATCAACCTCAGGAAGCCCAGAGCTCAAGAACCGGCCTCGCCGCAACGCCTCCCTCGAGCGCCGCTGAGGGGCTGGGCACGGGCTGCGCTGGTCACGCCAGACAAGACGCCACCCAGCCAGGCCCTCGGCCTGGTTCGTCAGACGTCACTCCCCGAGCGGAGCCAAGGTACGAATGCCGCTTGAGCGTCAAGGGGACTCCCGAGCATCGCGACTCAGAGCCTAACTGGTCATGTAGCCCCTCACCCCTTAGTTCAAAGGCTAACGACGGTTGAGGTATGCGCGGGCCGGCTCTGCAGACGAGAACGGCGGATCCACCCGCCTCACCTCCCTAATTGTTGTTCAGGCGCCAAGGGGGACTCCTGGGCATCGCGACTCAGAGCCTAACTTGTCACGTAGCCCCTCACTCCTTGGTCCCGCCCCGGTTTCGGTCGGGCTAACGGCGGCCGAGGTATGCGCAGGCCGAGATCTCGCCGACGAGAACATAAGCAAGTAGGAAGCACAAATTTCAAGGAATTCAAAAGCAAATATTACAGTCCACACTGTTATCGCAATACCAAACGCAAGTTTAAACGCCTCCTCGAGGCATGATACACGTGCATGAATTAAAAGCAAGACAGGAGCCACAACAGAGTCACTTGTCGGCGGTGGAGCAGCGTGGAGTGGGCTCGCCTCGTGAAGCAGCAGGGCTGGCAGAGCCTCTCTTCGGCTTGGTGCTGAAGGCCCGGAACTTCCCCAACAGAGCCTCCGCGCGACCCTTCACAGCCTCGGCGTGGCAGCTGACGCATCGCCGCTGGCTCGGCTCCAAAGAGCTGTCCATGTCGATGCGGGATCAAGATAGATGTGGGTGAGGATCCGTGTCCGCTGCCGCGGAAGACAAGACACGGCGCCTCGGCCTCAGCCGTGGGGCCAAGACCAAGGAGACATCTTCAAGAGCGAACCAGGAAGGAAGCAGCTTACGGGGCCGTCCTCTGCGCCGCCAAGGGCTCTCCAGCCGCTATCAGAAGCTCCTCGGCAAGGCGCGAGCCTTCACCTCCATTTCCATGAAGGCCACGCGATCTTTGGCAAGAACCCGCGCCTTTGTCGCCCAAATCGACCTTCCTCGCCTCAGCCTCTGCTCCAGCGCCTTAGGCGGTCACGACGCTTCTTCAGCTTGGCATCCTGGTCCTTGACGGCCGCCTCATGAGCCTTCATGCTTTCTCCTCAGACTGGGCGGAGGCGGGCCTCCTCGGCAAGCTGGTCCTGCAGTTCCTTCACCGCCTCCAAAGATATCACAATGACCTTGATGTCGGCTGCCTCCTGTGGCAGCATCGCGGCAACCTTCGCCTCACGAACAGCCTGCTTCTCGCCGCAAGCCGCCGAGGCCTGGACCAGCGCCGCCCGAATCGGCGTCGGAGCGAATCCAGCCAGAGGCCAGGCTCAAGCGCCCGGCCACCAAGCGAGGGTCGGCGCCCAGAAGATCCTGCCGCAGCCGGTCCACTTCAGCGGCAGCACGATCCAGGACCGTGGGAGGAGTCGGAGAGACAACAGTTGGTGGAGTAGGAGGAGATGGCGGCGGCATAACCACTGCACCCTGAGGCGAAACCAGCGGCGCCACGGCAACAGTGGAGGCAGCGCCAAGCAAGGGCACCTCGGGAGTCGCCTGGGCCAAGGGGGCTGAGCTCACCCTGCCCTGGCTCGGCCAGCCTCGCGAGGGCGCCCGGTGAGAGGCCTGGGCGTCAGGATCATCTTCCTTGGGCAGCAAGACTGGCCACGGATGGAGCCTCAGAAGCCCCCTTCAGCTTCTTCGCCGCGGGCGCCAGCCTGGCCGAAGAACATGGACACTAGATCTCATCGACAGAGCAATAATCAAGACGGGAAGCAGGCACTTACAGGTCGTCCCTGGTGGACTCGAGCAGCCTCCGGCCATACTTGAAGCCCGAGAGCCGGCTGCAGGGATCAGCCTCAAGGGGACCAAGAGCAGGAGGCGTCGGCGGATCGCCCGGGCCGGGTGGACCTGCTGGGGACCAGCCCACCCGGTCCTTCTTCGGGATCAGGGGCAGGCTCGCCTCCCGCTCATCCTCATCCTCATCGCCGCCACTCTCGGGAGGCGGAGAACGCGGGCCTGCGCCGCAGGATGGAGCCCTTGACTCGCCTCAATCAACCCCCTCTCTGGCTCTTTTTCCTCCACCTCTTCACCGGAGTCTCAAGAGGACACGCCCACCAGTGTCCTCCGAGCCTCCACGGCACGAGCCCGCCCCCATTGAAGACGGACATGGGCCCCACTACCTGCTCCCAATCCTCATGAAGGAACAAGGGCGCTGGGCGCCCAGATCTCGCCACATCGCTTCAACCAAGGACCGGAGGACCGTCGCCAGTCCTCGCTGGCCAGGCCATGGGGCTCGGTGAGGCCTCCACATCGGAAGCGCATATGGCGAAGCGGAGCCGCTTGGTGCTCAGAACTCCCTCAAAGACGCGACCGGTTAGCTTGCGCCTGGCCGGCCGGCTTCAGATCTGCATCCATCTTCTCGGCACTAGCGGGGATCCCGAGCTTCGCTCGGGGCGATCATCGAGCTCTCGGCGGGCTCCGTGGGCGGATCAGCCGTGGGTGGATACGCCCAAAGATCCACCAAGACCCGCTTGCTCTGAAGCCCTCAAGCCGCTTCCTGTGGTTTGAAATGGCGATGGCTCCGCCATATGCAACGTAAGGCTTCACAAGACGCGGAGGCGGAACCACGGGAGGTTCGGAGGAAGAAGTAGTGGTGCAGCAAGGCCACCGAGGGTTTCACCCCAACATGGGCCTCACAATACTAGGCGAAGATTGCCAAAAGAAGGACGGAGTTGGGATGGAGGTGCAGAGCTTGGATGTTGTAGTGACGGAGGACGGAGAAGAAGAACTCAGACAAGGGGGGCGCCAAACCAGCAATGATGGTGCTCACGAAGAATGGGTAGAAGGTACTCCCCCGACCCTCAGGGGCGGAGGAGCCGGCCTTGAACACCGCCGTCCCATTGACGCCATGCGCCTCCGCCAACCGGGCGAAGATTGTGGCAAGGCTCGCCACGACACATTTGGCGGGTCCAAGGCGGAGAGTACCAAGCTCCGCCGGGTTTGGCGAGGAGCCATGATCGGCTAGGGCACGCAGCGGAGTGGATCTAAAGATCTTGGAAGCAGAGAGGAGAGGCGCAGGAAAGGGATCTCGAGCAGCAATCGGGCGAAAGTAAAGGAGGCAAGGAAGATGCCGCTCATTATCAACCCACGCTGGTTGCAGAGGCGCACGCGTCCAATCAACCGCCACGCCGCCCAAGGCCGCAGAGGTTGTTAGGGACCCACGATGCTTCAGACTTGCCCTTTCGCCTCGCCGCCAAGTTCGGGCGCGCCAGGCCTGGGCTATTGTCGGCTTCCGGGAACGGGGTCCCAGGACTTGCTCGCTCATGCCTGCGCGTGGCTCAAAGAAGGCCCAGGATGGCCCATCTTCATCAACGCAAGCTCAAGACCCTCGTGAGGGGCCAAGCCTCGTGGTGCGGACGACCAAGAGCTTCCTCAGGCACGGCCTCGTCAGGCTGGCTCATGAGGAGGCGGAGAGTTCAAGGCAGGGTACCTTGCGAGGTGCCCATGACGCAAGCCATGACGACCAAGGGCGCCTGTCGGGCGCCATCTCGCTGCAGCCCTCCTTTCCTCTTTGGTGCAAAGGGAGCAAGCGCAGCGAGAGCATCAAGCAAAGGCATCCGCTTTCAAAGTGCAACAAGACTCAAGACCAGCCCCAACGGCCGGAAGGGAGTCATCGTGGAGCCCAAGCAAAGGCTATAACCAGAGCCTTTGGCGGCGAGGACCAACTTTAGTCGTGATAAGTGTACCCGTTGTTCCCCTTCAAATGGCCAATTGTTGGCGCCCTTCCCGCTCAATATTTGGGAAGAGGCCCAGGGCCTTCGCCTATAAATAGGAGTAGCCACACTCAGAGTAGGGGGGACGATCGATCAAGACAATCGGCATCCAGAGAGAGATAGAGACCCGATCCTCAAGCTAGAGCGACGGGACACCACATAGCAGTTCATCACACCCACCAAGAATGCAGACCTCATGAGGCTGTTCTTCCCTGTACTGTTCCTCATCGGCCCAAGAGGCAATCCACCACGCCACAAACTAGAGTAGGGTATTACACCACAACGGTGGCCCGAACTAGTATAAATCTTGTGTCTCTTGTGCTATTATGTTTAGTAGTTTAGGTCCCTGCGATTCGGCGAGGTACGAGACGGTGGAGGGTTGGATCTCTGCGCGCACCCCAGTGTTCGAACCTCAAGGGTCTGCCGGAACCCGATATCCGACAGTTTGTGAGAGAGAGAGAGAGAGAGAGAGAGATGGAGTCTTAGTGTGTGGGGGGTGCGTGTGTGCGTGTGTGTGTGTGTGCGAGCGCGCGCGCGCGTGTGTGTGTGTCCCGGGGTCCTCTGTGGCGGATGTAATTGAAGTGTGCATGGCTTCATCATAGAGAGGTGATGTGTATGGTAGAGGCCACCAACGATGGGGTGCGAGAGAGAAAATGCCCGTAGGAGGGAAGAGAATGTGTGTGCGCGTGAGAGGAGTCGACATCGAGAGAACGTGTTTGTTCGAGAGACACCACGGAAGACTACTATATATCGATGGTGCATGTAGGCGGGAATTAAACAAAGGGATGGTCTTATTGGTTTCGGGGATATAGTGGAAGAGTGAGAAGCGCTGGGCGGGGGGCTAGCTAGAAGGAGATTGTTAAGTGTGAGTGTGTGTTTTGCCCATCCAAAGTGGAAGTTATCTGCACAAAAGAGGAGAACGATTCGTGTGGCGTTAGGATTGAGGGTAATTAACTACGTATGGAGACATAGAGACCTTGAACGTGCATGTGTGAGAGGTATACATGTATACGTGGATGTTTGTGTGTCTTGGCCTTGCATATGATCGTAGATAAAAGAAAGAAGACATAAGTCCTAAGATCAATGACATGGGAGAGACGGATCGGTATGACAATATGCATGCATGTGAGAATGCAGGGAAGAAGGCCCGACAATTGAGCATGTGTTTTTGCCTTTAAGAGATAGTGGCGTGGGCTGGAGCATGCATCTCAAGCGGTGAGAGGGGTGAGGCGCAACGATTGTGCAAAAGAGATCAACCTATAAATGCATATGTATGGATAGCCATATATAGTGTGGGTGATAGGAAGCAAGACTCCGTGCGAGAAAGAAATGTTGACGGAGAAACTACAGATAGATACAGAGATGGAGATGCTAGCTAGAGAGACATCCATTAGTTTGGGTGTCGGAGATGACCGTCGGGTGGTTCAAAGGGTGAAGTTATATATGTGTGTGAGAGGGCACTTGACTGCATGCATGTAGAGAGAAACATATGTAGTGTGCGTGATTGGAATCAAGAGTGAGGGCGAGAAAGAAGGTTGATGGAGATATAGATAAATAGAAAGATAAAGATGCTAGCTAGTGTGCGCTAGAGATAGGAGTCGAGTGGATCAGAAGGTTGGGTTATGTGTGTGGGTGTGAGAGAGATAGAGAGAGGGTGCATGTGAGTCACATACAAGCAAATATCAGAGAGAAATGAGATCCAGAGAGACGGAGTTTTGTGTCTGCAAGAGAGAAAGATATTTCATAATGAGAGTGATAGCTAGAGAGACATATGAGGGAACGCAAGATATCTCTAGGGAGAGAGGGTGTGTTTGAGCGACATACAAGAGAACAATGGAGAAATATGAGACCCTGGGAGACAGAGTTTGTGTTTGTGTGTGAGAAAGAGATATTGAAGGGGAAGAGTCGTAGGTTCTCATATCTAAGGAGCGAAAGACATCTCTATATGAGGGGTGTGCGAGTGGCACACATGGGAATAGTTGAGAGAAATGGGACCCCGGGAGACGAAGTTTTGTGTTTGTGTGAGAGAAAGAGATTCCACATGGAGAATCATAGCTAGAGACACATAGCAGGGAGCGAGATATACTTAGAGAGAGATAGAGTGATGAAGGTCGATGGAGAGAGTACCACAGTGTGTTACGAAGATAAAAGATCATTGTCGACATAGTGTAGCACGAGAGATGCACGAGAGACGATGAACGCAGATATAGGTCGAGAGAGATAGTCCTATATAAGCATGAGTGATAGCTATATGAGACTTAATATCCGGATTAAAGGGGTTCAAATATTTAAACTGGAGATCACGACATTGATAATATCATAACGCAAATTGGTGTATCAAACATGCATATTCATTTGAATTTGGGCACACGTCTAATGTTATATAGTTTATCAATATTGGTGATCCATAGATTCTTCAATTACAAACAATGCATGGTTTATATGCAATTAGTGTCTAAACGGGATTACACTATATGTTGTGTGTGTGAAACACATTATACATGTTTGAGAAGTTATAAAAAAACCCGCATGAAGCACACATTAATTGGAGACAGTTAGCGAGGAATGCATACATTGGATTTCAACATAAAGTGGTTTCAAATATTTGAAAATCCAATTGATGGATACAACCTTATGAATCTGAGATCATGCCATTTGTAAACCATATTTATGTATAAATGGTGTTGTGCTTTAGAAAGTATATATGTAAAAAAATGATGTATATAGAATGTAATTCCAATTGAAAATGGATCCCGCCCAAAACAAATAGTAGAATACAAACGGGATTCGAATTGAGTTGGCACGGTAAACGTGCACTGTGCAAAATTTGAACGAAGCGGGGAAAGTCGTAGTAACCGCCCGAAACCAAAATCTGCGAGATGAAAATCACTATCGCCTATCCTCGCCGTGCAAAGCCTATCTGCTGGATTTCTATAGGTTTCAATAGGGGTAGGTTTGTAATTTCACCCAAACGTGACGTAACCGCCTCTCACTCGGATTCATACACGGTGGGCGCCAAAACACAGTGTGCCCTCGGCTGAAATTGACTCCCTCCCTGATTCATATTCATACACGGTGGGTGCCAAAAACAAACTCTCGTCGGCAAATATTCGGTGTATGCAAGATTTCCGTCCTATCCCCAACCGACTAATGTTGTTGTGATGTAGTAGAAATTTGAAACAGGGGCTAAGTTTGTAAATTTCCTCGCATTTGAGACAAGCTACCGACTACATGGTTCCCCCTTCCTCTCTACCTCCCTTTTCCCCATTCGTACTCCGTGGGCGCCAAAACACCCTCTCCACCCCACCCTCCTCCGTCCGCCACCGTCCGCCACCCCATCCACCGCCGTCCTCCTCCACCATGCCGGAGCTGATACCCCGACGCCGCCGTCCATTACAAGAGATCGACCTCTCTCATCCACGCCTTCGGACCGCGATCCTTGCATCCTGTCCTCTCGCTTCATCCCCGACGTCGTCCACCTTGCCGGCACCGCTCCTACGACCGTCTCGTCCACCGCGCCCCGCCACCACCGTCTACCCTCCTAGATCTGTTTCCACACCGCCGACAGCCATCGCTACCGCAGCACCATCAAATTCTCACCAGATGCATGCACGGCGCCACACCGTACTCTTCCGTATCTGCTCAACTTATTTATCGCAGCAAGAAAATAGATTGCCACTGCTTTACTCTGATTTTTTGTCTTGCTTGCGAAGTTGCCTTTGTCCGGTTTGCACCTTCAGATCCGCCATGGCACGCTCAACACTATACTCCGAATGCTTATGGTTTTCCCCTTTTATATTCCACACTAGTTAAATCACAGTAGACTCAATTTCAAAATTGGGTCACCGATTTTCAAAGCTCGCCGGAGTTAGCGGTGCGATCCAAGGGCTCGGGTGGTTGTGGGGCCTCGTCGAATGAAGAAAACTCGACGCGGGTGGGGGTGGGGTGGCGGAGGAACACAGCGGTGGGGGCGGTGGTCCACCGGGCGGCTTTGTCGTGTGTTATGTATGGGAAGAATCATAGACGAGGAAGAAGAAGGGTTAGGAGACGAGGGATCTTCATCCAACCGCCTGAAATGGTCGAGATAGCTAGGAGTTGCATTCTTAATGCGCTCTGGTTCATCATGTGTGGGCACTGCGCAACCAACATTTTATTATCGAAAATCTGCTTGCTCTTCTTTACCATGTTCGATAGTGATGGCTTGTACGCGATCGATAGGCTTTCAATTACTAGCGGCAATACAACACCGTATTTTCAAGCCAGTTCCACTTTCCCGATTTATATATCGTGGTTATGATGTACCCCTGTTATGTACACTATGATCTGCCTAGTTGCTGTGTGCTCTTGTTATCATGGTTTGGCAATAAACTATCTATACTGATATATTATGAACCTATCATCCGCCAGCTATCCTTACTCGGAGCCTATTTTTGTGTACATGCGATTATATAAATGCACGCGACGATATTACAAAGACACATGAGCTCTCTCATCGTAATCCGGTGATAGCACATAAGTGTTTACAGCGCCCTATATTAGAATATCATCCGCATTACAAAGATAATCTCACAACTATTTATGTTTTCATGGTTCTCGATATTATACGCAATTACAAAGTGAATATCGTAATCCGCACATCAAGAATATTGTGGAACACTGCAATGACTTACGAAATTGGCACCAAGGCATTGAGTGCCATTTTGGAAGCAATGAAACTCAGACGCTCCCCACCTGTTGATTCTTGTTCGAATTATCATTCTAATGACTATTCTAACCTCGAGGAGTCAAAGGCGGATGGCCTGTCCTGTTCACCCATCAAGGTGTCTGTTCTAATTTGGCAAGGTTTTATTGATTCTTGGCGTATCTTGCATATGTTGTCTTGCATTTCTTCTACTTTGTTGCACCACCATCCGCTTAGTTTACTCATCATATAACTCGAGATGCTATGCCCATCCATTATCAATACATATTCCATTTGTCGTCATACCATGTTTTTCCACTCAAATGATGTTCTTGTGCATCAGACATCAAAAAGGAAGAGGGTGATTGCCGAACTCAAGGAGCACCAAAGAAAGTCCTTGAAAAACATGGTGGTGCCGTGAGAAATCGACAAATGCCCCACTTATATTGGTTGTACAACCGGTGACACAAAACATAGGACCGACTCCGCAGACTGCACCCATACTTCACCGGCCACACCACTAGCCCCACCACACAGGACCTGCACTCCGCAAAAGGTATACCGATTTCATTTGCCATAGCACCAAATTGCATTCACGTAAAAAATCCCACTCCGACCAAAAAGTACAGCAAGTCCACCGCCGAAGACCTATCCCAACTGCAGAGACGGCCAATTCCTGCAGATTGGAACCCCATTCCATGTATTCCCAGTTTAAAATACAATGCTTTCACTGTTGTTAGGAACTACGTGCATATATTCCCATCATGGGAAGATTATAGTGAAGACAAACACCATTTTCACATCTTCCTGTCCAACTTACGTGTAAGTGCTATTATTCATGGTTATTATTTTCCTGTTTTCTGCTGATCAAACACATCAATGATATGATTTACATTACATTGGTGTAACTAGGTGAGGGTCAATCTGGATATTCATGACGAGCAAAGCTTGCTTGTGCTTTTCAAGGAAGCATTGCAGCGGTATCGGTGTTACCTGAGGAAATCACACTTTGATGGCAAGTCTATAAACGAATTTCCGGTGAAGTCTCCTGTTCTAAATTTAGAAGACATTGAATGGAAAAACCTTGTTATGCACTGGTCTCATTCCTGTGGATGAGGTACTGTCTATGAAATCACATGACAATGTGAACTTCTACTTTTCCGCATGTGCCTTACGAATCTTTTTTGTAGGAAATCTGCTTGTAGTAGAATTCCGGTTTGAAAAGAACGACAGGATATCGCAAATATGCTGCCCAACGCTTTTGCTCTTGTTAGTACTGTTGTCTGTATCACTGCATTTCTGCATACATACCGGTTCATTTTGTGACAGCAGTATGCATGATAGCTTGCTTATTAATTGTTCGCTCCAAATTATCTCGATCTGTATGAATGGTTAAATTAGTGTAGAATATATCCAATGCCAATGAATTTTTTAGCTACGCATTGTTCTTGTAAGTACATGTTGTCCTTTATCGATTGTACTTATATTGATGTGTAGTTGTTCATGTACCATCACTGCAGCTTATTTTCCTTTGCCCTCCATTTTCTACACATCGGATCTATATTTACTCTTACCATAAGGTTGGTCTTGAAGAAGTTTAGCTGTGCATTGCTCTTGGCTGTGCCTTTTGCTCGTATCGCTGCACATACATTTATAGCTACTTGGTTATGTAGCATCACTCTTCATCTTATCTTAAATATTCTCCATTTTTCGTATATTATCACATCTATATTTACTCTTAACAAAATGTAGAATAAAGGCAATGCTTATGAAGAACATTCCGTGCTAAACTTCTTGAATTGGCCCCCCCCATCAAAGCATGGACAAGGGCTTTATAGAGCCTGTCTTCACCAAAGAATGTAAGTTTTTCCTTCTCATTCATTCAACCTTTGTTGTGTATATTTGGTTAGGCATGACTGCAAATAACTGTTTATTTTTGGTGTTTGCATCAAATTGCATGTTTAAAGTTTATTATGTAGTTCATAAACAAAAGTTTGTCCTTCTCAATTTAAGTTTTCGGTTGTACAACCAAGTTCCTTCTTCATACCATGTAAATTAAACTATACAGAGCAAGTGATCTTCTTTTGCACTTCATGTATGCTTCTGTTCTTCATCCGTAATCCAGTGGTGTGGTGAACCTACCCACTACAACACAATGTCCTATTCTGCAATGTCTTAACTATGAACAATGTCAAGTCATTCTACTATTATTTAAACCGCCGCTTTATTTGCCAATCTGAAATGGGTTAAATTGACAGCACACTAACCATTGATACTTATGAGTTCTTGATCTGTAATCCAGTGGTGTCGTGAAGCTGCCAACTCCTTCACAATGTCAATTCCTGCCATGTCTTGACCTGAACAATACCATATTGTGTTAATGCAATTTTAAATAGTGTCACTTTATTCACAAGAAGAAATGTGATGAATTGTCGGCATTGATACTTTTATGTGCAAAACCTGTCATCCGTCTTCGCTTGTTTATCTTTTAGAGTGAGGAAGATATAAGTGTTGAACAAGCGCTTGATCTCATCATCTTGCTCGCTTGTTTGCGCTGCAGCTCCAAAGAGGGCTAACCTTTCTTGAACTCTGTTAAAGTCTTTGTCGGTTTTGTATATTATTTTGTCTCGAGTGTTTATTTGCACCGGTGGCGATCTTTGATGCCCAAAGTGTATGTAATTCTTTGTCGCTTGTGCTTTATTATCAGAGTGGCGAACTTTGATGCCCAATGGATGTAATATGCCGTAATTTCTTTATTTTATAGTCTAGGTTTTTTCTTATTCACGATGCTGCGGTTATTTTATTGTATATATATCCTGTCTTTGCAGTAAACCGGCCATACCGTAAAATTACGGTACATAATCGGGCCGTCATGCAATCACGATGTATGGTCCGCATCATGGGCCCCGTCAAACTGGCCCACTAGTAGATTCGGGCCTTTAATAGGCCGAGTAACCCCCGGCCCTCTTTTCGAAAGAAAACTCAACGGGCTTTTAGGAGGCTGAGAAGTAGGCTGGGCCTGAAACGTGCCGAATAGCTCACGGGTCGGCGGCAGCCCGAAATGGACCCCGGCCCGTGATTGTGCGAATCAATTCACGGGTTCTTAACAGGCCAAAGTTGTCTCGGTCCTTGTTTGTCCCAATCAGATATTGGCTGCGAGCAGGCCGGATGCAAACCGGGCCGTAGTTAGGCCCAACTATATGACGGGCTTTTAACAGGCCAAAATTAATATAGGGCCGAAATATTAAATGGGCCCTTAACAGGCCGAAACTAATATCAGGCCGAATTACTAAATGGGCCTTTAGCAAGTGGGCCCTGATGAGGACATGTATTAGGGGTAGGGTAACAGGCCTGACCTAAAGACCCTACCCATGGACACCGTACACTTTGTACTGGGCCCCTGGGCTAGATCGCCGTCCAGATGTACTGCAACTTGAAAGTCACTCGGACGGCAACAACCACTCGGAGCACGGCACTCCACTCGACGAGCTCATTCCACTCGGCCATGCAACTCACTCGGATATGCGAAGACCAATAGTCAGCATGACGGTTTTGTTGTGGGAAGGCATTATGGCATTGATGCTCCACTTTGTAACATAGGAGGTGAGGGGGTGGCGCACTCTATATAAGCCACCCCCCAGCACTAGACTTAGGGGTTCTTTTCTTCCACCTCTCTCTCTTTACACCATTAGTCTCAGGACTTAGCTCAGGCATGGGGATCTGTTCCTCTCTCTCACACACACATTGTAATCTCCGGATATATACTCAGATAAAACAAAGCCTCTCCGGAGCACGAAACGTAGGGTTGTTGAGGGAGTTCCGGACTAGGGGGTGTCCGGATAGCCGAACTATCATCATCGGCCGGACTCCAAGACTATGAAGATACAAGATTGAAGACCGCGTCCCATGTCCAGATGGGACTTTCCTTGGCGTGGAAGGCAAGCTTGGCGATACGGATATGTAGATCTCCTACCATTGTAACCAACTCTCAGGTAACCCTAACCCTATCCGGTGTCTATATAAACCGGAGGGTTTTAGTCCGTAGGACGAAGAACAATCATACCATATGCTAGCTTCTAGGGTTTAGCCTCTTTGATCTCGTGGTAGATCTACTCTTGTAACACACATCATCAATATTAATCAAGCAGGACATAGGGTTTTACCTCCATCAAGAGGGCCCGAACTGGTAAAACATCGTGTCCCTTGTCTCCTGTTACCATCCGCCTAGACGCGCGATTCGGGACCCCCTACCCGAGATCCGCCGGTTCTGACACCGACATTGGTGCTTTCATTGAGAGTTCCTCTGTGTCGTCACCGATAGGCCCGATGGCTCCTTTGATCATCAACAACGACGCAGACCAGGGTGAGACCTTTCTCCCCGGACAGATCTTCGTATTCGGCGGCTTTGCCTTTGCGGGCAATTAAGCTTGGCCATCTGGAGCAGATCGAAAGATACGCCCCTGGCCGTCTGGTCAGATTTGGAAGTCTAAACTATATGGCCGATATCCGCGGAGACTTGATCTTCGACGGATTCGAGCCGCAATAGCGATGCCGCCTTTGTCTCGATGGGCATGATTTAGCTCTGCAGCGAAACCGAGGCCGCACTGTAATCCACTCCGACCCTTAATCCGGAGCCGGATTCCCCGATCGAGGACGAGTGGTTGGACACCGCCTCGGGGGCTTTTATCTCTGCGGCAATCGAGCCGAACTCCATCCATGTCCTTTGCGAAGACCTCGACTCCAGGGTGCCGGACTCCTCTCCGGACTACGAACCCTCGGCGCCCTTGCCAATCGAATTTGATTGGGCGCCCGTTATGGAGTTCACGGCCACGGACATCTTTCAGCACTCGCCCTTTGGCGACATCCTGAATTCATTAAAGTCTCTCTCTTTATCCGGAGAGCCCTGGCCGGACTGCGGTCAGGACGGTTGGGATGCGGACGACAAAGAAATTCAAAGCCCACCCACCACCCACTTCATAGCCACTATCGAAAGCTTACACGACGTGCTCGATTTCGACTCCGAAAACATCGACGGTATGGACGACGATGTAGGAGACAACAATGAACCAGCACCTATAGGACGCTGGACAACCTCATCCCATGATGTATACATGGTGGATACACCTAAAGGAAGTGAAGACGAGGAACAACGGGACGCTACGAAGGATAAATCCCTCGAAAAGCAGTCAAAACGGCAACGTAAACGCCGAACAAAGTCCCGCCTCAACAAAGACCCAGCCATAGAGCAGGGCGAACCGGCGGACAACGAAGAAGCTATCGAGCAATCATCCGAACAAGACAACTTGGATAAACAATCTGTCCCCAGCGAAGACAACAATCCGGACGACCTCACGCCGGACAAACCATTGGAGCAAAATAACCTCCAGAAAAGGCTCGCCGCCACTGCGCGTAGCCTGAAAAAGCAGAAGCGGAAGCTCAAAACAGCGGAAGATGCACTCAGGATCGAGATGGAGCAAAATATTCAGCACCCTTGAACAAATGCACGGCGACGATCGCTGAACAAAGAGCTACCCGAAAAGAAAGCTATCGCCTGATTCGACGTGGAGGCCTTAGAGCCCCACAATTAAAAGTAAGAAGGCCACCCGTCGGATGGGCGACCCCGGCGAAAGAGAGCGGTGAATGGCGCCAAGACACAAGCCAATATGCGATCCGCATAAGGATTCACATCAAGAGGATGGCCCAGTTAGGTCCATCTATGGGCCAAGAACGCAGGCTCGTCAAAGCAATGCATTACGCCAAAATTCCAAAGACCACGGCACACCCAAATATAGGGGCGCCGCACACCCCCTATGTTTCACCGATGAGGTGCTGGGTCATGAATTTCCAGCGGGATTCAAACCCGTAAACATAGAGGCATACGACGGAACAACGGACTCGAGTGCGGATCGAGGATTACATCCTCCACATACACATGGCTAGAGGAGATGATCTCCACGCCATAAAATACTTACCCCTTAAACTCAAAGGGCCAGCTCGGCATTGGCTTAAAAGCCTCCCCGAAAATACCATTGGAAGCTGGGGAGAGCTCGAGGATGCATTTCGGGCAAATTTTCAGGGGGCTTATGTCCGCCCTCCAGATGCAGACGATCTAAGTCACATAACTCAACAGCCCGGAGAGTCAGCCCGGAAATTCTAGAACAGGTTCCTCACTAAAAAGAACCAGATAGTCGACTGTCCGGACGCCGAAGCCTTAGCAGCTTTCAAACACAACGTCCGAGACGAATGGCTCGCCAGAAACCTCGGCCAAGAAAAGCCAAGAACAATGGCAGCATTAACAAGCATCATGACCCGCTTTTGCGCGGTAGAGGACAGCTGGCTGGCTAGATGCAGCACCAGCGACCCGAGTACATCCGAAATCAGGGATGGAAATGGGAAATCACGACGCAGAAAAGATCAGCGCCGGAATAAAGAAAATGGCCCAAATAGTACAGCGGTCAACGCCGGATTTAAAAGCTCTCGGCGAACAACAAAACACTGCCCCTAAAGGATAACAAAGGACGAGCTGTCCAACCTAAAAAAGATTATGGATAGACTGTGTCAAATACATGGTACCTCCAGGAAGCCTGCAAACCATACCCACAGAGATTGTTGGGTCTTCAAACAGTCCGGCAGACTGAACGCCGAACACAAGGGGCTCGACACGCCAAGTAAAGATGATGACGAGCACCACAAGCAGAGCCTCGGAAAACAAAAGAATTTCCCACAAAAGATTAAAACAGTAAACTCACTTCACGTGATCAAAGGGAAAAACAGAGCGGCGCCCACTAAAAGGCGCGCTGCACATTGGTTGTCAAAACCAATCACCGTCGACCATCAGGACTATTCCAAAAATATCCGGAACGCGGGATGGACTGCCCTGATATTGGATCCTATAATCGACGGATTCCAATTTACACATGTCCTCATGGACGGCGGCATTGACATAAACCTGATATATCAGGACACAATCCGCAGGATGGGGATAAACCCAACCAAAATTTGCCGTAGCAACACCTCCTTTAAAGGAGTACTGCCCGGCCCATACGCCCTCTGCACGGGCTCCATACTGTTAGAAGTTGTGTTTGGTTCACCCGACAACTTCCGTCGTGAAAGGCTACTCTTCCATGTCGCCCCGTTTAAAAGTAGCCATCAAGCACTATTGGGACCTTGAAGCTTTCGCTGCTTTAACGCCAATACCGCATTATGCATCTCTAACACTTAAAATGCCCGGTCCACGCGGCATCATCTCGTTAAAAGGAAGTATTAAGTGTTACTCGAGCACGGAAGAAGGGGAGACGGCATCGACAGCTCCACAGCTATCCGACTCCACTAGGGAAAGAACCTGTACTTGGTCATTCAAACCCCGGACACGGCTAGACGAGTCCGGCGCCTACTAGCGGCACACCCCCATACGAGGGGCTACATGCATGTGCAACAAGAGACAATAGAGCTCAATTTTATTCTTCGACCATACTCTGTTCATTTAATATTAAGTACATCTTTCGCACGATCCTTTTTCTTTCAAACTAAGTTCCTCTCTTTTCTGAGATGAACAACGTGCTACACTCGCCCAGGATACGGCACAACGGAGACACAGCGCAGGCGTGCAGCGAGGGACCCGTTGCAAGGATTCGTTTCAGATTAAGACCCTGCGTAAACCTTTTTTCACTGTCTCTTGTTGATTTACATTCCCCCAATTCCTTAATATAACTGAGGAGGAGGCTGGTGCTTTGGCATTGGCCGCACCAGAATTTTTGCGCGTACGGTGTACCTGGACACAAGGGGCTTAGGGCATTATTTTGCCCATTTTCATAAAGACAGAATACCTTTGGGAGTATTCGGTGTCTCGAGTTAGGCCTTATATGCATCAGCTCCGAATCATGTCTTTGGTCAAATGTTGGATTGCCCGGCTCCTGTGTTTTGCTGCCTTACGTTCCGTTTTCACGGCTAACGCGGCACCAGGAGAACTACTGCGATTGTGCCCCGGTTTGGCCGGGCGAGCACCCCAAAGAGAGAAAGCCGAAACCGATCATGATATAGCGAGAGACTGGTCAACCACTCGATGACTCACAGGAATGTTTAGAATTCCTCCGCATTAACGAAAGACCGGTTTTCGGTCAGTCACATACGCACCCCGAATTCGGGAGAGTGCGGCGCCCCCAGGGGCTATATAGTAGCCCCACCCTCGAACTCCTATGGCTAAGTGAAAGTGATAAAGCATTATAGTCCGGTTGCCTGGTTTGCTACGCTGTCACCTCCTTAACAGGAACAAGACGTTGGATTAAGTGTGAAAAAGCGCTTTTTTGCGAACACCCCCGCACTATGTGCGAGGGAGCTGAAGCCAAGGACTGCCATCTTTCAGGTTATATACACATATACATAAACGGCCGCACAGGGAGTAGTTTACTACTTGAACGCACAAGTATAAGAAGCACTTATATTACATTGAAACATTGTTTTCACAACTCATACATGTCATTTAAACATAATATCCTTCGAGCACTACGTCTCTATTACACGAGCGCCCGGCAGGACTTCTTCAAAGTAGTGCTCGGCAGATACTCAGCCTCTGTCCGAATCCTGGGATGCAACGTCAGTGGCCTTCATCTCTGCCCAGTATGTCTTGACACGGGCAAGAGCCATCCGCTCTCCCTCAATACATGCCGATCGCTTCATCGCGTCGATACGCGGCACCGCACCAAGAAACTGCCGAACTAAACCAAAATAGCTCTTCGGCTGGGTTCCGTCCGGCCACAAGTGCGTCAAGACATGCTTCATGGCAAATCCGGGCAATCGATTCAGCTCGGCCCATTCGGCCAACCGATCGGTCGTGGCGGAGAGGACGCCCGGACTATGGAATTGCGACCAATATAGCTCTTCCCTTCATGCCCCTTACGGCCCCGGAAGTGCTCAACAGCGTCCACGGCCTTTCGCCGCCAAGTCCGGATAAGCATCCTCTGAATTCCACAATTTATCCAATTGAGCATACTTTGGATCTGTATATTTCCTCCGCATGGCAGTAAACGGTTTTCCGGCCGCAATTGCCCGGCGACTCAGCTCCTCCTTGGCAGCTCTCAAAGCCGATTGGGCACTCTTGGATTCGGCGGCCTTCTTTAGGTCCTGTTGTTCCGCTTAGCGTTTCAAGAACCGCAGCGATCGGTAGTATTCCTTAACTTTTGGCCATCTCGGCCATCTCCTCTTTGCTTCGGCAAAGGAGCAGCCCGTTCACCTTCTAGCTCTTGACCGCCTTTAAAGCGGCCGACATTACTAATTCTGGCTTGCTCTTTCGCTCGGGCGTAGTACTGCCCGCAGCTCTTCCGCAACAGCGGCACCATCTGCATTAAGCATATGATTAGTAAGGCATGGGCGTCAAGCTCCCTTACCAGTGTGTACGCATAGAAGTCGCATACCTTGTGACTCGTCAAACCGTTTATTGACCCGGTAGCGATGTCGCATCCGCCTCATCAAGCTGCCGCTTTAGTTCGGCATATTCATCAGTCCGGCTGGCCTCGGACGCCCGCCACCTGTTTAGGAGCGGCGATATGTTAAGCGAGAATTTGATCCTCGACACATCGTCAATTTTGACAACATACCGAGTCTCAGGGCTACTATCTATACATGGCGCATTTTATATGCACAACTGTCAAAAAGGTACATTATTTTTGCGTACCTCAAACCCGTCACAAGAAGCTTCGACGGCTTCATGTAATCCGCTCTCTGCGGATGCAACTCTTTCAATCACCATACCCATTAGAGCACGGTGATCTTACGAGATAGCCGCCGCCCGAGCAGATCCTTCAGCTCCTCGACCGCACACCACTGGCGCGGACCTTCCGCCCCGCCGGCTTGGGGAACCCTCTGCGATGACACCTCCGGGTCGTCCGCTTCACATGAGGGTGCGACAGGTGGAGGCGTTTCGCTCTCCATCATCTCCGGAAGAAGATCCCCCGAAGACGAGCTCTGCTGAGAAGGGCTGAGGTCCGAACTACAAGGTACAATTTCGGTTATCTTTATGAATAAATACAGGGATGTTCCTCATTTACAAGACCCCTTCTTTCTACTTACGGCTCGCAGGAGGGCTGATCCCCTCCAGCGAGGGTTACTTCCCAGCGCCGGACTCTCTGCCGAAGATTCCCTTCCTTTCTTTGAGGCCTTGACCTCCGGATCTTCTGAAGCGGTCCTCTTCTCTCCTCGGAAGGTGGGACTCTTAATCCCTCCTTCCTGGATAGCCTCCTTCGCAGAGGCAGTTGCTCCCCCGCTCCTCCCTCCGCCTTCTTCAAAAGGCGCGGCCTTCAACATCTTGGTCAACATGGGATCCGGCGTGGTCTCTGGGAGGGGAGTCGGACACCTTATCAACTTTGCCTTGGCTATCCACTCTTGTTCAAGAAACGGCTCCTTTAAAGGGCATATATATATAATAAATGAATGAACATCTGGTCCGGTTACAGGACTACTTACTTGAGTATCTGGGCGATTGCAGCTTAGTCCCGCGTCCTCGGTCAAGTCCGGACACTTCTCTTGTTATCCGAAGAACAATTTATACATCTCCACGGGCGTCGTGCCCATAATATTTTGGAGAGCTCGTGGTCCCTCCGGATTGAATTCCCACAGGCGGAGGGGGCGATGTTCGCAGGGCTGAAGGCGCCGGATCACCATAACCTGCGCCACTGCAACCAGATTGATCCCTCTTTCTGGAGATCTCGAATGCGGCCTGCAGCGGGGAATGTCCTTGGGCGGCCCCAGTCGAGCCCCTTGTTGACCCATGATGCAGACGCTGTGGTGGACTCGAGTGTATAAGGCGGGAGTGCCGCCCATTTGGTGCCCCTAGGAGCGGTGATATAAAACCACTCCCGTTGCCACAAACCAAGCTCCTCTTGAAAAGAGCCCTCGGGCCACGGAGCATCAGCACATTTGCTTATGACCGCCCCTCCGCACTCAGCTTGCTGCCCCTTGATCTTCTTTGGCTCCACCTTGAAGGTTTTGATCCACAATCCAAAGTGGGGGTGATATGGAGGAAGGCCTCGCATACAACAATGAATGACGAGATATGGAGGATGGACTCCGGATTCAAGTCATGGAAATCAAGCCCATAATAAAACATGAGCCCCCGCACAAAGGGGTTCGTCGGGAAGCCTAAACCCCGAAGGAAGTGGGACACGAACACCACGTTCTTGCCGGGCTCAGGAGTGGGAATGACCTGCCCTGGAGCAGGCAGCCTATGCGAGATCTCGCCGGTTAGATACCTAGCATCTCGCATCTTTAGCACGTCTTCTTCTATGACGGAGGAAGACATCCATCGGCCATGCTGGTCGGAGCCGGACATCGTCGAAAGTCCGAAGCGCCTGAATCTGAAGCTTTGGGTGTTGGAACTCGAAGCGCGAGGCGAACTTCGATAGAGGGTGTAAAAGGAGAGGGCCTTGGTCTCGTTATAAAGAGGTTGAATACCAAGAGCCCACCCCGTGGTCGACTAGGACTCGCCTTTGATAGAGAAGGCAGGCCAACGGACACGGTTGGGTTACCCACGTCCGTATTGATGACAATCCCGGAATAAGGGGGCACGATCTACGCTTTGATAAGACGTACCAAGGAAAGCGCCTCGCTAAACACGCTGAGGTGGAACAATAAAAAACGATTCATATGAAGGCCTGGTCGTGGTGTGATGTCACGCCGCGGAGTACGTCAGCAGATCTATGCAAAAATTATTCTCTCTACGGTGTTATGTGGAACTTGATTTGCAGAGACGGACACTATCCTGGTGTTCACAATCATCTATAAATTATACGGAGGAAGAACCCGCCTTGTAATGCCGAAGACAATATGCGCGCCGGACTCGTCGTCATTGAAGCCTGGTTCGAGGCTCTTGAGGAGTTCGGACTAGGGGTGTCCAGATAGCGAACTATCATCATCGGCGGACTCCAAGACTATGAAGATACAAGATTGAAGAGCTGCGTCCCGTGTCCGGGATGGGACTTTCCTTGGCGTGGAAGGCAAGCTTGGCGATATGGATATGTAGATCTCCTACCATTGTAACTGACTCTGTGTAACCCTAACCCTATCCGGTGTCTATATAAACCGGAGGGTTTTAGTCCGTAGGACGAAGAATAATCATACCATAGGCTAGCTTCTAGGGTTTAGCCTCTTTGATCTCGTGGTAGATCTACTCTTGTAACACACATCATCAGTATTAATCAAGCAGGACGTAGGGTTTTACCTCCATCAAGAGGGCCCGAACCTGGGTAAAACATCGTGTCCCTTGTCTCCTGTTACCATCCGCCTAGACGCACAGTTCGGGACCCCCTACCCGAGATCCGCCGGTTTTGACACCGACAGTTGTTATCTCCACCGTGAGAGGCCCGAACTCGCTAAAAATACCGTGTCACCCATATGCATCTTGATAGATCATGCTCCGTTATCCTACCCCTCTCTTACTGTCGGAATCGTTACCACGACAGTTGGCGCCCACCGTGGGGCATGACGTCTATCGAGCCATGATGCAGATGGTTTTTTCTTCAATCACCGGCAATAGACTAATTTCTGCAGGTAACCCAAGCTTTCTTGGAATGATCTCCCGAGATCAAACAATCATCGCTACAAATTGACATTGGAGTCCCGGCCATCACACCATCTACAAGAGGACAACTCCTCATCATCACGAAAAGAATCAGGGGGTTGCTCATCTCATCTCGTTTCCTTTACAATCAACAATTGATCTAACGAATGTTTGTTCTTATTGTATGCACACGAGCTCATACAAAAGGACACCTCCCTTTGGACCGGTTGATGAATCGGCTCCAGGACAACGAAGCACCGCTGTCCGCCCGTCGTCATCTTCGGCCTCATCTACGAACACCGTCGCCGAGCGCCGACACACGCACAGCCGCTAACGCTTGGCTTGGTTCCTCGGCCGGCGAAGCACGACGACCGGCAGTCGACCCGACTCCTCGCGAACAAGGCCCGGCTACCGGCACTCGGCCCAGCTCCGCAAGCATTGAAACGCGACTCCGGTCGGTGCACAGCTCCGGCTCCCCAAGTAGTGAAACGCGGCCACCAGTGCCAGCGTCGATCACGCCCTTGGCAGCGCCGTCCTGCGTCTCCGTTTCCTGGGCTGCGGACAGCCGCTCGTTGACCTCATCGCCACCTCTCGGCTGTCGTCTGGTTCCAGGCAGACCGGCCGTTTCCGCTGCAACGGACCTCTCCTCCGGGCTACCTCTACAACTCTCCTTCTCATTTCAACTCCCATCGCATGCAGAATCGTATATAATTCTTGCTTAATCAGCACTAATACCTCTTGCATGCAGGTTCTGAACCTAGGGCAAGTCCATCAATGCGTTGGACGTGAACAACTCCTTCATTGCGTTATGCGTGGACGACTCCTTCAATGCGTCAGTTAGCCAAACAATTACACCTAATTATTAGGGATTTATTACTAATTCTCACAGGAGCGTCATCGGCGGAGCAATCACAACAATGGTGGCAGTTGCGGCGACAGGCCCACCTCCCCTTTGTTTCAATCAGATTCGGCTCCCGGACGATGAAGCAACTCAATCGATTGCACAACACGTTGTCGTCAACTTCACTCGACCACCCACGCACTATCACTCGGTTGGGCTTGACTTCATCGACATGCTTCGACTCAGCAGTCCCGCGCGTCGTCACTCAGCTGGACACGTCCTCCTCACTCGGCTGCCCCGCGCATGCCGTACGGTTGGACACACCCTCGTCAGTCGGCCGCTCCGTACATCACCATTCCGCAGGACGCGTCTACATCACCCGGACGCCCGCACGTCGTCATTCCGCGGGACGCGTCTACTTCACTCGGACGCCCCGCGCGGCGCCACTCCGCGGCACGCGTCTATATCATCCGGATGCTACGCGCGTCGCCACTCTACGGGACGTGTCTACGTCACTCGGACGCCCCGCATCGGTTGGTCACCTCATCACCACTCGGCCGCCCCGCGCGTCGCCATCGGTTGGTCACCTCATCACCACTCGGCCGCCCCGCGCGTCGGCATCGGTTGGTCACCTCATCACCACTCGTCCGCCCTGCGCGTCGCCATCGGTTGGTCACCTCATCACCACTCGGCCGCCCCGCGCGTCGCCATCGGTTGGTCACCTCATCACCACTCGGCCGCCCCGCGCGTCGCCACTCAGTTGGTCCCCTCATAACCACTCGGCCGCCCCACGCGTCGCCACTCGGTTGGTCACCTCATAACCACTCGGCCACCCCGTGCATCGCCATAGGTTGGTCACCTCATAACCACTCAGCTGCCCCGCGCGTCGCCACTCGGTTGGTCACCTCATAACCACTCGGCCGCCCCGCCCCGTCGCCCCTCGGTTGGTCACCTCATAACCACTCGGCCGCCCCGCGCGTCGCCACTCGGTTGGTCACCTAATAACCACTCGGCCGCCCCGCGCGTCGACATAGGTTGGTCACCTCATAACCACTCGGCCGCCCCGCGCGTCGCCATAGGTTGGTCACCTCATAACCACTCGGTCGCTCAGTGCGTCGCCACTCGGTTGGTCACCTCATAACCACTCGGCCGCCCCGCGCGTCGCCACTCGGTTGGTCACCTCATAACCAGTCGGCCGCCCCGCGCGTCGCCGCTCGGTTGGTCACCTCATCACCACTCGGCCGCCCCGTGCGTCGCCACTCAGTTGAACACATCTTCACCACTCGGCCACTCGCGCGCCTTCAGACAGCTAAGTCATTCTAGCACTACATTCTAATTTTCCCGTGCCTGAGTATCCCATAATTCACAAATCATGCTCACTCGCAGGCCACGCCACCGAGTGTACCTCTACGCTCGGCTACTTATTTTCACATACTTGATTAGTACAGGTTATGTGACTCCCGATTCCAACTTCCATTTTTTTCGCATACATCATTCACGAACACCATGTGTCGTTCTTCATTTCGAGTTTGCATCAGTCCTCCAGGGCTGCAACTCAGTCGAAACAGTGCAATTCTGTTTTATTTGAGCCAGTATTCTAGTGAGTTCAGTCGGATCCGTCGCTTCGACAAGTTCGAACGGATCCTGCGCTCTTTCAGACTCTTGTTGGCTAACCAGCAAGCCCCTTGCACTCCCAGCGGGTGTCGGGTGTTATTCACACAAATCATTTCAGCACACATCAAATTTCCTCGCGAAATTATTTCGTTGGCTTGTGCCATTTTTTACACGAGTTACGCGATCACTCGACGGCCCTATGCGCCAACTTCATCGCTGCTCGGACTCGGTCACCACACCGTCCTAACGCACCACAACACCGACCTTGTCGCTCTGTTGACTTCAAACACATCCGGCCAACCGCTCTGTGGAATCCTCTTCATCATATCAATGATATAGACCTCGTCAGGCATGAGACAGATAAGTCCATTTTATAATTAAACTTCACACTTCACTCTTTTGAGAGTTTGCCTCTTTCGAGTATCACTCGGAAGCTTCTCCTCATCTTTACCCGAGTCCAACTCGATGAATTGCAAATCATCCATTCAAAACTATATTTCTCATATTCCGACATGTCCGTTGTCGAAGCATGTAGTACGCTCGGGGGCTACGACGCACTCGGGGGTTGCATCTCATTTGGAATGACACTCTCCTGAGTAGTCGAGTACTTCATCACCAGTCAGATCCTTCACTTCAACAAGTGCATTCGATCTGCCACTTTGACAAGTTTTATAATCACCCAGACGCTCTGTACGCCATCTTCATCCCTACTCAGACTCAGTTGTCACGACGATCTTGTTGTGTCGCAACCACACTACACCGACCTTGTCGCTACATCAACTTCGAATTCGACTAACTCCTCCGAGGACCATTTTCGCCATCCGATGGCACATGACTTCGCCTTAGCCGCCCAGCGCGCCGCCACTCGGTTGTGCATGTCTTCACCACTCGGCCGCCTCGCGCATCACTATCAGTTGGACATGTCTTTACCTCTTCACCCTCAACATGGGAACGACTAAGTTACTTATATGATCAAACCTCATATCACACTCTCTAGCAAGCTTACCTCCTTCGAGCATCACTCGGGGGCTACGCACAGCCCTTGGCCATGTCGCATGGGTTACGCCCATTCGATCAACCCATTGATCACATCAGGAATATCTTTCTGACCATACATGCTCGGTCCGCCGAAAATCTATAAGGGTAGTACTGTCCACTCGGACAATCGCCTCGCCCAAATCATTACCTAAAGTCTTCTTCAGGAATGCAAAAGGGTGAAAACAACGCTCCTGTACGAATACACTTAGCCCTATCCTAGGCTCCAAGGCATCAGTTTCACAAACTTGGACTCAGAGATGACATGTGCTGGTTTTCTCCCGGGATAATGAGTGGCCTCTCTCTGGAGAGTCAGTCCACACACTAGCCTCGTCACTCGGTTTTCATGGCACGTCCATGTCAGACCACTAGTCTATCTCCTCCGGGAGACATACAAGTGCCACTAAGTTTTTCCTTGCAGTCAACATACCACGATCAGTCGGGAAGCACCATCGCTGAATCATACAAGTGGCCTTACTCGTCGAACGTCGTTCGTACAATCACCTCGCTATGCATCCATCCGATTGATTCAATTTCAGACAAAGATATTTACCGTGCCAACTGCATGCAGGTTTACCGGGAGACTTAAACCCTCTGCCAGACTCATCTAGTCCGACAGAGGCTCAGGGACTACACCCAGTGGGTGCACTCAGCGTGCCCCCACTGGAAAAGAACTCAGAAAGAAGTACCCTTTAGTTTGATTATCAAAAGACATGATTTCTGATCTTAGAATGATTGTTGTTCATTTTTACATGTTCCAAAATCCCGCAGCGGGTGCCTTAGTTGCGAATCCGTTTCGCCTAAGTCGAAGAAAAAATCCTACCGAGTGGTGAGCCTGCCTCTCACTCGGGGGCTTAGCTTGGTCGATGCTACTTAAGTTTGAAAAATCCTACCGAGTGGTGAGTCTGCCTCTCACTCGGGGGCTTAGCTGCAGTCCAGTACTCGCCTAAGTAATAAAAAATCCTACCGACTGGTGAGCAATCCTCCCACTCGGGGGCTTAGCCGCAGTCCAGTACTCGCCTAAGTAATAAAAAATCCTACCGAGTGGTGAGTCTGCCTCCCACTCGGGGGCTTAGCTGCAGTCCAGTACTCGCCTAACTAATAAAAAATCCTACCGAGTGGTGAGAAATCATCCCACTCGGTGGCTTAGCTGCGATCCAAGACTACGCCTAAGTTTGAAAAATCCTACCGAGTGGTGAGCGATCCTCCCACTCGGAGGCTTAGCTGCAGTCCAGTACTCGCCTAAGTTTGAAAAATCTTACCGAGTGGTGAGCGATCCTCCCACTCGGGGGCTTAGCAAAGTGTGGGTTGGCCACGACCACCACCTCAGAGTTGTACCATCAAGAAGAAGGACGAGATTGAGCGTGTCGCCAAGGCGACCAAAGCGAGGCCGACAGAATGTCAAGACCATTCTGAGTGCCTTCTTTGGTGAGCCGAGGCAGGAACGCCAAGACCATTGTTTGAATCGATCAGCTAAAAAAGAGTTTTAGTTCTCTTAGACCCTCACGCCTGCCTGCGATCGATGGCGTCTCGGGATTACACCGGTGGGTGCACTAAGTGTGCCCCCACTGGAGTAATCTCCACTCGGTATGGCCTGACCAGTCCGAGAGATGAACAACAACAAAAAAGACAGGCTCTAAGACTCCCGCCGACTGCCCACGGTCGACGGCAGTCTCGGGGACTACACCCAGTGGGTGCACTCAGCGTGCCCCCACTAGAATGGTATCCACTTAGAACGGTCCGCCCGGTCCGAGTGACGGCCAAATAACAAAAAAAGACACGTTTCAGGCGTGAAGAAATTCCGAGTAATCAGTTACTCGATGCAGGACCAGCTCCAAATCACTCCAAAAGAATTGCTATAAGGTGAGTTCAACGCTCCTCCGTGGACCCGTTTGAGCTCATTTCACTCGGACACCATGCAGTCTGGAATCCGTCAAGGCGACACGCGGAGATAAGACCGCCGGGTGACCAGAGCAAGTTCATCAGTGCCTCCGTAGCACTCGACTCATCTGGGAATACACCTCGACTCGACCCGCTCAACCTTGACCGATTTGCGGGCTAATGACGAGGACATGTATTAGGGGTAGGGTAACAGGCCTGACCTAAAGACCCTACCCATGGACACCGTACACTTTATCTCGGGCCCACAGGCCGAATCGCCCGTCGAGATGTATTGCAACTTGAAAGTCACTCGGACGGCAACAACCACTCGAGCACGGCACTCCACTCAATGAGCTCATTCCACTCGGCCATGTAACTCACTTTCGGATGTCACGAAGACCAAGAGTCGACATGACGGTTTTGTTGTGGGCAGGCATTATGGCATTAATGCTCCACTTTGTAACATAGGAGGTGAGGGGGTGGCGCACTCTATATAAGCCACCCCCACCACTAGACTTAGGGGTTCTTTTCTTCCACCTCTCTCTCTTTACACCATTAGTCTCAGGACTTAGCTCAGGCATGGGGATCCGTTCCTCTCTCTCACACACACATTGTAATCTCAGGATATATACTCAGATAAAACAAAGCCTCTCTGGAGCACGAGACATAGGGTTGTTATCTCCACCGTGAGAGGCCCGAACTCGCTAAAACCACCGTGTCACCCATATGCATCTCGATAGATCATGCTCCGTTATCCTACCCCTCTCTTACTGTCGGAATCGTTACCACGACAGGCCCAAAAGCATAGCGTCCAGTCAACGGGCCGAATCTGATATGGGCCATAATTGAGCCCAAAGCCTCTTAAAGGGCCGGACCTGATCTGGGCCGTGATTTGGCCCAGAAAGTGGGAGGCATTTAACGGGTCGGATCTTATATAGGCCATTACTAGGCCCGGAACGTGGCAGGCCATTAATGGACCGGATCAATTATGGGCCGGCATTTGGCCCAAAACATGGTAGCCAGTTAATGGGCCGGCCTACTAGGGTCCTCAAAATCTTGTGGGCCTACAGCTGGGCCGGCCCATTAATGTCGGCAAAATCTCGTGGGCCTTTAGCTGGGCTGGCCCATTATGATCCGCAAGAATTTTGTGGGCCTTTACCTGGCCCGGCCCATTATGGCACACAAAAATCTTGTGGGCCTTTACCTGGGCTGGCCTATTATGGTCCGCGAAATCTTGTGGGCCTTTAGCTGGGCCAGCCCATTATAGTCCGCAAAATCTCGTGGGCCTTTAACTGGGCCGGCCCATTATGGGCCACCAAATCTTGTGGGCCTTTAGTTGGGTCGGCCCATTTAAACTTGATTGGCCGTGTCACGTGTCGACGTATCATAGGCGCCTTCTGTCCAATGAGTGGATGACATCTGTCCCAACGATGAGCCGACACGTGTTTCCTCCAGCCAATGATGATTTTACACGTGGAAAATCCCCATTGGTCGAGGCTGTTAACGGGTTATCGGATCCAAAACCCGACCCGATAGCTTAACGGTGTTCCGTTACGGTGGATGCCACGTGTCGGTCACCCTTGACGAAAAGCATTTACGTGGACGCGCGATTTATCGTCATGGAAGTGGACACTTCGTGATGATAATTTTGGTAATGTCATGGAACACTTCTACGGGCAAAGACAGGTATGACTATCTTGATTCTGTCATAAATTTGTCATGGATGTACATGCATGACAAAAAACGCGACCTACTGTGACAAACACGTATCATCACGGAAGTGTATTTTTTTGTAGTGTTATCTGCCCTAGCTGCACCTGCCTTGTGATGTTTAACTCTGTCAATTTCATTTTTACCAGTACCAGTTTCAAGTGCACATTTTCATCCTACTTTCTGTGGTAAAACTTTGGGGTACTCTTTGAAGTTCTTTGTGTTGGATTGAATATTATGAATCTGAAGTTGTTTTATGCATATCATATAATTGACTCATAGATACTTGTGGTGACATTGGAATATCTAGGTGACATTAGAGTTGATTGATGTGTATCATACGGTGTTATTTTAGTACGAACTCTAGGGCTGTTTGTACCACTTATAGGGATGGCTCAATAGATTGATCGGAAAGGATAACTTTGAGGTGGTTTGCTACCTACAACAATTTATTCCTTTGTTCGCTGCTATCAATAAGAACTTTGGAGTGATTCTTTATCGCACTTTGAGGGATTGTTATATGATTCAATTATTAGCATTGTTGAGAGATTGCACTAGTGAACGTATGAACCCTATGCCTTGTTTCTATGCATTGCAATACCGTTTGTGCTCTATTTTATCACTTGATACCTTTTTTTATATATTTTTAGATTACAAAAACCTATATTACTATCCATACTACACTTGTATCACCATCTCTGCGCCGAACTAGTGCACCTATACAATTTACCATTGTATTGGGTGTGCTGGGGATACAAGAGATTTCTTGTATTATTGCAGGGTTGTTTGAGAGACACTACTGCAGGATGCTGCTAACGCGACACTACGATCAGAGACCCTTCGACGAAACTGTGTGTGATGCACTAATCGCAAACGGTGGTGTAGAAAACCCGTCAAAAAAGGTGCAAAACGTTTGCAGTGGAGGATGCATCAAACACGGTTCAGATTTTAGTTGCGTGTGCGATGCAGGGTATACGGTTCAGTTCAGTTAACTGTTTGCGACGATGAGGAACAAAAGAAACGAACAGCCAGATAGAGGTGTGTGCGTTATACAGCATACGGTTCACTCAGCTGAACTGTTTGGGATTAGGAAACACAAAAGAAACGGTCAGCCAGATCAAGGTGTGTTCGATATATGGCATGCGGTTCACTCGGATGAACTGTTTGCATTGAGACAAGAGAACAGAAACGGTTCAATATATCAAGATGTGTGTGATACGCGGCAAACAGGTCTATAATCAGAAATGTGTGCAAAGACCGATAAGAACACATACGATTGCTGCTAATAAGCCGTATGTGATATGCTCTGTCTACACAACATCTATTGGCAATTGGGGGACGGGCGGTCATCCGGATACGCCATAAGGATGTGAAGAGGCATCCTATATCAGCAAGGACTAGTTGTTCCACCAGTAGCTCATGTAAGAGAACTCTCAAGTTAAGTGTGCTCAGGCTGGAGCAGCCATCAGATGGGTAAATGGATGGGAAGTTGTGTTGATGTTAAGTTAACTGATAGGATGGGTCGTATTTGTCAAATTAAATGACTGATACGACCCATCCCATGAGTTAATTTAACCTTGAGGTCCTTGTTTTTAATTTTTTTTAATTTTTTAACACAGGTTAAAGAAGGTCTACCGCATTACTTTTTGACAATGTGCGACACGTGGCATACAGTTAATCCATCCGACGTGTTTGTGATAGAATAAGCCGTGTGTGTTGTGGGCAAACCCTTGCTAGTATTCAACCGTTTGCGATTGATGAATTCATCACCGACGGGTTCCCTAGTGTGGTCCGTGTTCATCTGATCATCATCTACTTCTAGTGCTAGCTTGATGTTCCTTCTATGCTAAGTTTCCATTAATTTGATGGCATTTTATTAACACGCCACCATTTCCCGCCATTTCCTCACCTGTTTCCCGCCACCCAGCAATATTGCACATAAACCTAGGCGGCATGCAATGCACGGAGGCGAAAAGTGCAGCCTGTAGCACATCCACCTTTTCCAAGCATGCCAACCCACTAAAGCGCCGCCTCTACCATCAACCTCGTCGACGAGGAAAACGAGCAGGCGCAACGGCCCGTCGAGGCTGAGGCGCTCCCCGGCAACGCGATGGACGACGCCGTGATGCGCATCATCACTAGGGTTGAGCAAACCTTTGGTGCATGGCGCTTGAGCACCACGGATCAAGATAGGCATGTCAGCGTCGACAGGCTGCAGCTCGCCGCACAACATGATCGATGGTGCGTCGCAGAGCAAGCTAGGCGTGTCCGTGCCGATAGGCTGCGGCTCACCACACGGCGAGACCGTTGGAGCACCGCACAGCGAGAGGCGCGGCGCGCCGCACAGCAAGAGCGGATCCATCGGTGCTTGCCTGCTGTCGACACGGCGTCGCAGCTGGGTACACATCTCGTCAGTACCTCCATTCCTCGCCAGGAGTGGGCAGAGGCCCTCTGCGCCGTACTTGTACCACAGGCCGGCCGCGCCGTACATGCACCGGACGCCCGCCGCTCCGTTCACATGGGTCGCGCAATTCACCTTGTCCACGGCTCGCTTGATGCCAACGCGCTGGTCGGTAGGCTCGACCGCCTCCTTGGCCAAGGTGTCCACCTGGGCGCAGCAGAGGAGCATGGTTGTCGCATCCTCGAGCTGGTGATCTCCGACGAAATAGCCAACTTGGAGCTCGAGATCGCGCTCCAGATGTACCGCGAGTGTGTCGCCCGCTTGGACGAACGCCTGGACGAGTTCAGGCAGAGCCAAGAGCTACTATAGGCAAGGGCTGTTGGTCATGGTCTCACGGACGCGTTTTATTTTGTTGAGTCGTTTCGACATGGATAGCTATGTATTCAAACCAATCAGAGTATTGCTCTGTTTATTCCTCTGTTTCAATGTGTATACTCTGTTTTTCGTTCTTATATGTTCTGTTTCAATGTGTGTATATACGCTTTCCATTCTGTATATGTGGATGATAATAGCTAGATTCAAATTAGTATACAAAAACAGATAGAAAATGGAATTCATAATATATATATTAATTGTTCATTAGTTAATCACATAATATATATATATATATATATATATATATATATATATAATCATCACATATATGTGATGATACTTAACTACCAGGTACAATGCATAAAATTGAAAATGGACAATACTAAAACTAATAATCCCTCTTGGGACCAGTATTCCGGCAGCCCCTCGCTAGCAGCTCCCTGGTGCGCGGCGTCTTCCCAGTGCGGAGGCAGTACTCCGCCTCCTCTTCCTCGCAACGCTTGATGTACCGCTCTGCCTCTTGCTAGCAGACGAGCGCGAACGATCTTGCCATATCGTTGGGCACCCACCGGAGCTCCTCGTCGGTGGCACGCTGGAGCTTATTGGCACACCTCCACGCAGTGACGAGGCACCCAGCTCCTTTGACCTTCCTCGCAAAGTACCCGTCTTCGTACACCTCCTCCGCTCGACGATGCGCCCGCCCCCAAAGCTCCGCCGCCTCCTTTTTCCAGGCGGCATCACGGGATTCACAGGCCGCCTGGTACCTGGCTTCCTCCTCCACCATCTCCTTCTTGAACGCCACTTGTCTGGCTTTCTCAGCCGGCGGCAGGGACTTCCACAGACAAATATTGTACTGGCCCCAACACCAATCCAAAGTTGGGGGGTCCGGCGCAACCTCGTCCGGCGGCGCGTAGGGGTCCTCGTCGTAGCTATTCGAGTGAGCATCCTCGCGGGGTGCTACCTCTTGAGCACTGCGTTGGATTTCCCTGAAGAGGAGAGGATGATGCAGCAAAGTAGCGTAAGTATTTCCCTCAGTTTTGGAGAACCAAGGTATCAATCTAGTAGGAGGCCACACACAAGTCCCTCGTACCTGCACAAAACGATAGCTCCTCGCAACCAACGCGATTAGGGGTTGTCAATCCCTTCACGGCCACTTACGAGACTGAGATCTGATAGAGATGATAAATAATATTTTTGGTATTTTTGATATAGAGATGCAAAGAAAAAAGTAAAAGGCAAAGTAAAAACAAAGCAAGTATAAAAGTGATGGAGATTGATATGATGAGAATAGACCCGGGGGCCATAGGTTTCACTAGTGGCTTCTCTCAAGAGCATAAGTATTCTATGGTGGGTGAACAAATTACTGTTGAGCAATTGATAGAATTGAGCATAGTTATGAGTATATCTAGGTATGATCATGTATATAGGCATCACGTCCGAGACAAGTAGACCGAAACGATTCTGCATCTACTACTATTACTCCACTCATCGACTGCTATCCAGCATGCATCTAGAGTATTAAGTTAAAAACAGAGTAACGCCTTGAGCAAGATGACATGATGTAGAGGGATTAATTCATGCAATATGATAAAAACCCCATCTCGTTATCCTCGATGGCAACAATACAATACGTGCCTTGCAACCCTTTCTATCACTGGGTAAGGACACCGCAAGATTGAACCCAAAGCTAAACACTTCTCCCATTGCAAAACTACCAATCTAGTTGGCCAAACCAAACGGATAATTTGAAGAGACTTGCAAAGATAACCAATCATACATAAAAGAATCAGAGAAGATTCAAATATTATTCATAGATAAGCTGGATCATAAACCCACAATTCATCGGTCTCAACAAACACACCGCAAAAAGAAGATTACATCGAATAGATCTCCACGAGAGAGGGGGAGAACATTGTATTGGGATCCAAAAAGAGAGAAGAAGCCATCTAGCTACTAGCTATGAACCCGAAGGTCTGAAGTAAACTACTCACACTTCATCGGAGGGGCTATGGTATTGATGTAGAAGCCCTCCGTGGTGGATGCCCCTCCGTGAACTCTAAAGACAGGCCCCAAGATGGGATCTCGTGGATACGAGGAAGTTGCGGCGGTGGAATTAGGTTTTTGGCTCCTGTTACGATCGTTTGAAGTGCGTAGGTATATATAGGAGGAAGGAGGACATCGGTGGAGCAACAAGGGGCCCATGAGGCAGGGGGCGCGCCCTAGGGGGGCGCCCCCCACCCTCGTGACCGCCTCTTTTGTTCCTTGGAGTAGGGTCCAAGTCCCCTGGATCACGTTCGGTGAGAAAATCATGTTTCCGAAGGTTTCATTCCGTTTGGACTATGTTTGATATTCCGTTTCTTCGAAACACTGAAATAGGCAAAAAAAACTGCAATTCTGGGCTGGGCCTCCGGTTAATGGGTTAGTCCCAAAAATAATATAAAAGTGGAAAATAAAGCCCAATATAGTCCAAAACAGTAGATAAAGTAGCATGGAGCAATCAAAAATTATAGATACGTTGGAGATGTATCAGGCATCCCCAAGCTTAATTCCTGCTCGTCCTCGAGTAGGTAAATGATAAACAGATAATTTTTTATGCGGAGTGATACTTTGGCATAATTTCAATGTAAAACTTCTTAATTGTGGTATGAATATTCAGATCCGAAAGATTCAAGACAAAAGTTCATATTGACATAAAAATATAATACTTCAAGCATACTAATCAAAGTAATCATGTCTTCTCAAAGTAGCATGGCAAAAGAAAGCTCATCCCTACAAAATCATATAGTTAGGCTATGCTTCATTTTCGTCACACAAAGATGTTCCCAACTTCTATACCCCCGATGACAAGCCAAACAATTGTTTCATACTTAAATAATATCAAACTTTTTCAACCTTCATGCAATACATGAGCGTGAGCCATGGATATAGCACTATGGGTGGAATAGAATATGATGATGGGGATTGTGTGGAGAAGACAAAAAAGGAGAAAATCTCACATTGACGAGGATAATCAACGGGCTATGGAGATGCCCATCAATTGATGTCAATATGAGGAGTAGGGATTGCCATGCAACGGATGCACTAGAGCTATAAATGCTCAACAAAAGAAAACTAGTGGGTGTGCATCCAACTTGCTTGCTCATGAAGACCTAGGGAATTTGAGGAAGCCCATCGAGGAATATACAAGCCAAGTTCTATAATGAAAAATTCCCACTAGTATGAAAAGACAACTTATGAGACTCACTATATGAAAAACATGGTGCTACTTTGAAGCACAATATATGAGACTCACTACATGAAGAACAAGGTCCTACTTTGAAGCACAAGTGTGGAAAAAGAGATAGTAACATTGCCCTTTTTATTTCCTTTTTTGGCCTTTCTTTTTTTTCTTTTTGGCCTTTCTCTTTTTTTTGGGGGGGGGGGGCAATGCTCTAATAATGATGATCATCACACTTCTATTGATTACAACATAAGGATTACAACTCGAAACTTAGAACAAGATATGACACTAAATGAATACCTCCGGTGGTGTATCAGGGATGGTGCAATGAATCAAGAGTGACATGTATGAAAAATAATGCATGGTGGCTTTGCCACAAATACGATGTCAACTACATGATCATGCAATGGCAATATGACAAAAGTATAGTATGTCATGATGATGATGTTCTTATCTGTGGAAAGTTGCATGGCATTATATCTCGGAATGGCTATGGAAATGCCATATTAGGTAGGTATGGTGGCTGTTTTGAGGAATATATAAGGAGGTTTATGTGTGATAGAGCGTATCGTATCACGGGGTTTGGATGCACCAATGAAGTTTGCACCAACTCTCAAGGTGAGAAAGGGCAATGCACGGTACCGAAGAGGCTAGCAAAGGCGGAAAGGTAAAAGTGCGTATAATCCATGGACTCAACATTAGTCAAAAGAACTCATATACTTATTGCAAAAAAAATTAGAAGTCATCAAAAATCAAGTACTACGCCAAGATGCTCCTAGGGGGATAGATTGGTAGGAAAATACCATCGTCATTCCCCGACTGCCACTCATAAGGATGCACAAGCCAGGTACACTTCATGTTTCAAATTTGTTACACAACTTTAACCATACGTGCATGCTACGGGACTTGCAAACTTCAACACAAGCATTTCTAAAATTCACAACTACTCAACTAGCAAGACTTTGATATTATCACCTTCATATCTCAAAACAATTATCAAGCATCAAACTTTTCTTAGTATTCAACGCACTCAAAAGAAAGTTTCACATATCTTGAATACCAAGTATATTAATATTAAGCAAATTACCATGCTATTAACGACTCCCAAAATAATCTAAGTGAAGCATGAGAGATCAATAGTTTCTTTAAAACAAATCCACCACCGTGCTCTAAAAGATCTAAGTGAAGCACTAGAGCAAAAATTATCACGCTCAAAAGATATAAGTGAAGCACTATGAGCAAAACTATCAAGCTCAAAAGATATAAGTGAAGCACATAGAGTATTCTAGCAAATTCCAATTTATGTATGGCTCTCTCAAAAGGTGTGTACAGCAAGGATGATTGTGGTAGACTAAGAAGCAAAGACACAAATGATACAAGACGCTCCAAGCAAAACGCATATCATGTGGTGAATAAAAATATAGCTCCAAGTAAATTACCGATGGAAGTAGACGAAAGAGGGGATGCCTTACGGGGCATCCCCAAGCTTTGACATTTTGGTGTCCTTGGATTATCTTGGGGGTGCCATGGGCATACCCAAGCTTAGGCTCTTGCCACTCCTTATTCCATAATCCATCACAAGAATTTACCCAAAACTTGAAAACTTCACAACACAAAACTCAATAGAAATCTCGTGAGCTCCGTTAGAGAAAGAAAACAAAAGACTACTTTAAGGTACTGTGTCGGTGTCAAAACCGGCAGATATCAGGTAGGGGGTCCCGAACTGTGCGTCTAGGCGGATGGTAACCGGAGACAAGGGACACGATGTTCTTACCCAGGTTCGGGCACTCTTGATGGAGGTAAAACCCTACTCCTGCTTGATTAATATTGATGATACGGGTCGTACAAGAGTAGATCTACCACGAGATCAGAGAGGCTAAACCCTAGAAGCTAGCCTATGGTATGATTGTTCTTAGCCCCACGGACTAAAACCCTCCGGTTTATATAGACACCGGAGAGGGCTAGGGTTACAGAGTCGGTTACAATGGGAGGAGATCTACATATCAGTATCGCCAAGCTTGCCTTCCACGCCAAGGAAAGTCCCATCCGGACACGGGACGAAGTCTTCAATCTTGTATCTTCATAGTCCAGGAGTCCGGCCAAAGGTTATAGTCCGGCCATCCGGACAACCCCTAATCCAGGACTCCCTCAGTAGCCCCCGAACCAGGCTTCAATGACGATGAGTCCGGCGCGCAGATTGTCTTCGGCATTGCAGGGCGGGTTCTTCTCCAAATTTTGTGTACCTGTTGAATAGTGTCCGGTTTCTCGTGAATATTGCTCTCCTTGGCTTCCACGCCCAATAATGGCCATCTTCCACGTGTCAAACGAATGCGAAAAGCCAGGGTGTTTTTACATTTATCCCCCTAGCTGCGCAAATGAGCTGCCTATAAAAGAGACGAGGATTTAGATCCGAATCACACCATCTTCCCTTCGCGAGCATTCATCGGAGCGCATCCGACAGAGATCCATTCCATCATGGCCAGTCGACGCAGCTCCTCCTCTCGCCCTCCCAGCCCTCAGCCTGGAGGTTGGGAGAGATGTTCCGTCCCGCACAGCGAGCTAGTGACGCTCCAAACCAAGGGATTCCTTCCCCCAGCCTTCATGGTCCCGGTTCGAGCCGGACTTGCCACCTATAATGGCGGAGAGCAAGCGGAGAGCGTCCCCAGTCCCTCCAAAGGAGAGCGGGTATGCCTTGTCCCTTATCTGATAAGAGGGCTCAGATTTCCAATTCATCCATTTCTCCGGGGGCTCCTGGAGTTCTACGGCCTCCAGTAGCACAACCTTACGCCTGCCTCCATATTGCATATTGCGGGCTTCGTAGCCCTTTGCGAGCTGTTTTTGGGCATCGAGGCTCATTTCGCTGTGGAAGAAGCTGTTCTGCCTTGTGCCCCGTTCTCAGGAGGGGTCAATATATCAAGTGGGCGGAGCCGAACTATGGCGCATCGCCGGGACAGGATATCTATCCGGAACCCCAAGGAAGGCGTCCAAGACCGCCTTCGTAATGGTTTTATATAGAAGATGTCCCCTGCGGACCTGTTCGGATCGGCCTCCCGAGTTCAATAATGCTCCTTTGAAGAAGCACCTAAGTGGCGTCCACGGAGCCCTCGGAGGGAAAATGACAAGGATGTCCTTTACGATGAGCGGATAAGGTTGTTAGCTCATTCCGGACTGACCATGATCGGGGTCATGGCCACATGCATTATGCGAGGGGTGCAACCGCTTCAGTATAGAGGCCACCCCATGTGGGATTTCAACGGGGAGGATGATGCCACCTGCTGCGGCCGTAAGGGGCCGGGATCGGTTGCCGCTCTGGCGAAGATCTTGTCCGCATTGTACAAGGGAGAAGAGGAGGAGTTTCTCCGCGTCAATCCACAGGGCGGATTTTCTATGAACAATCCTCCAAGCTGGGTAAGCGGACACTTCTTTTTGCCCATCCATTCCATATTCCCATAGTTAAGTACCTTATCTTGTGATTTCGACGCAGGAATCGCGCCGGGTCAGAAGGATATAAACAGCCCTCCTCCACAACCCGAGGATCTCGAACGGTCCCTCGATCCGGCCTCCCAAGAGGATCCGGACATATCCGTGGAGCTGATCGATGGGGTATTTCACCAACCGAGCATCGACAATGCCTTGGTGGCTATTACTGACCGATTATCCCGGACTGCTCCCCGCCTCACAAGTAATCGAGACCGAAGTCCTAATACTTGAAGATGATCCATCCGTGCTTATTTTTTATCACCGTATACCAGTGGTGTTTCGCAGGGAGGATCCTGAGGCGGAATGCCGAGCCTCGCGTGACTAGCCAATGAGGGACCGCGAGGGCGGGTAGGCTAAAGAGACACGTAGTCCGGGTCGAGGCACCGGCACAGCAGTAAGGCGCGCTGCCTTATTCCAAGGTATTATTCTTACGATGCATACTAACGCCCATGCTCTCCTTTTTTTAGGAAAAAGAGGGCTCGCCGGACTATATCCGGAGATATTGCCAATCGAGCCTCCACCAGCCAGGCTCCAAAGCCAGGTCCAGAGGCAGAGGCGAACATGAGGCGTGCGTCGGACGCTCCTCCGACAGAGGCTGCGGACAGACTGTCCGCCACCAATTCCGAGGTGGAGAGTGCCATGAATCACAGGCGTCGCCTGACAGTTCTTCGTGACGCTTGTTTCTCCCAAGAGGCATTGGATGCCTTCAATTCGAGATGCGTGCCTCCGTGCCGCTCAAAATGGTCTAGCGAGCCACGAGCGGTATGTGAAAGACATCTGGTGAGAAAATTTGATGGTTATATATGTCAAGAGCCCCGAGACTTGGAGCAGTTAGAATAACAGATTTAAGGATCATTTGTTATGCAGGATCTTACAAAAAGAATACCCAACTGTCGGGGAGCTAGAAGAGTGCAAAGCCCAACTTGAGGCCGCACTAGCCGCAAGTGGGAGGCCAAGGAGACCCCTCCGGTAATATACGCTTCGAAAGATAAGTATGTTGTGAAGTGCGGCGTGTGTGGAAATCTGACAATATCATTGCAGATGGCGCCGGAGTAGATCCGGACAAGCAACAACTCTTACGCCGGTTAAAGGCCGGCGAGAGCGTTCTTACGAGGGTGAGGCAGGAGAAGAATAATCTCCAAGATGCCAACACCCGGCTGGGAGAGGAACTAAAGGATGTTCGTGCCCAGCTGTCGGACTTCGTGAAGGAGAATCGACCTCTTCGACGCGGCATTTTTAGTAAGTGCTTGAACGAACTTTGAAAAAGAGTTCGGTGAGGAAGTCGACTAACAGAGTTATGTCTGTAGGTATGCTCACAGGTCGTCCTGTAGAGGAAATGCCCAGTTCTACGGGTGACCTTCTTCCCGAGCTCTTACAACTGCACGAACGAGTTCGGCAGGTGATTAACGGCGTCGCCCAGGCCTTGTGTCCATCTGTCTCCATGCCCGAAGGCCTTGGAGAGCTTGCAGAGATGCTTAAGGGAGCGCGGCGGCGCTTCCGATTATGGAAGATATCGGCATGCCGTCAAGGTGCTAGGGAGGCCTGGGCCATGGTGAAGACGCGGTACACGAAGTCTGACCCAAACCACATGGCCGAGGTCCGACCTGTGGGGGCCGATGGGAAGGAGATCCCTGTGAGCTTAGTGTACGGCCAAGTAGAGTTGGTCATTAATATTCCCAACAGGAATGTAAACTAGACAGCTGTTGGATGGTATTGAAGAGGAATATGCTCATCAAATTGACTATGTAATTTAAGATGACATGTAAAATGCCTTCTAGCCGGATTGTAGATCGCGTTTGTCATGGCGGACCTTTTCGCTTCAACCTCGGGACCCGATAGTCCGGAGTGTGTCCGAATACCCTCTCGGTTATGTAGGAACCGGGGCATGCATGGAGACCAGGCGTAGGGGTCATTAGTGCTTAAACAGACAAGTGCCCAACTAGTTATGTTATATTACATGGTTAGTAAGAAACATCTTCCAGGGAGAATAGTTCCGGTAGGGGTTCCTTTCCCTGGGAGGCATGCCCTAAAGTGCATGTCCGGACTACGAAAAAAGCAGAAAAGCATCTGGGGGCAGGTAAATAAACAAGTGAGAACTCATCTTTTAGTTCACCGACCGAATATTCCCTTAAGAACGCTAGCTCTCGGCTTCACCCAGTCTGAGGTACACATCCGGCTGACCCAAAGAAGAATAATCGCAGAGGTGCTCCCTTTACCGCCCTAGCGAACAATCGGGAGCGTAGGGGTAAGCACAGAGCCGTGCAACCCAGCTTGGCCAAAACTTAAGTCATATCGATGCATATAATGGTGAATAAAAGGTACATGCGGAAGTGTGACACATGTGTTGGGCGTGAAGCCCGTATAAATAAGCTTCATAAAGAATCCCCAGTATAATGGCGCGGATAGCGCGTCGGTTAATCTTGAACAAAGGCGCGAACATGCCCTTAAGGCTGTGAGGGAAAGGGAGGGAGAAGGAGAGAAATAAAAGACAGCTAATGTGTAAAAAATAGACAGAGGAAGGAGACGAACACAGAGTCCGGCGCTAGGCGTAGAATCTTTGGAGACGGGCTGCGTTCCATGGGTTCGGCTCGAGTCGGTTATCCGATGCATCTCGCAGACGGTACGCTCCACCAGTCAGGACCTGGTCAATAATAAAGGGACCTTCCAGTTGGGCTTGAGTTTGTCCGTTTTCTTGTCCGGCAGGCGTAGAACTAACTCGCCAACATTGTAAGTTTTGGCCCGTACTTCTCTGCTTTGATATCTTCGAGCCTGCTGTTGATAGAATGTGGAACGAGCTTTTGCCACATCACGATCCTCCTCCAAGGCGTCCAAACTGTCCTGCCGATCGAGTTCGGCTTCTCTTTCTTCGTACATGCGCACGCGAGGTGAGTCATGAATTATGTCGCAGGGCAGAACTGCCTCTGTACCGTATACCATAAAGAATGGTGTGAATCCGGTTGTGCGATTCGGCGTGGTCCGCAGCCCCCCAGAGTACAGATTTGAGCTCCTCTACCCAGTGCGTGTTAGATTCCTTGAGGGACCGCACTAATCTGGGTTTGATGCCGCTCATGATTAGACCATTTGCTCACTCGACTTGACTGTTAGTTTGTGGGTGATAGACTGAAGCATAGTCGAGCTTGATGCCCATGTTTTTGCCCCAGATTTTGACCTCGTCGGCCGTAAAGTTTGTGCCGCTATCAGTGATGATGTTGTGGGGGACGCCGTAACAGTGTACGACCCCTGATATGAAGTCCATCACCGGTCCGGATTCGACCGTCTTAACAGGCTTGGCCTCTATCCATTTGGTGAATTTATCCACCATGACCAGTAGGTATTTTTGCTTGTAGGTTCCCCCTTTAAGGGGTCCTACCATGTCAAGCCCCCAGACCCGAAGGGCCAGGTGATGGGTATAGTTTGGAGGGCGGTAGGTGGCATATGGCTTTGGTTAGCAAAGAGCTGGCAACCGACGCATCGTTGGACTAAGTCGTGAGCACCTGCCCAGGCCGTCGGCCAATAAAATCATGTACGGAAGGCCTTGCTTGCAAGGGCCCGGGCTGCGGCGTGGTGTCCGTCGAGTCCGGCATGAATTTCAGCCAGAAGATTCCGCTCTTCCTCTTCGGAGATACACCTTTGAAGGACTCCGGTGGTGCTTTTATTATAAAGCTCTCCCTCAAGGACTTTATAGGCTTTAGATCGCCGCACTATGCTGCGTGCCTCGTTTTGGTCCTCGGGAAGTTCCTGCCTAGTTAGGTAGGCTAGGAATGGTTACATCCACGGGCAATGACTGCCATTATTACGTGGGCTGAAGGTGTTACTTCGTTTGCAGAGCCTCCCGTTGTGTCAGAATGTACGGTGTCGGGCAGTGCGGTTGGGTCCGGGCTGTTATTTCTGGACTCCCCTTCCCATAATATGGATGGCTTGAACAGCCTCTCCAAGAAGATATTGGGGGGACGGCATCGCGCTTTGCGCCAATGCATGCCAAGACGTCCATTGCTCGATTGTTTTCCCGAGCTATATGGTGAAATTCGAGCCCTTCGAACCGAGCTGACATTTTTAGGACGGCGCTGCGATAAGCTGCCATTTTCGGATCCTTGGCATCAAAGTCTCCATTTATTTGGGATATCGCGAGGTTCGAATCCCCGCGTACCTCTAGGCGCTGAATGCCCATGGAGACTGCCATCCGGAGACCATGTAGGAGGCATTCGTATTCGGCTGCGTTGTTGGAGTCCGTATACATTATCTGGAGTACATATTGAACTGTATCTCTTGTTGGGGACGTCAGAACGACACCAGCCCCCAGACCAGCCAACATTTTGGAGCCGTAGAAGTGCATGATCCAGTTGGAATATGTGCCGTACTCTTTAGGGAGTTCGGCTTCAGTCCATTCGGCAACGAAGTCGGCCAAAACATGCGACTTAATAGCTCGTCGTGGCTTATAGGTTATGTCAAACGGGAGGAGCTCAATGGCCCATTTGGCAATCCGGCCCGTCGCGTCGCGGTTGTTTATAATGTCGTTAAGAGGTACTTCGGAGGCTACTGTTATCGAACACTCTTGAAAGTAGTGTCGCAGCTTCCGGGATGCCATAAACACCGCGTACGCTATTTTTTGATAATGTGGATACCGTGACTTGCATGGAGTGAGGACAGTGGACACGTAGTAAACTAGTTTTTGAAGGGGAACTTGTGTCCGTCTGTTTCTCGTTCGACAACGAGCACCGCGCTTACAACTTGATGAGTTGCCGCGATGTATAATAGCATTGGTTCGCCCATATTAGGCGCGGCCAGGACCGGGTTTGTTGCCAATATGGCTTTTATTTCTTCGAGTCCGGCCGTGGCGTATATGCATCCACTTTCGAAGAAGTGTTCGGTGCGCCGGAGGAGGTGATAAAGGGTAATGCCTTTTCTCCCAAGCGGAGATAAGCGGCTTAGACCCGCCACGCATCCGATCAATTTTGTATTTGTTTGAGGTCCTTTGGGATATCCAATTGTGACAGAGCTCGGATCTTGGCTGGGTTTGCTTCAATTCCTCTCTTGGATACAATGAAGCCCAAGAGCTTTCCTACCGGTGCGCAAAACGCATTTTTCCGGGTTAAGCTTGATGTCATATGTTCGGAGGTTATCGAATGTGAGCCTCAAGTCGTCTACTAGAGTTTCGACATGCTTGGTTTTGACGACCACATCATCTACGTATGCCTCCATTGTTTTGCCGATCTTGTTTGCCAGACATGTCTGAATCATGCGCTGATATGTTGCGACGGTGTTTTTGAGCCCGAAGGGCATTGTGTTGAAGCAGAATGGGCCGTATGGGGTGATGAATGCCGTTGCGGCTTGGTCAAGCTCTACCATCTTAATTTGATGGTAGCCGGAGTATGCGTCGAGGAAACACAATGAATCGTGTCCTGCGGTAGCGTCGATAATTTGATCGATGCGGGGGAGGGGGAAGGGATACTTTGGGCAAGCCTTGTTGAGGTCCTTGAAATCGACGCATAGGCGCCAGGATTTGTCCTTCTTTGGTACAATCACCAGGTTTGCTAGCCAGTCCGGATGTTTTATATCTCTGATGAATCCGGCCTCCAATAGTTTGCCTAGCTCCTCTCCCATGGCTTGTCTCTTAGGTTCGGAGAAACGCCGAAGAGCCTGCTTGGTAGCTTGAATCCTTTTAGGATGTTTAGGCTGTGCTCGGCCAGCCGGCGTGGGATTCTGGCATGTCCGAAGGGTGCCAGCAAAAATGTCCCAATTTTCGTAGGAATTCTCGTGGTCTTGGCGTCTACATCAGGGTTTAACTGCGCCCCGATGGAGGCCGTTTTTGTAGGGTCCGTTGGATGGACTTGGAATTTGACTATTTCGTTCGCCGGTTTAAAGGAGGTGGACTTGGATCTTTTATCGAGTATCACGTCGTCCCTGTTCACCGTGGAGCACAGCTCAGTCAGTTCCTTGGCCGCTAGGGCTTCGGATAGTGCATCAAGGGCCAGTGCGGCTGTCTTATTTTCGGCGCGGAGTGCTATGTCCGGGTCACTAGCAAGAGTGATGATTTCGTTGGGCCCGGGCATTTTGAGCTTCATGTGCCCGTAATGGGGTATAGCTTGAAAATTTGTGAATGCCTCTCGCCCTAATAGAGCATGGTATCCGCTCCTGAACGGGGCCACTTGGAACGTGACCTCCTCGGACCTGTAATTATTCGGTGTGCTGAACACCACATCCAGTGTGATTTTTCATGTACAGCACGCTTCCCGACTGGGGGTTATTCCTCTAAAGGTTGTGTTGCTTTGCTCAATGCGGCTCCAGTCTATTTCCATTTTTCGAAGGGTTTCCTCGTAAATGAGGTTCAATCCGCTGCCACCGTCCATCAGTACCTTGGTAAGGCGAAAGCCGTCCACTATTGGACTGAGGACCAATGCGGCCCAGTGCTCGGGTTGTTCGAATTTAGGTTCATCAACGGCATTAAAGGTAATAGCCGTGTCACTCCATGGGTTTATCGTTGCTACTTGGTAGACTTCGCAAGGCTGCGGAGTGTTCGTTTCGCATATTATTTGATGCGAAAGTCTCAAGAGGCTATTAATACCGTCTTGGTATCCTCGGCTGGTGCTCTGTGGATTACGGGGTTAGAAGCTCTTCGCCACTTTTGGCCACCTGCCGGAGTATCCAACATGCTCTAAGGCTATGAGTTGGTGTGGCGCCCTTCGTACTATGAATTTTACAGGGTCCATTGAGCCATCCCTCCAGTACGGTTCCATGCACCGTTGGGTTTTTTTTTTGGTGTTAAACCGGGTGTTGGCGATAATGCACCCTTTTATTTCGGACTAGGTTTGTATTCGGGCGGATTGTCCCAAAATCTTACTTCGGTTTTCGAGCGCTTTCCATCGCGACAAGATTTTCGTACTATGGACGCCAAGTCAAGAAAGCGTGTAATTTCACGGCGACCTATGGCGTTGAGGATTCCCTTATACGTGCAATTATTGATGAAGAATGAAATTGCATCTTCCTCATGGCGATCCTTTATCCTGTTCATAACCGGGAGGAATCGCCCGATAATGATGTCTTTGTTTCCTCGGGCTGTTGCCTAATTTTGGATAGATCGCATATGTTCGGGTGGGTGGGTGGGATTAAATCCGAAACCTCGCCCAATCTGAGACTCAAGGGCCAAGGAGTTTCCTAACTTGGAAGTTTGGATACTTGGATGTTGTCCAATGAATCTAGCCCATTGCCTGAATCTAAGTTCAGGTCTTGAGTGACGTCCTCCCCTCCGCGGGTATCCGACTTGGAGGGATCGGGAATCTGGACATAGCTAGTCCTTAAGATAGATGAAGGGTCGCCGCATTGTTCCTCCACCACAGCAACGTGATGGGTGACCTGGGGAGATTTAATCTCTCAGATCGGGTTTAGGCCCAATCTGATGCGTAGTCTGTAGCGACTCCCGAGCGGCGATGCGATCCGAGGCTCGTTTAAGGAAGAGAGCTCCGTCGGATCTAACTGCTCGGCGAGTTCCGAGTTGAAGAGAAGATTGCTTTCGATGACCCGAGAAGTCATCGTCGGCGCGGCGGCCGAAGAGGCGGTCATAAGAAAACCACCTAGCCGGAGAGTTTGGTCGATAGCCAAAGCTCCTTTAGCAACAGTGTCGTCTTTAAAGACGGGATGAGGCATCCTTCCTGATGGCGACGGCACAGAGGAACTCTCAATGAAAGCACCAATGTCGGTGTCAAAACCGACGGATCTCGGGTAGCGGGTCCCGAACTGTGCGTCTAGGCGGATGGTAACAGGAGACAAGGGACACGATGTTTTTACCCAGGTTCGGGCCCTCTCAATGGAGGTAAAACCCTACTCCTGATTGATTAATATTGATGATACGGGTAGTACAAGAGTAGATCTACCACGAGATCAGAGAGGCTAAACCCTAGAAGCTAGCCTATGGTATGATTGTTCTTCGTCCTATGGACTAAAACCCTCCGGTTTATATAGACACCAGAGAGGGCTAGGGTTACACAGAGTCGGTTACAATGGGAGGAGATCTACATATCCGTATCGCCAAGTTTGCCTTCCACGCCAAGGAAAGTCCCATCCGGACACGGGACAAAGTCTTCAATCATGTATCTTCATAGTCCAGGAGTCCGGCCAAAGGTTATAGTCCGGCCATCCGGACACCCCCTAATCCAGGACTCCCTCATACTGTAATGAACTCATTCTTTATTTATATTGGTGTTAAACCTACTGTATTCCAACTTCTGTATGGATCATAAATTATTTTACTAGCCATAGATTCATCAAAATAAGCAAACAACACACGAAAAACAGAATCTGTCAAAAACAGAACAGTCTGTAGTAATCTGTAACTAACGCAAACTTCTGGAACCCCAAAAAATCTACCAAAATTAGAAGACCTAGACAATTTGTTTACTGATCAGTAGCAATTGGAATCAGTATTTTATCACGTTCTTGTGATTTTTAATAATTCGGGCACTGAGCGCAAAGTTTCTGGAAATTACAGCAAGATCAAATAACTATCATCCAAGAAGATCCAATAGGTCTAGCTTGGCACAAACACTAATTAAAGCATAAAACCACATCTAAACAGAGGCTAGATGGGTTATTTATTCCTAAACAGAAGCAAAAACAAAAAAACTAAAAATAAAATTTGGTTGCCTCCCAACAAGCGCTATCGTTTAACGCCCCTAGCTAGGCATAAAAGCAAGGATAGATCTAGGTATTGCCATCTTTGGTAGGCAATCCATAAGTGGATCTCATAATAGATTCATATGGTAATTTTATTTTATTTCTAGGAAAATTGTTCCATGCCTTTCTTTAATGGAAATTGGAATCTAATATTCCCTTCCTTCATATCAATAATTGCACCAATCGTTCTAAGGAAGGGTCTACCAAGAATAATAGGACATGAAGGATTGCAATCTATATCAAGAACGATAAAATCTACGGGCACATAATTCCTATTTGCAACAATAAGAACATCATTAATTCTTCCCATAGGCTTTTTAATAGTGGAATCCATAAGATGCAAGTTTAGAGAGCAATCATCAAAGTCACGGAAATCTAGCAAATCACACAAGGTTTTGGGAATAGTGGAGACACTAGCACCCAAATCACACAAGGCATGAAACTCATAATTTTTAATTTTAATTTTAATAGTTGGTTCCCACTCATCATAGAGTTTTCTAGGAATAGAGACTTTCAACTCATGTTTTTCTTCATAAGATTGCATCAAGGCATCAACAATGTGTTCGGTAAAGGCCTTATTTTGACTATAAGCATGAGGAGAATTTAGCACGGATTGCAACAAGGAAATACAATCAATTAAAGAGCAATTTTCATAATTAAATTCCTTGAGATCCAATATAGTGGGTTTAGCAACATCTAGGTTTTTATTTCTTTCAATCCCACTTCTATCAATTTCATCATCAAGATCTAAAAACTTCGAATTCTTAGAACGCCTTCTAGGTAAAGGAAGATCATATTCAGTTTCATCAAGATTAATATTGCAAAACAAAGATTTAATGGGGGACACATCAATAACTTTTAGATCTTCATCTTGATTTCATAGGAATTAGAAGAACACGCTTTAATAAAGGCATCTTTGGAAGCACGCATCCTAGCGGTTCTTTCTTTGCACTCATCAATGGAAATTCTCATAGCTTTGAGAGACACATTGATATCATGCTTAGGAGGAATAGATCAAAGCTTTAAAGAATCAACCTCAAGAGAAATTCTATCAACGTTCCTAGCCAAATCATCAACTTTAAGCAATTTCTCTTCAAGCAAAGCATTAAAATTCTTTTGTGAATTCATAAACTCTTTAACACTACTCTCAAATTCAGAGGGCATCTTATTAAAATTTCCATAAGAGTTGTTGTAGGAATTTCCATAATTATTAGAAGGATTACTAGGATAAGGCCTAGGATTAAAATTCCCTCTATCTGGCGTTGTTACCAAAATTATTCCTACCAACAAAATTTGCATCCATAGATTCATTATTATTCTCAATCAAAGTAGACAAAGGCATATCATTAGGATCAGAAGAAACACTCTTAGTAGCAAATAATTTCATAAGTTCATCCATCTTTCCACTCAAAACATTAATTTCTTCTATCGCATGCACTTTTTATTAGTAGATCTTTCAGTGTGCCATTGAGAATAATTAACCATAATATTATCTAGAAGTTTAGTAGCATCTCCTAGAGTGATTTCCATAAAAGTGCCTACCGCGGCCGAATCTAAAAGATTTCTAGAAGCAAAATTTAATCCGGCATAAATTTTTTGTATAATCATCCACAAGTTCAAACCATGAGTAGGACAATTACGTATCATTAATTTCATTCTCTCCCAAGCTTGTGCAACATGTTCATGATCAAGTTGCTTAAAATTCATAATATCGTTCCTAAGAGAGATAATCTTAGCGGGAGGAAAATACTTAGAGATAAAAGCATCTTTGCACTTGTTCCAAGAATCAATACTATTTTAGGCAGAGATGAAAACCACGCTTTAGCACGATCTCTAAGCGAAAAAGGAAATAGCTTCAATCTAACGACATCATTATCGACATCTTTTTTCTTTTGCATATCACATAAATCAACGAAGCTATTCAGATGAGTAGCGGCATCTTCACTAGGAAGGCCGGCGAATTGATCTTTCATAACAAGATTCAACAAAGCAGCATTGATTTCACAAGATTCAGTATTGGCAAGAGGAGCAATCGGAGTGCTAAGGAAATCATTATTGTTGGTATTGGTGAAGTCACACAATTTGGTAGCATCTTGAGCCATCACGGCAAACAAGCAATCGAACACACAAGCAAACAAGCGGCAAGCGAGAAAAAGGCAAACAGGAAAAAGAGGAGGAGATTGGGAAAGGGAGGGCGAATAAAACGGCAAGGGTGAAGTGGGGGAGAGGAAAACGAGAGGCAACTGGCAAATAATGTAATGCGAGAGATAGAGATTGTGATGGGTACTTGGTATAGTTCACTTGCTCTTGCGTGAGCCTCCCCGGCAACGGCGCCAAAAATTCTTCTTGCTACCTCTTGAGCACTGCGTTGGATTTCCCCGAAGAGGAGAGGATGATGCAGCAAAGTAGCGTAAGTATTTCCCTCAGTTTTTGAGAACCAAGGCATCAATCCAGTAGGAGGCCACGCACAAGTCCCTCGTACCTGCACAAAACGATAGCTCCTCGGAACCAACGCGATTAGGGGTTGTCAATCCCTTCACGGTCACTTACGAGACTGAGATCTGATAGAGATGATAAATAATATTTTTGGTATTTTTGGATATAGAGATGCAAAGCAAAAAGTAAAAGGCAAAGTAAAAACAAAGCAAGTATAAAAGTGATGGAGATTGATATGATGAGAATAGACCCGGGGGCCATAGGTTTCACTAGTGGCTTCTCTCAAGAGCATAAGTAATCTACGGTGGGTGAACAAATTACTGTTGAGCAATTGACAGAATTGAGCATAGTTATGAGTATATCTAGGTATGATCATGTATATAGGCATCACGTCCAGAGACAAGTAGACCAAACAATTACGCATCTACTACTATTACTCCACTCATCGACCGCTATCCAGCATGCATCTAGAGTATTAAGTTCATAAGAACGAGTAACGCTTTAAGCAAGATGACATGATGTAGAGGGATAAATTCATGCAATCTGATATAAACCCCATCTTGTTATCCTCGATGGCAACAATACAACACGTGCCTTGCTGCCCCTCATCCTTTGGGAAAGGACGCCGCAAGATTGAACCCTAATCTAATCACTTCTCCCATTGCAAGAAAGATCAATCTAGTAGGCCAAACCAAACTGATAATTCGAAGAGACTTGCAAAGATAACCAATCATACATAAAATAATTCAGATAAGATTCAAATATTGTTCATAGATAAACTTGATCATAAACCCACAATTCATCGGTCTCAACAAACACACCGCAAAAGAAGATTACATCGAATAGATCTCCACGAGAGAGGGGAGAACATTGTATTGAGATCCAAAAAGAGAGAAGAAGCCATCTAGCTAATAACTATGGACCCGAAGGTCTGAGGTAAACTACTCACACATCATCGGAGAGGCTATGGTGTTGATGTAGAAGCCCTCCGTGATCGATGCCCCCTCTGGCGGAGCTTCAGAAAAGGCCCCAAGATGGGATCTCACAGGTACAGAAGGTTGCGGCGGTGGAATTAGGTTTTGGCTCCGTGTCCGGTAGTTTGGGAATGCGAGGTATATATAGGGGGAAGGAGTACGTCGGTGGAGCAACAGGGGGCCCACGAGGGTGGAGGGCGCGCCTGGAGGGGTAGGCGCGCCCCTACCTCATGCCCTCCTGGTTGATGTCTTGACGTAGGGTCCAAGTCCTCTAGATCACGTTTGTTCCGAAAATCACGTTCCCAAAGGTTTCATTCCGTTTGGACTCCGTTTGATATTCTTTTTCTGTGAAACTCTGAAATAGGCAAAAAACAGCAATGCAGGTTGGGCCTCCGGTTAATAGGTTAGTCCCAAAAATAATATAAAAGTGTATAATAAAGCCCAATAATGTCCAAAACAGAATATAGATACGTTGGAGACGTATCAATAGTCCAGCAACCCGGAGAGTCAGCCCGGAAACTCTGGACTAGGTTCTTAATTAAAAAGAACCAAATCGTCGATTGTCCGGACACCGAAGCCCTTGCGGCCTTCAAACATAGCGTCCATGATGAATGGCTCGCCCGACACCTCGGCCAAGAAAAACTGAAGTCCATGGCAGCTCTTACCGCACTCATGACCCGCTTTTGTGCGGGAGAAGACAGCTGGTTAGCTCGTAGAAGCAATAAAGACCACGACTCGGCACCTTCGAAGCCCGGAGACTAACGGTAGGCCACGACGCAACAAACACAAGCGTCGAAGCAACAATGAAGATACCGAAGACATGGCGGTCAACGCCGGATTCAGTGGCTCTAAAGCCGGTCAGCGGAAGAAGCCATTCAAAGGAAACAAAGATGGTCCATCCAATTTGGACAATATACTTGATCGGCCTTGCCAGATTCATGGCACCCCTAACAAGCCTGCCAATCATTCCAATAGAAAATTTTGGGTCTTTAAACAGGCCGATAAGTTAAACACCGAACACAAGGGGAAAGGGCCACCAAGCGAGGATGATGAAGAGCCTCGCCCACCGAACATAGGGGGATAGAAGAAATTTCCCCTTGAGGTGAAAACAGTGAACATGATATATGCCACACATATCCCCAAGAGGGAACGCAAGTGCGAACTAAGGGACATCTACGACATAGAACCAGTCGCCCCAAAATTCAACCCCTGGTCGGCTTGTCCGATCACCTTCGATCATAAGGACAACTCGACCAATATCCGTCAAGGAGGTTCGACTGCTTTGGTCCTTGATCCAATCATCGACAGATTCCATCTCACACGAGTCCTCATGGATGGCGGCAGTAGTCTTAACTTGATTTATCAAGACACGGTCCGCAAAATGGGTATTGATGTTGGGGAACGTAGTATTTCAAAAAAGTTCCTACGATCACGCAAGATCTATCTAGGAGAAGCATAGCAACGAGCGGGGAGAGTGTGTCCATGTACCCTCATAGACCGAAAGCGGAAGCGTTTAGTAACGCGGTTGATGTAGTCGAATGTCTTCGCGATCCAACCGATTCAAGCACCAAACGTACGGCACCTCCGCGTTCAGCACACGTTTAGCTCGATGACGTCCCTCGAGCTCTTGATCCAGTTGAGGCCGAGGGATAGTTCTGTCAGCATGACAGCATGGTGACGGTGATGATGAAGTTGCCGGCACAGGGCTTCGCCTAAGCACTACGACGATATGACCGAGGTGTGTAACTGTGGAGGGGGGCACCGCACACAGTTAAAATATTGTCTGTTGTGCCTTTGAGGTGCCCCCCCTGCCCCCATATATAAAGGAGGGGAGGAGGAGGCCGTCCAACAAGGGGCGCGCCAGGGAGAGGGGAATCCTACTAGGACTCCAGTCCTAGTAGGATTCGGCCCCACCCTTTTTTCCTTCTACTGGAGGCGGAAAAGGGGAAGGAGAGGGAGTAGGAGAAGGAGAGGGGGTGGCGCCCCCTTCCCAAGTCCAATTCAGCCTCCTCCCTTGTGGGGGGCGCACCAGCCCCTTTTGGGCTGGTTAGCCTCCCTCCTATGGCCCATAAGGCCCATATCTTTCCCCGTGGGGTTCTGGTAACCCCTCCAGTACTCCTGTATGTACCCGATACACTCCAGAACCCTTCCGGTGTCCGAATACTACCTTCCAATATATCAATCTTTACCTCTCGACCATTTCGAGACTCCTCGTCATGTCTGTGATCTTATCCGGGACTCCGAACAAACTTCGGTCATCAAATCACATAACTCATAGTACTAATCGTCATCGAACGTTAAGCGTGCGGACCCTACGGGTTCAAGAACAATGTAGACATGACCGAGACACATCTCCGGTCAATAACCAATAGCGGAACCTGGATGCTCATATTGGTTCCTACATATTCTACGAAGATCTTTATCGGTCAAACCGCATAACAACATATGTTATTCCCTTTGTCATCGGTATGTTACTTGCCCGAGATTCGATCGTCGGTATCATCATACCTAGTTCAATCTCGTTACCGGCAAGTCTCTTTACTCGTTCCATAATGCATCATCCCGCACCTAACTCATTAGTCACATTGCTTGCGAGGCTTATAGTGATGAGCATTACCGAGAGGGCCCAGAGATACCTCTTCGATACACGGAGTGACAAATCCTAATCTCGATCTATGCCAACTCAACAAACACCATCAGAGACACCTGTAGAGCATCTTTATAATCACCCAGTTACGTTGTGACATTTTATAGCACACAAGGTGTTCCTCCGGGATTCAGGAGTTGCATAATCTCATAGTCAGAGGAACATGTATAAGTCATGATGAAAGCAATAGCAATAAAACTAAACGATCATTATGCTAAGCTAAAGGATGGGTCTTGTCCATCACATCATTCTCTAATGATGTGATCCCGTTGATCAAATGACAACACATGTCTATGGTCAGGAAACTTAACCATCTTTGATTAACGAGCTAGTCTAGTAGAGGCATACTAGGGACACTCTGTTTGTCTATGTATTCACACATGTACTAAGTTTCCGGTTAATACAAATCATGAATAATAAACATTGATCATGATATAAGGAAATATAAATAACAACTTTATTATTGCCTCTAGGGCATATTTCCTATAGTCTCTCACTTGCACTAGAGTCAATAATCTAGTTCACATCGTCATGTGATTTAATACCAATAGTTCACATCTTTATGTGATTAGTTCACATCGCTGTGTGACTAATATTCAAAGGATTTTACTAGAATCTATAATCTAGTTCACACATCACTATGTGATTAACACCCAAAGAGTACTAAGGTGTGATCATGTTTTGCTTGTGAGAGAAGCTTAGTCAATGGGTCTGTCACATTCAGAGCCATATGTATTTTGCAAATTTTCAATGTCTACAATGCTCTTCATGGAGCTACTCTAGCTAATTGCTCCCACTTTCAATATGTATCCAGATTGAGACTCGGAGTCATCTGGATCGGTGTAAAAGCTTGCATCGACGCAACTCTTTATGATGAACTCTTTATCACCTCCATAACCGAGAAATATCTCCTTAGTCTTCGAAGGATAATTTTGACCGTTGTCCAGTGATCCACTCCTGGATCAGTATCGTACCCCCTTGCCAAATTCAAGGCAAGGTACACAATAGGTTTGGTACACAGCATAGCATACTTTATAGAACCTATGGCTGAGGCATAGGGAATGACTTTCATTCTCTTTCTAATTTCTGTCGTGGTCTGTTTTGAGTCTTACTCAACTTCACACCTTGCAACACAGGCAAGAACTCCTTCTTTGACTGTTCCATTTTGAACTACATCAAAATCTTGTCAAGGTATGTACTCATTGAAAAAACTTATCAAGCGTCTTGATCTATCTCTATAGATCTTGATGCTCAATATGTAAGCAGCTTCACCGAGGTCTTTCTTTGAAAAACTCCTTTGAAATACTCCTTTATGCTTTCTAGAAAATTCTACATCATTTCCAATCTACAATATGTCATTCACCTATACTTATCAGAAAGGTCGTAGTGCTCCCACTCACTTTCTTGTAAATACAGGCTTCTCCGAAAGTCTGTACAAAACCATATGCTTTGATAACACCATCAAAGCATATATTCCAACTCCGAGATGATTGCACCAGTACATAAATGGATCGCTGGAGCTTGCATACTTTGTTAGCTCCTTTAGGATTGACAAAACCTTCTTGGTGCATCATATACAACTCTTCTTTAAGAAATCCATTAAGGAATGTAGTTTTGACATCCATTTGCCAGATTTCATAAAATGTGGCAATTGCTAACATGATTCGGACAGACTTAAGCATCGCTACGGGTGAGAAAATCTCATCGTAGTCAACACCTTGAACTTGTCGAAAACTATTTTTCGACAATTCGAGCTTTGTAGATAGTAACACTACTATCAGTGTCCATCTTCCTCTTGAAGATCCATTTATTCTCAATGGCTTGCCCATCATCGGGAAAGTCAACCAAAGTCCACACTTTGTTCTTCATACATGGATCCCATCTCAGATTTCATGGCCTCAAGCCATTTTGCGGAATCTGGGCTCATCATCGCTTCCTCATAGTTCATAGGTTCGTCATGGTCTAGTAACATGACTTCCAGAACAGGATTACTGTACCACTCTGGTGCGGACCATACTCTAGTTGAACTATGAGGTTCGGTAGTAACTTGATCTGAAGTTTCATGATCATCATCATTAGCTTCCTCACTAATTGGTGCAGGAATCACTGGAACTGATTTCTGTGATGAACTAGTTTCCAATTCGGGAGAAGGTACAATTACCTCATGAAGTTCTACATTCCTCCCACTCATTTCTTTCGATAGAAACTCCTTCTCTAGAAAGGATCCACTCTTAGCAACAAAGATCTTGCCTTCGGATCTGTGATAGAAGGTGTACCCAATAGTTTCTTTTGGGTATCCTATGAAGACGCACTTCTCTGATTTGGGATTTGAGCTTATCAGGCTGAAACTTTTTCACATAAGCATCGCAACCCCAAACTTTAAGAAACGACAGCTTAGGTTTCTTGCTAAACCAAAGTTCATATGGTGTCGTCTCAACGGATTTAGATGGTGCCCTATTTAACGTGAATGCAGCTGTCTCTAATGCCTAACCCCAAAACGATAGTAGTAAATCGGTAAGAGACATCATAGATCGCACCATATCTAATAAAGTACTGATTCTGACGCTCGGACACACCATTACGATGTGGTGTTCCAGGTGGCGTGAGTTGTGAAACTATTCCACATTGTTTCAAATGAAGACCAAAATCGTAACTCAAATATTCGCCTCCGCGATCAGATTGTAGAAACTTTATTTTCTTGTTACGATGATTTTCCACTTCACTCTGAAATTCTTTGAACTTTTCAAATGTTTCGGACTTATGTTCTGTTACGTAGATATACCCATATCTTCTCAAATCATCTATGATGGTCAGAAAATAATGATATCCGCCGTGAGCCTCAACACTCATCGGACCGCATACATCGTTGTGTATTATTTCCAATAAGCTAGTGGCTCGCTCCATTGTTCTGGAGAACGGAGTCTTAGTCATCTTGCCCATGAGGCATGGTTCGCAAGCATCAAATGATTCAAATCAAGTGATTCCAAAAGTTCATCCGCATGGACTTTCTCCATGCGCTTTACACCAATATGACTTAAACGGTAGTGCTACTAGTATGTTGCACTATCATTATCAACTTTGCATCTTTTGGCATCACTATTATGAATATGTGTATCACTACGATCGAGATTTCAATAAACCATTCACCTTAGGTGTATGACCACATAAGGTCTTATTCATGTAAATAGAATAACAATTATTCTTTGACTTAAATGAATAACCGTATTGCAATAAACATGATCCAATCATATTATGCTCAAGGCAAACACCAAATAACATTTATTTTAGGTTCAACACTAATCCCGAAGGTAAAGGGAGTGTGTGATGGTGATCTTATCAACCTTGGAATCACTTCCAACACACATCATCACCTTGCCCTCAACTAGTCTCTGTTCATTTTATAACTCCTGTTTCAAGATACTAATCATAGCAATCGAACCGATTATCAAATACCTGTGGCTACTATGAATACTAGTAAAGTACACATCAATAACATGTATATCATATATACTTTTGTTCACTTTGCCATCCTTCTTATCCGCCAAGTATTTGGGGCAGTTCTGCTTCCAGTGACCATTTCCTTTGCAGTAGAAGCACTCAGTTTCAGGCTTGGGTCTAGCTTTGGGCTTCTTCATGGGAGTGGCAACTTGCTTGTCATTCTTCTTGAAGTTCCCTTTCTTTCCCTTGCCCTTTTACTTGAAACTAGTGGTCTTGTCAACCATCAACACTTGATGCTTTTCTTGATTTCTACCTTCGCCGATTTCAGCATCGCGAAGAGCTCGGGAATCGTTTTCGTCATCCCTTGCATATTATAGTTCATCACGAAGTTCCAGTAACTTGGTGATAGTGACTAGAGAACTCTGTCAATCACTATCTTATCTGGAAGATTAACTCCCACTTGATTCAAGTGATTGTAGTACTCAGACATTCTGAGCACATGCTCACTGGTTGAGCTATTCTCCTCCATCCTGTAGGCAAAAATACTTGTCAGAGGTCTCATACCTCTCGACTCGGGCATGATTCTTAAATACCAATTTAAACTCTTGGAACATCTAATATGCTCCATGGCGTTTCAAAACATTTTTGAAGTCCCGGTTCTAAGTCGTAAAGCATGGTGCACTAAACTATCAAGTAGTCATCATACCGAGCTTGTCAAACGTTCATAATGTGTGCATTTGCACCTGCAATAGTTCTGTCACCTAGCGGTGCATCAAGGACATAATTCTTCTGTGCAGCAATGAGGATAATCCTCAGATCACGGACCTAGTCTGCGTCATTTCTACTATCAACTCTCAACTTAGTTTTCTCTAGGAACATATCATAAATAAAACGGGGAAGCTATACGCGAGCAATTGATCTACAACATAGATATGCAAATACTATCCGGACTAAGTTCATGATGAATTTAAGTTCAATTAATCATATTACTTAGAACTCCCACTTAGATAGACACCCCTCTAGTCATCTAAATGATCATGTGATCCATATCAACTAAACCATGTCCGATCTCACGTGAGATGGAGTAGCTTTCAATGGTGAACATCACTATGTTGATCATATCTAGTATATGATTCACGTTCGACCTTCCGGTCTTAGTGTTCCGAGGCCATATCTGCATATGCTAGGCTCGTCAAGTTTAACCTGAGTATTCTGCATGTGCAAAACTGGCTTGCACCCATTGTATGTCAACGTAGAGCTTATCACACCTGATCATCACATGGTGTCTCAGCACGAAGAACTGTCGCAACGGTGCATACTCAGGGAGAACACTTATGCCTAGAAATTTTAGTAAGGGATCATCTCATAATGCTACTGTCGTACTAAGCAAAATAAGATGCATAAAAGATAAACATCACATGCAATCAAAATATGTGACATGATATGGAAATCATCATCTTGTGCCTTTGATCTTAATCTCCAAAGTACCATCATGATCTCCATCGTCACCGGCATGACACCATGATTTCCATCATCTTGATCTTTATCAACGTGTCGTCATATGGTTGTCTCGCCAACTATTGCTTTTGGAATTATTGCTATCGCATAGCGATAAAGTAAAGCAATTATATGGCGCTTGCATCTTATGCAATAAAGAGACAACCATAAGGCTCACAAAACATGATCTTCTCATACAACAATTTATATCTCATCACGTCTTGACCATATCACATCACAACATGCCCTGCAAAAACAAGTTCGACCTCCTCTACTTTGTTGTTGCAAGTTTCTAGCAAGAACCGTTCTTACCTATGCATCAAAACCACAACAATTTTTTGTCAAGTGTGATGTTTTAACCTTCAACAAGGATCGGGCGTAGTCAAACTCGATTCAACTAAAGTTGGAGAAACAGACACCCGCCAGCCACCTGTGTGCAAAGCACGTTGGGAGAACAGTCTCATGAATGTGGTCATGTAATGTCGGTCCGGGCCGCTTCATCCAACAATACCGCCGAATCAAAGTAAGACGTTGCTGGTAAGCAGTATGACTATTATCGCCCACAAGTCTTTGTGTTCTACTCGTGCATATAACATCTACGCATAGACCTGGCTCGGATGCCACAGTTGGGGAACGTGGTATTTCAAAAAAAATCCTACGATCACGCAAGATCTATCTAGGAGAAGCATAGCAACGAGCCGGGAGAGTGTGTCCACGTACCCTGATAGACCGAAAGCGGAAGCGTTTAGTAACGCGGTTGATGTAGTCGAACGTCTTCGTGATCCAACCAATTCAAGCACCGAACGTATGGCACCTCCGCGTTCAGCACACGTTCAGCTCGATGGCGTCCCTTGAGCTCTTGATCCAGTTGAGGCAAGGGAGAGTTCCATCAGCACGACGGCGTGGTGACGGTGATGATGAAGTTACCGGTGCAGGGCTTCGCCTAAGCACTACGATGATATGACTGAGGTGTGTAACTGTGGAGGGGGCACCGCGCACGGCTAAAAGATTGTCTATTGTGCCTTTGGGGTGCCCCCCTGCCCCCATATATAAAGGAGGGGAGGAGGAGGCCAGCCAACAAGGGGCGCGCCAGGGAGAGGGGAGTCCTAGTAGGATTCGGCCCCACCCTTTTTTCCTTCTATCGGAGGGGGGAAAGGGGAAGGAGAGGGAGTAGGAGAAGGAAAGGGGGGTGGCGCCCCCTTCCCAAGTCCAATTCGGCCTCCTCCCGTGTGGGGGGCGCACCAGCCCCTTGTGGGCTGGTTAGTCTCCCTCCTATGGCCCATAAGACCCATATCTTTCCTCGGGGCGTTCCGGAAACCCCTCCGGTACTCCGGTATGTACCCGATACACTCTAGAACCCTTCCGGTGTCCGAATACTACCTTCCAATATATCAATCATTACCACTCGACCATTTCGGGACTCCTCGTCATGTCCGTGATCTTATCCGGGACTCCGAACAAACTTCGGTCATCAAATCACATAACTCATAATACAAATCGTCATCGAACATTAATCGTGCGGACCCTACGGGTTCGAGAACTATGTAGACATGACCGAGACATCTCCAGTCAATAAAGAATAACGGAACCTCGATGCTCATATTGGTTCCTACATATTCTACGAAGATCTTTATCGGTCAAACCGCAGAACAACATACGTTATTCCCTTTGTCATCGGTATGTTGCTTGGCCGAGATTCGATCGTCGGTATCATCATACCTAGCTCAATCTCGTTATCGGCAAGTCTCTTTACTCGTTCCATAATGCATCATCCCGCAACTAACTCATTAGTGACATTGCTTGCAAGGCTTATAGTGATGAGCATTACCGAGAGGGCCCAGAGATACCTCTCCGATACACAGAGTGACAAATCCTAATCTCGATCTATGCAAACTCAACAAACACCATCAGAGACACCTGTAGAGCATCTTTATAATCACCAAGTTATGTTGTGACATTTTGTAGACACAAGGTGTTCCTCCGGGATTCGGGAGTTTCATAATCTCATAGTCTGAGGAACATGTATAAGTCATGATGAAAGCAATAGCAATAAAACTAAACGATCATTATGCTAAGCTAATGGATGGGTCTTGTCCATCACATCATTCTCTAATGATGTGATCCCGTTGATCAAATGACAACACATGTCTATGGTCAGGAAACTTAACCATCTTTTATTAACGAGCTAGTCTAGAAGAGGCATACTAGGGACACTCTATTTGTCTTTGTATTCACACATGTACTAAGTTTCCGGTTAATACAATTCATGAATAATAAAATTTTATCATGATATAAGGAAATATAAATAACAACTTTATTATTGCCTCTAGGACATATTTCCTTCAATTGACCCATCAAGAATCAAGCGTACTAACACCACCTTTAAAGGAGTAATACCTGGTGTAGAAGCCCGCTGCACGGGCTCAATAACATTGGAAGTATTCTTCGGTTCGCCGGACAACTTCCGAAGCAAAGACTTGATCTTCGACATTGTCCCCTTCCGTAGTGGTTATCACGCACTACTCGGAAGAACTGCCTTTGCTCGCTTCAATGCGGTCCCGCATTATGCTTACTTAAAGCTCAAAATGCCTGGACCCTGCGGCGTCGTCACAGTTAATGGAAACATGGAGCGCTCCCTCCGTACCAAGGACCACACCGCGGCCCTCGCAGCCGAGGTACAGAGCGGCCCTATCAAGTTGCGCACTTCATCGGCCATCAAGCCCCCGGACAATGTTAAACGAGTCCGGTCCACACTGCAGAATGACAGCTCGGTTCATCCAGAGTTGGACTAGCAATTCGGCCTCCGTCAAAACACCCATCTAATCGCGGCATACGTACCGCGCATGCATAACTACGCACTAAAAATACCTTGGGCAAGGACAGAGGCACACTAAGGACAAGGTCCTCAACACGGCTCGGACCTATTCGGACCTTAATCTTCTTCTTTTTATTCTCCTTTTTTTCTCTTTTCTCTCTTATTTCAGGTTCTTTAAAACCTAAATCACTTTTCGGTGGTACAAGGGCCCTTTCCCAGGCCCCTTCTATATACACGATCGTTGATCCTCTCAAAGGATCCTACACCAAGGTGAAAAGCGGCGCAGACCTGCGGTAGGGTTTCCAAAGGATCTTCAAGACCACCTTTTCTTTTCTTAGGACCTGTATACAGCTTCCCCTTGTTCATAAATAATTGGCATGTAAAATAGCCTTGATGCTTATGGCATTCTCTGTAAGAGCACATTTTGACGTATCAGTCAGACTATAATGGAAACAGTTTTGTCCAACCCTATTCAGTATTGGCTTATTTCATAATATGTATTCCCTCTTCACGTCAGGTTGGCATATACACCTTGGCATGATTTAAATTGCCAGGGGCTCTATTTGGCCACATATATTTTTCAACAAAAAGTCCAAACACTTTTATAGTATACTTCGGCGTCCCGAATACTGCATTATATGCATCATCTCTGAATCATGTCTTTGTTCGATAGTTGGGTTGCCCGGCTCCTGTGGTTGCCACCTTACGTTCCGCTTGTTCGGCTAAGGTAGTAAAGGGAGAACTACTATGATTGTGTTTCTGGTTCGTCCGGTCAAACATCCAGTAGAGAAAGCTGAAAACTGACTGTCATGATACAGCGAGAGCTGGTCAGCGGTTCGGTGACTTACTAAATCTCTTGCGATTTTTTCTGTATTGTATGAAGGACTGGCCTCCACCCAGTCACGCGCCTAAGGCATCCAAGTTCGGATAGCCGCACACGCACCAGGAGCTAGCCCATAGTCCCATTGTCAAACTCCTATGGCTAAGTGAGAGTGATAAAGCCGCATAGTCTGATTGACTGGTTCGCTGCACAGACACCTCCTTTACGGAACAAGACGTTGGGTCAAGTGTGGTCATGTGCTATTCCGAACACCCCCGTAGTATCTACGTGGGGGCTGAAGCCGACGACTGGTAAACTTTCAGAAATAAAAATGGCCGCACAGGAGGAAAATAATTTCAGATAAAGGCACAAATATATTACAAAACCTTAGTTCATAAACCAACGTCTGGGCAGTTAGGATAGATTCACTCAAACATGATATCCTTTGAGCAATGGCCCTCTATTAAACGGGCACCCTCAAGGACGTCTTCAAAATACCGCTCCAGCTTGCGGTGGTCCTTGCCTTCGGGTGGCCCCTCGACCGCCAAGATGGCAGCCTTCATCTTTGCCCAGTGCATCTTGACACGAGCAAAGGCCATCCGCGCACCCTCTATGCACGTCGAGTGCTTCACAGCTTCAACTTGGGGTAGGGCATCGCCGAGCCGCTTGACCAGGCCGAAGTAGCTGATAGGAATGGGTCCGGCTGGCCACAGCCGGACTATGATGTCCTTCATGGACAAACCGGGCATCCTATGCAGCTCCGCCAGCTCCATCATCTGCTTGTTCAGCAGCGCTGGCCGTTCTGGCGCCAGGTACTGTGACCAGAAGAGATTCTCCGTGGTGTTCCCCTCCTGGGCCCGGAAGAATCGTGCGGCGTCGGCCGCACTCCTCGGAAGATCCGCAAAGGCGTTTGGAGAACTCCATAGTCGAGTGAGCAAGGCATATTTCTGACTGACAAATTTACTCTGCAAAAGAAAGGGCTTACCAGCTGCTATCTGTTCGGCCTGCTTGATCTCCTCGTGAGCCGCCCGGGCCTCGGTCCGCGCCTCCTTGGCCCCCTGGAGAGCCTTGGAGAGATCGGCCGCTTGGGCCTTATTCTTCTCTTCCAAGGCCTCGCACTTGTTGGTGGCGTCCTTGAGCTCTTGCTCCACTTCAATCACCCGCTCCTCGTATCGGCGGTGGGCGACCTGCTCGGCCTTTAAATCCGCGGTCGCTTTGTCAGCGGCCGCTTGGCTCACCCGTGCCAGCTCCTTGGCTTGGGCAAGGGCGCTCTTCTGGGTCTCGACCTCGGCCGCACTACCTGCAATAATGATTAGGGCAACACAGGAGATTAGACTCCGCATTGGCATATTACTTTAGGTGTGTAAACAATTTTTCAAAACATACCTTGCGCCTCATCAAACCGCTTGTTGATGCGGACAAGATCATCATCGACCAGCTCCAGCTTCCGCTTGAGTTCGGATACTTCGGCGGCCTAGGCGGTCGCCGCTAACAGTAAAGCATGTTTATCAAAATAGACAAGTACGTTATCTCCTGTGAATATTACTTGATCCTCTGTTCGGCCTTTTTTTCAAAAGCCAAACAGAGTCTTAGGGGCTACTATCTATACACAAGCATATTTTTTGCACAAGAGGCTAAGAATATTACATCGCATACCTCAAAGCCTGTTAATAGGCTGGTGAAGGCTTCATTCAGCCCGCTTGTGGCGGACTAAACCTTCTCAACCACCGTACCCATCAGGGTACAGTGCTCCTCCACGACGGAAGCACGTTGTAGTGCGTCCATCAGAGGGTTCGGCGCCTCCGGATTAGTGTAGATCGCCGTCGGAGTGGGCGCTCCCCCTCCTTTGAAGGAGGTTGCTCGCTCGATTCCAGAGCCACATGGGTCTCCAAAATGGTATTCGGCTGGGGGCCGGACTGGTCAGGGCCCCCGTCGTCAGTCTCCATGGGGGTTGTGCCCCCCATGTTCTTGGCAGCTGAGGCATTACCCTCTGGCACTGTCTTGGCGGCCTCCTGCGCCTCTCTATGGCCCGGAGAGGCCCTTTGGGACAACACTTTGGTGTCGTCCGTGGCGGTTGGCGGAGAGGCTTGCGGAGGCGTCTTGCTCTCCACCATCCCCGGCTCCAGCGAGTTCCCCGAAGATCATGATAGTTGGGAGAGATCGCGGGCCGGATTGAAGCACACAATACAATGTGTTAAAACTACAATCATAAAGATTGGATATATGTAAAGTATCATGGGATACTTATGATGCGGCCAGGGGGCTTCGACCTGGGGTGCCACTCAGGGATGGCTTCAACATCCGAATCCGAGCCGTCCGAGAGGGATATCTTCCCCCTCTTGGACGCCTCCGCCTCCGGGTCTATGGAGGCCGCCCTTTTCTTCTTCCTCCCCTTAAGGGGAGAATCACTTTTGGCCTCCTCCTCCTCTTCGTCTTCATCTCCCTCATGGGAGGAGGGATCCTCGGTGAGGGAGTCCTGGATTAGGGGGTGTCCGGATAGCCGAACTATCACCGTTGGCCGGACTCCTGGACTATGAAGATACAAGATTGAAGACTTCGTCCCGTGTCCGGATGGGACTTTCCTTGGCGTGGAAGGCAAGCTTGGCGATACGGATATGTAGATCTCCTACCATTGTAACCGACTGTGTAACCCTAACCCTATTCGATGTCTATATAAACCGAAGGGTTTTAGTCCGTAGGGACAAACGACAATCATACCATAGGCTAGCTTCTAGGTTTAGCCTCTCTCGATCTCGTGGTAGATCTACTCTTGTACTACCCATATCATCAATATTAATCAAGCAGGAGTAGGGTATTACCTCCATCGAGAGGGCCCGAACCAGGGTAAAAACATCATGTCCCTTGTCTCCTGTTACCATCCGCCTAGACGCACAGTTCGGGACCCCCTACCCGAGATCCGCCGGTTTTGACACCGACATTGGTGCTTTCATTGAGAGTTCCTTTGTGTCATCACCGTCAAGAAGGATGCCTCATCCTGTCTTTAAAGACGATACTATCGCCAAAGGAGCCTTGGCCACTGGTCAGACTCTTCGGTTAGGTGGTTTTCTTATGACCGCCAGTTCGGCCACCGCGCCGACGATGACTTCTCGGGTCATCGAAACCAATCTTCACGTTAACTCGAAACTTGCCGAGCAGTTAGATTCGATCGAGCTCTCCTCCGTAAACGAGCTCTTGGATCGCATCGCTGCCCCGGGAGTCGCCACAGACTACGACCAGATCGGGCCTAAAACCGATCTGAGAGAGATCAACTCTCCCCAGGCTACCCATCATGTTGCTATGGCGGAGGAGCAATACGGCGATTCTTCTTCTATCTTAAGGACTAGCTACGTCCGGATTCCCGATCCCTCCATGCCGGATTCCCGCAGAGGGACGGATGTCGATCAAGCCCTGAACTTAAAGTCAGGCGGCGGGTTGGATTCATTGGATAGCATTCAAAATCCAAACTTCCAAGTTCGGAAACTTCTCGCCCCTGAGTCTTAAATTGGACGGGTTCCGGATCTAGTTCCACCCGCCCACCCAAACATTAGCGATCTATCCCGAATTCGGCAAGAGCCCGCCAAACAAAGACATCATTACTGGGCCAGATTCCTCATGGTTATGGACAGGATAAAGGACTGCCAAGAGGAGGACGCAATCTCACTTTTCTGCAATAATTGCACGGACAAGGGAATTCTAAACGCCATAAGTCGTTGCGAAATTACACGCTTTGCTGACTTGGTGACCATAGTACAAAAGTACTGTCACGATGGATAGTGCTTGGAAAACCGAAAGTAAATTTTGGGATAATCCGGCCCCGAATACAGCCCTAGTCCAAAATAAAAGGGTGCATCATCACCAAGCACCTGAGTTAAACATCAAAAAACAAAAACCCCCTAAAGGGCACGGAACCGTACTGGAGGGTTGGCTAAACGGACCTTGCAAAATTCATAGCGCAGAGGACGCCACTCCAACTCATAGCCTTCGAGCATGTTGGATACTACGGCAGGTGGCCAAAAGTGGCGAAGAGCTTCTAGCCTCAGAATCCCAGCCCAGCAACACCAGTATGGTATTAACAGTCTTCGAGACTTTCGCATCAAATAACATGCGAAACGAACACTCCGCAATCTTGTCAAGTCTACCAAGTAGCAACAATAAATCCATGGGTGACACGGCTATTACCTTTAATGCCGGATTTAACCAAAATTCGAACAGCCCGAGCACCACCGCATTGGTTCTCGGTCCAATAGTGGACGGCTTTCGCCTTACTAAGGTACTCATGGATGGCGGCAGCGACTAAACCTCATCTACGAGGAAACCCTCCGAAAAATGGAAATAGACTGAACCACATTGAGCGAAGCAAAGCACAACCTTTAGAGGAATAATCCCTAGCCGGAAGCATGCTGCACAGGAAAAATCACATCGACGTAGTGTTCGGCTCGTGGACAATTACAGGTCCAAGGAGGTCACATTTCAAGTGGCCCCTGCTCAGCAGCGGATATCACGCTTTATTAGGGCGAGAGGCATTCACAATTTTTCAAGCTATACCCCATTATGGGTACATGAAGCTTAAAATGCCCGGACCTAACGGAATCATCACTCTCGCTAGTGATCCGAACATAGCACGCCGCGCCGAAAACAAGACAGCCGCACTAGCCCTCGAGGCACTATCCGAAGCCCTAGCGACCGAGGAACTCACTGTGATGCGCTCCACGGTGAACAGGGACGATGTGATACTTGATAAAAGATCCAAGTCCACCTCTTTTAAACCAGCGGATGAAATAGTCAAATTCCAAGTCCACCCAACAGATCCTGCAAAGACGGCCTCCATTGGGGTACAATTAAACCCTGATGTAGACGCCAAGACCACGAGAATTTCTACGAGAAAAGCTGGGACATTTTTTCCTGGCACCCTTCGACATGCCAGGAATCCCACGTCGGCTGGCCGAGCACATTAAATACGCTAAAAGGATTCAAGCTACCAAACAGGCTCTTCGGGCGCTTTTCGAACCCAAGAGGCGAGGCCATGGGAGAGGAGCTAGCCAAACTTCCGGAAGCCGGATTCATCAGAGATATAAAACATCCGGATGGCTAGCAAATCTGGTGATGGTACCAAAGAAGGATAAATCCTGGCACCTATGTGTTGATTTCAAAGACCTTAATAAGGCTTGCCCAAAGGATCCCTTCCCCCTCCCTCGCATTGATCAAATTATCAACGCTACAGCAGGACACGACTCATTGTGCTTCCTCGACGAGTACTCCGGCTACCACCAAATCAAGATGGCGGAGCTGACCAAGCCGCAACAGCATTCATCACTCCATACGGCCCATTCTCGCTTCAACACAATGCCCTTCAGGCTCAAAAACGCCAAGCAACATATCAGCGCATGATTCAGACATGTCTAGCAAACCAGATCGGCAAAACAGTGGAAGCATATGTAGATGACGTGGTCGTCAAATCCAAGCATGTCGAAACTCTAGTAGACGACTTGAGGCTCACATTCGACAATATCCGAAAATATGAAATTAAGCTTAATCCGGAAAAATGCGTCTTCGGCGTTCCAAAGGAAAGCTCTTGGGCTTCATTATGTCCGATAGAGGAATTGAAGCAAACCCAGCCAAGATCCGAGCTCTGTCACAATTGGATATTCCAAAAGACCTCAAACAAATACAAAAATTGACTGGATGCATAGCGGCTCTAAGCCGCTTTATTTCCCGTTTGGGAGAAAAGGCGTTACCCCTTTACCGCCTCCTCCGGCGCACCAAACACTTCGAGTGGACGGATGCCGCCACGGCCGGACTCGAAGAAATAAAAGCCATATTGGCAACAAATCCGGTCCTGGCCGCGCCCAACATGGGCAAACCAATGCTATTATATATCGCCGCAACACATCAAGTTGTCAGCGCGGTGCTCGTCGTCGAACGAGAAACGGACGGACACCGGTTCCCTTTCAAAAACCAGTTTACTATGTGTCCACTGTCCTAACTCCATGCAAGTCCCGATACCCACATTATCAAAAGATAGCATACGCGGTGTTCATGGCATCCCGGAAGCTGCGACACTACTTTCAAGAGTGTTTGATAATGGTAGCTTCCGAAGTACCTCTTAACGACATTATAAACAACCGCGACGCGACGGGCCAGATTGCTAAATGGGCCATAGAGCTCCTTCCATTCGACATAACCTATAAGCCACGACGAGCTATTAAGTCGCAGATTTTGGCCGACATCATGGCCGAATGGACCGAAGCCGAACTCCCTAAAGAGTACGGCGCATACTCCAATTGGATCATGCACTTTGACGGCTCCAAAATGTTGGCGGCACTGCTGGCGTCGTCCGGACGTCCCCAACCGGGGACACAGTCCAATACGTCCTTCAGATAATGTATACGGACTCCAACAATGCAGCCGAATACGAGGCCCTTCTGCACGGCCTCCGGATGGCAGTCTGCATGGGCATTAAACGCCTAGAGGTGCGTAGGGATTCGAACCTCGCGATATCTCAAATAAACGGAGACTTCGATGCCAAAGATCCAAAAATGGCAGCGTACCGCAATGCGGTCCTAAAAATGTCAGAACGGTTCGAAGGGCTCGAATTTCATCATATAGCCCGGGATAACAACCAGCTGGCGGACGATTAGCACGCATCGGCAAAAACGCGATGCCGTCCCGCCTAACATCTTCCTCGAACGGCTGTTCAAGCCATCCGTACTATGGGAAGGGGAGTCCGAAATAACAATCCGCACCCAACCGCACCGCCTCGACACGAACACTCTGACACAATCGGAGGCTCTGCCAACGAGATAACACCCTCCGCACACGAAATAATGGCTGTCATCGTACCCTGGACGGAACCATTCCTAGCCTACCTAACTAGGCAGGAACTCCCCAAATACCAAAATGAGGCTCGCTGCATAGTACGGCGATCCAAAGCCTATAAAGTCCATGAGGGAGAGCTCTATAAGAAAAGCACAACAGGAGTCCTTCAAAGGTGTATCTCCGAAGAGGAAGGGCGAAACCTCCTGGCTGAAATTCATGCCGGACTGGGTGGGCACCACGCCGCATCCCGGTCCCTTGTAGGCAAGGCCTTCCGTATAGGATTTTATTGGCCGACGGCCCAGGCAGATGCGCTGGACTTAGTCCAACGATGCGTCGGTTGCCAGCTTTTTGCTAACCAAAGCCACATGCCACCCACCGCCCTTAAAACTATACCCATCACCTGGCCGTTCATGGTCCGGGGCTTGACATGGTTGGACCCCTTAAGGGAGGAACCCACAAGCAAAAATACCTATTGGTCATGGTGGATAAATTCACCAAATGGATAGAGGCCAAGCCTGTTAAAACGGCCGAATCCGGGCCGGTGATAGACTTCATATCAAGGGTAGTGCACCGTTACGGTGTCCCCCACAGTATCATCACTGATAACGGCACCAACTTCACGGCCGATGAGGTCAAATTATGGTGCAAAAACATGGGCATCAAGCTCGATTACGCCTCGCCTATCACCCTCAAACCAACGGTCAAGTCGAAGCGAGCAAACGGTCTAATCATGAGCGGCATTAAACCCAGACTAGTGCGGTCCCTCAAGGAATCTAACACGACACGGGTTGAGGAGCTTCGACCAGACTGGGGTTGCGGACCACGCCGAATCGTACTACCGGATTCACACCATTTTTATGGTGTACGGCGCAGAGGCAGTCTTGCCCTGCGACATAATGCATGACTCACCTCGCGTGCGCATGTATGAAGAAAGAGAAGCCGAGCTCGATCGGCAGGACAGTTTGGACGCATTGGAGGAGGAGCACGACGTGGCAAAAGCTCGTTCCACATTTTATCAACAGCAGGCTCGAAGATATCAAAGCAGGGAAATGCGGGCCAAAGCTTACAACGCGTTGGCGAACTAGTTCTACGCTTTGTCGGACAAGAAAAAGGACAAACTCAAGCCCAAATGGGAAGGTCCCTTCATCATCGACCAGGTCCTGACCGGCATAGCATACCGTCTGCGAAACGCATCGGAGAACCGACTCGAGCCGAACCCATGGAACGGAGCACGTCTACGAAGATTCTACGCCTAAGCGCCGGACTCCGAGTTCGTCTCCTTCCTCCGTCCACATTTTCTATTTTTGCTGTCTTTTATTTCTCTCCTTCCTCCTCCTTCTTCTTGAAGCCTTTAGAGGCTCATTTGCGCTTTGTTCGCACATACTTGACACGCTGTCCGCGCTCATTATACCTGGGGGCTTCTTTAACAGAAGCTTATTTATACGGGCTTCATGCCCAACACATGTGTCAAACTTCCGCATGTACCTTTTACTCACCATTATATGCATCGGTATGACTTAAGTTTTGGCCAAGCTGGGTTGCTCGGCTCTCGTGCTTACCCCTACGTTCCCGATTGTTCGGCTAGGTGGTAAAGGGAGCACCTCTGCGATTATTCTTGCCGGGTCAGCCGGATGTGTACCTCAGACTGGGTGAAGCCGAAAGCTAGCGTTCTTAAGGGAATATTCGGTCGGTGAACTGAAAGATGATTTTTAACTATTTATCCATCTGCCCCCAGATGATTTTCTTCTTTCTTAGCAGTTTGGACATGCACTTTAGGGCATGCCTCCCAGGGAAAGGAACCCTTAACGGAACTATTCTCCCTGGAAGATGTTTCTTACTATCCATGTAATATAACATAACTAGTTGGGCACTTATGCGATACAGCAATAATGACCCCTACTCCTTGTCTCCATGCATGCCCCGGTTCTTACATAACCGCGAGGGTATTCGGACACACTCGGACTATTGGGTCCCGAGGTCGAGCTTAAAAGGTCCGCTATGACAAACGATCTACAATCCGGCTAGAAGACATATTTCATGTCATATTCAATTACATAGTCAACTCGACTAATTGTATTCCTCCTCAATGCCATCTAATAGGCTATCTAATTTACAATCTTGCTGGGAATACTTGGCGGCCAATTCTACTTGGCCGTACACTAAGCTTACAGAGATCTCTTTCCCATCAGGCCCCACAGGTCCGACCTCGGCCATGTGGTTTGGGTCAGCCTTCATGTACCGCGTCTTTACAATGGCCCGAGCCTCCTGGCGCCTTTGACGGCAGGCCGATATCTTCCATAGTCGGAAGCGCCGCTGCGTGCTCCTTGAAGCCGCTCTGCCAGCTCCCCAATGCCTTCGGCAGGGAGATAGATGGCCACAAGGCCTGGCGACGCCTTTCATCACTGCCGAACTCATTCGTGCAGTAGTGGCCTTGATTCGGGAAGAAGATCACCAAGAACTGGGCATCTCCTCCTCGGGGCGACTTTTGAGCAAACCTACATACATGTTTATGTTAGTCGCCTTCCTCGCGAACTCTTTCAAAGTTCGTTTAAGCACTTACTGAAAATGCCGCTGACGAAGCCGCCGATTCTCCTTTACGGAGTCGCATAACCTGAGCACGAACATCGTTTAGTTCCTCACCCAGTTGGGTGTTGGCATCTTGGAGGTTATTTTTCTCCTGCCGCACCCTCGTAAGCACGCTCTCGCCGGCCTTTAGCTGGCGCAGGAGCTGTTGCTTGTCCGGATCCATCCCGGTGCTATCTGCAATGTTAATGTCAGATTTATGCACGCGCCGCACTTTGCGAAACTACTTCTACTTTGAAGGGCATATATTACGGAGGGAGTCTTCATGGCTTCCCGGTCATGGCGATCTTGACCTCAAGTTCGACCTGCACTCTTCAAGCTCACGGGACAAATGGGTATTCTTTTCGGTAAGAACTTGCATTCCAAATGATCCTTAAATCAGTTATCCTAACTATTTTAAGTCTCGGGAGACTCTTGGCATATATAATCACAAAATTCCTTACCCGTATGTCTTTCACATACTGCTCCGTGGCTCGCTAGGCCATCTTGAGCGGCACGGAGGTGCGCTTCTCCCGAACTAAAGGCGTCCAACACCTCTTGGGAGAAACATGCGCCACGTAGAATAGTCTGGGCGGCGCCTATGATTCATGGCGCTCTCCACCTCCGACTTGGTGGCGGACGATGTCGGCATCCTCCGTTGGAGGAGCATCCGACGCACGCCTCGTGTTTGTACCCTTCCGGACTCGGCTTTTGAGCCTGGTTGGCGGAGGTCCGATTATAACTTCTCCGGACTCGGTCCGGCGGCGCTCTTTCTGAAAAAACCACGGCGTCGCAGTGTGCCTCCCAGGAACCTCTCCTTAAAACACGATGGCACATCATACCGCTATGGCGACGTCTCGAGTCGTCTTGCATTTCTTTTTCGCCGGGCCGAGCTGCCCCTTGTTGGACGGGCCGCGGCTCGGCTTCCTGCTCAAGGCACCTCACGAAACACCATCAAATATGTGGTGATTAGAAGTAAAGCACGGTGGGTCATGGTATCCGGACTTCGTCACCACATTCGGGAGGCCGGAAATAATCCGGGTAGTCGGCGTAATGGCAACCAAAGCATTGTCGATGCTAAGTTGGTGGAACACCCGTCGATCAGCTCCACCTTTATATCCGGGTCCTCTTCGGAGGCCGGATCGAGGGACCGTTCCAGATCCTCGGGTTGTGGGGGCGGGCTGTGTATCTTCTCCACGGCCCGGCGCAGTTCCTACGTAGAAACCATGAAATGAGATATTTAGCCACGGGAACATGGATCGGACAGGCCACAAATATATTTGCTTACCCAACTTCGAGGATTATTCGAAGAAAACCCGTTCAGTGGACTGACGCGTAGAAAATCCTCCTCTTCCCCTTTGTACATGGCGACAAGGTCTTCACCAGTTCGGTGACCGATCCTGGCCCTTTGCGGCCATGGCGGGTGGCATCATCCTCCCCGTTGAAGTCCCACATGGGGTGGCCCCTATATTGGAGCGGCTGCACTCCGCTCATAATGCAGATTGCCATGACTCCAATCATGGTCAATCCGGCATGAGCCAGTAATCTTATTCGGCTCATCAAGTAAAGGATGTCCCGGTCATTTTCCCTCTGGGGGCTCCGCGGGCGCCAGCTTAGGCGCTTCTTTAGAGGAGCGTTACTAAACTCCGGAAGGCCGATCTGAACAGGATCTGGCAGCGGGACGTCCTCCATGTAAAACCATTCCGAGGGCCAGTCCTCGGACGCCTTCTTTGGGGTTCCGGATAAGTATCCTGTCCCGGTGATGCGCCATAGTTCGGCTCCGCCCACTTGATATATTGACCCTTCGTGAGAAAGATGCACAATGCATAATTATCTATTCCAGAGAGTGAAATGGTCCTCAACGCTGTAAACATCTCGCAAAGGGCCACAAAGCCCGCTATATGCGAGATGGAGGCAGCGTAAGGTTGTGCAGACTAGAGGCCAGAGAACTCCGTAAGCCCCGGAGAAATGGATGGATTGGAAATCCGAGTCCTCTCATTAGGTAAGAGAAAGCATACCCACTCTCCCTTAGAGGGATCGGGACGCTCCGCCGCTTCCCGCCCTTATAAGTGGCGAGTCCTAACGCACCGGAACCATGAAGGCCGGGGAAGGAATCCCTTGGTTTGGAGCAGCACCAATTCGCAAAGGGACTGAGCATCTCCCCCAATCTCCGGGCTGAGGGCTGGGAACGCGAGAGGAGGAGCCGCATCGACTGTCCATGGTGGAGTGGGTTTTTTGTCAAAGGCGCTCTGATGAAGGCTCGCGAAGATCTGGATCCCCGTCTCTTTTATAGACGGCTCATTTGCACAGCAAGGAGGGTAAATGTAAAGATACCCTGACTTTTCACATTCGTTCGACACGTGGAAGATGGCCATTATTGGGCGTGGAAGCCGAGAAGCGCGATATTCACAAGAAAGCCGAACACTATTCAACACAGGATTCAGAGGGGAACCCGCCTTGCAATGCCGAAGACAATCAACACGCCGGACTTATCATCATTGAAGCCTGGTTCGGGGGCTACTGAGGGAGTCATGGACTAGGGGGTGTCCGGATAGCGAACTATCATCTTTGGCGGACTCTGGACTATGAAGATACAAGATTGAAGACTTCGTCCCCGTGTCCGGATTGGACTTTCCTTGGCGTGGAAGGCAAGCTTGGCGTCTGGATATGTAGATTTCCTACCATTGTAACCGACTCAGGTAACCCTAACCCTATTGGGTGTCTATATAAACCGAAGGGTTTTAGTCCGTAGGACGAACAACAATCATACCATAGGCTAGCTTCTAGGGTTTAGCCTCTCACGATCTCGTGGTAGATCTACTCTTGTACTACCCATATCATCAATATTAATCAAGGTGAGTAGGGTATTACCTCCATCGAGAGGGCCCGAACCTGGGTAAAAACATCGTGTCCCTTGTCTCCTGTTACCATCCGCCTAGACGCACAGTTCGGGACCCTCTACCCGAGATCCGCCGGTTTTGACACCGACAATAGGTCTCTCCGGACATAGCATCCGAAGTACCTTTACGACGGAGGCCACCTTTGGCCACCTTGCTCTTCTTCTTGGCCTTCTTCTCCGATGCCTGATACGGTGTCGGGACCAGCATCCTCGTTAACAGAGGAACGGCTGGGTCTTCGGGCAGCGGAGCCAAACACTTGATCCACTCTGCCTTCTTCGTCCAGCCCTGAAATAAAGGATGGAAGGCTCAGCATACTCTTTGATTGGTAAACTGAAGTTATGTTCGGAAATTAAAATACTTACCAGGGTGGCCGGATGAGCGCAGTCCAGGCTGATGTCGTCGGTCTTCTTCGGCCACGACCTCTGGGCCTTGAAGAGTAGCTTCCAGATCCCTTCATGCGTCGTGCCGAAGAATCGCTGCAGGGTCCACGACCCTTCCGGATTGAACTCCCACATATGGAGAGGCCAGCGCTGGCAGGGAAGGGTCCGGCGGAATAGCATCACCTGGATCACGTTAGTGAGGCTGGTGTTCTTTTTTATCATGTTTTTTATGTGCTTCTGCAGCATAACCTGTCGGTCGAACCCCATTCCAGACCCTTGTTGGTCCACGACGCGAGTCGCATTGGGGGTCCAGATCTAAACTCAGGAGTGGCTGCCCATGTGGCACCGCGAGGTTCGGTGATGTAAAACCACTCCTGCTGCCATATCTTGACAGTCTCCACCAAGGCCCCTTTGGGCCAGGTGACATTGGGGAGCTTGCTCACCATGGCGCCACCATGGTCCGTGTGCTGCCCGTCGACCACCTTCGGCTTCACGTTGAAGACCTTGAGGCATAGGCCGAAATGTGGGGGGGTGCGGAGGAGCGCCTCGCACACGACGATGAACGCCGAGATGTGGAGGAAGGAATTCGGGGCTAGATCATGGAAATCTAGCCCGTAATAGAACATGAGACCGCAGACAAAGGGATGGCGGGGAAACCCTAGTCTGCGGAGGAAGTGGGGGATAAATACCACCCTTTCGCCGGGCTCCGGGGTGGGGACACTGGTGCGCGTCGGTGCTATACAAACGGTTTTTAACCCCATTCCGCGACGGCATTTGGAACCATCGCCAAGGGAGTGTGGGCGATAGGGGGGTCCTTCCCACACGACCCAGAAACCATGGGGGATAGGGAGCCTTGATGCATACAGTTGTCCCTATATAACCGTTTCCGATATCTCGAATATCCCAAACACTTTATCATTGATGCTCGTTTGTGCTCGCATTGCCATCACAGTCGGAGTTTTGTGGTTTTACCAGATTCCAGGCACAGGAGCTTTCCAGGCAAATTCCAGGCACGGGAGTTTTATGATGCCTGGCACATCACAAACAGTTCAGGATTATAAACCGTGTACGATAGGTAGACAATCACACACATTTAGTTTTCCCGCACTGTATGTGATAGTGTCTGACATCACACATGCTTTGCAAACGGCAACTGTGTGCATGCTTGCACCTGTTTCCTCTCTGTGAACCATCTCGGATTATGGTGTATATCGCAAATGTTTGTGTTTTACCAACCGTGTGTGCCATAATGACCTGCACAACGTAATTTCGCCCTAATCTAATTGCTGCTATTTAAAATTTTACCTAATTTAAACTTGAAAGTAGGCTATAGCTTTATTCATATCCATCAAGTTCAAACAACCAATGCATTATTCGATTCACAGGTACATATGTTTAAGAATTACATAAGCACCAAATAAAGAATTATGAACCAGGGTTCTATACTTGTACTATTACAGGATGGTAAAGAAAGAGGCGAGACATTACGGTTCTTTGAACAAGGTGAAGCGGAATGGCCCTATTGTGCTCTCCTGGATGCAGAAGGCATGCAAGACTCTAGTCCAACCCCTTGTGATGGCCGGCCGCCAATCATGTAGTTTGAGAGGTAATCTTGAGTAAACTGCTTCAGGATCCACTGCAAAAGAAAAAAGATTCAGATATTGTCATCTAACACAACTCATTATGGGCATTAAAAAGAAGGCTACATGGTTCTTACTTACCATCCTACAGTTCACTATTGTCTTGCATAAAGTGTAAACAAATAGTTTGATTGACATCTTTTGACCCATTTTAATAACAATCTTTATCAGTTTCTCACTTGATGCTAGTTCATGAATATATCATTGCCCCATATGCAGAAAGGGTCGAAGTGTGGATCTTTGGCAATGATATATGTACCTAAAAGCACCAAGTTAATATTAGAAGCTAAACAACAATTGAAAAATGATGTAGTAAAACACTCCCTCCATCCCATTATATAAGATTTTATTACATGTATATCTAGACATCATCAAAACATTAAGGTAACACTCTTCCTTGTTGCTAGGTAGCCTGGGATTGCATATTTAGTCATTCAGTACAATGCATGTTGCTATGTAGCCTCAGATATATTAAATATGGCCCTAGTTAACCTACTGATAAATGGGTTAAAGATATATTCAGTGAAATGTCCGATTCGACGATTAATTCCTTATCAGCCCCAGGCTATATGGTGCCAGCTACCGATATCCTGAACAATGACTACATATAAGCAATGCGATGAAACTTACCTCGATGGAAAACAACATTGTTCTCAATATTGTCCTGCATGAGTACATATAAAGGCATGTTAAGCATAACAGGCTAAACATCAACCAAATATATCCATGGTAGACAACATAATCTACAAATGATAGCTTCAGTGTGTAGGCTTAAGCACGCTAGTTAAGCAAAACAAGAAGTGGAAATGTGTGTAAACTGCATTATGCATAACATTTAAAAACAAGCAAGTAGTCATTCAAACTGGTATTGTGCAGGTCTACAATACACTAGTTATTGTTAAAAAATGAAAAGGCATGTTTACTGCAATATCCTTAACAACAACCAAATATCATAATTCATAGTGGTATTGTTGAAACTGTTATTGATGAAATTGAACTGCACGACAAATAGTTGCACATATAGAGCATCACATTGTGAAGAACTGAAATAAACAAGTCATAAGGACCGATACGTCTCCAACGTATCTATAATTTTTGATTGCTCCATGCTACTTTATCTACTGTTTTGGACTATATTGGGCTTTATTTTCCACTTTTATATTATTTTTGGGACTAACCTATTAACCAGAGGCCCAGTAATTGCTGCTTTTTGCCTATTTCGGTGTTTCAAGAAAGCAGAATATCAAACAGAGTCCAAACGGAATGAAACCTTCGAAACGTGATTTTCTCCTCAAGTGATCCAGAGACTTGGACCCTACGCCAAGGAACAACAAAGGCGGTCACGAGGGTGGGGCGCCCCTAGGGCGCACCGCCTCGTGGGCCCCATGTTGCTCCAAATGACGTACTCCTTCCTCCTATATATACCCACGCACCCCCAAACAATCGTAACAGAGCCAAAACCTAATTCCACCGCTGCAACTTCCCGTATCCACGAGATCCCATCTTGGGGCCTGTTAGGAGCTCACGAGGGGGGCATCCACCACGCAGGGCTTCTACATCATCATCATAGCCCTCCGATGATGTGTGAGTAGTTTACTTCAGACCTTCGGGTCCATAGCTAGTAGCTAGATGGCCTCCTCTCTCTTTTTGGATCTCAATACAATGTTCTCCCCCTCTCTCGTGGAGATCTATTCGATGTAATCTTCTTTTTGCGGTGTGTTTGTTGAGACCGATGAATTGTGGGTTTATGATCCAGCTTATCTATGAATAATATTTGAATCTTCTCTGAATTCTTTTATGTATGATTGGTTATCTTTGCAAGTCTCTTGAATTATCCGCTTTGGTTTGGCCAACTAGATTGGTAGTTCTTGCAATGGGAGAAGTGTTTAGCTTTGGGTTCAATCTTGCGGTGTCCTTACCCAAAGGATGTAAAGGGTTGCAAGGCACATATTGTATTGTTTCCATCGAGGATAACAAGATGGGGTAATTATCATATTGCATGAATTTATTCCTCTACATCATGTCATCTTGCTTAACGTGTTACTCTGTTTTCAACTTAATACTCTAGATGCATGCTGGATAGCGGTCGATGAGTGGAGTAATAGTAGTAGATGCAGAATCGTTTCGGTCTACTTGTCTCGGACGTGATGCCTATATACATGATCATACCTAGATATACTCATAACTATGCTCAATTACATCAATTGCTCAACAGTAATTTGTTCACCCACCGTAGAATACTTATGCTCTTGAGAGAAGCCACTAGTGAAACCTATGGCCCCGGTCTATTCTCATCATATCAATCTCCATCACTTTAATACTTGCTTTGTTTTTACTTTTGCCTTTTACTTTTCACTTTGCATCTATATACCAAAAATACCAAAAATATTATCTATCATCTTTATCTGATCTCACCCTCGTAAGTGACCGTGAAGGGATTGACAACCCCTAATCGCGTTGGTTGCGAGTAGCTATCATTTTGTGCAGGTACGAGGGACTTGTGCGTGGCCTCCTACTGGATTGATACCTTGGTTCTCAAAAACTGAGGGAAATACTTAAGCTACTCTGCTGCATCATCATCTCCTCTTCGGGGAAAACCAACGCAAGCTTAAGACGTAGCAACGACATCTCTAGGCGATCCTTAAAAAGTTAAAGGACTAAAACCCTTAGTGGATCTATATATATATATATATATATATATATATATATATATATATATATACTCCAGCAATTTTGGCCTTTTCTAGTCGATCTCCTAAACTTAAGGTTGTAAACTTCAACTTGATCAAGTTCAAAGCAAGTTCAACCGAAAGTAGCATGCATTCAAACATAAACATAAGTAGTTTTGCATAACCAAACATAAAACATAAATTTAAACTAAGCTAAACTACTTTCGGTCGAAGTAGAGGTCGAGTCAATCCTTCCTTGTCATGTACGGTGTGCCGCGAGCCGGGTCCGGGCTGGTGCCGTCATCGGGGTCGTTGGGGAAGGCACTCCTCCACTCGTCGACGTTGATCTCCTCGTCCTTGAGGCCCACCTCAACGCCCTCCATGTCGCCGTCGCCACCGCCTTCGACCTCGTCATTGGAGGAGAGCGTGATAACCTCGCCACCCTCCGTGCCGCCGTCCTCGCCGCCTTCGACCTCATCATCGAAGGAGAGCGCGATAACCTCGCCACCCTCCGCACCAGCAAAGATCACCTGCTCCGCCTCCACGAGCTCCGGGTGCTGCCGGCAGAGCTCTTGCATGTAGGCCTTGTCGGCGGCCTCGGCCTCGAGGCGCTCCCACGCCTCGTGGTCCTCCCGCGCCATAGCCGAGCTCACCACCCCTGGCTCCAGCGGAACGAGGTCGACCGGACGTGTGCCGAAGGGGAAATTGAGCCTAGCCGCCGCACCGTGGTAGCGGACCTGTCAGCGATCGTACTCCATGGTCGCGATCGATCTCGGCCGTGTGGAAGCTACCGAGCCACCAGCGGGTGTGGGTCTCTCGATTGGTAATCTCGGCAACCCACGTACCCCACCACCGCTGCCAGACCCCGAGGTAGGACCTCGTCGGCTGCCGGGTCCGAGAGAGGACGGGGAAGTCCTCGAACCGGCATAGGGGCGCGGCGGCGGACGGAGTGGGGTACCGGCAACGGCGGATCGGGCTCGCGGAGGACGATGGGGACACCTTGGCGGCCACCTCGCCGGCGTCGGGCGAAAAGGCCGCAATAAACCTCTTTTTGGCCATTGGCTCCTCGAGCTCCCCGGCACATAGGCAGAGGTTGAGGATGGAGGCGCCGGCGATGGCGGTGACCTACCAATGGTTTCGAGGGTTGTGTGTGTCTGTGTGAGCGGAGGTTTTGGGGTGTGTGTGGAGGGGGCATGGGGCAAGGTTGTGTTTGAGGAAATACTGCGGTAACTGAAAATTTTACAAGGCGGGAGTAACAAGGCGGGGCTACTGAAAATTTGGATCAAGGGCGAGCAGATATTTTTGAGATTGTGAGGGATGCAGAGGCGGGAGTAAAATCCCGGGGCTACTGAAAATTTGAATCAAGGGACTGAAGCAGAGCGAGAGTAACAGACATCGCACACGGTCCGCATACACTAATCGTGTGCTATCAAACATTAAAACCTTCCAGGCGGTAGATACTTTCAAGATTACGAGACAGTAATATTTTCGAGATTGCGAGGGATGCAGAGGCGGGAGTATTTGGGGAGCGAGCTAGTGTGCTTGACACGCCGGCTGTGGACTGTAGCCGACGCACCTTCTCGCGTAAGCCATAGGCGTACTATACAACGACGGTGCTCCAAGATATTTTGTACTACATCTCACACGGTTGGTGATAATAAACTGTGTGGAATCTACTTGATTTGAATTACATAATGGGTCACAGCGGCAATGGACGATGTTTGAATTGCTAGACCTTTTATCTGAAGTGAACATGCAACTATATGTGTGTTGTAAAAGAATTGGAATTATTCAGGGTTTGTTTCGACATTTTATACATTAAACTGGTTTTCTAGCCATTTCAGGTGCACAATTCAAAATTAAACTACATGCACATGCTCCGGTGCATATAAATTGGTTGAAAAATCAAATTTGTGTCCTTCAGTGCATGCTTAGGTCCCATGCAAGAAATGGGAATGAATTTCAAACACCAAGGCACTATTGATTGCCGGCAAAACGTTGAGATACCTGGTTTTTTAAATTCTAGTAAATCCAAAACTCGTCTGAAATTCATGAAACTTGGCATGCTATCATGGAGCGGCACCAACATGCTGTGGTGAAAATTGTGTACCATTTGGGGCAAGTTTGGGTATAAGCTTCTCACAACAAACGTGGTGGTTTCGGTAGGGAACCTGCCACCTTTGGGGATGGAACGATATACGTTGCCTCTTATTGCTTTCAAAAAATTTCTAGTGTCAACATAGAACAACAGGAGTGTTGTGTTTAACCTTGGAATTTTTCGGGGTTCGTTTGCCCTTTTTTATACATTAACTGGGTTTTCTAGGCATTTTATGTGCATAATTCAAATTAGAACTACAAGCACAAGCTCCAGTGCACTAAAGTTGGTTGAAATATCACATGTGTGTCCTTGGGTGAATTTCTAGGTCCCATGCAAGAGATGGGAATGAAATTCAAACACTGTATAATCGTTGATTGTCGGCAAAACATTGAGATGCCTGGTTTTTAAATTCTAATAAATCCAAAACTCGTCTAAAATTCATGAAACTTGGCATGCTATCATGGAGCGGCATCAACATGTCGTGGTAAATTTTTTGTCCCATTTGGGGCAGGTTTGGGTATAAGCTTCTCACAAACCAGAGCTTCTCACAACAAGCATGATGGTTTCGATAGGGAACGTCCCACCTTTGGGGACGAAATGATATCCATTGCCTCGTATTGCTTTCAAATTTTTTTGTCGTGTCAACATAGAACAACAGGAGTGTTGTGTCATTTTTTGTGATTTTTCGGGGTTCGTTTGGACATTTTTATGCATTAACTGAGTTTTCGATGCATTTATGTGCATAATTCAAATTTGAACTACATGCACATGCTCTAGTGCATATAAATTGGTTGAAAAATCAAATCTGTGTCCTTGGGTGCATGCTTAGGTCCCACGCAAGAAATGAGAATGAATTTCAAACACCAGGGCACCGTTGATTGCCGGCAAAACAGTGAGATGCCTGGTTTTAAATTCTAGCAAATCCAAAAACTCGTCTGAAATTCATGAAACTTGGCATGCTATCATGGAGCAGCATCAACATGTCGTGGTAAAATTTTTGTCCCATTTGGGGCAGGTTTGGGTATAAGCTTCTCACAAACCAGACCTTCTCACAACAAGCATGATGGTTTCGATAGGGAACGTCCCACCTTTGGGGACGAAACGATATCCATTGCCTCTTATTGGTTTCAAATTTTTTTTCTCGTGTCAACATAGAACAACAGGATTGTTGTATAATTTTTTGTGATTTTTCGGGGTTCGTTTGGACATTTTTATGCATTAACTGAGTTTTCAATGCATTTATGTGCATAATTCAAATTTGAACTACATGCACATGCTCGAGTGCATATAAATTGGTTGAAAAATCAAATACGTGTCCTTGGGTGCATGCTTAGGTCCCATGCAAGAAATGGGAATGGATTTCAAACACCAGGGCACCGTTGATTGCCGGCAAAACATTGAGATACCTGGTATTTAAATTCTAGTAAATCCAAAACTCATCTGAAATTTATGAAACTTGGCATGCTATCATGGAGCGGCATCAACATGTCGTGCTAAAAAAATTATCTCATTTGGGGCAGGTTTGGGTATATGCTTCTCACAAACCGGAGCTTCTCACAACAAGCATGATGGTTTGGATAGGGAACATCCCACCTTTGGGGACGAAACGATATCCATTGCCTCCTATTGCTTTCAAAATTTTTCTCGTGTCAACATAGAACAACATGAGTGTTGTGTCAATTTTTGTGATTTTTTGGGGTTCGTTTGGACATTTTTATGCATTAACTGAGTTTTCAATGCATTTATGTGCATAATTCAAATTTGTACTACATGCACATGCTCCAGTGCATATAAATTGGTTGAAAAATCAAATATGTGTCCTTGGGTGCATGCTTAGGTCCCATGCAAGAAATGGGAATGAATTTCAAACACCAGGGTACCGTTGATTGCCGTAAAACGTTGAGATACTTTGTTTTTAAATTTTAGTAAATCTAAAACTCGTCTGAAATTCATGAAACTTGGCATGCTATCATGGAATGGCACCCGACATGTTCTGGTATTTTTCATGTCCATTTTGAGAGAAGGCGTACTCGAATAACAGCCAACAAAGGCATTTTGAAAAAATAGCTGCCACTTTAATATCTCAAACGGTTGTATAATTCAAATCGTGTGTGTTCTATTAACCATTCACGTGACGCCACGTGTCTTCGTTTTAATGGCTATAGGAGGTGCCGTGCGGACATCTGCTTGACCTTGACTAAACGGGAGGCGTGCGAGCGGAGTCCGGTGTGCATGCTGATCGAGAAGCGTGCAAGTTGTCCTCCAATGCGCAGGCTCACTGGGAAGCGAGCCCTTTGACTACCATGGCCGCCCGCCTTCTTCTCCATTAATGGCGCCCGAGCTGCAGTTTAATACGGGCGGCCTTACTGTTCGCCTCCCATTCCCCTCCCTCCCGCAGACCTCCACCAACGCCATGGCGCAGGATGATCATCTGCCACTAGTCTTCAAGTTTGGTGAAGTCGACTCTGAGCCGGAGGAGATAGAAAATAAGGAGAATGGGGCCTCATGGACATGGCCCAGAACGAGCTGGCCGCGGCGGTTGCTGCCCCCGCTCCCGTCCCAGCTCCCATCCCCACGCCCGCGCCAGCGACCATCCTCGTAGCATTGACGGGCTAGTCGCCGAGCACTATCGCAGAGCTGGAAGCCACGGGCGTCAGTGAGGTCTCCGCGGACCCATGCGAGCTTGTGTACATGCCAGCGCCAGCGCCCGTGCCTGTGCCCGTGCGTGCTCCTCCACCCACCGTGGCGCCGGCCCCCGTGCGTTTGGTTGCACCCGCCGCGCCCCTCCACCCATCGCGGCACCGGTCCCCGTGTGTTTGGCTGCACCCGCCGCGCCTGTTCCCACGCCCCTCTCCGCGGCATGGGACGCTACCGTCGACCGCTACCTCTCAGCGGCGCCAGTTGCCGTCCTCCCGGGGCCCGCCCGTCGATCGCGCGACGACATGATGTTTGATTTACAAGTGAAGAACATTTTGTGCTGCCTTGAAGACTTCAACAACGGCATCTAGGAGGACGGCAGCGACAACAACGGCTCCGCCGGCGCCGGAAATAGTTTTTTTGGGGTTTAATACTGTATCTCAAATTCTCGATCATATGAATATAAATTCGCAGTGTGACTGAATGAAAGATATGGTTAGAACGAACTTGCTTTTTTCTCTCTTAATTACAGACTTATCAAACGATTTTCTTTAAAAAAAGGTCAATGGTTTTTAAATACAAAACACTCATCGCAAACGTTTTAGTTAGAACACCCGTATGCAAACCGACAGCTTCCCCAAGAAGCCAAGGGAAAATGTGCCGAGCGGGATTTCTGCATCCCTTCAACGCAAACGGTTGTTTTGCATGACCCGTGTGCAACCACGTAGAAACAATTGGGTAAGATTTGCATCTGTCATTTTGGGTATGTTGCCATTTGTCAAACTGGAAAGACTGACGTTTGTTTATCTAGTAATATTGCTATTTGTCAACCTTGTAACACTGCGATTTGTCAAAATATGCAGCTAAAAATCACTAGCACTATCTAATTTTTGCAACTAAAATCACTAGCACTATTCATATGGACACCACTAGCAAGCGTGAGTTGATGGACGCATATGCAAATGTACCATTGATTACATACAACAAGTCATCAACCCACAACGACAATGAGGATACACGTTGGATTATAGATCATTTCCAACAAAACATTCTAGTAAAGTAAAGTTTTTCCCACACAACAAATAACAAAGCGATGACATGAACTTCAGCTCAACCACTCATCGACGTTGGAAACGCTTGCTTTGAACTAGAAGTGATTCTCTGAGAAGGGCCAGTTATTGTCAATCTCGAGACCAACGCAGGATTGATCATCCAGGCTGAAGCGGCCTATGTCATGACCCATGTTGGGATGGTAGGGAAGCATAGCAATGTCCGAGGTATAGATACAGTTGCTTCTCATAAATGGTAGTAACGTTGTGTCAATAGCAGTTGGATCGCCTTCCACCATCATTGGATAGTTTTGTCCAAGGAAGAGCGAAGTTTCCTCCAAGAATTTCATCTTGAACTGTGGAGAAGGTGTTGGCGCTAGTACACTAGTATCTGATACGTCTCCAACGTATCTATAATTTATGAAGTATCCATGCTATTATATTATCCATCTTGGATGTTTAATGGGCTTTACTATGCACTTTTATATTATTTTTGGGACTAACCTATTAACCCAGAGCCTAGTGCCAGTTTCTGTTTTTTCCTTGTTTCAGTGTTTCGCAGAAAAGAAATATCAAACGGAGTCCAAACGGAATGAAACCTTCGGGAAAGTTATTTTCGAACGGAAGCAATCCAGAAGACTTGGAGTATACATAAGGGAAGCAACGAGGAAGGCACGAGGCCGGGGGTGCCCACCTGGCCGCGCCCTCCACCCTCATGGGCCCCTCATGGCTCCCTTGACCGACTTCTTTCGCCTATATATATCCATATACCATAAAACCATCGGGGAAAGATCGGGACTTCCGCCGCCAAGAAGCCTCTCAGAGCCATGAAAACCAATCGGGACCTGCTCAAGCACCCTTCAGAGGGGATCCTCACCGGTGGCCATCTTCATCATCCGGCGCTCTCCATGACTAGGAGGGAGTAGTTCACCCTCGGCTGAGGGTATGTACCAAAGAGCTATGTGTTTGATCTCTCTCTCTCTCTCTCGTGTTCTTGATTTGGCACGATCTTGATGTATCGCGAGCTTTGCTATTATAGTTGGATCTTATGATGTTTCTCCCCCTCTACTCTCTTGTAATGTATTGAGTTTTCCCTTTGAAGTTATCTTATCGGATTGAGTATTTAAGGATTTGAGAACACTTGATGTATGTCTTGCATGGGATACCCGTGGTGACAATGGGGTATTCTATTGATCCACTTGATGTATGTTTTGGTGATCAACTTGCGGGTTCCGCCCATGAACCTAGGCATAGGGGTTGGCACACGTTTTCGTCTTGACTCTCCGGTAGAAACTTTGGGGAACTCTTTGAAGTACTTTGTGTTGGTTTGAATAGATGAATCTGAGATTGTGTGATGCATATCGTATAATCATACCCACGGATACTTGAGGTGACATTCGATTATCTAGGTGACATTAGGGTTTTGGTTGATTTGTATCTTAAGGTGTTATTCTAGTACAAACTCTATGATAGATCGAACGGAAAGAATAGCTTCGTGTTATTTTACTACGGACTCTTGAATAGATCGATCAGAAAAAATAACTTTGAGGTGGTTTCGCATGCCTACAATAATCTCTTCGCTTGTTCTCCGCTATTAGTGACTTTGGAGTGACTCTTTGTTGCATGTTGAGGGATAGTTATATGATCCAATTATGTTATTATTGTTGAGATAACTTGCACTAGTGAAAGTATGAACCCTAGGCCTTGTTTCAACACATTGCAATATCGTTTGTGCTTACTTTTATCATTAGTTACCTTGCTGTTTTTATATTTTCAGATTACAAAAACCTATATCTACTATCCATATTGCACTTGTATCACCATCTCTTCGCCGAACTAGTGCACCTATACAATTTACCATTGTATTGGGCGTGTTGGGGACACAAGAGACTCTTTGTTATTTGGTTGTAGGGTTCTTTGAGAGAGACCACATTCAACCTACGCCTCCCACGGATTGATAAACCTTAGGTCATTAACTTGAGGGAAATTTGCTACTGTCCTACAAACCTATGCACTTGGAGGCCCAACAACGTCTACAAGAAGAAGGTTGCATAGTAGACATCAAGCTCTTTTCTGGCGACGTTGCCGGGGAGGTGAGTGCTTGAAGGTATATCTTTAGACTTGCAATCGAATATTTTAGTTTCTTGTTTTATCACTAGTTTAGTTTATAAAATAAAACTACAAAAATGGAATTAAGGTTGCCTCATATGCTTCATCTCTTTAATATCTTTCATGACAATGATGGGAAGGAAAATTGTGCTCAAGTACTAGAAGAAGAATTACATAGAATGCTTGGCATAAAATATGTGAATGACGAGCATGATTGCAATGTTGTTAGTATGAATTCTTTGAATACCCATGATGCTAATGATATGCAAAGCCACAAGCTTGGGGATGCTATGTTTGATGAAGATGATATTTATTATGATGAGCAAATTTATTATGATGAAAGAATGCCTCCTATTTATGATGATTATATTGATGAAAGTGGATTTGGAGAGGTCATGACTTTATTTAGTGATGAATCCACTATTTCGGAAGAGGTTCCAATTGATTATGATAACAAATTTTCTATTTATGACGATTATTGTGATGACACGTATGCTATAAAGAATAAACATAACCATGAAACTTGTCATCATGATTTTAATTTTCAATTGGATTATGCTTCACATGATAGTTATTTTGTTGAGTTTGCTCCCACTACTATTCATGAGAAGAAATTTGCTTATGTGTAGAGTAATAAAAATTATATGCATGTAGATCATGATAGAGGCAAAGGTGTCCCGTCTTTCAATGAGATGGTGGCTATCGTTTAGGATGAAGTCGACTTTGACGATTTGATCATTTAACGCAGTGAGGACGCCGCTACTTAGCAATCGCTAAACCAACTCCGAGAGGTTATTGACCATGCCGAGCACGATCAACCTGACCACGAAGGTCTGCTTTCCTGCAGCAAATGAAGAACAAGTAAGAAACTAAGATTGCAATCTGGATATTGCGAATACAAGAGGAAAGCTTTATTGATCAAGGTGGGGTTCGTGGACGCCTTTGTCTCGGTCGCTGAACACAAACGAAATGCACGAAGTTGCAGCTATGGTGAACTTTTAATCTAAACAAAACCCAAAGTCTAAACGGTGCCCTAAGGGCTGTATATATGGAGGAAGAGGGGGGGAATTTCGTGGCCCTTGGGGAAGGGGTCTAAACCAACCCTATCTCTTGTTTCCCCACACATACGGACTCTAAAAACAGCCTATACTTATGTATTTCGAAATTACATGGGCCTGGCCCAATAATAAGGTGACGCAGCATCTAGAATAGCCTCTAGACGAAATTTATGAAGTGGCATCTTGTATATTTCGTCCAAAGCTTCATTCACTCCTTATGGTGGCTTCAAAGTCCTGAAATCATCACTTGTAACTCCGTTCTTGTTCCCCGTGCACATGCCATCAACTCCATGCTTGTTCTTGCTCCAATGTTCATCCTTCTCCAAGCTAGGCCCTTCATTTGTAAGCAAAACAAATGTATCCAATTTAGGCAGCATCATATTCTCATGAACATTAAAATCATTACCAAGAAACGAAAGTACCTGGTAATTTAATTCGCGTGCGCGAGCTCTAGTAATTGGTCCATTATATGTAACAAGAGGGGCTGTGGGTGTAACAATGGTATTGATGTCCACATCATCCTCCCTTCTTGAAATGAAGTCGTTCGATCAAGCTCATCTTCCTCACCCAAATAAGGCTTCAAATCTGCAATGTTAAAAGTGGGACTAACCCCAAAATCTGCAGGTAGCTGAAGTTTATATGCATTATAATTTATTTTCTCTAACACCTTAAAAGGACCATCAGCACGTGGCATTAGCATTGATGTGCGCAAATTAGGAAATCTATCCTTACGCAAATGTAACCAAACAAGATCTCCAGGTGCAAACACAACATGTTTTCTACCCTTATCTCCAGCAAGTTTATATTTAGCATTCATGCGCTCAATGTTTTCCTTAGTTAACTCATGCATTTTTTAAATCAATTCAAAGACGTTCTTTAGCATCAAAATTAACCTTCTCCAAGATGGAAGAGGCAACAAATCAATAGGTGCACGAGGTAGGAAACCATACACAATTTCAAAAGGGCACATCTTAGTAGTAGAATGCAATGAACGATTATAAGCAAATTCAATATGAGGCAAGCATTCTTCCCATATTTTCTTATTATTCTTCAAAACAGCCCTAAGCATAGTAGACAATGTTCTATTGACTACTTCAGTTTGCCCATCGGTTTGGGGGGTGACAAGTAGTACTAAAAAGCAGTTTAGTCCCCAACTTAGCCCATAAACATCTCCAAAAGTGGCTAAGAAATTTAGTATCATGATCTGAAATAATAGTATTTGGCACACCATGCAAGCTTAATAATTTCACGAAAGAACAAATCAGCAACATTAACAAAGATCATCGCTTTTATGACATGGTATAAAGTGTGCCATTTTCGAGAATCTATCGACGACAACAAATATGCTATCCCTCCCCTTCTTTGTTCGAGGTAAACCTAAAACAAAGTCCATAGATATATCCTCCCAAGGAACACTAGGTACAGGCAAAGGCATTTATAAACCATGAGGATTGAGTCGTGACTTAGCTTTTTGACATGTAGTGTAGCGAGCAACAAAACGCTCAACATCCTGGCCTCATCTTTGGCCAAAAGAAATGTGTAGTGTGTATGTCCTCCGCCTTCTTCACGCCAAAGTGTCCCATTAGTCCTCCTCCATGCGCCTCCGCAACAACAAAAGACGAACGGAGCTAGCTGGAATGCATAGCTTGTTAGCACGAAACACAAATCCATTGTTAACGCATTTAACTTGTTCCATGTTCTACCTTCTTTACAATTCTGCAATACATCTTTAAATTCAGCATCATGCACATATTGATCTTTGATGGTCTCCAAACCAAATCTTTTAAAGTCAAGTTGTGAAAGCATAGTATAACGACGAGACAATGCATCAGCAATAACATTTTCTTTACCCTTCTTGTGTTTAATGACATAAGGGAAAGTCTCAATGAATTCAACCCATTTAGCATGTCTACGGTTCAGTTTTGCTTGACTTTTAATGTGTTTCAGAGATTCATGATCAGAATGTATAACAAATTCTTTGGGCCATAAATAATGTTTCCATGTTTCTAAACTCCGAACAAGAGCATATAATTCTTTATCATAAGTAGAATAGTTCAGACTAGCCCCACTCAATTTTTCAAAAAAGTATGCAACAGGTTTGCCATCTTGTAATAACACACCTCCTAATCCAATTCCACTAGCATCACATTCAAGCTCAAAAGTCTTACTAAAATCAGGAAGTTGGAGTAAAGGAGCATGTGTCAACTTATCTTTCAATATCGTGAAGGCGTCTTCACATGCGGTACCCCAAACAAAATGCACATCCTTCTTTGTAAGCTCGTTGAGAGGTGCAGCAATGGTGCTAAAATCTCTCACAAAACGCCTATAGAAACCAGCGAGTCCAAGAAAACTCCGCACTTGTGTGACCGTCTTGGGCTGCGGCCAACTCTCAATAGCTTCAATCTTGGCTTTATCAACTTCAATTCTCGTGGAGTAACAACATAGCCAAGAAAAGATACTCGGTCGGTGCAAAAGGTGCACTTCCCAAGGTTACCAAACAAACGTGCATCACGTAGAGCAATAAAAACAGCACGTAATTGTTCCAAATGTTCTTCCAAAGATTTTCTATAAATCAGTATATCATCAAAATAGACTACCACAAATCGTCCAATGAAAGCACGTAAAACTTTGTTCATTAGTCTCATGAAAGTACTAGGTGCATTAGTTAACCCAAAATGCATGACTAACCACTCATATAAACCAAACTTAGTTTTAAATGTTGTTTTCCATTCGTCTCCCAATTTCATATTAATTTGATGGTATCCACTATGCAAATCAACTTTGGAGAATATTGTAGAGCCACTCAATTCATCAAGCATATCATCTAGCCTAGGAATAGGATGACGATAATATTATTAATTCCTCTACAATCAACACACATACGCGACGTGCCATCCTTTTTAGGCACTAGTATAATAGGAACAGCACAAGGACTAAGAGATTCGCGTATGTAACCTTTGTCGAGCAGCTCGCATTTGACGATAATCTCCTTCGCCTCCTCCGGATTGGTACGGTATGGTGCACGGTTGGGTAGCGATGCACCGGGAATTAAGTCAATTTGATGCTCAATCCCTCGAATAGGTGGTAATCCGGTGGCACGCCTTGTGGGAAGACGCCAACTCCTGCAAAATGTTAGTGATAGCAGGGGCAAAGAGGAAGGCATGTCCTCGAATGAAAATAATGCCTCTTTGCACACAAAAGCATAGCAAACAGATTTGCTAAAATCTAGCTCATCAATATCAGATTTGGTGGCAAGTAAACATGCACTTTTTAATTTAATTTCAGAAACAACACCAGATGGTTTATTATTAGGCTTCATTTGTTGCTCAAATTCTTTCGCCATAATCTGATTTTCACTCTTATTTTTCTCCTGTTTTGCTTTATTAGCTCTATGTATATCATCTTTCAAAATGGAATCATGAGCCATAGGAAGCAAAGTAATATTTGTATCCTTATGAACAAGAGTATACTAATTGTTTCTACCATGGTTTACGGAACTTTTATCAAATTGCCATGGCCTACCAAGTAATAAGGAACATGCTTGCATAGGTACCACATCACAATCAACATAATCAGCATATGTAGAGATACTAAAATGCACCCAACAAAGACATGTTACCTTAACCTTGTCGCTGTTGTTGAACCATTGGATGTAGTAAGGATGTGGATGTGGTCTTGTGGTGAGATATAGCTTCTCCACCATCGCCATGCTAGCCAAGTTGTTGCAGCTCCCTCCATCTATGATGACACGAATAGAACGTTCCTTCACAACTCCCTTTGTATGGAACAAATTATGCCTCTGATTTTGCTCAGCTTGTGTAACCTGCACACTCAAAACACGTTGAGCAACTAAACATTCATACCACAAGATCTTCAGCAGCCATGTATTGCGTCTCATGATCGTAATCATCTCCACCATGTTCTTCATGTGTAATAAGAGCCAAAGTCTCCTCATCATAGTCACTAGCGGACTCATACCCACCATCCTCAGTAGCAATCATCACATGCTGAGATTTGCATTCTCTCGCAAAATGTCCTCTTCCCTTACAACAACGACAAATAATATCACTTGTGTGCCCTGTTGACGCCATGGAAGAAGAAGAGCTCTATACAGGCCTGGCAGGTGTGCTCTTGGCAGATAGTGGTGGTTGTGCCTGCTTTCTTGTATCACGGTTGGAGGTGGCACATGAAAGAGGTGATGGTGCAGTGGAAGTAGATGATGCACGTGGTGTCCATGATGAAGGTCGACCTGCAGAAAAGTTAGTTCGCGGCAATGCCTGTCGATCCTGCACTTCACGTTCAGCTTTACAAGCAAGATGGAATAAACGAGTGATATTATTATAATCCTTATACTCTAGAATGGTCTGAATCTCTCTATTTAATCCACCCATAAAACGTGCAAGAATAGCTTCATTCTCCTCAACAATACCACATCTAATCAAGCCAATTTGTAATTCCTGATAATATTCTTCTACAGAATTTTTTCCTTGTCTTAAGCGCTGCAATTTTCGAAGTAATTCACGTTGATAATATGGTGGAACCCAACGAGTACGCATATCAGTTTTCAAAGTAGCCCAAGTAGCTGGAACAGGATATAATCTACAATGTTCAGACCACCAAACACAGGCAAAGCTAGTGAGAGCACAAACAGCAGCAGGAACACGTCTCTCCTCAGGATCTTGTAAACATGTAAATCTTTGTTCAGTTTCTAACTCCCAAGTAAGATATATATCAGGAACATATCTACCCTCAAATGGTGGAATATTCAATTTCAGTTTAGGGAGATGGTCATGATCTCGTACTTGAAGGGGAGCCCTAACATTGCCATTATTTGCATGTGGACGACCTGGTGGTTGTGGTGCTGGTGGTTGCACGTAGTTCTAATTTTGATCAACTTCATCCTCGTAATCTCCCACATAATCATCCTCCTCCGCATCAGCAGCAGGAGCCACAGAAGTATCAATAGCAGCACCAACAGTTTGGCCAAGCGCAAGAGGGACACGGCTCGCTCGGCGGAGGGCTGTTTCGCGACGTGGAGGTAGTCATTGTTGTTGTAGAGGTGCGTTAGGTGCAGCCGGTGGTGGTGGTGGAAGACGCGCGAGCAATTCATTAAACTTGTTATCAAGCTTTGTTTCGAACGTCTTCTCCATGCCATCTATCTTCTCCATGGCCTCTTCAAATCTGTTTAGCACATCTTGCACCTGTCCACTCATCATTTGCTGGAATTTATCATGCAACTCCTTATTCGTCATGTTCTCCCAGTCAGTCTCGTCAGCTTGTCATCCTGGCATGGTTAGCAGCAATAGAAACACACAAGAATATGATCCTACATACTACAGACTACTAACAAGAGGTGGTGGTGGGTGTCACAAATCCGTCAAGCAAATCTCAAATTCTTACCAGTTCTTACCCAAAGAAGAAAGGTGATCGGCAACCATTGTAGTCAAAACTCTCAAAGCTTGGATAGAGCGATTACAAGGGAGAGTCAAACGCACGACGTAGATGTATGTGGAGCTAGGAAGGCTTATAATATGGTAGCAAAAAGGGTCAGCAATAATCAATTCAGAGATGCAAATTTGAATAAATGCTCAACGACGGTACTATGCTGGTCCTAGGCTAGACTTTGCTAGAGACGCGAGCCTAGAACACTAACAAAATCACGGCGCGGCACGTAAACAAGGGAGGAGCACACTCTGAATTTTTTTTCTCTTTTTTTTTCTTTTTTTTGCAATTTTTTTCCTCTTTTTTTGCTCCGCAACAATTTTTTTCAAAAAAGTCTACAAATGGTCTAAAAACTGCATAGCCAGAATTTTCCAGACTTAGTTTTTTTTAACTAGAACTATTTTTCTTCTGCGGATGGCTCGGAAGTTGGGGAGTCCTCCGATGTCACGACTTGGAGTATCGCGTGATCTGGAAATCGAGAACAAAGCAACAATTACTGGACTCGGACTGGGACTGGTGGCGGAGATGAATCTGGTGGAAACTCGGACTGGTGGCGGATATATGCAGCGCGGTGGAACACGGACTGGTGGCGAATCTGTGATGGAGGTGGACTCAGATTAGCGTGATGGCGGCGGATATGTGGTATATGGTAGCGGCGATGACGATGGTGGTATATGGCAGCGGTGATGACGATGGTGGTATATGGCAACGGTGATGATGATGGTGGTATATGGCAGCGGTGATGATGATGGTGGTATACGGCAGCGGTGATGACGATGGTGCGGCGGCGGCGTGACAACTTGTGAACAGAACTCGAAACTCTAAAGTACTAGACGCTAGGACCAGCAACTTGACACAACGATGCAACCGCAAATTCAACAAAGCAAATACAGAAAAGATTATGCAAAGGCTCAGATTAGTTCGGATATGATGAACTAACCCTAATTTTTTTTGGCTTTTTCGTGGACTGTAGGTATGAAAAACAGACTCGATCTAAACTATGAAAATCGCAAAATCTCACCGAGCAACCCGGAAATCTGATACCACTTGATAGAGGCAAAGGTGTCCCGTCTTTCGATGAGATGGTGGCTATCGCTTAGGATGAAGTCGACTTTTGACGATCCGACTACTTAACGCGGCGAGGACGCCGCGCCTTAGCAATCGCTAAACCAACTCCGAGAGGTTATTGACAACGCCGAGCACGATCAACTCCGACCACGAAGGTCTGCTTCCTGCAGGCAAACGAAGAACAAGCAAGAAACTAAGATTGCAATCTAGATATTGTGAATACAAGAGGAAAGCTTTATTGATCAAGGTGGGGTTCTGTGACGCCTTTGTCTGGTCGTTGAACACAAACGGCACGCCGGGTTGCAGCTATGGCGAACTTTTAATCTAAACAAAACCCAAAGTCTAAACGGTGCCCTAAGGGCTGTATATATGGAGGAAGAGGGGGGAATTTCGTGGCCCTTGGGGAAGGGGTCCGAAACCAACCCTATCTCTTGTTTCCCCACACATACGGACTCTAAAAACAGCCTATACTTATGTATTTCGAAATTACATGGGCCTGGCCCAATAATAAGGTGACACAGCACCTAGAATAGCCTCTAGACAAAATTTATGAAGTGGCATCTTGTATATTTCTTCCAACGCTTCATTCACTCCTTATGGCGGCTTCAAAGTCCTGAAATCATCACTTGTAACTCCGTTCTTGTTCCCCTTGCGCATGCCATCAACTCCATGCTTGTTCTTGCTCCAATGTTCATCCTTCTCCAAGCTAGGCCCTTCATTTGTAAGCAAAACAAATGTATCCAATTTAGGCAGCATCATATTCTCATGAACATTAGAATCATTACCAAGAAACAAAAGTATCTGGTAATTTAATTGGCGTGCGCGAGCTCTAGTAATTGGTCCATTATATGTAGCAGTAGGGGCTGTGGGTGTAACAATGGTATTGATGTCCTCATCAGATCATGAAAAGAATGCTTTAGGTGCTGGTTATATTGTTGAATTTATTCATGATGCTACTGAAAATTATTATGAGGGAGGAACATATGCTTGTAGAAATTGTAATAATATCAAGTTTTCTCCCTATGTGCTTAAAGTTTTGAAGTTATGCTTGTTTTGCCTTCCTATGCTAGTTGATTATTGTTCCCATAAGTTGTTTGCTCACAAAATCCCTATGCATAGGAAGTGGGTTAGACTTAAATGTGCTAGTCATATTCTTCATGATGCTCCCTTTATGTTTTAATTCTTATCTTTTATGTGAGCATCATTGAAATCATCGTGCCTAGCTAGGGGCGTTAAACATTAGCGCTTGTTGGGAGGCAACCCAATTTTATTTTTGTTTCTTGCTTTTTGGTTCTGTTTAGTAATAAATAACCCATCTAGGTTCTGTTTAGATGTGGTTTTATGTTTTAATTAGTGTTTGTGCCAAGTAAGACCTATAGGATCTTCTTGTATGATAGTTATTTGATCTTGCTGAAAATTCCAGAAACTTTCTGTTCACGAAAACAATTGTTTAAAATCACCAGAACGTGATAAAATACTGATTCCAATTGAAACAGATCAATAATCAAATTATCTTATTCTTCCTGTTTTGGTAGAATTTTTTGAGTTCGAGAAGTTTGCGTTAGTTACATATTACTACAGACTGTTCTGTTTTTGACAGATTCTGTTTTTCGTGTGTTGTTTGCTTATTTTGATGAATCTATGGCTAGTAAAATAGTTTATAAACCATAGATAAGTTGGAATACAGTAGGTTTAACACCAATATAAATAAAGGATGGTTTAAATACAGTACCTTGAAATGGTGTTTTGTTTTCTTTCGCTAACGGAGCTCACGAGTTTTCTATTGAGTTTTGTGTTGTGAAGCTTTCAAGTTTTGGGTAAAGATTCGATGGACTATGGAATAAGGAGTGGCAAGTGCCTAAGCTTGGGGATGCCCAAGGCACCCCAAGGTAATATTCAAGGATAACCAAAAGCCTAAGCTTGGGGATGCCCCGGATGGCATCCCCTCTTTCGTCGTCGTTTATCGGTAACTATACTTGGAGCTATATTTTTATTCATCACATGATATGTGTTTTGCTTGGAGCGTCATTTTATTTTCTTTAGCTTTGCTTGCTGTTTGAATAAAATACTAAGATCTGAAATTATTAAATGAGAGAGAGTCTTCACATAGCTACATAATTATTTAACTACTCATTGATCTTCACTTATATCTTTTTGAAGTAGTTTGTCATTTACTCGTGTGCTTCACTTATATCCTATGAATAAATGTGTGACGCCCCCGATTCAATCGTACACTAATCATGCACGCAAATGTGTACGATCAAGATCAGGGACTCACGGGAAGATATCACAACACAACTCTAAAACATAAATAAGTCATACAAGCATCATAATACAAGCCAGGGGCCTCGAGAGCTCTAATACAAGTGCTCGATCATAGACGAGTCAGCGGAAGGAACAATATCTGAGTACAGACATAAGTTAAACAAGTTTGCCTTAAGAAGGCTAGCACAAACTGGGATACAGATCGAAAGAGGCGCAGGCCTCCTGCACAGGATCCTCCTAAACTACCTGTGTCGTCCAACGGCTGCACGTAGTAGTAGGCACCTCCGGGGTAGTAGTCGTCATCGACGGTGGCGTCTGGCTCCTGGGCTTCATCGTCTGGTTGCCGCAACCGAGTAGAGATAGGGGGAAAAGGGGGAACAAGCAACCGTGAGTACTCATCCAAAGTACTCGCAAGCAAGGAGCTACACTGCATATGCATGGATATATGTGTAAAGGGCCATATCGATGGACCGAATCGCAGAATGCCGTAATAAGAGGGGATATCTAACCCCGTCAAGACTACGCTCGCAGCCTCCGTCTTGCAACATGTAGAAGAGAGTAGACTGAAGTCCTCCAAGTAGCATCTCCAAGTAGCATCGCATAGCATAATCCTACCCGGCGATCCCCTCCTCGTAACCCTGAGAGAGAGCAACCACCGGGTTATATCTGGCACTTGGAAGGGTGTGTTTTATTAAGTATCCGGTTCTAGTTGTCATAAGGTCAAGGTACAACTCCAAGTCGCCCTGCTATCAAGATCACGGCTATTCGAATAGATTAAACTTCCCTGCAGGGTGCACCACATAACCCAACACGCTTGATCCCATTTGGCGGACACACTTTTACGGGTCATGCCCGCCGCTGAAGATCAACACATCGCAGCCCCACCTAGGCACAACAGAGAGGCCAAAGACGCCGGTTCTAACCCTAAGCGCAAGACAGTGCGGGCCCATCGCCCAATGCACACTGCATGTTGCGAGGGCGGCCGAAAAGCGGAACTAGCCCCTTAATACAAGAGCAGGCTTACGTTCCAATCCGGCGACGCCGCCAGCCGATCAAGGCGTCACGAAGTGCCGGTGATACCACGGCGTCGGGATACCCATAACTACTCCCACGTAGATGGTTAGTGCGTATAGACCAAATGGCCGACTCGGATCAAATACCGGATCTCGTTAAACGTGTTAAGTATCCCATGACGCCGACCAGGGCCAGGCCCACCTCTCTCCTAGGTGGTCTCAACCTGCCTGCCGCTCCACAAAGTAACAAATGGGGGCCGTGGGAACCCAGGCCCACCTCTACCGGGATGGAGCCACCGTCCTTTCACCCCATCTCCTAACTGTATCACAGGTAATGTAATAGTGTAAAGTATATAGTATATGCCCGTGATCACCTCAAAGTGATCACAGCCCAAAGAGTATAGCATGGCAGACGGACAAGAGTGTAGGGCCACCGATGGAACACTAGCATCCTATACTAAGCGGTAGGATAGCGGTAAAGGTAACAACTTGAGTAGCAAGGCCAAAGGCTATGCAAAGAAGATAGGATTAATCGAAAATAAAGAATATGCTACACTACTCTAATGCAAGCAGTATAGAGAAGAGTAGGCTAGATCTGGTGATCAAAGGGAGGGCTTGCCTGGTTGCTCGGCAAGAGAGAGGGGTCACAACTCCGTAGGTCGAACCGGGGCATCAAGATCGCTTGGTCTCGGTGTCTAGTGGAAGAAGAGGGGGAAGAAACAATGAATATTTAAGCAAACAGATGCATGACGATGCATGACAAAGCAATGTGTGATGCTAGGCGTGCCCTAACGCGGTATGTGGTGATCCCGGTGAAGGGGGGAAACATCCGGAAAGGATCCCTGCTGCTGCTTTAAAGTGAGGAGCCGGAGGGGGAAAGTTGCGAGTTTGATAGGTTAGGGGTGTGTGGTGTACGAACGGGTTGCGGATCCGGAATCGTCTCGTCGTTCTGAGCAACTTTCATGTAGAAAGTATTTTGATCCGAGTTACGGATTAAAAGATATGACTTTCTAAAGATTTAAATCATTTTCTGGAATTTAATTAATTATTTAATTTAATTCGAAAATGGAATTATGACATCAGCATGATGTCATGTCGACGCCGCAGTCAATGTGGGTTGACTGGTCAACCTGACCAGTGGGTCCCACTGGTCAGTGACACATTTTAATTAACCAATTTAATTAATCTAATCAAAATTAATTAGGGAGGGTGGGCCCCGCATGTCATAGGCTGTTATCTAATTGATAGTTGTTAGATTTATCAGGAGGTTAATTAGGTTTAATTAACTAGATTAATTAAGTTAATTAATTACTTAATTAATTAATTAATTTTTATGATTATTATTATTATTTTATTTCCTTTTTTTATATCTTTTTTTAAAACGTTCTGGGGGCGGGGCCCTCCTGTCATAGGCCCATGGCCATAGTGGGCGGCGGGTTACGGCACATTTTCAAATACCGATAGGGCGAAGGGGCAAGGCCATCATGGCAGCAAAGAGGCGAGGCTAAAGGCGCACGCCGGGCGGAGGGCAGCGACGCGGGGCCCGGACTAGGGCGGATCCGAAGCGTGGCGGTGGCGACGCCAAGACGGCGAAAGCAACGCTAACGGCGATGAGGAGCCACTCACCGGAGCCGTCAGGCGGCGCGGCGGGCGACGGTTGGCTGAGGAGGCTTGTGTCGATGACAACGATAAGCGGGGCGAGGCCCGGATCTCGGATGGGCGCGGGCGTGGTGCTGCGACAGAGAGGCGACGCACGGGCGTGCGTGCGGCCATGTGAGCGCGTGCACAGGCACGGGACGGCGGCGACTACGGGAGGGAGAAGGCGTAGGGGGAGCTCACAAGGGCGGTAGGGTTTAGGCAGTGGGGTGGAGGTGGTCCGGCGAGGACGAGGTCGGAGAAGCGATCCGGCGACGTCGTGGCGGTGACAGCGGTCGGGGACGACGACGGATAGGACGGCGACGTCGGGCGCGGTGGGGGCTCGGTGCTGCGAGTCGGGGAGGAGGACGAGGAAGCGAGATCCGGCGACGGGGAGGGGAGAGGCTACGACGAGGGACGGCTCCGACGTCGGTGTCGAGCGGCGGGGGCGCGTCAGGGGGGGAGTGGGGCAACGTGGGGTTAGGGTTACGGGAGTGGGGGGTTATGGGGAGAGCGGGGTGGCCGATTAGGGCCAGTTGGGCCGGCCGGCTGGGTGGGATGGGCCGATGCTCATGGACAGCCGGGGTTTTTTTTTACCTTTCTTTTGTGCTTCCTTTTAGTTAGCAAATAGTTTTACAAAAATATAACCCCTACTCCTAAATTAGCATAATAACATATGCCACTACCTCAACAAGCTTGGTGACCAAATGAACTAGTTAATATTTGTTTAGTATTTAAAAGCATTTAAATAATTATTTTGCTGTTGTTTTATCTACTATTGTGCATTTAAATATTTTATTTAGATATGGGTCCTTCACCGTAATTGCTTATGATTTATTTTACACCTCCTGAACATTTTAGTTTTAACATTTGAAAACCTTTGTTGTTTGCCTAATTTTGAATTTTGAATTTGAACCGGTTTTGGATCAACATGAGATTAGCAATAGTAATACTGGTGGCGTGGCATCATTAGTGTGGAATTACTGTAGCATGATTATCCGGGCGTCACAATTCTCCTCTACTACAAGAAATCTCGTCCCGAGATTTAAGAGGTGAAGTAATGGGGAAAGATCTGGTTAGGAAATTCTAAGGAATTTTCTCGGTCTTGGTTGCTCTTCTCACAGAGGTCGATCCATTACATTGGCGTCTTCCTTTCTCTGCTTCAGGTCATCATGGTGAAGTCGTCCTTTCCTTCAGGAACTCCAACGCATTTCATTTAATAGGTAAGGGCAGCTCGGCTCTGACGTAATGCTTATGAGGTAAACAATCTGGGTTAACCCATGAATGAGCATAAGAGTATCTCTCGAGTTGAACATATAAAATACATCGAGAGTAATGTATGAAGGTACAATAAGAGGTTCCAAACGGATAGATAGTTTCTCAAGGTCCGAACCGGAGTGAGAAAGGGGTTGAGTAGCGAGAGTAAGTATAGCGCCCGATACCGTAATAGAGCACTCGGAAGGTGGCCCGTGAATTAAATACAAGGCCAAGCATGGGGAATAACCATTAGAAACAGGGTTGTACAGGTGAGTCAGGTTTCGATCCTGTGAAACTGTGGGTTATGGGCCCACCATGTGGGTTAAGTAGGAAGGGCAGTAATGTCTTGCACGATCGTGTAAGCAAGGCATGTCAGAGGGTAGCCCATCAGTTATGTCGACAACAACATCGATACCAAGGGCGAGGGACGAAGAGAACCATTTTCCCGCTCGTTGAACAACGCGGACCAATAGGCAAGGTTCTCGTCCATCGGTGGTTATCGGGATGTCATCAACAATAGTAACAGGGTCTTATTGACAGAGTTGTACAACTGAGGTGTTTATATAAGCAGCGAATCATTACCGCTTAGATCATATAAACCACGAGAAATGTTAAACAAGACAATGGAAAGGAAAATGTGATCATCAGATTAAATGTAACAACGGAAAGAAAATGTGTTTAAACACATATGTCGTGGGTATATCCTTCCCAAGGACAAGCAGGGGCATGATATCCATAAGAGGATAGAAAGTAGAAAACCCTTTAGGTAAGGGGAGAGAAATTTCATGACATTACCCATACAAAGGTGTTTGGATAATTGAGCAAGAAACATTTAGCATTGGGCTTCAAATGTTCTTGTTGAAAATCAGAGTACCACATACATGCTTCGTGATAGCGTTGGCATGGTCTTTGGGTAAATATCATACTTTGGATTCACAAAGGATCCGTCAGGAGAAACTTATAAAATAAGTCTTACAATTTCCTCAGGGAAGAATGGCTAAACTTGCTAAAAAGGATACTACAACAATAGGTCCTCCACCCAAGGGGGGGTGCTAGGCATGACATCATGTTACCGGGTCATCAAAGGACCAACATCATAACTCTTGGAAAGTTGTCCCAACCATCATATCTGACTGAGATTCAGAACCGATTGGTGTCATGATACCTCGAGACTCGGGATGTACGAGAAGAAAAGGTGCAACACAAATAGGCGAAATGACATTTCAAGATTCTCGTGAAATGAACTAAGGGAGCGGGTTCTTGAAGCAATAGTTCATCCTTAACCAAGGAGAGGATGAGGGGGTAGCTGATGGAATCAACGAAAATCCTCGAGATTTCCAAAAAGGTGGATTTCCACAGTTATGTGAACAAGGAGATAACATTTGTCGGATCAAATGATAAAATGGTGTATGCTCGAGGAGAACATACGTTAAACATTGGATGAGAGGTGCACCAAATATGGGCTGGGTTGCACGACCAACGTCGGAATGATGATTCAATAATCAATAGTCTAGGAATGAACGGTTGACCATTAACTTCAAAGCAATAGGGTTGCTAGAAGTACAGAATCCAAACAACACCGTTCACTTATAGGTACCTTGGTGAGAATTAACACGGGAACCAAGAAAGAATGGTGATGGTGAGAAGTATCACTATACTAAGAATTCTTAAGAGGTGGAGTAATCCTCATGACATTCTTGTCATAAAAGAGGGTAATACTCCAAGCTAAAGAAGAACAAATGTTGGATAGTAAGGATCTCAAGGTATAACACGAAACACGAACAAGTTTGTGTTGAACGGAAGGCAATAAGGTGGTCAAAGATAACCCAAATCATCGGGGGCAAGGATGGTATTTCTCATCATGATCTCAATTGATATCCTGGAAGAGCTCATAAGGTTGATGAGGATCACGATACATTTGTCGACAGATTTCATGAAGAAGTAATCAATCAGCGACGACATCAAGTCAAAGGAATGGTGAAGCCAAAAGTCATTGGAACCATGGGTACGACACAAACTCGAAATCAAGCTTGTTGTACAAGGTCAAACGGTATGACGAGGGAGATCGATTGTAAGATTAGCTCACCGTCGAAATATGTGCTCCGAGAAGGAGGACCCAGAGTACGCTTAAAATTTAGCATGATAATGATATAGCCGATCAGGCTAGGAATGATGTGATCGGGTACAAACTCGTACTTAAAGAAGATTATCAAGTGTCGTTGAACCGTAATGCAGACTCGGTTCAGTTATCGGTGTCTTTGAGTGTTTAATAACTCAGAGCCCGTGAAAAATTGGAATCAATGGGAATGTAGCACTTGATGAAGAACTCATAAGAAGTTATGCAGTTCCATGATAATCTCGAGATACCAGGCGGGTAATACTCGAAGACAGATCAAAGTAGAAGTTGGACTGGGGTATTGCTCTACCGAAGACAAGTGCTTAAACTTGCACGAGAAATGGTATTTAAAAGAGAACATGGTCGGAACCACGATTGCAAAAGGCCAGATCGGATATAAGATGAACTTATACCAAAGGAATAATTAATTTAAGAGAAGCTTTAATGATAAGATCTACATCGTGTCCATGGGCATGAACACAAAGTTCAAGGTCGACTCCACTTCTCCAATGCATAACCTTTCATTCACTTCTCACCTTCGAGGAAGTTGTAGTGTTGAAATTTTATCCGGCAAAATACCGAAGTGTATGACTCATGAAAACTGCCGAGTTCACACATATTAAGGAAGGCATAGGTTCAACCCATCGTGGTATCATGGAAATATATACCACAAGCTTCAATAGAAATACCACCAGCTCGAAAGTCGAAAGGTATCGAGAAAGCAGAGGATACAATTTACCAAAGGCAATATGTATCGGAGAAAGAACTCACAAAGTGATTAATTATGAAGGACACTGTCGGATAACAATCCAACAAAGGACTTGATGGTCCACAAAGGATCTGATATGAGTATCGATACTCAACCGTAAGAGGAAGGCATGCAAATGCAACAGGTTATGGAAGCATCTGAATAATTCGCAGCTTAAATGCAAAGGAATTATGATTTCCAAAACAAAGGATCGAAGCGACGCTCGATCAAGGATGGATCAATTGAATATACCAGAGGCACAATCAATGACAGATAGTTCGGTCGAGAACCAGCTCATGTTCAAAATGATGTCTGAGCCGGAAAGATATTTTAGAAGGGTTGATAGATGATTGTGTGCATTCGCACACATGTTGAACCAATAGGATCAAAATGACGGTGTCAAAAGATACTAGTGAATATTGCCAGATATATGGGAAGCATCCATAATGCAAGTAGACAAGCATTTGCAGAGCAATAAAGCGGCTTAGGATTTTCGGAGGATTGAATAGTATTTCAAAGACTTTTGTGAAACACCTGCATAACCGGGATGAGCGGATACTCGGAAAGTGCGAGAAATTATTCTTAGGGGTATTCAGTGGCAAAGAACTGCAAGGCAAGAGGTGCAAAAGTATTCTCGGAACATTAGAGGGAATTTCGTGGTATCTTGTAATAACAAGATTAATCGGGAATAAAAGTAAGAACGACAGCGTAAGTATTTATCCATAGGGATGTTTCGGTGGTAGGGAATTGCAAAAGCTTATGCACAAGGTCTCGAGAGAATATCGGAGAGTATCTTCAAATTCTTCCGGTTCACGGAGCAATCACCGTAGTGAGGGGTTCTCCGGAGGAAGTAGTAACGAGATCCTAAAGTTAGATTTTAGTAAAAATCGTTTAACCCGAATAGAAGAGAGTTCAGAATCCCGCAGTAAAGATCGAGTAGTAAAAGATCCTAATACCACCCAATGGCGGCGTGGGCCCGTAGTCGCACAACCATGTTAGTAAAAGTTTTTCAATGACTAGACTCGACTTCGCCAAGGAGTTGGAAGGGGATTCTACAGCAATCGGCTCGATACCAACTTCAGACGCTTCAATTCAATCGTACACTATCATGCACGCAAATGTGTACGATCAAGATCAGGGACTCACGGGAAGATATCACAACACAACTCTAAAACATAAATAAGTCATACAAGCATCATAATACAAGCCAGGGGCCTCGAGGGCTCTAATACAAGTGCTCGATCATAGATGAGTCAGCGGAAGGAACAATATCTGAGTACAGACATAAGTTAAACAAGTTTGCCTTAAGAAGGCTAGCACAAACTGGGATACAGATCGAAAGAGGCGCAGGCCTCTGCACAGGATCCTCCTAAACTACTCAATTAAATCGCCGCCAACGGGCTGCACGTAGTAGTAGGCACCTCCGGGGTAGTAGTCGTCATCGACGGTGGCGTCTGCTCCGGCTTACCGTAAATGCAGTTGCCGCAACCGAGTAGAGATAGGGGAAAAGGGGAACAAGCAACCGTGAGTACTCATCCAAAGTACTTCGCAAGCAAGGAGCTACACCGCATATGCATGGATATATGTGTAAAGGTCCATATCAAGGACCGAATCGCAGAATGCCGTAATAAGAGGGGATATCTAACCCCGTCGAAGACTACGCTCGCAGCCTCCGTCTTGCAACATGTAGAAGAGAGTAGATCAAGTCCTCCAAGTAGCATCTCCAAGTAGCATCGCATAGCATAATCCTACCCGGCGATCCCTCCTCGTAACCACGAGAGAGAGCGACCACCGGGTTATATCCGCACTTGGAAGGGTGTGTTTTATTAAGTATCCGGTTCTAGTTGTCATAAGGTCAAGGTACAACTCCAAGTCGCCCTGTTATCAAGATCACGGCTATTCAATAGATTAAACTTCCTGCAGGGTGCACCACATAACCCAACACGCTTGATCCCATTTGGCGGACACACTTTTTCGGGTCATGCCCGGCCGCGGAAGATCAACACGTCGCAGCCCCACCTAGGCACAACAGAGAGGCCAAGACGCCGTCTAAACCTAAGTGCGCAGTGGGTCCGGGCCCATCGCCCAATGCACACTGACGCTATGAGGGCAGCCGAAAAGCGGAACTAGCCCCCTTAATACAAGAGCGTGCTTACGTTCCAATCCGGTAGCCACGCTTTCGATCATTGGCGTCACGAAGTGCCGGTGATACCACGACGCCGGGATACCCATAACTACTCCCACGTAGATGGTTAGTGCGTATAGACCAAATGGCGGACTTCGGATCAAATACCCAGATCTCGTTAAACGTGTTAAGTATCCATGAACGCCGACCAGGCTGTGCCCACCTCTCTCCTAGGTGGTCTCAACCTGCCCGCCGCTCGCCACAAAGTAACAAATGGGGCCGGGGGGAACCTGTGCCCACCTCTACCGGGATGGAGCCACCGTCCTTTCAAATTTCATCTCCTAACAAAGATTGCTGTAATGTAATAGTGTAAAGTATATAGTATATGCCCGTGATCACCTCAAGTGATCACAGCCCAAGAGTATAGCATGGCGTATTTGACAAGAGTGTAGGGCCACTGGTGGAACACTAGCATCCTATACTAAGCAAGAGGATAGCGGTAAAGGTAACAACAAGAGTAGCAAGGCCGAGCTATGCAAAGAAAGATAGGATTAATCGAAAATAAGAACATGCTACACTACTCTAATGCAAGCAGTATAGAGAAGAGTAGGCGAGATCTGGTGATCAAAGGGAGGGCTTGCCTGGTTGCTCTGGCAAGAGAGAGGGGTCGTCAACTCCGTAGTCGAACTGGGGCATCAACATCGTCGGTCTCGGTGTCTAGTGGAAGAAGAGGGGGAAGAAACAATGAATATTTAAGCAAACAGATGCATGACGATGCATGACAAAGCAATGTGTGATGCTAGGCGTGCCCTAACGCGGTATGTGGGGATACCGGTGAAGAAACATCCAGGAAAGGATCCCGGCGTTTCTGCTTTGACGGAGGAGCCGGAGGGGAAAGTTGCGAGTTTGATAGGTTAGGGGTGTGGTGGACGAACGGGTTGCGATCCGGAATTGTCTCGCTGCTCGAGCAACTTTCATGTAGAAAGTATTTTCATCCGAGTTACGGATTAAAAGATATGACTTTCTAAAGATTTAAATCATTTTCTGGAATTTAATTAATTATTTAATTTAATTCGAAAATGGAATTATGACATCAGCATGATGTCATGCTGACGTCAGCAGTCAACAGGGGTTGACTGGTCAACCTGACCAGTGGGTCCCACTGGTCAGTGACACATTTTAATTAACCAGTTTAATTAATCTAATCAAAATTAATTAGGGGGGCCCACATGTCATAGGCTATTATCTAATTGATAGTAGTTAGATTTATCAGGAGGTTAATTAGGTTTAATTAACTAGATTAGTTAAGTTAATTAATTACTTAATTAATTAATTAATTTTTATGATTATTATTATTATTTTATTTCCTTTTTTTATATCTTTTTTTAAAACGTTCTGGGGGCGGGGCCCTCCTGTCATAGGCCCATGGCCATAGTGGGCGATGGGTTACGGGCACATTTTCAAATACCGATAGAGCGAAGGGCAAGGCCATCACAGGCAACAGGCGAGGCCAAAGGCGACGCGGAGGGCAATGACGCGAGCGGACTAGGGCGGATCCAGCGGTGGTCGGGCGACGCCGCACGGCGAGCAACGGCTAACGGCGGACAGAGGAGCCACCGGAGCCGTGCTGGGGCGGCGGCGCGCCAGCGGCGACGGGTTGGCCAGAGGAGGCTTGTGTCGATGACAACGACAAGCGGGGCGAGGCCCGGATCTCGGATGGGCGCGGGCGTGGTGCTGCGGCAGAGAGGCGACGCACGGGCGTGCGTGCGGCCATGTGAGCGCGTGCACGGGCACGGGACGGCGGCGACTACGGGAGGGAGAAGGCGGAGGGGGAGCTCACAAGGGCGGTAGGGTTTAGGCAGTGGGGTCGAGGTGGTCCGGCGAGGGTGAGGTTGGAGAAGCGATCCGGCGATGTCGTGGCGGTGACAGCGGTCGGGGACGACGACGGAGAGGACGACGACGTCGGGCGCGGTGGGGGCTCGGTGCTGCGAGTCGGGGAGGAGGACGAGGAAGCGAGATCCGGCAACGGGGAGGGGAGAGGCTACGACGAGGGACGGCTCCGACGTCGGTGTCGAGCGGCGGGGGCGCGTCAGGCTCGGGCGCGACCTGGGTTCGTTCCCCCGATCCCGATCTGGATCGGGGAGGAGGCGAACGATGAGAAGTGAAGCGGCGTGGGGTTAGGGTTACGGGAGTGGGGGGTTATGGGGAGAGCGGGGTGGCCGATTAGGGCCAGTTGGGCCGGCCGGCTGGGTGGGATGGGCCGATGCTCATGGGCAGCCGGGTTTTTTTACCTTTCTTTTGTGCTTCCTTTTAGTTAGCAAATAGTTTTACAAAAATATAACCCCTACTCCTAAATTAGCATAATAACATATGCCACTACCTCAACAAGCTTGGTGACCAAATGAACTAGTTAATATTTGTTTAGTATTTAAAAGCATTTAAATAATTATTTTGTCGTTGTTTTATCTACTATTGTGCATTTAAATATTTTATTTAGATATGGGTCCTTCACCGTAATTGCTTATGATTTATTTTACACCTCCCGAACATTTTAGTTTTAACATTTGAAAACCTTTGTTGTTTGCACGATTTTGAATTTTGAATTTGAACCGGTTTTGGATCAACGTGAGATTAGCAACAGTAATACTGGTGACGTGGCATCATTAGTGTGGAATTACTGTAGCATGATTATCCGGGCGTCACAAAATGGTTGAATGATTTGAATGTCATAAATCTGAAATTATATGTTTAATATGCTTATCCCATGGGGAGTAATACCTTCACATATAAGAACTAGAGGTGGTAAATTTATTGAAGGTTAGCAAACATTGTATTGGTCACTTGAACAATTCATGAAAGAATATTGAAGGAAGAGAGATTTCACATATAAATATACTATCTTGGATATCTTCTATGATTGTGAGCCCCATTAATTATTTTCAAACCTGAGAAAATTAGTTGAAGTTGGACAAGAAAGACAACATAATGAGTTATGCTTGGGTATATTTGTATATAAGTTATACTGTTATGGATCCTCTAACATGTGGTGCTTGCTTTTTAGAATCCTTTGCTAGCCAAAATATCTGTACTAAGCGGGAATACTGCTTGTGCATCCAAATTCCTTGAACCAAGTTTCTTCCATGAGTGTCCACCATATCTACCTATATGCGGTATTTATCTCATTGCTCCAAGTAAATTTGCATGTGCCAAACTCTAAACCTTCAAATAATAATATGTTTTGTATGCCGAATCGCTCATGTAGCGACTAGGGGCTGTCAAGATCTTCCATGCTAGGTGGGTTATTCTCACGATGAGTGGACTCCGCTCATCATTCACGAGAAAATGGCTGGTAACTGGGATGCCCAGTCCTATTATCAAAAGATCAAAAACAAATTTGCAAATAATTTAAACAAAACTCCCCCAGGAATGTTGATAGTTGGACGACACCCATTATTTCGGACAAGCCTTGGAGTGTGAATGTTGGTGGGGGGGAGTAAAAACTTTACCTTTCTGCGTGGGAACCGCCTATAATGTATGTAGTATGGAAGATATTGGGAACTCTTGGTCGTTATGTTGAAAATGAAAGCATACTTCTCAAAACTATTTTCATCTCTGTTTTTGCTTCGAGCTCTGGCACCTCTGCAAATCCCTGCTTCCCTCTGCGAAGGGCCTATCTTTTACTTTTATGCAAGAGTCAATAGTATTCATTCTCATTCCAACCTACTCTTTAGTTGGAAAGCATCATGTGATGGAAAGATCTAAGCATATATGGCCATTCAAATATATTTGGTCATGAATTATTACTGTTGACATTACCCTTGAGGTAAAAGGTTGGGAGGCGAAACATTAAGCCCCTATCTTTCTCTGTGTTGATGAATACTATTTGTTCTAAACATATGCTTTTAGTGGTAGCAATCATGGAAGACTAAATGATAGTTGAGTATGTGAAGTTTGCTAAATCAAAGCTCTGACATAGACTCTTCCTGAAAATAAGATGAATTGTAATTGTTTGATGACTGATAACACGGTTTGTTAGTTTTCAAGAAAGTTTATGATCTATACTTTAACATGTGAATAGTTTGTTACTCGATCATGAAAAGTTCTATGAGTTGAGCTACTATTATGACATATAATGATGCTAGAAAAGGTGATTGAAATTATCATTGATCAAACTTATGCACCTGCTAGCATTCACACTTCATAAATTCTTTCTTGTATCATTTACCTACTCGAGGACGAGCAGGAATTAAGCTTGGGGATGCTGTTACGTCTCCAAAGTATCTATAATTTATGAAGTATTCATGCTATTATATTATCCATCTTGGATGTTTAATGGGCTTTGCTATGCACTTTTATATTATTTTTGGGACTAACCTATTAACCCAGAGCCCAGTGCCAGTTTCTGTTTTTTCCTTGTTTCAGTGTTTCGCAGAAAAGGAATATCAAACGGAGTCCAAACGGAATGAAACCTTCGGGAAAGTTATTTTTGGAACTGAAGCAATCCAGAAGACTTGGAGTATACATAAGGGAAGCAACGAGGAAGGCACGAGGTAGGGGGCGCGCCCTCCACCCTCATGGGCCCCTCGTGGCTCCCCTGACCGACTTCTTTCGCCTATATATATATCCATATACCCTAAAATGATCGGGGAACAGAATAGATTGGGAGTTCCGCTGCCGCAAGCCTCTGTAGCCACGAAAAACCAATCGGGACCCTGTTCCGGCACCCTGCCGGAGGGGGGATCCCTCACCGGTGGCCATCTTCATCATCCGGTGATCTCCATGACGAGGAGGGGGTAATTCACCCTCGGGGCTGAGGGTATGTACCAGTAGCTATGTGTTTGATCTCTCTCTCTCTCTCTCTCTCTCTCACTCTCTCTCTCTCGTGTTCTTGATTTGGCACGATCTTGATGTATCGTGATCTTTGCTATTATAGTTGGATCTCATGATGTTTCTCCCCCTCTACTCTCTTGTAATGGATTGAGTTTTCCCTTTGAAGTTATCTTATCGCATTGAGTCTTTAAGGATTTGAGAACACTTGAGGTATGTCTTGTGTGGGATACCCGTGGTGACAATGGGGTATTCTATTGATCCACTTGATGTATGTTTTGGTGATCAACTTGCGGGTTCCGCCCATGAACCTAGGCATAGGGGTTGGCACATGTTTTCGTCTTGACTCTCCGGTAGAAACTTTGGGGAACTCTTTGAAGTACTTTGTGTTGGTTTGAATAGATGAATCTGAGATTGTGTGATGCATATCGTATAATCATACCCACGGATACTTGAGGTGACATTGGAGTATCTAGGTGACATTAGGTTTTGGTTGATTTGTATCTTAAGGTGTTATTCTAGTACAAACTCTATGATAGATCGAACGGAAAGAATAGCTTCGTGTTATTTTACTACGGACTCTTGAATTGATCGATCAGAAAGAATAACTTTGAGGTGGTTTCGTACCCTACAATAATCTCTTCGTTTATTCTCCGCTATTAGTGACTTTGGAGTGACTCTTTGTTGCATGTTGAGGGATAGTTATATGATCCAATTATGTTATTATTGTTGAGAGAACTTGCACTAGTGAAAGTATGAACCCTAGGTCTTGTTTCAACGCATTGCAATATCGTTTGTGATCACTATTATCACTAGTTACCTTGCTGTTTTTATATTTTCAGATTACAAAAAACTATATCTACTATCCATATTGCACTTGTATCACCATCTCTTCGCCGAACTAGTGCACCTATACAATTTACCATTGTATTGGGTGTGTTGGGGACACAAGAGACTCTTTGTTATTTGGTTGCAGGGTTGTTTGAGAGAGACCATCTTCAACCTACGCCTCCCACGGATTGATAAACCTTAGGTCATCCACTTGAGGGGAATTTGCTACTGTCCTACAAACCTCTGCACTTGGAGGCCCAACAACGTCTACAAGAAGAAGGTTGCATAGTACACATCAGTATCCATCCCGAATACTCTGCAAAGGATGTTGGAATAGGTCCGGAGAGTGCGACCATGCGAGACAACAACTGCTTCCTTTGTAACATCAAGAAGGCCTCAGATATAGACAAGAAGAGGTGATCCATCGGAATAAGTTGCCAGCGCCATCGAGTATATGGGTCCTCATGCTCGTGATCATCAACATCGTCATCTCCCCTTGGTTATAAATTTTTCAAGTATAGGTGGTGGAATGTTCACAGGACCTTGGAAACATAAGAAGGTTAATTAGTAAAGGGAAACTAGCTAACCCGCATGCATGTGGATGAAACAATTATAATTACGGTGGAAGACAAACGTATCGAAAGCATCAAGATTCCATGCAAAAACAGTGCCACGAGTGGTGGCAGCAAACACAAGACCATCGTATTGAATTGCATCACAGTACTCATCCGTGTACAGAAATTGATTTTTGAGCAATATCCATCGAGGCGTGGAAGTAAGGAAGGCAACAAGCTTGTCGAAGATAGCAACAACTTCATAGTTTGTGTAATCCCAAGAGCGGTTGGGAACTCGACAAATTGCTATCTTTCATAGACGACAGTCACCATGATCATATTTGAACTCACGTAGAATACCGGTGTACTCAACCTCTAGGCAGTCTGAGATTTTTGGAAGTGGAACCCGGTGATGAGTGTACACATTCACAAGTTCCCACTCGTAGTTGTACCCAATATAAACAACCCAATCTCCATTTGCACCTGCCCAAGCCTTGCCCTCAAGCGATGGCATCTAAACATCACACGTATCATTATCAAGCGGCATCAACTTGCACAAGGCGAGGCTTCCATCGTCCCCGCGCCAGTCAGCAGGGTCACAACGAACAAGATAGGGGAGATCAAACCGCTCCTGGACCCTTGGGTTCCTTGTAATGATGTTATTAGTTGAGTCGAGAATGGTCTTGAACGAACCTGCCATGCCAGCCGAGGTGATGACGTCGCATCGATCAATGAGTTCCTCCACCACGTCATCTTTTCAGATCGGGGCAAGAATAACGGGGTCGTTTCCGGCATGTTCCCTCCATGGAGAAGATGATCGAACAATGGCAGAAAGAAGGGTGAAGGCAAATGGAGGGAGGAAGAGCGTGCGACAACAGTTCCAAATTGAGAGGGAAAGGCGAAGAGGCGGTGGACGGTTGCCACGGTACAAGAAGAGGCTAGTGGGGAGCGAACAGTTTCCACAGAGGTCACACACTGACGACAAGGCCGAGTGAACCGCTTGACGTATATCGCACACACCTTGATCTGGCTGACCATTTCTTTTGTGTTGCCTAATCGCAAACAGTTCATCCGAGTGAATCGTATGTTGTACATTGTACACACCTTCATCTGTCTGACCGTTTCTATTCTCTTGTCTCAACACAAACAGTTCATCCGAGTGAACCGCATGCCGTATATCACACACACCTTGATCTGGCTGACCGTTTCTTTTGTGTTGCCTAATCACAAACAGTTCATCCGAGTGAACCTTAGGTTGTATATCGCACACACCTCCATCTGGCTGCCCGTTTCTTTTGTTCCTCCTCATCGCAAACAGTTAATTGAACTAAATCGTATGCCCTGCATCACACACGCAACTAAAATCCAAGTGTTTGATGCATCCGTCATCGCAAATGTTTTGCACCTTTTTTGACATTTTTTTTACACCACCGTTCGCGATTATTGCATCGCATACGCCCGTTGAAGGGTCTCTCGATCGTAGTGTCGCGTTAGCAGCATCCTGCAGTAGTGGGATGACCTGCTTCTTGGCAGGAATCATGTGCGCAATGTCCGCACTCAGGTACCCCGCCTCCCGGAGCTCCTTGATGTCCTTCTCCATCACGGAGGAGGCCACCCACTTGCCTTGAGAGCCAGATCCGGACATGGCTGGAAAGGTTGGTGGCGGTGGGGAAGATCGAAGCTTGGGCACTGGAGCTCGAGGATGGGAAGGTTGAGGAAGGAAGAAGGCGTGGGGTGAAAAGAAGGGATCTTTATCCGTATATATAGGTAGTGAATATCAAGCGCCCCCCTCAAGCCTTAAAACTCGCCTGTTCCCAAGGGGTCGTGCAAATGGCCCGGTTAGATTACCCAAACCCGTATTGATGAGAATCCCGCAATAAGAGTGACACGATCTCTGCTTTGACAAGACGTGTCAAATGGAGGCTGCGCCTCGAAACGCGAAGCAGGAGGCCAAATAACGGTTCAAAATAATAAAGAGGCCAGACGTGACGTTTCATCAAAAAAGTTGTTAGTAGACAAACCTTATTTTGGTTATGTATTGTGCCCTTGTGGTTGGAGGTTGTGACTGTTATACAGAGCCGGATACAGTTCTCTTACTCAGAAGACTGCTTTAAAGTATTCAGAGGAGGAACCTGCCTTGCAATGTCAAAGACAATATGCGTGTCGAATACATCGCCATTGAAGACTGGTTCACAGGCTACTGAGGGAGTCCTAGATTAAGGGGTCCTTGAGTGTCCAGGCTATGTGACATGGGCCGGACTGGTGGGTCGTGAAGATACAAGGCAGAAGGGCTTCCCCTGTGTCCGGATGGGACTCTCCTTTGCGTGGATTGCAAGCTTGACATCCGGATGTGTAGTTTCCTTTCTCTGTAAACCAACTCTGTACAACCCTAGGCCCCTCCAGTGTCTATATAAACCGGAGTGTTTAGTCCGTAGAGGCTATCAGAATTTACATAGGCTAGATAGCTAGGGTTTAGCCATTATAATCTCGAGGTAGATCGACTCTTGTAACCCCTATACTCATCAAAGTCAATCAAGCAGGAAGTAGGGTATTATCTCCATTAAGAGGGGCCGAACCTGGGTAAACATCGTGTCCCCTTTGTCTCTTGTTACCTTCTTTCCTCAAATACATAGTTCGGGACCCCCTACCCGAGATCGTCCGGTTTTGACACCGACAGTACCCGGAGAAATTTCCACCAAAATTTGAATTACCAAACTCATCCCATGCATGTAAAGCAGAAGAATCGTTTGTGATGCACACAATCGTTCAAAGTGAATCGTCCGGGGGCACCGCGCGCAAAGTTTCCCTCCACATTTCCAAAATTTTGGCCTACCGCCAAAATATCTACCCCCTTCCCCACCCCCTTTTCTCCCCGACCACAAGTCACATTTCCCCTGTTTCCTCCTTCCTTCCTTCCTTCCTAAGCTATAGCCGCTTCCTCACTCTCACCGTCTCGCATCCTACCGCCGGGGTCGCCATGATCTTCTTCAAAGACCTCTCTAGCGGTTCCTCCTCCGGCGATGAATCCTTCACCACCCGGGTATGCCTCTCTTCTCTCTCTCTCGGGCTATGACTTGGAATGAAGGATTTTTACCCTGTGGTCGATTTGAGTCATTTCTTCCTCTTGTATCTCCCTAGGACCATCAGTGGCAACGAATGGAGTGGGGTGGCTGAAGATCTATCTGCTCGTTGTCACCATCAATCTCCATGCGTGAAGCTAGTTGTGTTTGAATCTGTGGATAGTGGGAGGAAGTTTCTGGCATGTGCAGAGAAGGTTCGACCCTCTTTCGTTGTTACAAATCATTTGTTAGATGTGATTCAGACACTGTCACGGTCCCAACCCATTCATACCACACCTTCAACCAAATGCATCCTAAGACAAAGGTCACAGTTTGTACCTAGTATCTAAAATTGTTGCCATCTCATTAGCGGTGCCATTAGAAAATTATTTGGCACCGCTTCAGCAGTTTGTGCAGCCAACTTTGGTCCACACATCCGAGCAGCCAAGTAGTAAAATACTAAATCTTTATGGCACGAAGGAACTGTGCATCGAAGCAACTAGGTGCTCCGGAGTCCGGTCCACGATTTTTTCCATTGCATCGGCTCACGGTGCAGGCACCGATCTGAGATGTAGCAACAGTTGTCTTTACACCAGTTTTGACATACATAGTGGACGGCCTTAGTGCTATTAGTTCTATGTTACTAAATTTGTGCATGTACACACTTGTTAGTATCAATTTGCTATCATCCAAACACTGTCACTATGATGTTGCAGTTATATTTACCTTTCTCATAAAATGTTCTATTTGTTATTTATTGTACATGAGTAAGAACTTGTAGCGTTGTTGTAGTTAATTATAGCTTCTGATGTTCCAGAATTTGGTTATTGTCTCAGTAGCAATTAATTCATTTGCACATTGATATTTTTGAGAAGATATGTCATAATTAACATGTTTCTTCAGCTTTTCGAAATAAGCATTGGTGATTTTTTATGTTGCTATAAACCCATTTCCCCTACAATTATTACTGATCTAGTTTTAAATATTATAGAATTTACGGAAGTGTTCTTACTTTGAGTGGTTTGATCAAGAGTGGCCACAGTTTTTGAAGATGCATGTGCCTAGCGAAGCTCTGGAGCATGTATGAGGAAGAGAACAGACGTAGGCTTAGAGAAAGTGTTGTCAACGCTGAAGAATATTTGAAGATGCGGGATAAAAAGAGGAAGGTGGAGAATGAGCTCAGATTTTTTAAATCAGACTTTGCTAAGATGGTGTTGGCGAAGGAGGAGGCACTTTCCCAGTTGGCGATGCAAAACAGGTTCTTCTTGAATCTGAAAGCAGAGGTGGATAAGATGAGCCTGGATGATCTCGATTAGGCAAATGAATATATTGTTCTTATGAAGTTGAACTAGCTATATGTTGTACTGTGTTGTTTTCATGTAGCTATCGTACTATGATGTTATAATATATTTATGTGCCTGATATGAAATTGGCAAACAGTTGTTCGATATGAAATGTGAATGTGTGTAGTACTGGAATTATTAATTATAAACTAATAAACCTGCTAAATGCGTCATGGACCTTTGCAAACGGTTCTAGCAGTAAAATCACTTGTGATAGATAGCCCAACGCCACACAGTTTTCTTCATCAAATCGTGTGTGATGTAGTTGATAAAAGCAAATAGTTAACCAAGGCAGAGCATGTTGATAGTTACACCTTTCACACACGAGCCTACACATAAAACTGTGTGGGATGTACGTATGAACGGAAACGTTTTCCCTGGATTGACAGTGTGGGATGTACATAAGAACGAAAACGTTTTCCCTGGATTGACTGTGTGGGATGTACATAAGAACGAAAACATATTCCTTGGATTGAATGTATGTGATATACATACCTACGGAAATGTTTTTCTGGGATTCACCGTGTGGGATGTACATACCTACGGAAATGATTGGGTTTCGATGCCTCGCCCGATCGCACATGAGCTCATTTGGTGTCCCAGGAGGGCCTATCCCCGACGATTTTTGGGTCGTGTGGGAAGGACCCCCCTATCGCCCACACTCACTTGGCGACGGTTCCAAATGCCGTCGCAGAAAGGGTTTAAAAACCGTTTGTATATCACCAACGCGTACGAGTGAGAGACCATCTTCATCCTACGCCTGCCACAGATTGATAAATCTTAGGTCATCCAATTGAGAGAAATTTGCTACTGTCCTACAAAACTCTGTGCTTGGAGACCCAACACGAGTCTACAAGAATAAGTTGTGTAGTAGACATCAGTTTATCTATGTGAACCTTAGAGATCGCCATGAACTTTGCTTCATCTACTTCATCAGGGAGCTCCTCCTAGATTTAAGATCATCTTCCTCCCTTTCATGGAGGTCCAGCTTGCCAATCAGTACATCCACACCCCGACCCCGGTGCCGCTGTAGCGCTGTTTGCTGATGACCAAGACCTAGACAACGCCATCATTAAGTACCACACCCACTTCTGACCTAGGTCCAAGGTCGGGCAGATAGGCAGCTATCCCCTTCATCAGCCCGAGACCAACCGCAGGGAGGGTAGATCACCAAGGCATCGCTCAAGATTGCGAGGAAATCCAAAACCCTAGATGTCCCCACCAGGGGAATAGAGAACCATAGACGTCACCGCCAGGGGAATAGATAGGTATGGTGCTTTCTCACAAGATTGGTCTCTTACAAACTCCCCTTTAATACCATGGTGTAAAAATCCCTTTAATACTAGACATAAAAAAACATTTTAGGCCTCCTTTGGTTTGTAGGGATCTTGTAGAAATTTCATAGGATATGACTTTCAAAGGAAAAAAAATCCTATGGAGCCCTTTGTTTTGTAGGAACGGGTTCCTATTTTTATATGGGATAGGATCCAATCCTTCACATTTCAAAGGAAAGAAACCAGTAGCCTAGACTTAGTGGAAAAAAAAATCCTATTCAAGGCATCAAATGGCATCTCTTTGGCTGCAGCGGTGTGTTTGGTTTCTACCTGGAAACTGCTTTGTCCTTTTGTGATTAGAATACTTTATTCAAACAGTAGATTATATCTCATGTGTCCTTAATCAGTGCCAGGCGAGTCTGCGACGCGTCCAGGCGAAGGAAACCAGACGCCTGGACCGGGCTAATCACTTTGCCTGGACGTTTTCTTTTCTTTTTATTTTCACCAGGCTAATCACACAACGAGACCAGACAGGTATATTAATTTTCAAGCACAAACCAAACAACTACGAGCGTGTTGGCAGCCGTAGCAGTCGCGCCTGGCTAGCTCAAGCCTAGCTCACATGAGGCTGGTTAGCAAATGCAACCTCTAAACCAACATGTGCAACCAGTTTGGTTGCCCGCATTTAGTTCTTACGCATTAGGGGATAGCTTAGTGCATGGTGTTTGGTTGCTTGCGTTGTCTGAACTCACACATAAGCATGTTGTTTGTTTGCATGCAACGCCTGTTGTCTGATAACCTCTTCGGTGGTGTGGTGAGGTTACCAGCACATAGCGGCATGAGGAAAAAGACACACAACCAAACATAGTAGTAAGCAGTTATAAATATTTTGCCACACATAAACAAATTAGTTCAAACGCAAAAACAGATCGATATTAAACTAAAGCAGTTGGAGCATATGATGAGTTGTCCTAGGCGATCACGACGAAGGCGTCGTCGTGCCTCCCGCACCTGGTCACCACTTCAATGCCATCATCATTGAAGACGATGACCTTTAACATGTCGGGAGCCAGCAGCTTGAAGGTCACCATGTAGCCTATCTTGATCTAACAAACGATAGTGAAGGTTGCCCAACCCTGGTCGAGGGTGACCCTGCTATTCAATAGTCGGGCAATGACCCTCCAGGAGCAGTGGGTGTTCGTCTTCAGCTTGAACTCCTATGGCACGGACGGGAGCTGCTTCGTAAAGTTCAGTGTCATAGGTATGGCCTTCTATTTGGGGGCCATAATCACCTTGTAGAAGGTGGTTGGCCCTCCCACCTCATGGTAGTGCCCGTAGTTCTGGCGCTTGCCGCTTGGGGGCTCCTCCGACACGTCGTCGTCCGTGGTCGGGCTCTGGATGGGCGTCACCTCTGAGGGCGGCACCACGTCCTTGCCCTTGTCCTGTTCTTTTGATGCCACCACCTTTTTTCCCTTGTTCCACGTCCTTGACCTTGTCCTGTTCCTTTGATGCCACCACCTGTTTTCCACGCGGATCTGGTTAGATCTTATGCGGGCAACCAAACGCTCCCTAGGCCAACTTCAGGCAGTATCCCGGCACTATCCAGGAGTGTGGACACAAACCAAAGAAGACCTTGCCTATCGTTTGCCCCACTTGTCATCCTCGGTGTTAGAATTGTATCGAATATTATTGTACAAGTTAGGTTACAGTTGCATTTGAAGTCGTACGGTGTAGACAGGATATGGAGTCGTGTCCTAATAGGACACTTCTATCCTAGGCCTCTCATATATAGTAGGGGTAGACACACGATGTAACATATGCCAACATAATAGCGATGTCTGGCGGGGAGCCGGCGGCGTGTAGAATGCTGACGGGGTTGCGATATTGTAGCGGTGTCATGGGGAGGAGCGCCTGTAGTCAGGCCCCGGGGACGTAGCCATGATGGTGAACCTCGTTAACAAATCTTGATGTTATGCTTGTGTGATTGCTTGGTCCTCGGTAGATTAACGGTGCGCCTCGGATTTATTCTAACAAATGGTATCATGAGCAAGGTTCGAAGAGGTTGCGGTTCCGTCGATCTAGAGGAAGGAGAACACGAAGCTATCGGCAAAATCTAGCGACGTGCAAGGATTAATCGGAATCGGCGGCGTGTGGTCGCATGGATCGACCGGTTTGCTCGAAGCGGAAGGATTTGCGACGGCGTGCGTCGTGTTTGGGTTGAAAACAATCAGAGAAGTTTTCGGCGAGTTCGTTCAGCGGCAGATTCGATCCAGGAGGCGGCGGCTAGGGCACGGAGCGGCGGCTAGGGCAGGGTTACAGGAGGCAGCGTCCAGGCGGCGCGGTTAGTTGGCGCCCAGGGCCCATGTCGCGTGCGTGAGACTGCTGCTCTGATGCGCTGAGGCCCAAGGCGGCCCAGTGGTGGTCCGATCTACTGGCAGCAAGCCGAAACGTGTTTATGGCCCAGGCGGGGCTGGTTGTCGCGATGCGTGGCGGAAAGCTGGAGGCAAAGGCGCGCGTGTTGGTACCGTGTAGTGGCTAGGGCAGATTGAGATTTGTTTAAAGAAAAATAGATGGCACAAGGACCGAACCAGAGGAAGTCAAACCGTGACATGGCTTGCTATCAAGTGTGAGAAAACAAAAAATCTGAAGCTACGTATGGTACATGCACATAGACAAGCTCCAGGGGACTAATTTTGTGGATTTCTCTGTTGGTACACAATTTGTGTATGGATGGAAATGGTCTCGGTTATAGCTCGAGGAGTCTGGAGTGTGCCATGACAGGGATCATGCATACAAGGCGTCAAGTAATGTACGGAGATGTGCGGGCGGACACGACGCAGGGTGGAGCATGGTTGTAGTCGTATAATTTCGGCTGGGTCGGACTGGATAGTCTGATGGACCGACATGGATATTGGTCAAAGCAGAAGATGGCGGTGATTTCGGCGACGACGGCATAGGAGCGTGATGCTGATGGTGACCGACTTCTGGGGCGTGGAAACATGTGGTGCAGGGCTGAGGGTTTGTGCGGCTTTGACATACTATGGCGCAGGGTTGATTCAAGGCAGTGTACACATGAGAGAGCTTGAAGTCGACGGAGCGCGGGGTAGAAAAGGCGCAGCTACATGGAGTCATGTTGAAGGTGGTGCTGGAGTCTGATGGATGACTTCACTCTATGCTGATGGAGGGGCTACGGCGTAAGAATTCAGAGAGTCGAAGCCTATTTCAGCGGGATAGCGAGAGACACGTGGATCGGACTGGGTACCAGTGATCTGATGGAGACGTGATACTCGGCATCGGTCGGTGATGATCGGTGGTTCTCTGCAGTGGGGGTTGAGGCGGTGTGGGCTAGCTACCCGGGAGACTCGACCAGGACAGCAGAGGCTCGACGCGGTGATAGCGGCGAGGCGTGCGGTAAGCACGGGACACAGCGACAGGCTCAAGGCACTTAGAGGTCAGATATGTTGTCAGACAAAGTGTGTAGGGGTGCTGAAGCAGTGTTGACGAGTACCGGATTCAAGTTGGTGACTGGGTCTATCAGTGACGGTTGATGGACAAGAGTTGACCATGGTGAATCTGAGAAAGTGGTGGAGAGTCTGAAATTGTCAAAAGCTAAAGAGTACATGGCCGTATATTCTGTGGTGTTCAGTGCACATGGAAAAGTGTGGATGACGGGTACAGAAGAAGGTGGAGTGCTATAGCCGTGGGACATATCAGAGACTATCCGGGAAAAAGGGTGAGACAACTGCGAATTTGACTCAGGGTGACACAAGACGACAGTGAAATTCCTTCAAGTTTCAGACATGCGGTCAAGAAAGAGCAGTGATGTTGAGTTCAGGTAACTCTTATGTGTGACACCCAATATGTGAGTTGTTCACTTTCACGCAGGTTAGTGATCGGTGTGTGATGGCGTTGGATGAATACTCTGAAAGTTGGGAGCACGGACTAGAGTAACAAGGAACTTAATTTTGCTCGAGTGTTGACTGTGGTCAAGAAAATGAGGGAGTACAAGTTGCAGGTGGAGTCACGTGGAGTCTGGGAGTAGCAGCGATGCTCATGGCGTATCTCAAGTCCAATGTACATGGAGGTTCGACGCATGGATGAATTCAAGGTGGTGAAGAATATTCGCCAAGATGGAGTTTGTTAGAATTGTGTCGAATATTATTGTACAAGTTAGGTTACAGCTGGACTTGGAGTCGTACGGTGTGTAGACAGGATATGGAGTCGTGTCCTAATAGGACACTTGTATCATAGGCCTCTCATATATAGTAGGGGTAGACACACGATGTAACTTATGCCAACATAATAGCACGCATACGCGGGGGAGCCGGCGGCGTGCGCCGGCGCCCTGGCTGCCGGGGTTGCGGTATTGTAGCGGTGTCATGGGGAGGAGCGACCGTAGTCATGGGGAGGAGCGGTGTCATATAGATAGCTTATTTGCATTGTTCAAAAAACTTTGTAGTCTCAACGATGATGCATACATGTCAACTATGGGTGTTGGGTCCAACAATTCGCATTGGTCTCAAACCAATGCCATCCATTTCGAAGACCATGAATTTGAGGTGGACGAGGAGGGTGAGGGCATTGTCGACGCGCCTAAAGGAAGAGCGGGCAATTACACCACCAACGATGACAAGTTACTATGCCATACTTATTTGCAAGTGTCGAGGGATCCATCCATTGGAGGTGATCAAAGTAGAGACGCTTATTGTGGGCGAATGAAAGAACACTTTGATGCTCACAACATGAGTGGAATTGACCGCTTCGAGAGATCACTTCGGTCCCGATGGTCGACAATCAACTCGGATTGTCAAAAGTGAGGGCTGCACAGAAGGCAGTTGACAAGATTAACCCAAGTGGCACAAATGAGGATGATCGAGTAAGTGGCATCTCATATATGCTCATCATACTTGTTTTTGGTGACCGAAGTGCTAACTTGTTTTGTTTTTCTTGTAGTATGTAACGCCCCGGATTCGATGCGTCAGGTGTCCGCCAGTTATTTGTCGTCCTTGCCATGTCATGTGCTTACGTGTTGCAATTTGCCATGTCATCATCTGCATTTCATATCATGTCGTCATGGGCATCGCATTTGCATACGTGTTCGTCTCATGCATCCGAGCATTTTCCCCGTTGTCCGTTTTGCAATCCGGCACTCCTATGTTCCTCAAGGCCCCCTTTTGTCTCTCGTTGTGAGTGGGTGTTAAACTTTCTCGAATGGCCCGAGGTTTTCCAAGCGGCCTTGGTATACCACCGATGAGACCGCTGTCAAGTTTCGTGTCATTCGGAGGTCGTTTGATACTCCAACGGTTAACCGGGTAACCGCAAAAGCCCCCTTCTCTTTGCAGCCCAACACCCCTTTCGAGAGTGGCCCAAAACCCAGCAAACTCCCCTCTATGCTCTCGGTCGTTCGATCACGATCGTGTGGGTGAAAACCGCACCTCATTTGGACTCCCCTAGCTCCCTATACCTATAAATATGCACCTCCCCCCGAAATTCGCGGATGTATTCCCCCTAACCCTAGCAGTCTTCCTCCTCGCACCGCCGGACATGTCCATCCGCGCCGGACATGTCCGCCGGACACGTTGCCCGGCCCAATCAGGGCGTGCCACGTCGCTCCGCCGCCGCTCTCCTCCAACCCGCCGCCACGCCCGTCATCGGCCTCCGCCTCCCTCTCGCGCCGGCCAGCCAGCCTTCAGGCCTCCCGGCCGGGACGCCGCCCGCCGCCGCCATGGGCGCCCGACCCAGCTGCGGGTCCCTCCGCCGGGCGACCGCCGCCCGGCCGCTTCGTCGCCCGTGAGCCCGCCGCCCACCTCTTCTCCCACTCCTCTGCTCTCCCTCTCCCTCACCAGCTCTCTCTCTCTCTTCATGTGACCGCCGCCGCCCGGAGCTCCTCCCACCGGCGCCGTCTCCGGCCACCACCTCCCCTACTCCGGCGAGCCTCGGAAACCGCGCCGTCCGGATCTATCCCGAGGTTGACCACGAAATTCCACTGTCCCTGATATTTTGCATTTTTATGCCATGTTCATTGCATCATAACTTGCTGCATACTGCTCCGTTTCGTGCGTGTAATATATCAAATTGTCCGCCTCGACGAGTACTTCATTTAGTTCCATTGCATCATGTTAATTTGAGTTCATCTTTATGCCTGAATCTTTGTTGCAAAAGTGCTATATGATGTTAATCTGCTGGAACTGTTATAACTTGATGATTTGTCATTTTTGTTGCATTTGATGTGTGCATCTTATGAGCATCAGCTCTACATGTGTTTTGTGCTATGTCATGCCATATTCACAGTGGTGCCATCCATGGATTTTTGTGGGTCTTGTAGTGGGTGCATCGAGCTTGTTAAGTAGGGTACTTGCTGTTGCTGTTTTGCTAGGCTGATTCTGTTATATTATGATGCTATGTAAACCTGCTGATACAAGTCATTCTATGCATAATCTGGAGATGTTCACTAAGGATATTTTGTTATAAATGTCTTGATCTATCCATCCATGCCCTTTGTTGAAATTATAGTCTGATGTAACTTGTTGTAATCTTGCTCTCAAATTGCTAAATAATATTGCTGTCAGCCTGTTAACATTAAGTTCAATGTTGTCATGATTGTTGTTAGTGATCCATGCACTTTATGAACTTGCTCTTGCCATGATTAGCTTCATAAACATGTATTCTTACTGTGAGTTGCCTTGGCATGCCATGTATTGCTCTGTGGTGAGTGGTTTAAGCTCACCAACATGTCTACTTATTGTTGTTCCTGCCATGTATGAAGCTGTCATATCATTTGCCATGTTTACATGGGTGCCATCATATTTTCTGTGCCCTTTTGGCTGATGGTCAGTAAAGGACATTTGTTCTATGCATTCAGTATATTCGTGCCATGTCTTTGTTTGCCATGATAAGTTTCTGCAACATGTTGTTTGATAGCTCTAAACATTGCAACCTGATATTATTTCCTGATAAGTCTGAAACTGTTAGTATTTGCAATCTTTCCATGTCATTTTGAGCATGTTCTAGTGATTTCTGGAGATAGCTCAGTGTTCATGTTTTGTCTTGTTTTACCTGTACTTCATGCCCATGCCTTTTGTTTTCACGTTGAGATGTTATAGCATAGTGTTTTGATGCTTGCAATATGCCTAGTTGCTGTTTTGGACAGATTGTTGTCATGACTTGTATAGGGTGTGTGTTGAACCGTTGCTCCGTTTTGAGTGTGCTCTATATGAAACTTGCTTGATTTTGCATGTAGTTTCATATTATCATGTTGCATCCTTGTTTTGAGGTGTTTGCGTGATGTTTGGATGCATTTTGTATCAATGCCACGCTTATCTTGTTTTGCTCATATCTTCTAGGCCGTAGCTCCGAATTTAATGAACTTTATATGTAACTTGACTAGAATTTCGTATAGATCATCGTGGTGCATCTTAACTTGCTGTTTAACAACTTGAACATAAGGCTTATTCAGATCTGGACCAATTTTGAAATTTGCATATGAGGACTTACCTGAATTGTTCTATGTTGTTTAGGCCTCATTTAAACTTGCTTTGATGTGCTGCTCTTGTTTGCATCATCTCTTGCCATGAGTAGTTTCATGTAGCATTGCCATGCATCATACTTGTTTGAGTATCATGCCTTGTTCATGTGTGATGTGTTTACCTTGTTGTGTGCTTCTCTCGATAGTTCCTGCTTCGCTATGGCGTGAGGATTCGTTCGCTCACGCTTGGTTCGTCTTCGTGGCTTCATCTTATTCATGGACTCGTTCTTCTTCCTAGCGGGATTTCAGGCAAGATGACCGCTACCCTGGATCTCACTACTATCATTGCTATGCTAGTTGCTTCGTTCTATCGCTTTGCTGCGCTACCTATCTTTTGCTCTTCAAGCCTCCCAATTTGCCATGTCAGCCTCTAACCTTTTGCACCCTTCCTAGCAAACCATTGCTTGGCTATGTTACCGCTTTGCTCAGCCCCTCTTATAGCGTTGTTAGTTGCAGGTGAAGTTGAAAATTGCTCCATGATGGACAGGATTATGTTGGGATATCACAATATCTCTTACTTAATTAATGCATCTATATACTTGGTAAAGGGTGGAAGGCTTTACCTTATGCCTGGTGTTCTGTTCCACTCTTGCCGCCCTAGTTTCCATCATACCGGTGTTATGTACCTTGATTTTGCGTTCCTTACGCGGTTGGGTGATTTATGGGACCCCTTGACGGTTCGCTTTGAATAAAACTCCTCCAAAGAAGGCCAACCTTGGTTTTACCATTTGCCTCACCACCACCTACTTTTTTCCCTTGGGAGTAATTAACCCAAGGGTCATCTTTATTTTAGCCCCCCGGGCGGTGCTTCTCTAAGTCTTTGGTTCGAATCGAGTACTCATGGGCCACCTCGGGCAACTTGAGGGTTGGTTTTACTCGTAGCTAGTCTCATCCGGTGTTGCCCTGAGAACGAGATATGTGCAGCTCCTATCGGGATTTGTCGGCACATCGGGCGGCTTTGCCGGCCTTGTTTTATTACTGTCGAAATGTCTTGTAGCCGGGATTCCGAGACTGACCGGGTCTTCCCGGGGAGAAGAAATATCCTTCGTTGATCGCGAGAGCTTATCATGGGCTAAGTTGGGACACCCCTGCAGGGTTTGAACTTTCGAAAGCCGTGCCCGCGGTTATGTGGAGATGGGAATTTGTTAATATCCGGTTGTAGTAAACTTGAAGTAAACTCTTCTAAAATACACCAACCGTAAAGCGTGAATCGTGAGTGTCTCTTTTCGGGGTTGAACGAGAGGAGAACACGGTTTCTGGGTTATGTCTGACGTAAGTAGGAGTTCAGGATCACTTCTTGATCATTACTAGTTGACGACCTCTTGCTTTGCTTCTCTCCTCGCTCTTATTTGCGTATGTTAGCCACCATATATGCTTAGCCACTGCTGCAACCTCACCACTTTACCCCTTCCTTTCCCATTAAGCTTTGCTAGTCTTGATACCCATGGTAATGGGATTGCTTGAGTCCTCGTGGCTCATGATTACTACACCAACAACAGGTGTACAGGTTTCGCGATGATCATGACGCGAGAGCGATGTTTGCTTGTTTGGAGTTCTTCTTACGCTTCTTCTTCGATCAGGGATAGGTTCGGTCGGCACTGGGCTAGCGGTGGTGGATGTCGTTTGAGTTTCTGTTGTGTTTCATCCGTAGTCGGATGTTGATCTTATGGATGATGTATTGTTGTATTCGTGTGACATTGTATGCCTTATGTATGTATCCCCATCTATTATGTAATGTTGATGTAATGATATCCACCTTGCAAAAGCGTTTCAATATGCGGGTCTATCCTTGGTGGGACCTACGAGTTCCTTTTGGATAGGGTCGCATATTGGGCGTGACATAGTACAACATTGCACAAAACTTGTTCAAAGAAAAGACGAGGACAACCAAGAAGGGGAAGATCAAGAAAGGAAGGATCTTTACCTTGCCTCATTGCTATGAAGTGTTAAAGGATGATGAGAAATGGAAGAAGCGTGATGGTTTGGATGATTTGCATTTGAGCAACAAACGCAAGCGAACAATTGAGTTGAATGATGATGAGTAGGAGGATGATGCATCAAGTGATGACGGCAAGAGAAGCCCCACACCCAACTCGATTTCATACTCCAAGCCAAAACGACTGAATGGGTGCAAGAAAGACAAAACCGAAAAGAAGAAGAGGAAAGGAGATGATGAGCTCAAAAATGCTATGGAAGCTATTGTGAAGGCAAGAAAAGAAGCCAACGAGGTGAGGAAAATGGCAAGGAACCAAGATGCCGCGGCCGAGGAGAGGAGGTTGGCGGGCGAGGAGAGGAGGGTGGCCGACGAGGAGAGGAAAGTGGCATTGGAGGAGAGGAAGGTGGGCATGGAGGAGCGAGCTAAGTTGTTGGAATGAAAGAAGCACTTGTTCTTCTTGGACACATCTTTGTTCAATGATGCGCAAAAGGAATACGTCAACCTTGCACGTGAAGAAGTTTTGATCCAAAAAAGAGCCATGATCCGCATGAGTGGCGGTGGCCTTGGCGGCATGGGTGGCGGTGGCCTTGGCGCCATGGATGGCGGTGGCCTTGGCGCCACGGGAGGCATGGGTGGCTTCGGAGCCATGGGAGGCATGGGTGCACCTCCGGCCGCCATGGGAGGCATGGGTGCACCTCCGGCCGCCATGGGAGGCATGGGTGGCTTTGGAGCACCCTCCGACGCTATGGCCGCCATGGGAGGCATGCGTTTTGCTTCTCTCATGGGAGGCATGGGTGCACCTCCGGCCGCCATGGGTGGAATGTCTTTCGATGTGCCTCCTCACACACATTCCCATGAAGATGCCGTTGAAGATCTTGCCAACACCGTTGAGCTTCACGTGATGCGGTGCGTGATGAGTTTAGGGAGTAAGATTCATCTTCGGAGGCGGAAGAATCGTCTTCGGAAGATGAGGACGAAGACGAGGAAGATGATTGATGTGTCTTTCATTTATGTCTTGAACTTTAGTTTGCATTTTAACTTGGTTGGATGAACTTGTGGGCATGATTTTGCACTTGTGGGCATGAACTTTTATTCATCAACTTGTTTGTGTCAAATTTCACATGTTCATTGCATTTTGATGAATGTTTCAAACTCATTTTATGTCCAAAATATCATATATGTTAAAATGACCGATTTAGTCACAAGACGTTGTATTTTTTGTATTTCTTTGGGCTACGATTATAGCGGCCGTAAAATGCAAATCGAATCACTTGATTTTTTCTGTATTCTTTGGAAGCGTAGCATACATTATGTTCTTTGAAGCCGGCGGCAACCTAAACCAAAGCGGCAAGTGACAAACAGATTTTTGTGGCAAACACGGTATTGGAGATGCTCTAAACATAATAGCATAGACGTGGAGCCGGGCGTATGCCGTACGCGGCCGGGAATTCTGATATTAGAAGATGTCATGAAGAGGAGCGCCTGTAGTCAGGCTCCGAGAACATAGCCATGGTGATAAACTTCGTTAACAATTAACAAATCTTGATGTTATGCTTGTGTAATTGGTTGGTCGTCGGTAGATTGACGGTGCGCCTCGGATTTATTCTAACACTCGGTCGCCTCCCACTCCATTCCCCTTTGCTCCGCTCGCTCCAGTCGTCCGGCGCCGACACGCTGTTCCCTCGCCGTGCCGCCTCCATCTCCACCTCGACTGCGTGCGCTAGCCCGCCCGCACTTTCCACGACCCGGCTTGCCTTCGGAGCGAGGGGAGGGAAACGATGGTGGCCATCGCCGCGCTCGCGGACGGCAAGAGGCCCGTCGCTCCCTTCCATCTGCTCCTACCTCCTCTTCATCTCCTTCTCCCCGTTGAAGAAAATCTGAGGCGATTTAGTCGACATTAAATACCTGACGTGTTTAGTGATCTTGTTGCTGTGTGCAGGTGGGCGGGGATTTCTCAGACGGGGAAGCCCGGCGCGAAGGCTCCTAAACCCATCAACTTGCCGAACCAGAGGTAACATTTCTAACCCTAGCACTTGGCATGTGCTGGAGAAGCTCCTGATCGAGGCATTTGCTTCTGTCAAATATTTATCACTAGCTTCTTTCGTGTCTTGTGAAATTGATGTGCTGAGGGTCTGTTTGCCTAGGTTGGACAGCCATGGCCTCCGCAGTGACGAGATTGTTCCAAAGTAAGATTTCTCCCTGTGATAATTTTCTGGGTGCTGCTAGTATGGTTCTGGACGCGCACATATCTTTGAGGTATCTGGTTTATACAGTACTAGTTAAATAGAGAAAGGAAATTATGCCAAAAACATCACATGCTAGGTGCGTGTACCCCTTGGAGGATTGGATAATACAACTGTATGTTTGTCAAGTTTTTTTCTTCCATGTTAGTCAGTAAGTTTTGCTTCTCTGGTGAAACAATAGCCTGAAAGGGCATGTGACATGTGGATTCCTTCACTATACTGTCCAGGCAACCCTTGTTTACGCAAGCTGAGATGATGTTTCATTCTTGTTGCCGTCTGATGGAAATTTTGCATGGATGTTAGGGGCACGACCACTTGGGGCGGCAAATCAATGCTCCCAGCATCAAATGCATGGGCTTCACCTTTGCTTCTGAATCCCAAGAATGATAGAGCTTCTGGTTCACCTAGCCACATTGATGATCGTCCTTCTTCCCGAGGAAGCTCGACGTCATCATCATCAGTTGGAAGTGACTTCCTTGACTTACCATCGTATCGTTTGCCAATGGCCGTAAATTATCCTCTAAGCACAGAGACAAGATCAGGGAGCTTGCAAGTTTCTCATTTTCCAGATTCTTTCAGTAATGTTCTAAAAGCACCGTTGAAAGCTGTTGGCAGACGGGTATGCACCTCTACTATAAATCAAGTTGGCAATTTACTGAGGATTTTCTTATAGTAAATTTTGCCAATGTAGGCACCTACATCACAGGGGAAAGGGTTCAGCCTAAGTATGGATGATTTCCCAGTACTTGGCTCCAGAAACTCTGCGTCAAACAGTCAACAAGGTGGCAAAGTGCAACATTACATTTGGTTTTCACAAAGTCTGTTAAGTAGTTCATTTATTCACACTATATTGTATCTGAATGCATATTGTTGTTTGGCACCAAGTTATCTGGAACAGAATAGATATGCCAGTATTTTATTTGGTTGGACATCTCCATAAATTCTGTCTAAACTGATAGTTTCTGGGGCTAAAAGCTTTAACCGTTCTATATGGTTAATCAGTCACATTTGTTCTCCCTACTCATTATCTTTTCTGTTACAGGGCAAATTTCAGGAAGGTGGCCAACTATTGCTTCTGGTATTGTGGCAACACAAGATAAACAAGGAAAGAACCCGATAACTGGTATACACTCGCTTGATGAATGCTACGAGCTATCCCACTCTTTTGTATTCCATACCCCAAATATCATCATAGGATCATAGCAATCTGTGTTCAGTAAATGTAATTTCCTTTTAATATGATAGATATGCTCTAAGATATCCTTATTTGACAGGAACTGGTGAGGTAATTTTGTCTTGCAGTTATGAGCATGAAATTATCTCAAGAATGGACTATGTTTGCAAAGGAGACGATCCTATTCCTGCTGCAAAGTTGATAAGGGAGCTGAGCAGGCTCAACTGCATGATCCCCAAGTTCCTAATATATGTATACCTCCTCCATTGTTGGATTACTGGCATCGTCCTCCTGATCAGCCACCTGATGAAAATGGAAAATTGCATAGTGGAGAGGTGCCATATGGTCCGTACAAGCATGCTGACCCAACTGGCTTTGCTGTTGAATCTCTTGCTCATCGTGATCAGTTCGCGCTCAACGAGGAGGCACTAGCAAAGCAGGATACTGGACATGGTGGGTATTATCCAGACAAGAGGGATATATCTCATGCTCACATGCCTGCTGATTGTTGTGTCATAAATCAATCTTGCCATGTTCTTGGGAAGGTCAAGAATGGCCATGCAGATGTACTTGAGATCGAGAAGCAACCTATCATCAAGAAGGATGTGGCTCTATTAGAGAAAATCAAGTGTCTAAACAACAAAGCTAGAAATTTCCGTGCCCTTAACTTGTCCAATCTACCTTCATCTCTACTCAAGGACTCCAAGGTTAAACACCCAAAAATCATCCGTGTCGAGGAAGATCCTGTGACAAAATATGTTCCCTTCAGTGCTTCCACCAGTGAGACTGGTCCTGCCTTTGACAGGCTTAATTCTGTTTCTCAAAGCAGCAGTTCTGTGTCAACTAATCCATCAAATGGGCCTGATAAGGGTGTAACTGTTGTTTGTCTGTCAGAAAAACAAGTTACTGAATTCAGCCAAGCTGGAAAAGTTGGCAAATCTGCTGATCGCCATGCATATGGAAGAAGCGATATCTCAAGAAACATGCTTGATGGTTCTGCTCAGGACATGCCATCTCGTATTACTGGACATGGATGTGAAGAGCACTCCATGATTGACTCTTTGCGAGGAGTTCTTATGGTAGATGCTCAACAAGACCAACTTCTTTCTAGGAACACCTCTCAGCAGCCACATGTGACAGTCGCTGATAAGGAGCCAAATTGGCTTCATTGTGAAGACCAGGTATGTGGTTTTTGTCTCCTTAGGTATTGTCCTCTGATAAAATTGGAGTAGTTGCGATTTCTGTGATTTCTTACGGAAACTCATGAGTAATGAGATGCATAGAAAGATAAAAAAATGCAAAACATCCTTTTTCTTCTGTACCTGTACAATTTGATTGAAGTGTTCATACTAGGGTTAGCGGTAGGCAGGTGAGCGTCCAGGGAGGTTTGGACACTATGACTTATTCAGTGTGTATGTCACTTCTGCTGCACAAAATTTTCCATGGCATCTACCTGGCGACGGATGTCATGTTTCTTTATCGCATTAAGGTTTCATGTAGCGTTTGTTTCGTAAAACTTGGACCCGAGAACCCAATCCTGTAAACCTTGATATTAGAAATGTTTCTGCCACTCCTAAAGTCCTTCCAGTAATGCCCTTTACTCGATTAATTCATTTATCTCTATTAGACCTTGCAGTCTTGCTGATGTAGACACCTATCTTCCAAGAGTTACTCTCTGCCCCTGTACAGTGTGATTCTTTCATGTATGGTAATAGAGTTCCACAAATTTTGTTTAAGCACATCCTTTTTATTATAATGTCATTCCACTTCTATTACCTGCAGATGCTTTAATAGAGTGCCCAGCAAAGTGGCACACACACACAGAAATGAAATGTTTATAATTGGCAAGCAAATACTGCAATAATGTTGCTAAGAGTTTCTTGTGCCATGGTTGTTGTTTAACTAGTGTTTTTCTGGTGCATTCAGCATTCCAGAATGAGATATTTGTCTGCTCAAGCTGCGAAACAACTACAGGACGCGGAGAAGTGGATTAGTCAACAAAATACAAATGCTATTGCAAAACTGGAAGAATTGAGGAGGTATCAATCAATACAGAGTCAGAAGTCCAATGATGCACCCCCAGACGCAGATATGTACTGCAAGCCAAGAACGCGAGATGATGTGACTGCTAAATGTGCTAGTTCAGTGGCAGATACATGTTGTATTGTCTCTGCTGATGGTCATAATGCGCCTCAGCCAGTAGCTGGAGTCAAGATTAGTGAAGTTTCTATTGGTTCCAGTGCAGCATCAAATACTTCAGGTGTTGGTAAAGGTTATAATTTCAGGTCTTCAGCCAAGAGCACACAGGTTAACATGATGGAACACATTTCCCTCAACTCACTGTCACATGACAACAGTACTCCAGAACACTGGCCAATGGAGCACAGGCAAATGCATTTTGGTTCATGGGAGAGAAATATAACAGATAGGGAGAAACCTGCAGACACGAAGGGTGCTGAAGCTAAAAATCATGACGACCTCTTGATCAGAAACAAGAGCAGCAGGAGGAACTTTAATTCAGTTAGGCCTGCAGCGCCACCTGTGTTTAATGAGAAGAATTCTACAGAAGTCCTGAGTATGCAGAAAACCCATGTTCCATGTATTGCCATTAATAGTTCTATAATTCCTGCCAAGGTTACTTCTGTTACAGGTCTTATTGTGGGTAATATAATGCTTGATGATGTTCCACTTGCATCAGTAAACCGGGAGTGGGCAGTACCGGCCAAGGAAGTACATGATACAGCTAGTAGCCTCTCAGGGCCTCGGCAGGTCAAGAAATCAGAAAAGAACCAGCATGGTCTACTGCCTGTCGAGACTCCAATTTCAAATGATAGTGTCATGTGCAAACCGATTAAACAGGCAGGGAGGAAAGAAGAGCATGCAGAAGGAGGTCCGAATGGTATGGCTGTAGTTGATGGACTTGCTTTGGTGGTGAAAAATCTCGCAAAACCGGCAGAGTACTTCAATGTGGCAGATGTTATACAGGAGTCATCTGACCAGTGGCAGCAAGGAGATGTCCAATTTGAGTCCAAGGCCCATGGTGGTACCGAAGACCGTTCAAAACTAACTGAAATGGTGTCCTTGCCTGACAATACTTGGGAAAAGCATCCGGCGACTGACAGTCCAAGGCGCTACCATGTTGAGGCCCAAAGGAATGTGGGGATTCGCTATGGTTACAGGGAGAGGGCAGGCAGGGGACGCTTCTTCCACGAATCACCAGCTCCGTCTAGGGCTCGCTGGGTGCCTAAATACATCTCCCATCCTCAGAGCGATGCACAATATGATGGGGTCTCTGAATGGCTGCAGGATTCCCACCAATTCTTATTGGACATGGACAACGCACAGGGATTGGACAGCAAACCGACTCAGATAGCTGACGGAGATGCTGGAATGGATCTGCAGGGTGGAGAAGGCAATGTAGGCATGAGCTTCGTAGATGAAAACCCCTTGATATGGAACGAAACAGAGTGGGAGTATCAGCCTCTCTTTCCAGCGCCACATCGCCTTGGCCAACAACACGGTGACTCGAGTGATGATGGTCAAAGGGGTTGAGGCAGACACTCTGAGTACCGCCAACAACACGGTGACGCGAGTGATGATGGTCAGAGGGGTAGAGGCAGACGCTCCGAGTACCACTATCCGGAGCCGGTAAGATCTCGTGATACTACACCTGACATCCAGTGGAACCCCGGCGGTGCTGACAATCATCAGTATCCGGCCTATTCAAGACCGGGAATGCACACGGAGCGCAGGTACTATATTTGAAGGTCGCTGTTGGGTAGCTGTGCTCCATACAATCATCACCAATCCAGTCCTGTAACCAATCCCATGAATGTTCGTGTGAGTTGCTGAAGCGTAGATAGCCTTCTGTCAGCTCTGTTTCTTTCTTTCTTTCTTCTCTGGGCTTGCGATGATCTATTTACTTGTAAGATGCTGGTCCTGTTTATCTTATGGAGACCTTTATCTTGTAAGTTTTATCTGAAGAATATTCTACTTCTGATGGCCGAATTCTGCACGGATCGCTGTTTGGGTGTCACGAGAAACTTATCTGATTGATTTGTCCAGTTAGCAGTTTTTTTTTCTCTTTCTTGGGTGTATCGCTTTTGTTCTTCTCCTCTGTTTCCCTTGCGCGTGCTATGCGCCGGCCGGCTTTCGGCCGGTCCACCTCCAGCCGTTTGATTCAACAGCCACCAGCCGTGCGATCATCTTCTTTCCCTAACCCTCGCACGCACACCAGTACCTACCCCGGTGACTGGACGTTAGGCAACAGATCCGCTCGATCTACTCTTTCCGTTCCGCGCGTGATCTTCTCCTGCTTCCTTTTTATTTTCTGAAAAAAACGTGATAAAAATATTATGGGAGGTGGGAGTCGAACTCACTGCCTCTTCGCCCATCATCACTTGTCATATCTACATGGTCTTGTTTTGACTTATGATTACAAAGAAGATCGTCCATCATCACTTGTCATATCTACATGGTCTTGTTTTGACTTGTGATTACAAAGAAGATCGATAAAAATTTATACTGGTATATACACGACTAGAAAAACAAGCCATTTTCCTTTCTTTCTTTTTACCAATTTTTCTTCCCTTTTGTATACAGTAATTCATGCATGATAGACCTGATAACTCACGCACCACTGTAACTTTTTGACCCTAGGTAAAAAATTGTTGTAATATACCCCGATAGCTTATCTGTAAAAGAGTGTGGTAATTATATGTCATGAACCTGGTAACTCATTCACAAACACCGTGGTATCTATTGACCCGAAGAAAAAAATGTTGTTGTAACACATCCCGATAACTTATCTGTAAAAATAGCATGGTAATTTATATGCTATGAATCAGATAACTCACATACCAACACTGTGGTAATATTTTTTACCATAGGATTTTTTTATAACACACCCCAATAACTCTCTATAAAGAGCATGGTAATATATACGCCACGAACCTGATAACTCACTCACAAATACTGTGATAACTTTGGGCCCAGAGGAAAAGGTTGTTGTAACACACCCCGATAACTTTTTCGTTGACGTCTGGAAAATAGCTTTTTGTTGACAATAATAAAAAACCATGAATTGAGAAAAAAAGTATCCTACATGGGATTCAAACCTGCATCAGGTAGCAAGGACACACGTAGTACCAAGACCAACAACCATTACACCAACCTACACTATTGTTTAATACTTGAAAACAAAATCTTTTAAAACCATTTCTCACCATTGTCAGATGACAAAACGAAGGTATTTTCCTCAATTTTTTCCACTGCATAAATGGTGATGTACTATACGTGTGAATGTATAGAGGGGCTCCTCTATGACTTTTTATCAGGGTCAGGTACATAAGTTATTAGGTCTGTGATGTGTGAGTTATCATGCTATTCACACAAAAGTTACCAAAAGGATGTTTTATCAACCCTCCGCACCCCCACCCCCATCGCCAAAGTTATCAGAACCGGGGTACATAAGTTATTAGGTCTACGATGTGTGAGTTACCATGCTATTGACACAAAAGCTACCGAGGGGATATTTCATCAACTCCCCCCCTCGTTGCCAAAGTTACCAGGATGGGGTGCATAAGTTATTAGGTCTGCGATGTGTAAGTTACCATACTATTAATACAAGAAGTTACCGAATGTATGTTTACACAAGTTTTTATTTGGGTCAAGAAAGATACCATGATATTTGTACATAAGCTATCAGGTCTACGATGTGTGAGTTATCATGCTATTGACACAAAAGCTATCGAGGGGATATTTCATCAACTCCCCCCACCCCTCGTTGCCAAAGTTACCAGGATAGGGTGCATAAGTTATCAGGTCTGTGCTGTGTGAGTTACCATGCTATTCACACAAAAGTTCATCAACTCCCTCCTCCCCCGGTCGCCAAACTTACCAGGACAAGGGTACATAAGTTATCGGGTCTGCAATGTGTGAGTTATCGTGGTATTCATAGAAAAGTTACCGGGGGATATAACTCCTCAAAAGGAAAAAAAAGAAAAAGGAAGCAACAAGGAATGGTCAAATAGTATGACGTGCATTCTTTTGCACAAAAAATAGTCCAGCTGAGCTGGTTAGTGTGTTTTTCACATTAGCTGCTTGCCGTGGGTTCAAATCCCATATTCAACATCATTTTTTCACTAAAAATGTAACCAGGGCGTGCCAATAGATCTAGCACCAAAAAAAATAACAGATCTAATCCAGAGAAAAATCGCGGCAGTCAAGGCCATAGTCTCCGGATTCTTCCCACTAAATTCGCCATCAAGTTAGCAAGTCAATCACATTTTAAATCTTGAAAACAGAGCCACTAGTAATACATTCATAGTCTAGGCGCTTTTGACAACAACAAACTCTGGGTGTGTTGGTTACTATGGTGGTGCACCTGCTGAAGGAAATATGCCCTAGAGGCAATAATAAAGTTATTATTTATTTCCTTATATCATGATAAATGTTTATTATTCATGCCAGAATTGTATTAACCGAAAACATAATACATGTGTGAATACATAGACAAACAGAGTGTCACTAGTATGCCTCTACTTGACTAGCTCGTTAATCAAAGATGGTTATATTTCTTAACCATAGACATGAGTTGTCATTTGATTAACGGGATCACATCATTAGGAGAATGATGTGATTGACTTGACCCATTCCGTTAGCTTAGTATTTGATCGTTTAGTATCTTGCTATTGCTTTCTTCATGACTTATACATGTTCCTATGACTATGAGATTATCCAACTCCCCCATCGGAGGAACACTTTGTGTGCTACCAAAAGTCACAACGAATCGGGTGATTATAAAGGTGCTCTACAGGTGTCTCCGAAGGTACTTGTTGGGTTGGCGTATTTCGAGATTAGGATTTGTCACTCCGATTGTCGGAGAGATATCTCTGGGCCCACTCGGTAATGCACATCACTATAAGCCTTGCAAGCATTGCAACTAATGAGTTAGTTGCGGAATGATGTATTACGAAACGAGTAAAGAGACTTGCAGGTAACGAGATTGAACTAGGTATTGAGATACCGACGATCGAATCTCGGGCAAGTAACATACCGATGACAAAGGGAACAACGTATGTTGTTATGCGGTTTGACCGATAAAGATCTTCGTAGAATATGTGGGAGCCAATATGAGCATTCAGGTTCCGCTATTGGTTATTGACCGGAGGCGTGTCTCAGTCATGTCTACATAGTTCTCGAACCCGTAGGGTCCGCACGCTTAAAGTTCGATGACGGTTATATTATGAGTTTATGTGTTTTGATGTACCGAAGGTAGTTCCGAGTCCCGGATGAGATCGGGGACATGACGAGGAGTCTCGAAATGGCCGAGACGTAAAGATCGATATATTGGACGACTATATTCGGACGTCGGAAAGATTCCGAGTGATTCGAGTATTTTTCGGAGTACCAGGGAGTTACGGGAATACGGGAAAGAAGTATTGGGCCTTAATGGGCCTTAGTAGGAAGGAGAGGCAGCAGCCAGGAGGTGGCGCGCGCCCCTCCCAAGCCCAGTCCGAATTGGACAAGGGGTTTGGGGCGCGGCCCCCCTCTCCCTTCCTTCTCCTCTTCCCCCTTTCCCCCCTTCTCCTAGTTGGACTAGGAAAGGAGGAAACCTACTCCAACTAGGAGTAGGAATCCTACTTCCTTGGCGCGCCCCTCCTAGGGCCGACCTCCTCCTCCCTTGCTCCTTTATATACGGGGGCAGGGGCACCCCACAGACACAACAATTGATCGTTTGATCTTTTAGCCGTGTGCGGTGCCCTCTTTTACCATAGTCCACCTTGATAATATTGTAGCGGTGCTTAGGCGAAGCCCTGCGTCGGTAGAACATCATCATCGTCACCACACCGTCGTGCTGACGGAACTCTCCCTCAACACTCGGCTGGATCAGAGTTCGAGGGACGTCATCGGGCTGAACGTGTGCTGAACTCGGAGGTGCCGTGCTTTCGGTACTTGATCGGTCGGATCGTGAAGACGTACGACTACATCAACTGCGTTATGCTAACGCTTCCGCTTTCGGTCTACGAGGATACGTGGACAACACTCTCCCCTCTCGTTGCTATGCATCACCATGATCTTGCGTGTGTGTAGGAATTTTGAAATTATTACGTTCCCCAACAGTGGCATCCGAGCCAGGTTTTATGCGTAGATGTCATATGCACGAGTAGAACACAAGTGAGTTGTGGGCGATATAAGTCATACTGCTTAGCAGCATGTCATACTTTGGTTCAGCGGTATTGTTGGATGAAGCGGCCCGGACCGACATTACGCCAGACGCCACGCGAGACTGGTTCTACCGACGTGCTTTGCACACAGGTGGCTGGCGGGTGTCAGTTTCTCCAACTTTAGTTGAACCGAGTGTGACTACGCCCGGTACTTGCGAAGGTTAAAACAACACCAACTTGACAAACTATCGTTGTGGTTTTTGATGCGTAGGTAAGAACGGTTCTTGCTAAGCCCATAGCAGCCACGTAAAACTTGCAACAACAAAGTAGAGGACGTCTAACTTGTTTTTGCAGGACATGTTGTGATGTGATATGGTCAAGGCGTGATGAGATATAATTTGTTGTATGTGATGATCATGTTTTGTTGAAGTTATCGGCAACTGGCATAAACCTTATGGTTGTCTCTTTATTGCATAAGATGCAAGCGCTAAATAATTGCTTTACTTTACGCTATGCGATAGCAATAGTTGGCGAGACGACCATGTGACGACACATTGATATAGATCAAGATGATGGAGATCATAGTGTCATGCCGGTGACGATGAAGATCATGACGATGTTTTGGAGATGGAGATCAAAGGCACAAGATGATGATGGCCATATCATGTCACATATTTTGATTGCATGTGATGTTTATCTTTTATACATCTTATTTTGCTTAGTTCGACGGTAGCTTTATAAGATGATCTCTCACTAAAGTTCAAGATAAAAGTGTTCTCCCTGATTATGCACCGTTGCCAAAGTTCATCGTGCCCAGACACCACGTGATGATCGACTGTGATAAGCTCTACGTCCATCTACAACGGGTGCAAGCCAGTTTTGCACACGCAGAATACTCAGGTTAAACTTGACGAGCCTAGCATATGCAGATATGGCCTCGGAACACTGAGACCGAAAGGTCGAGCGTGAATCATATAGTAGATATGATCAACATAGTGATGTTCACCATTGAAAACTACTCCATTTCACGTGATGGTCGGTTATGGTTTAGTTGATATGGATCACGTGATCACTTAGAGGATTAGAGGGATGTCTATTTAAGTGGGAGTTCTTAAGTAATATGATTAATTGAACTTTAATTTATCATGAACTTAGTCCTGTTAGTATTTGCATAACTATGTTGTAGATCAATAGCTCGCGATGTTGCTCCCCGTTTATTTTGATATGTTCCTAGAGAAAAACTATGTTGAAAAATGTTAGTAGCAATGATGCGGACTAGCTCTGTAATATGAGGTTTATCCTCATTGCTGCACAGAAGAATTATGTCCTTGATGCACCGCTAGGTGACAGACCTATTGCAGGAGCAGATGCAGACGTTATGAACGTTTTGACAAAAGCTCGGTATGATGACTAATTGATAGTTTAGTGCACCATCCTTAACGGCTTAGAATCGGGACTTCAAAGACGTTTTGAACGTCATGGACCATATGAGATGTTCCAGGAGTTGAAGTCAATCAAGCAAATACCCGAGTTGAGAGATATGAAGTCTCCAACAAGTTCTATAGCTAAAAGATGGAGGATAATAGCTCAAGCAGTGATCATATGCTCAGATTTTCTGGGTACTACAATCGCTTAAATCAAGTGAGAGTTAATCTTTCAGATAAAATAGTGATTGACATAATTCTTTAGTCACCATCACCAAGTTAGTAGAACTTTGTGATGAACTATAATATGCAAGGGATGACGAAAACAATTCCCAAGCTCTTCGCGATGCTAAAATCGGTGAAGGTAGAAATCAAGAAAAACATCAAGTGTTGATGGTTGAAAAGACCACTAGTTTCAAGAGAAAGGACAAAGGGAAGAAGGGGAACTTCAAGAAGAACGACAAGCAAGTTGCTGCTCAAGTGAAGAAGCCCAAGTCTAGACCTAAGCCTGAGACTAAGTGCTTCTACTGCAAAGGGACTGGTCACTGGAAGCGGAACTACCCCAAATAATTGGCGGATAAGAAGGATGGCAAACTGAACATAGGTATATTTGATATACATGCTATTGATGTGTATTTTACTAGTGTTTATAGCAACCCCTCAGTATTTGATACTAGTTCAGTTGCTAAGAGTAGTAACTCGAAATGGGAGTTGCAGAATGAACAGAAACTAGTTAAGGGTGAAGTGACGATGTGTGTTGGAAGTAGTTCCAAGATTGATATGATCATCATCGCACACTCCCTATTCTTTCGGGATTAGTGTTGAACCTAAATAAGTGTTATTTGGTGTTTGCGTTGAGCATGAATATGATTTGATTATGTTTATTGCAATACGGTTATTCATTTAAGTTAGAGAACAATTGTTGTTCGCTTACATGAAAAAAACCTTCTATGGTCATACACCCAACGAAAATGGTATGTTGGATCTCGATTGTATTGATACAAATAATCATAATATTGAAGCCAAAAGATGCAAAGATAATAATGAAATTGCAACTTATTTGTGTAATCGCCGTTTAAGTCATATTGGAGTAAAGCGCATGAAGAAACTCCATCTTGATGGGATTTTGGAATCACTTGATTATGAATCACTTGATGCTTGCGAACCATGCCTTATGGGCAAGATGACTAAGAATCCGTTCTCCGGAACAATGGAGCGAGCAACTGTCTTATTGGAAATAATACATACTGATGTATGCGATACGATGAGTATTGAGGCTCGCGGAGGGTATCGTTATTTTCTGACCTTCACAGATGATTTGAACAGATATGGGTATATCTACTTGATGAAACATAAGTCTGAAACATTTGAAAAGTTCAAAGAATTTCAGAGTGAAGTGGAAAATCATCGTGACAAGAAAATAAGGTTTCTACGATCTGATCGCGGAGATAAATATTTGAGTTACGAGTTTGGTCTTCAATTAAAACAATGCGGAATAGTTTCGCAACTCACGCCACCTGGAACACCACAACGTAATGGTGTGTCCGAACATCGTAACCGCACTTTATTGGATATAGTGCGATCTATGATGTATCTTACCGATTTACCACTATCGTTTTGGGGTTATGCATTAGAGACAGATGTATTCACGTTAAATAGGGCACCATCTAAATCCGTTGAGACGGCGCCTTATGAACTATGGTTTGGCAAGAAACCAAAGTTGTCGTTTCTTAAAGTTTGGGGTTGCGATGCTTATGTGAAAAAGTTTCATCCTGATAAGCTCAAACCCAAATCGGAAAACTTGTGTCTTCATAGGATACTCAAAGGAGACTGTTGGGTACACCTTCTATCACAGATCCGAAGGCAAGACATTCGTTGCTAAGAATGGATCATTTCTAGATAAGGAGTTTCTCTCGAAAGAAGTGAGTGGGAGGAAAGTAGAACTTGATGATGTAACTGTACCTGCTCCCTTATTGGAAAGTAGTTCATCACAGAAACCGGTTTCTGTGACATCCACACCAATTAGTGAGGAAGCTAATGATGATGATCATGTAACTTCAGATCAAGTTACTACCGAACCTCGTAGGTCAACCAGAGTGAGATCCGCACCAGAGTGGTACGGTAATCCTATTATGGAAGTTATGTTACTAGACCATGACGAACCTACGAACTATGAAGAAGCGATGGTGAGCCCAGATTCCGCGAAATGGCTTCAGGCCATGAAATCTGAGATGAGATCCATGTATGAGAACAAAGTGTGGACTTTGGTTGACTTGCCCGATGATCGGCAAGCTATTGAGATTAAATGGATCTTCAAGAGGAAGACGGACGCTGATAGTAGTGTTACTATCTACAAAGCTAGAATTGTCGCAAAAAGGTTTTCGACAAGTTCAAGGTGTTGACTACGATGAGAGTTTCTCACTCGTATCTATGCTTAAGTCCGTCCGAATCATATTAGCAATTGCCACATTTTATGAAATCTGGCAAATGGATAAACAAAACTACATTCCTTAATGAATTTATTAAAGAAGAGTTGTATATGATGCAACCAGAAGGTTTTGTCAATCCTAAAGGTGCTAACAAAATATGCAAGCTCCAGCGATCCATCTATGGACTGGTGCAAGTATCTTGGAGTTGGAATATACGCTTTGATGAGTTGATCAAAGCATATAGTTTTATACAGACTTGCGCTGAAGCCTGTATTTATAAGAAAGTGAGTGGGAGCACTACAGCATTTCTGATAAATATATGTGAATGACATATTTTTGATCAGAAATAATGTAGAATTATTCTACAAAGCATAAAGGAGTATTTGAAAGGAGTTTTTCAAAGAAAGACCTCGGTGAAGCTTCTTACATATTGAGCATCAAGATCTATAGAGATAGATCAAGACGCTTGATAAGTTTTTTCAATGAGTACATACCTTGACAAGATTTTGAAGTAGTTCAAAATGGAACAGTCAAAGAAAGAGTTCTTGCATGTGTTACAAGCTGTGAAATTGAGTAAGACCACGGCAGAAGATAGAAAGAGAATGAAAGTCATTCCCTATGCCTCAGCCATAGGTTCTATAAAGTATGCCATGTTGTGTACCAGATCTATTGTATACCCTACACTGAGTTTGGCAAGGGAGTACAATAGTGATCTAGGAGTAGATCACTGGACAGCGGTCAAAAATTATCCTTAGTGGAATAAGGATATGTTTCTCGATTATGGAAGTGACAAAAGGTTCGTCATAAAGGGTTACGTCGATGCAAGTTTGACACTAATCTAGATGACTCTAAGTCTCGGTCTAGATACATATTGAAAGTGGGAGCAATTAGCTAGAGTAGCTCCGTGCAGAGCATTGTAGACATAGAAATTTGCAAAATACTTACGGATCTGAATGTGACAAACCCGTTGACTAAAATTATCTCACAGGCAAAACATGATCACACCTTAGTACTCTTTGGGTGTTAATCACATAGCGATGTGAACTAGATTACTGACTCTAGTAAACCCTTTGGGTGTTGGTCACATGTCGATGTGAACTATGGGTGTTAACCATATAAAGATGTGAACTATTGATGTTAAATCACATGGCGATGTGAACTAGATTATTGACTCTAGTGCAAGTGGGAGACTGAAGGAAATATGCCATAGAGGCAATAATAAAGTTATTATTTATTTCCTTTTATCATGATAAATGTTTACTATTCATGCTAGAATTGTATTAACCGAAAACAAAATACATGTGTGAATAAATAGACAAACAGAGTGTCACTAGTATGCCTCTAATTGACTAGCTCGTTAATCAAAGATGGTTATGTTTTCTAACCATAGACATGAGTTGTCATTTGATTAACGGGATCACATCATTAGGAGAATGATGTGATTGACTTGACCCATTCCGTTAGCTTAGTATTTGAATGTTTAGTATCTTGCTATTGCTTTCTTCATGACTTATACATGTTCCTATGACTATGAGATTATGCAACTCCTGTTTACCGGAGGAACACTTTGTGTGCTACCAAAAGTCACAACGTAACTGGGTGATTATAAAGGTGCTCTACAGGTGTCTCCGAAGGTACTTGTTGGGTTGGCGTATTTCGAGATTAGGATTTGTCACTCTGATTGTCGGAGAGATATCTCTGGGCCCACTCAGTAATGCACATCACTATAAGCCTTGCAAGCATTGCAACTAATGAGTTAGTTGCGGAATGATGTATTACGGAACGAGTAAAGAGACTTGCCGGTAACGAGATTGAACTAGGTATTGAGATACCGTCGATTGAATCTCGGGCAAGTAACGTACCGATGACAAATGGAACAAAGTATGTTGTTATGCGGTTTGACCGATAAAGATCTTCGTAGAATATGTGGGAGCCAATATGAGCATCCAGGTTCCGCTATTGGTTATTGACCGGAGGCGTGTCTCGGTCATGTCTACATAGTTCTCGAACCCGCAGGGTCCGCACGCTTAAAGTTCGATGATGGTTATATTATGAGTTTATGTGTTTTGATGTACCGAAGGTAGTTCAGAGTCCCGGATGAGAGCGGGGACATGACGAGGAGTCTCGAAAAGGTCGAGACGTAAAGATCGATATATTGGACGACTATATTCGGACATCGGAAAGGTTTCGAGTGATTCGGGTATTTTTCGGAGTACCGGGGAGTTACGGGAATACGGGAAAGAAGTATTGGGCCTTAATGAGCTTTAGTGGGAAGGAGAGGCAGCACCCAGGAGGTGGCGCGCGCCCCTCCCAAGCCCAGTCCGAATTGGACAAGGGGTTTGGGGCGCGGCCCCCCTCTCCCTTCCTTCTCCTCTTCCCCCCTTTCCCCCCTTCTCCTAGTTGGACTAGGAAAGGAGGAAACCTACTCCAACTAGGAGTAGGAATCCTACTCCCTTGGCGCGCCCCTCCTAGGGCCGACCTCCTCCTCCCTTGCTCCTTTATATACGGGGGCAGGGGGGCACCCCACAGACACAACAATTGATCGTTTGATCTTTTAGCCGCGTGCGGTGCCCCCTCCACCATAGTCAACCTTGATAATACTGTAGCGGTGCTTAGGCGAAGCCCTGCGTCGGTAGAACATCATCATCGTCACCACGCCGTCGTGCTGACGAAACTCTCCCTCAACACTCGGCTGGATCGGAGTTCGAGGAACGTCATCGGGCTGAACGTGTGCTGAACTCGGAGGTGCCGTGCGTTCGGTACTTGATCGGTCGGATCGTGAAGACGTACGACTACATCAACCGCGTTGTGCTAACGCTTCCGCTTTCGGTCTACGAGGGTACGTGGACAACACTCTCCCCTCTCGTTGCTATGCATCACCATGATCTTGCGTGTGCGTAGGAATTTTTTTTAAATTAATACGTTCCCCAACACCTGCAGGAGGTCGGGGGTTCGAATCCTGTCCTGGCCGCCCCACCTTTTCTTTTTCTCGCGGAGTTTCTGCACCGCATGATTAGGATCCGACGACGATGGGGTCGTACGTGCCTGTCGCTAACTGCCGTCGGCAAGAAAATAGCTTTTCCTTTTTTTAAAATAATAATAACAAAAATGCACAACAAAGTCCAGCTGTTTTCTAAAAAAAGAGGCTCGTGTCTCACAGAGATACCAAACTTCCTCTATAACATGAATAACAATGGCTGTTGGAGTGTTCACGGAAACACCAACACATGATGCAACAAAGAAAAACCAAGAAAAAACCAGGAGTTAGCTTCTAGTTCTTCTTGCCGCAGCCACCTCCTTCTGAAAAAGACCTAGCCGCCACCACCACCTCCGCCTCCTCCATAGATCGGTTCCCCCTCCTCCGGCCGGCCTTGCCGGTGTCGGGAGCGGTGGGGAATCCGATCTATGAGTGGAGTTCTTAATAATAGTAGTGTTTTCATTAGATTGATTTAGGGTTTTGGTAGTCGTCTTCTTCGTTGGAGATGGCATCATCTATAATAAATAATCTTCGTCCCTTCATTCGACAACGAGATCTTTTCCCGACGTCAATGGTGGTGTTGGAAGATTAAATTTGTCTAGGTATGGTTCTTCCGATCTTGCTTCGCTAGATTGGTTTTGGATTTTTTTTTCTCATGGTCGCCACGAGGAGGATTGTCCTCGCAATATCTGTCCCGACTGCTACGTCCTCGACAATGGTGATTCATACTCTCGGCTCCCAGCGACGTCGACCTGGTTGTTCGGTTTTTTGTCCCTGAAATACTAGTGTTGATACTCTTGCCGATGTTGGTTGATTACTTTAATGATGGCGTGCGTGCCTTAGCATTGCGACTCAAATTAAAACAATGGTAGAACCCTCGTTGGTATTCACAGGTCTGTGATTTGATACTTTTGTTATGTTCCAACGACTGCCTTCAAAAAAGTACAATATTGTGTCATGGAAGAAGGAAGAGTTTGAAGACTCGAAGATTTGCTCGTTTCTTTTAGACTTTATTTTGTAATCGCCATAGTCAACTCATGTATCTCTATCATATACAATTTGCTACTATAATATATCATGATATTGATTGTAAAAGAAAACATCAAGTTTTTTTACTAATATAGTGGTAGAGAAGGTTCAAATATATTTTATCATATATGTTAGACAATAACTAACAATAGGTGTGTTGGGAAGCGCCCTGGCTGTACACAGACGAGGTTGTGTGAAAAACAAGTGAGGTGACGTGCAGCTGGGGCGCGTGACCACATGATCAGAGATGGATGACATCCAATTCGTTCAGATCTGTTGCGAAAAAAATGTGGTTTCACAGTTAAATTTTCAATTATTAAATATCTATTTGAAATAAGTTTCGAATTGTATATTCTTTTGATGTACACTTATTGGTCAGAAAGATCACCTAAAAGTACACGTGTGCCTTACAACCTGAAAGAAAACAGTGCTCGTTTACAAAATATACTCCGCAAACATCCCTGTTGTAATGGTAGTACGATTACAATGTACTACTAGAAGAAAAGCAGCGCCATTGCCGCGGCCAGGGAAAAATTAACTTAAACTTGCATAACCACACATGATTATATGTTTCTTATCTATTGTCAATCTGACAATTGCATGCTTATTGTTCTGTCCTTGACAAGAATAGTAACATCTCGGTTGCAAGTGGGCTTTGCGTCATTGGGCAACAAGTCATCCAGTGGGATGAAAGATAAGGAGAACATGGCGTCCAATGCCAACGCAGTACTACCTCATTTCCGGTTTATAGGGCTCAATTCAAAAATCTCACTAACCAAGATAGATAATGAGCGGTGAAATAAGTTTTGTAGTAGTTTGCAAAAGAACTCAATTAATGCGCTTGTTTTCCTCAAAAAATTGTGTTTACAAATGCAATAATTGCAATGCATGCATGCATAAAGTACATGCATTGGTCAATTTTCTCTTAATATTTGCATGCAATGATTTAATGCACCTTAAAATCTGAACATGTGATGGGAAAACAACCAAATTGAGGGGGTGTTTGGTTGCAAGACTTTTTTTTAGTCCCATGGACTAAAGAAAAAAGACCCTTCAGTAGAATCTTTTTCTAGCCCCTAAAAAAAGTCCCTCCTGTTTGGTTACATAGGGACTAGAAGGAACTTTTTCTAGTCTAGTCCCTGTAACCAAACAGGACCTGAGACTTATAAAATGGGAAAACTAAAATTTTGATAAGCCCTATAAACCGGAAAAAAGGGAGTATCAGCCATCTGGATCGGATCTTCTAAACTCTTGCTAATATTTGTAATCATCTAGAGATTTGTTTTAAAAAAACAAAACTTTCATATATTTGTAATCTTAATTAATTGTGCACATGACTTGCACCTAGAAGGATAGGCGAGGAATCACTCTTGATCGTACATTTATCTATGAGAAAAATCTTGTTTGATCGTGGATTTTTTTGTTTCGGTATCTCTGGAATATGAGCGTGCGACTTGTTAAAAGCGCCCTTGCGCTGAAGATGAACAGGTTGAACGATCTGCCAAAGCTGTGAGACTTGATGTTTGCTAAATGATTCAATCTTCTCCTTGGAATAAAAAGAATTGCTGGTTGATATATCTCACAAAAGTATAAAATGAAGTTTATTATTATTATTCCATTCAATGATTTTGAGCCATACATCGATCTTGATTCATGTGAACATCCTTCATGTGAGGGAGCAACATCGCGAGCCACCCCAACTGACACACTCGTTGGATTGTAGCAGCAACAAGAGGCTAAATTTCGTGTTTTGACCATTTTCACGTATAAAATCAGGATCTGACCCTGGTATATTTTTTTCGACATTTGACCCTTTTGGCTACCGCCGGATGCCCCGGCGGTAGCTATCTACAGGCTACCGCCGTCCCCCCTGGCGGTAGGTTGCTTTGACGGCCGTGTGGCCGTTAACTGGTGCTGACGTGGCAAAGGGACCTACCGCCGCCCGCCTTGGCGGTAGGCAACACCCTACCGCCAAGGTCTCTGGCGATAGGGTCCTGGATAAGGTTTGGTGGGGTCCACTCACCACCCACCTACTCCACTCATCTTCTTCCTCCCCGAGCTCTCACTCTCTCCCCCTCTTCTCCCCCACCCAAGCACCCACTAGATCCCCCTCCATTGCTTGAGATTTGTCCTGTGGATCGAGGCTATTTGCATCACCCAAGGTACCTCCCCCATCCCCCCTTCATTTGGTTGGTTCAAATCATCTAGTTTTGTTGGAATCAACTAGTTTTGCAACCCTCCTAGTTCTTCCTCTAGTTTAGCATTTATTGTGCATTTATGGCACATTTATGGTGTATTTATGGTTGACCTAAGTAATATGTGTCACTCTTTGTTGTGGCAAGCTAGCTTAAGTGTTAGGGTTTGGGGTTTAGTTAGGTTAGGGTTAGGGTTAGGGTTAGTGCTATGATTAAGGTATACTAGATCTTAGATTCAAATCTTATATTTTAGATGGTTCATCCATATGAAATGGCCGGTCCATCGATGACTCAATTTTGTTTCATTGTTTTTAGATGGATAAACTAGTGAATGTGCATTATTTGGACAAGTCGGCTTTCATGGATGGAAATGCCGACGAAGGGGAGGAGGCCATGGTTTTTGACACAAGCCCGAGCTATGATGATATTGTCGTGAAAGTGAGAAGCGTTCTCAATTGGATTAACCCAAGTGATGGTGTAAAGCTTATTGGACGGTATGATGTGGGAGTGGGAGTAAGATCCCGATTAAAGAGTATGCCCATCACCTCTCAATTGCATTGGGATGTGTATAAGGAGAAAGTTGAGGGATCACAAGACAAGTCACTTGAGTTATTTGCCACAAGACAAGTAAAGGTTGAAGTTCCTCGGCCACTACTTGACTTGAACCGGAATGTGTCCTCCCCAATACATGACGATGTCGTGGTGTATGACCACAATGCGGCTAGCCAACCACCAAGTAGCCACCAAATGAAGAGGACATCAATGCTAGAGCCTTAGTTCTTCTAGGTGATGATCATGATGGAGATGAGGCCGTTGCTCATGTTGATGAACATGCAAATGCTCATGTTGATTAAGATGCCATTGCTCATGTTGATGGAGATGCTATTGCTCAAGATGATGTGTATGCGGAAGAAGAAGAAGAGATTCATTACAATCCCATTGGTGACTTGGATGTCATTGTGCATCAACAAGACATGGACCGGAACCTCCCTTATAGCCGTATGTGTAGGTATGAGTCGGATGATGAGGGTCCACCGGAAGAATTGGGTGAGGATGGATTCACGCCGCAAGAAAATCAAATTTACAAGAAGGTAAATGGCAAGGAAAGAGGACCCTCTTTGTTTCGTGATCTTAGTCTTGCCGACAAGGCCGTTGTTGATGGTGGCATGAGGTTGGGCTTGGTCGAACCATCACATTGCCCGAGGATGGGTGATCCAAGGCTACCGGGTGAGGATGAGAATGCTCATTTGAAGAAAGGGATCAAGTTTGGTTGTTTGCAAGAGTTCAAGATATGTGACAAAGAAGGTTGCCCATGGAAGGTTGGTTGTTGGTCATTCGGAACCATAGGCCATTCGTTGTTGGTCATTCCGACAAAAAATTGCGCTACACCATCAAATGTGACAAAGAAGGTTGCCCATGGAAGGTCTGTGGAAGAAATATCAAGGAAACCGGGCAATGGGAGTTGAAGAGTTGTGTGGCCACCCACAAGTGCATACCGCCGAAGAAAACGGACCGAAGCAAGGGCCACCGCGAACTCACGTCCGAGTATCTAGGCTATAAATTGTTGAATGAGATATCCCATGATCCAACCGTGAAGGTGAAGTTCCTAATGAGTTCGGTCTTCGAAAGATTCGGGTACCCGGTCGGAAAGGCATGGATGGCCAAGGCGAACGCTATAAGGAAGTTGCATGGTGATTATGGCGCCGCGTACAACATTCTTCCGAGAATGTTGGGAGCCATTGCTCATCGGATCCCGGGCATGCGCCATAGGGTCGAGTCAATCGAGGGAGTGTTTCATCGAGCTTTTTGGAGCTTTGGGCAATGCATCGATGCATTTAGGCATTGCCGCCTCGTGTTGTCAATTGATGGCACGTTCTTGACCGGAAAGTACAAGGGCACGTTGATGGTAGCAATGGCCCACTCGTCCAATGACAATGTGTTGCCGGTGGCATTTGCATTGGTGCCTTCCGAGCACGATGATAATTGGGAGTGGTTTATGGATCATGTGAGGACAAAGATGATTGGCCCAAAAAGAGAGGTGTGCATCATATCGGATCACCATCATGGGATTGTCAAAGCAATAGAAGTTGACATTCCAGGCTATCCAAAGCTCCATCACCATTGGTGCATGAGGCATTTCGTGGCAAACTTTTACCGTGCATGCAAGAGTAAGGAGTTTTGCAAAGATCTTACCCATGTTTGTGTGGCATTCAACACCAACACATTCCAAAGCCGCTATGATAAGCTATTCAAGGCGTTGGAGAAGAACAAAGGAGGGAGAGAATTCTTGACAAGGAATTTTCTGGAGAAGCATAAGTGGTCACGTGCTTACGACGGAGGAGGTTTCCGATACGGAGACTGACAAGTAACATGGTGGAATGCTTCAACAATGTGCTCAAGGGTGTCCGTTCCTTGCCGGTCACTGCAATAGTGAAATATACCTTCTTCAAGCTCAACGAGTATTTTCTGAGGCATTCCGAAGAGACGACCAAATGGATAGGTGAGAAAATGGAATTTCCCTTCAAAGTTGAGGATTGGTTGAAGCATCAAGTGCGCAAGTCTTGGCGTCAACAAATCATTAGTTTCAATGAAAAAGAACAAATCTACCAAGTCGATGAGCCGGGTGGCACAACAAGGGACGGCATGACGTACGGTGGAGTAGTATATGAGGTGCGCCTCAAGACCCGGTGGTGTCAGTGCGAGAGACCTCACAAGTATCATTGGCCTTGCTCGCATGTGATGACCGCCGCAAGGTTCAGAAACTTGAAAGTATCCGATGGGACCACCTTGCGGTTGCATGAGTTCACATTGGAACAAACGAGGTTGACATGGGATCCTAGGTTTCATCCCTTCCTAGATCAGTCACAGTGGCCTGAGTATGATGGGACACACATCGTCCCCGACCCTGAACTCATGGTGCCTACAAAGGGAAGAAGAAGAAAGAAGAGGTTTAGGGGTGACATGGATGACCTAGCTGGATACACTGGAATGAAACAATTTGGTGCGGCCATTTCATGGAGGCACCGGACATCAATAGTTGTGGTAAATGTGACGAGCCAAGACACAATGTTAGGAAATGCACCAAAAAGCCACGGACCGATGCCAACACTCCGGATCCTAGTCAAAGTGGTGCCCGAAGAGGAGGTATCGGTGGCACACAAGGAGGTAGGAGTGGTAGTGGACGAGGAGGCAGGAGTGGTGCATGTGGAGGACGGACGAATCTTGGCGGTAGTGGACGAGGAGACAGTATTAGAGGGCGTGGGGGACGGTCGGGTATCAGTGGCCGTGGTCGTAGGACGAGAAGGGTTGATAGAGGAAGGCCTATTGACATCTTGCTTAACCCAGGTGGTTGAAATAAGGTGAATGGTACTTGTTATTTGGTCTTGTTTTTTTGTTTTTTTGCATACATACATGTTATTTTACTTTACTAACTACCAAATTTGTCTTTATAGGCATGGCTTCTTCCGGTTCCGTGACGAGGCCACCGTGTGCTAAGCACCAGGACATGCCGGACAAGTGGACAGACGCCGAGTTGGATAAGGTGAAGGACAAAGATATGAGAACTCCATCATGTTGGTGCGGAGATGTTTGCAAAGTTAAGGTATCCACCGACCGCAAGAAATCATGGACGGAAGGAAGAAGATATTTTGTTTGTCCCAACTATGCCTACGATCGTCCTCGTCCAGCTCACGCCTATGATGTACCGCCGGTAAGTTGTTCAAGTTCAAACATGTCGTCAACCATTGAATCTATCTTACCAATGACCACATTTGTTCTCTATTCGTACGTAGTCGCCGCCTCCACTTTGTAAGTACTTCACATGGATAGATCAAAATGTGCCAGAAGATGTTAAGAAAGATCAACATCGAGATTGTCTAAGGAGGCAGCGGTTGTGTGAAGAAGCATTTCAGAGAGGTTTGGATGAAGAGCGTTGTGAAAAGGAGAGGATGGAGCGAAATAAGTGTGAAGAGGAGAGGGCACGCAAGGAAAAGATTGCTCGTCAAGAGGAGAGAGCAAGAAAGCTTGCAAGGGCTCGTGAAGCCCAAGAGGAGGATGAGGCATGCGACAAGAAAGGAAAATGGCCACGTGTGACTCAATAAGGCCTTACTTTTGAAAAACTAGTTATGAACTATGTTTTCGCTTCGAGAAACATGTGATGAACTTTGTATTTAATTTGTGAAACTTGTGTTGAACTATGTACTTTATTTGTGAAACATGTCGTCAACTGTGTCTTTGATTTGTGAAACTTGTGATGATTCATGGACTACATCAGTTATGCTGCTGTTTTTGCTGTCAATTAGAAATGATGAACACGATGGAAAAAAGAGTGAGCTATTGCTCTGCTTTGCACCCTACGGCCGGAGGCCCTGGAGGTAGGTTATGATACCCCTACCGCCATTAGGCCTGGCGGTAGGGTGCGAATCCCAACAACAAACATGCTGGAACACAAAATCTCCCCTGTTATGCGGTAGGGTTGGCTATCCTACCGCCAAGGGCCATGGCGGTAGGGTGGCCACCCAAACGCTTGCTCTGTTGCTTCTCCTGTGAGCAAATCATGGCGGTATGGTTGGTCACCCTACCGCCGGAGCCTATGGCGGTATGGTTGGTCAACCTACCGCCGGAACCCATGGCGGTAGGATTGAGCACCCTAACTGCCATTTTTCTGTGACCAAGTAGGCCATTCTTGAGCCTATGGCGGTAGGGTTCTGTTCCCTTGCGCTCTTCCTATCTTTTTTAGCCCTTTGCCTTTGCATTTCTTACAAATTTCTGTGAACTAAGCATCCACAAATGACATGCAGAAATGATGGAGTAGCAAAGACATACATAACCGAGCATAGTTCATTACATCCACAAATGACACCTGTTCAACTGACTTAAAACATCTAGCGATTCGAATGACATGAGTTCAAACTACAAAGCTCAAGCTCGAGCATACATTTTCTACTTCAAAAAAAATCTAAAATGCAGAAGACATTCAATTTGTGCGTCATGATCAGGATTAGGCTTTGGTTGATAATCCAACGATCCCGCCCAATTCTCCAACACACCTTTCGTTTCGCCGAACCAGGCCCATCGAGCACAACGTTCCAGAATCTCTGACTTGCCTTGTGTGATTGCCCATCCAATGACCTGTCCGGGTTTTCTCAAATCCAACTCGCGGAATTCTTCTATGTTCACAGAGAAAAAGATCTCCGTTGCCACAGAATGTCTGCAAGCATATTCCTTCTCATGCAGCTCATTAAGTATCTTCTATTTTTCTTTCACAAGCCTACGGAAAACTTTTCTCTCCTTAAGATCAGAAGGTTCCTCCATGAATGGATACTTGTTGAAATCCATCATGGCAGCAAACACCTCATCATTGCTCTTGAACTATGCTTCAAGCTCCCTCTTGATACGAAGTTCTCGGTCCGCTACAATCTTCTCAGACGCTGTTGCCAAACACTTAGATGCAATGCCACAACACTTCTCATATACTTTCTTCAACTGCTCCGGGGTCATGTTTTCCATGCTACATGAAATGGAACAAACCATAACTCAAATCAAATGATACAATACAAACACAAAGCATAACTTATTTATAATGACCTAGGTTACATAATGTTCTCACTGGTTCAAATGACATAGGTTGCATAAATGATAAGGGTACATGCCATTACAGTCCAAATGACACTACACCATCATTTGTTTCAACCCCCTCTACTACTCCATCAACAAGACATCTTTGTCGTACGGCACGGGGTTGCAACAAATGACATCATTTCTTTCACGGACCCAAGCCTAACGAGTTGCCCGACTAAGTATTGCCGATGATGGTTGCCAATCAATGAGCTGGCCAGGGTTGTTAAAGTCCACCTCATTCACTTCATCCCTTGTTCCACACAATGCAATTTGCCTTGCAAGAGTGCGTATATGATTTTTCTCTTCATTCTTGAGGTTGCTTATGTTTTTCTCTTTAGCTTGGTATAACTTAACTCTGGCATCGTCGCACTTCAAGACATAATACTTTGAAAAATCTCTACAAGCCGCATTCAATGCATCAATGGCTTTGACCCACAAGTCCATCTTTTCCTCAATGACTGCACGTTCACGCTTCACCGCCGCCTCCTCGGAAGTCTCAACAAAGATGATCGATCCCATCCTACAAGTCGAGGGATTACTATAACGGTCATCCAAGGCAAAAATCCTAACCGTGTCTTGACAAAAACTATGACCCTAGGAGTAGATCGAGATATAATTCGAGAGGTAACTAATCTAACAAAACCCTAACTAAACTATAACCATAACGTTCGTCATATAGGCATTTACTTAAGCATAACCATAACCATAACCATAACCCTAACCATGTCATTAAACCTAACTCTAACAAAACCCTAAATGATATTTCTTACTACCCAAACAATGCTAGTGACACAATACATTGTCAAAGCATAAACATTACCCTAAATGCATCATATACATTGATTTCACCACAACAAAACCATGAACTAGTGATTCCAACAAAATGAGCAAAATGCATGATTTGAACCAACAAAATGAAGGGGGGATGGGGGAGGTACCTTGGGTGATGCAAATGGCCTCGATCCACCGGGCAAATCTCAAGCAATGGAGGGGGATCTAGTGGGTGATTTGGTGGGGGAGAAGAGGGGGAGAGAGCTTCAACTCGAAAGAAGAGTGGGATGAATGAGTGGGTGGGGAGCAGCACAACCCCCTCCCTCACAACCTTATCCAGGAACCTACTGCCAGACAGCCCGGCGGTAGGTTGCAACAGCCTACCGCCGTAGCCGGCGGCGGTAGGTCCCTTTGCCACGTGTACACGACCGTTAACGGCCAGAGGGCGTCAGGGAACCTACCGCCACGAGGGGCGGCGGTAGCCTGTACATCTCTATCGCCTGGGTCTACGACGGTAGCAGAAGGGTCAAATCTCGAATTTTTTTCATAACGAGGTCATATCTTGATTTTATACGTGAAAAGGGTCAAAACACGAAATTTGGCCGCAACAAGATGCGCCCCTATGCCTCCCACCGCGCAACGGCCATGATAGTTCGGCGCGCAAAACTTGGTGCAGTGCGCCGGGTCGCACCTGCCAGTCGGCGGCATGCAATTGATTGTAGAGATAATTCCTTATTTAACACTGTCTTAAAATTGGATGCCCTATTTAACACCGAAAAAATATTTCTTCCCTCTATAACATCAACTCTAAATTTTGTTCCCAATATAACACTTGTGTCCAATATTTGAGTTAACAGTGTTAAATGGTGTATGAAATGACAATTTTGCCCTCAAACATCTAGTCAATCAGCCCATGTATTTCTATGTCATATTTAAAGGTGGGATAACACGGTCGGTGTGGCCAAAAGGTTGTGCTAAAAATAATTGCCTAAGCTTACCTGATAGGCTGATAGGCCAGGCTCTGGTGGTACGTGGGCACGGCGACTAAGAGAAGTGTTTTGTAATCTGTATGCAAGTTGAAGTTAGCAGACTGTGCCGCACCTGCTGGGGCGAGTGGCAGCACGTCGTGAGAGCGGAGTTGATCGATCTAGCAAGCTAGCCTTTCACATGTACGTGCGTCACGTACGGCTAGACGTGCGTGCACTATTCCGCAGCAAGATCAATCAAGCAACTAGCTTTTGCGCGTACGTGTGCAGCCCTCCGATGATTTGTATTAGCGTTGTAAAACAAACAGAGGCACCGGGAAAAAAGAGTGAAAATTTTGGTGATATACTAGTGCCAAGGGTAGTATTGTCATTTCAAACACCATTTAACACCGTTAGCTCAAAAAATTGACAAAAGTGTTATATTGAGAATAAAATTTAGAGTCAATGATAGATAGGGAAGAAATATTTTGCCAGTGTTAAATAGGGAATCCAATTTTAAGATAGTGTTAAATGAGGAATTCTTTCTTGATTGTACCTGAAAAAAGGAAAAATACATGTTACCAGTAGCAATTAACTACGCCGGCCAGTTATACGATATAGAATTCGATCGCGGCATTGTACATATGACAAATGTTAGTACTAACCAGGCGGTCCATCTTATGCAGGTTATTCATGTGTGTACACGATGGCTCTGTACTTGGTCTATCCTGCAGAGGCCGGAGGACAGAGACCTTTTTATGATGGCGTCTACACGGCTGGAGCGTACGGCCAAGGAGTTTTTCTACCCCCATGGATGGCGGTGTGACCTACGGATAGGATCTGCCACTCCTTAGGCTAGACATGTTTTTTTGATTGGCATTGTATCGAATTATTTTTTGTTTTTAGGGTACTCTGGACTTTTTTGGCTGTGTGCATCTAGCTATGCAGAGACCGGGCTTTCTTTCGATGCAATTGTATCACCTCGATATATCTATTCAATAAAATGTCCTTTATCGAAAAAACCAGGCGGTCCATTAGCTGATCACTAGGGCCGCCAATCACAGGGCGCTCCTGCTCCTTCCGAGGATTGCCATCAGGAGATCCAAATTCGAGGCTAGCTACTGGTTTTTCTTTCTTTCTTTCTTTGCTCTTCGTTCTGTTGTTGTTGCTGCAACTTGTTTGTGTTGCAAAGCTCTCGAGGGTGTTTATTATATAGAGGCAGATAGACGTATCAGATCCTTCCATGCAAATTAATGTAGAGGCTGTTTGGATTGTGATTATGTTTGCCTTATGTTGCCACATTACTTTTTGTTACACTTGCCTAACTTGAGTTGCTCAAATTGTTAGCCACATTTTGGTTTGCCTAAGGAAATTTTGCCACATTTTTTATGTGTATGACATGTGGGGTTCACTTCTCATAAAAAAATTCTTGCCTTAGGTGTGACTAGAACCAAACACCCACCTAACTTGGTCAAACTTGCCTAAGATGAGGTGTGGCAAAGTGTGGCAATATGTGGCTGGAAACCAAACATCCCGTAATGCTTATGATTGTGCATAAAAAAATTTAAAAGACATTAATGCTGTTATTATTACTAGGATATACTTAAAAATACTAATGCTTATGGTAGAAGATTTGGTAGATTTCATTTAAACTTTAATCCATATTAGCATCGCCCAAGATTACCATCGTGACAAATCACACGCAATAGACTAGGAACATCTACCACATACGCATATGAACCAATGGCACATGTCAAGACAGAGGGGGCCGAAACATACGAGGGCACCGGAAACTCCGGTGCAACAACGTCCTGGGCCATGGTGGTGACCAGATGGTCGCCCATCATAGAGGAGGTAATCCAGCAGGCGGATAGATGTCGAGGATGTAGTTGAACTTGAGCAAACAGTCCTGCCCCTCATCGGGTGCAAGTACTTAAGGGACGAAGTTTTGGAGGCCTGCTCTCTCGGATGGTTGTGCGTGCAGTCACTTTGGGGTTGTCGGAGAAGCAGTTGAGCACAGAGGAAATGAACAGGTTTGTGTTTTGTTCTGTGTGTTGCGCTATGCGTATCCTCTCCCCTCTGTATCTCCTCCACATAGACGGGAGACATGGGAGAGTGAAGATAAGCAACTGACATGTGATGGAAGAACTCTTTGGGAGTACAAAATGTAGCCACAACGAACACAAATATTGTTTCTCAAAAAAAAAGAACACAAGTATTGAGATGCGAACCAGAGCTGGACAATGTACTATATGCAACATTTTAGTTCTTCCAGCAAGGCATTGTCAATCCAGGTATCAATCCAGTAGGAGGAACACACAAGTCATCAATGGTTGCACCTACACAAACAAACAAATACTTGCACCCAACGTGATAAAGGGGTTGTCAATCCCTTCACGGTTACTTGCAACTTTGCAAGGATGAGATCTGATAGAGATAGGTATAAAATATAAATAAAAGTGCAAAATAAAGTAAAGGTAAATAAATTGCAGCAAGGTATTTTTGGGTTTTGGGTTTTATAGATCTGAAACTAATATGATAAAAGATAGACCCGGAGGCCATAGTTTTCACTAGAGTCTTCTCTCTTGAAAGAACACATATGATGGGTGAACAAGTTACTGTTGAGCCATTGATAGAAAAGCACAAAGTTATGACGATATCTAAGGCAATGATCATGAATATAGGCATCATGTCCATGACAAGTAGACCGACTCCTGCCTGCATCTATTATTATTACTCCAGACATCGACCGCTATCCATCATGCTTCTAATGTATTAAGTTAACAAGAACGGAGTAACGCCTTAAGCAAGTTGACTGTCGTGGTAATCTCACGTCAGATGCCAGGGGTGGCTTATCGTGGGTAGAGCCATGAGGACGTCGTCGGGTTCCGGAAGCGAGAGCGAGCACGAGCTCGAAGGCACACGAGACGTACCCAGGTTCGAGGCTCTCCGGAGAGATAACACCCCTACTCCTGCTATGATGACTAAGATCAAAGGTGTACAAGGTTGCTCCTTGAGCTGTGTTGCTAGAGGAGGAAGATGGGTAGAGCTACCTCTCTTCTCCTAGCTATGGTGTGTGGTGGAATGAAGGCTGAACCCTTTGCATGGGTGAGCCCTGGGGGGTTTTATAGGCCAACCCCCTAGGGGTACAATGGTAATACGGTGGGGTGTAGGAGGAACTGGACGTTAGTGTCTAAGGTCGTCGGGTTCTCCGCCGGCTGCTAGGGCCCGCCTCTGGAGGGCCCCGCCGGCTGCCGATAATCCGGCCGACAGGTAGGGCCCGCCGCCTGCGGGCCATGCTGATTACCTTTTGCTGTAGCATTGTACTTGCTGACGAGGGCCGTGTCACAAGTCGTATGGCTACAGTACCGCGTCAGGCGGGTAGGTGGCCGCCAGGTCAGCGCGCACTGTAGCACGCCCCGCCGGGATTCGAGGGGAGCATGTGGCACTGTTGCTATGCTCCGCCTTGTCGTAGTGGGTGAGTGCAGACTCCTAGGGGAATGAGAGGCCGACTGTTGGAGGCCGGCCTGCTCCCTAAGCCTTCTTCTGAGGATGCTCCATCTTCTGGGAGCCGGCTGCGTGGTCTTGACCGCCTTCTAAGGGGGAGCCGTCTTCTGGAAGTTGGCCGCCTGGTCGCTAGGCTTGAGGGGCTGTGCTAGCCCCAATGTCTTGAAATGTTAAAGGGTCCGGATGAGGCTACCCGGGGTCTATCCCCGCGACAGTAGTCCCCGAAGCTGGTGAGGCGCCACGGCTCGATGCTGGAGTGCCTCAGCAGTTTCCTCCTCTGAGAGATCCTGTGTCGTTGCTCTGTCCGGCTTGAAGAAGCCTCCTGCCACGAGCCGGCCGAAGCAAAGCCAGCCACCTGGTGGATTTGAATCGCCATAGCGGGCGCCGGGTGATACGCCTCTGGGTGGCGCGCTTGCCACCTGTTGCACGCTCGCCACGTCGCCCGACAAGCCGATCTAGCCTCGCCCATGACGTCTTGTGACAGAATGATATGTCTCCAACGTATCTATAGTTTTTTATTGTTCCATGCTATATTATATTCTGTTTTGGACATTAATGGGCTTTATTATACACTTTTATATTATTTTTGGGACTAACCTATTAACCGGAGGCCCATCCCAGAATTGTTGTTTTTTGCCTATTTGAGTGTTTCGCAGAAAAAGAATATCAAACGGAGTCCAAACGGAATGAAACCTTCGGGAACGTGATTTTCGGAACGAACGTGATCCAGAGGACTTGCACCCTACGTCAAGACATCAACCAGGAGGGCACGAGGTAGGGGGGCGCGCCTACCCCCCCGGGCGCGCCCTCCACCCTCGTGGGCCCCACGTTGCTCCACCGACATACTTCTTCCTCCTATATATACCTACGTACCCCAAACTACCAGATACGGAGTAAAACCTAATTCCACCACCGCAACCTTCTGTACCCGTGAGATCCCATCTTGGGGCCTTTCCTGGAGCTCCGCCGGAGGGGGCATCGATCACGGAGGGCTTCTACATCAACACCATAGCCTCTCTGATGATGTGTGAGTAGTTTACCTCAGACCTTCGGGTTCATAGTTCTTAGCTAGATGGCTTCTTTTCTCTTTTTGGATCTCAATACAATGTTCTCCCCCTCTCTTGTGGAGATCTATTCGATGTAATCTTCTTTTGCGGTGTGTTTGTTGAGACCGATGAATTGTGGGTTTATGATCAAGTTTATCTATGAACAATATTTGAATCTTCTCTGAATTCTTTTATGTATGATTGGTTATCTTTGCAAGTCTCTTTGAATTATCAGTTTGGTTTGGCCTACTAGATTGATCTTTCTTGTAATGGGAGAAGTGCTTAGCTTTGGGTTCAATCTTGCGGTGTCCTTTCCAAAGGTGATGAGGGGCAGCAAGGCACGTATTGTATTGTTGCCATCAAGGATAACAAGATGGGGTTTATATCATATTGCATGAGTTTATCCCTCTACATCATGTCATCTTACTTAAAGCGTTAATATGTTCTTGTGAACTTAATACTCTAGATGCATGCTGGATAGCGGTCGATGTGTGGAGTAATAGTAGTAGATGCAGGCAGGAGTCGGTCTACTTGTCTCGTACGTGATGCCTATATACATGATCATACCTAGATATTTTCATAATTATGCTCAATTCTATCAATTGCTCAACAGTAATTTTTTTACCCACCGTAATACTTATGCTCATGGGAGAAGCCGCTAGTGCAACCTATGGCCCTCAGGTCTATTTTCCATCATATTAATCTTCCAACACTTAGCTATTTCTGGCGCTATCTTTATTTTGCTTTCTTTACTTTGCATCTTTATCATAAAAATACCAAAAATATTATCTTATCATATCTATCAGATCTCACTCTTGTAAGTGACCATGAAGGGATTAACAACCCCTTTATTGCGTTGGTTGCAAGGATTTATTTGTTTGTGTAGGTGCGAGGGACTCGTGCGTGGCCTCCTACTGGATTGATACCTTGGTTCTCAAAAACTGAGGGAAATACTTACACTACTTTGCTGCATCACCCTTTCCTCTTCAAGGGAAAACGAACGCAGTGCTCAAGAGGTAGCAAGAAGGATTTCTGGCGCCGTTGCCGGGGAGTCTACGCAAAAGTCAACATACCAAGTACCCATCACAAACCCTTATCTCCCGCATTACATTATTTGCTATTTGCCTCTTGTTTTCCTCTCCCGCACTTCACCTTTGCCGTTTGATTCGCCCTTCTTTCGTTCGATCTTGCGTTACGATGTACCTTCTTTTTGCTTGCATCTTCGCTTGCTAAAAGTTTATGGATCCTCATCCACTTGCTAATCTCTTTAAGAGATCCAACTATGATGAACCTATTGCTAGTGAGTTGAGTGCACTAGATTATCTTTATGAGGTTTTGCTTGAAATTCGTGAATCTGAAATTTTGATGAAGTGCTTTATAAAGTGATTCACGATAGATCTTTGGATAAAAAACATGATTGCAATAATCTTATCATAAATTCTATTAATGTCAATTGTGCTAATAATATGAAAAACCCTAAGCTTGGGGATGCTAGTTTTGCTATGTCTACTACTTGTTGCAATGATCATGATTGGAGTTATTCTTCTTATGATCTTGAAAATTTATTTAAGCCCCATGATGAATATGAGATTGATAATAGTGTTTGCAATAATATTGAAAGTGGGTTTGGAAGAGTGTCAACTTTAGATCCCACATATTTGGAGAATGTTCAATCTTATGGTATTTTTGATAAAAGTGGGTTTGGAGAGGTCATGACTATAGTTAATGATAATCCCACTATTTTGGAAGAGTGTCAACTTCGCATGCATGTGGATCGTGTTGAGAATATGTTATGTGATAGCTATTTTGTTGAATTTTCTTCTTATCCTACATGTAATTATTATGAGAGGGGGAAATATGGTTGTAGAAATTTTCATGTTACTAAATTACCTCTCTTCTTGTTGAGATTGCTATCGTCACTTTCTTCTTCCTTGCATATGCTAGTTTTTGCTTGCCTTGCGAATTTGTTTGCTTATAATATGCCTATGCATAGGAAGTATGTTAGACTTAGATGTGTTTTTCACGTGCTACATGATGCTCCTTTTGCGCTTCAATTCTTGTCTTTCATGTGAGCATCATTAAAATTATCAATGCCTAGCTAGGGGCGTTAAACGATAGCGCTTGTTGGGAGGCAACCCAATTTTATTTTTAGTTTTTTTGCCTTTTGCTTCTGTTTAGGAATAATTATTTGATCTAGCCTCTGGTTAGATGTGTTTTTATGTTTTAATTAGTGTTTGTGCCAAGTTAAACCTATAGGATCTTCTTGGATGATAGTCATTTGATCTTGCTGAAAATTCCAGAAACTTTCTGTCCACGAAAATAATTGTTAGAAATCACCAGAACGTGATAAAATATTTATTCCAATTGCTGATGATCAATAAAAAAATTGTCTAGGTATTCCTATTTTGGCTGAATTTTTGGAGTTCCATAAGTTTGCGTTAGTTACAGATTACTACAGACTGTTCTGTTTTTGACAGATTCTGTTTTTCGTGTGTTGTTTGCTTATTTTGATGAATCTATGGCTAATAAAATAGTTTATAAACCATAGAGAAGTTGGAATACAGTAGGTTTAAGACAAATATAAATAAATAATGAGTTCATTACAGTACCTTGAAGTGGTGTTTTGTTTTCTTTCGCTAACGGAGCTCACGAGATTTTCTGTTAAGTTTTGTGTTGTGAAGTTTTCAAGTTTTGGGTTTAAGATTTGATGGATTATGGAACAAGGAGTGGCAAGAGCCTAATCTTGGGGATTCCCATGGCACCCCAAGATAATCTAAGGACACCAAAAAGTCAAAGCTTCCAGGGCATCCCCTCTTTCGTCTACTTCCATCGGTAACTTTACTTGGAGCTATATTTTTATTCACCACATGATATGTGTTTTGCTTGGAGCGTCTTGTATGATTTGAGTCTTTACTTTTTAGTTTACCACAATCATCTTTTCTGTACACACATTTTGAGAGAGACACACATGATTCGGAATTTATTAGAATACTGTATGTGCTTCACTTATATCTTTTGAGCTATATAGTTTTTGCTCTAGTGCTTCACTTATATCTTTTAGAGCACGGTGGTGGTTTTATTTTATAGAAACTATTATTCTCTCATGCTTCACTTATATTATTTAGAGAGTCTTAAACAGCATGGTAATTTGCTTAAATTGGGAAATTAATCCTAATATCTTAGGTATTCAATACTAGTAAAAAACTTTCTTATGAGTGTGCTGAATGCTAAGAGAAGTTTGATGCTTGATGATTGTTTTGAGATATGGAGGTAGTGATATTAAAGTTGTGCTAGTTGAGTAGTTGTGAATTTGAGAAATACTCGTGTTGAAGTTTGCAAGTCCCATAGCATGCATGTATGGTAAACTTTATGTAACAAATTTGAAACATGAGGTGTTCTTTGATTGTCCTCCTTATGAGTGGCGGTCGGGGACGAGTGATGGTCTTTCCCTACCAATCTATCCCCCTAGGAGCATGCGCGTAGTGATTGGTTTTTGATGACTTGTAGATTTTTGCAATAAGTATGTGAGTTCTTTATGACTAATGTTGAGTCCATGGATTATACGCACTCTTACCCTTCCATCATTGCTAGCCTCTTGATTGAGTGCATTGCCCTTTCTCACATTGAGAGTTGGTGCAAACTTCATTTGGTGCATCCAAACCCCGTGATATGATACGCTCTTTCACACATAAACCTCCTTATATCTTCCTCAAAACAGCCACCATACCTACCAATTATGGCATTTCCATAGCCATTCCGAGATATATTGCCATGCAACTTTCCTTTATTCCGTTTATCATGACACGTTCATCATTGTCATATTGCTTTGCATGATCATGTAGTTGACATCGTATTTGTGGCAAAGCCACCGTTCATAATTTTCATACATGTCACTCTTGATTCATTGCTATCCTGGTATACCGCCGGAGGCATTCATATAGATTCATACTTTGTTCTAATATCGAGTTGTAATCATTGAGTTGTAAATAAATAGAAGTGTGATGATCATCATTTTCCAGAGCATTGTCCCAAGTGAGGAATAAAAAAAGAGAGAAAGGCCATAAAAAAAAGAGAAAGCCCAAAAATATAATAAAAAGGGACAATGCTACTATCCTTTTCCCACACTTGTGGTTCAAAGTTGCACCATGATCTTCATAATAGAGAGTCTCTTGTTTTGTCACTTTCATATACTAGTGGGAATTTTTCATTATAGAACTTGGCTTGTATATTCCAACAATAGGCTTCCTCAAATGCCCTAGGTCTTCGTGAGCAAGCAAGTTGGATGCACACCCACTTAGTTTCTTTTGTTGAGCTTTCATGCATTTATAGCTCTAGTGCATCCGTTGCATGGCAATCCCTACTCCTTGCATTAACATCAATCGATGGGCATCTCCATAGCTCATTGATTAGTTGCGTTGATGTGAGACTTTCTCCTTTTTTGTCTTCTCCACATAACCCCCATCATTATATTCTATTCCACCCATAGTGCTATATCCATGGCTCACACTCATGTATTGCGTGAAGGTTGAAAAAGTTTGAGATTACTAAAGTATGAAACAATTGCTTGGCTTGTCATCGGGGTTGTGCATGATGAGAGCATTCTTGTGTGACAAAAAGGGAGCATGACTAAACTATATGATTTTGTAGGGATGAACTTTCTTTGGCCATGTTATTTTGAGGGGACATAATTGCTTAGTTAGTATGCCTGAAGTATTATTACTTTTATGTCAATATTAAACCTTTATATTGAATCTTTCGGATCTGAATATTCATACCACAATTAAGAGAATTACATTGAAATTATGCTAAGTAGCATTCCACATCAAAATTCTGTTTTTATCATTTACCTACTCGAGGACGAGCAGGAATTAAGCTTGGGGATGCTTGATATGTCTCCAACGTATCTATAATTTTTTATTGTTCCATTCTATATTATATTCTGTTTTGGACATTACTGGGCTTTATTATACACTTCTATATTATTTTTTGGACTAACCTATTAACCGGAGGCCCAGCCCAGAATTGTTGTTTTTTGCCTATTTCAGAGTTTCGCAGAAAAAGAATATCAAACGGACTCCAAACGGAATGAAACCTTCGGGAACGTGATTTTCGGAACGAACGTGATCCAGAGGACTTGGACCCTACGTCAAGACATCAACCAGGAGGGCACGAGGTAGGCGGAGCGCCTCCCCCCCCCCAGGCGCGCCCTCCACCCTCATGGGCCCCACGTTGCTCCACCGACGTACTTCTTCCTCCTATATATACCTACGTACCCCCAAACTACCAGATACGGAGCCAAAAACCTAATTCCACCGCCGCAACCTTCTGTACTCGTGAGATCCCATCTTGGGGCCTTTTTCGGAGCTCCACCGGAGGGGCATCGATCATGGATGGCTTCTACATCAACACCATAGCCTCTCCGATGATGTGTGAGTAGTTTACCTCGGACCTTGGGTCCATAGTTATTAGCTAGATGGCTTATTCTCTCTTTTTGGATCTCAATACAATGTTCTTCCCCTCTCTTGTGGAGATCTATTCGATGTAATCTTCTTTTGCGGTGTGTTTGTTGAGACCGATGAATTGTGGGTTTATGATCAAGTTTATCTATGAAAAAATTTGAATCTTCTCTGAATTCTTTTATGTATGATTGGTTATCTTTGCAAATCTCTTCGAATTATCAGTTTGGTCTGGCCTACTAGATTGATCTTTCTTGTAATGGGAGAAGTGCTTAGCTTTGGGTTCAATCTTGCGGTGTCCTTTCCATGTGATGAGGGGCAGCAAGGCACGTATTGTATTGTTGCCATCGAGGATAACAAGATGGGGTTTATATCATATTGCATGAGTTTATCCCTCTACATCATGTCATCTTACTTAAAGCGTTACTCTGTTCTTTTGAACTTAATATTCTAGATGCATCTTTGGATAGCGGTCGATGTGTGGAGTAATAGTAGTAGATGCAGCAGGAGTCGGTCTACTTGTCTCGGACGTGATGCCTATATACATGATCATACCTAGATATTCTCATAACTATGCTCAATTCTATCAATTGCTCAACAGTAATTTGTTTACCCACCATAATACTTATGCTCATGAGAGAAGCCACTAGTGAAACCTATGGCCCCCGGGTCTATTTTCCATCATATTAATGTTCCAACACTTAGCTATTTCTCGCGTCGTCTTTATTTTGCTTTCTTTACTTTGCATCTTTATCATAAAAATACCAAAAATATTATCTTATCATATCTATCAGATCTCACTCTTGTAAGTGACCATGAAGGGATTAACAACCCCTTTATTGCGTTGGTTGCAAGGATTTATTTGTTTGTGTAGGTGCGAGGGACTCGTGCGTGGCCTCCTACTGGATTGATACCTTGGTTCTCAAAAACTGAGGAAAATACTTACGCTACTTTGCTGCATCACCCTTTCCTCTTCAAGGGAAAACCAACGCAGTGCTCAAGAGGTAGCAGACGCCGCCGCAGGCCCGGCCCCACCACTACATGGCCTCGGCGCAAGCGTGGATCCGGTGCGCTAAGGTGGACGGTTGCCCTTCCGGGGCAAATTGAATATGCGCCATAATGATGCGGGATTTGTGGGGGCGTGCGGGGCGTGGGCGTATATAATCCCACGCCCCACGGCGGCAACCGGCCTCGCCGTTCGGCCGCATAAATAGGGACGGGCGAAGGGGCAAACGCACGCATGCCCCCTCCCTTCTCTTCTTCTTCCTTGCTTCTTTCTCCTTTGCCTCCTCGCCACCGTGCTGCTGCACCGCGTGCTGCCGAAGCGCTGCCGCCGCACCGTCGCCGTTTAGCCTCGCCGCGCCGCTGCCAGGCCACCGCAAGCCATGGCACGCGGCGATTGGGACGGTTCCAACGTGCACGACGGCCACCTCGACTTCCTCCACGCGACGCGGAGGCTTCCCATTGCGACGATGGTGGGGACGCGCCTTCCCGACGTGAGGGAGATCTCGCCGGCGCCGAGGGCCGGCGAGTTCGTCGTCTTCCGGAGCCATTTCCTCAGCAGATTTGGTTTGCCGGCGAGCGGCTTCCTCCGATCTTTTCTTGATTTTTACCATCTTCAACCTCACCACCATACTCCAAACACGGTGGTGCTCCTCCCCGCCTTCGTGACCTTCTGCGGGGGCTATCTTGGCGTCATGCCCACACTCGAGTTATGGGGCAGGTTCTTCTATCTGAAGCCGGGGACCTAGGCTAAGGGCGAGCCGGCCGAGTGCGGCGCCTGCGTTGCTGCGCGACGCATCGGCTCCGGGACCCGCTTTCCTCCTATCATCCTCCTGGAGTCGGCGAAATAGTGGCAGAAGTCCTACTTCTACGTCTGCAACCTCCACCTGACTCGCGACTACATCAACCTGTCGGCCTTCGCGATCGGCCCGCCTGCCGAGCCGCGGAACAACTGGGGCCAGCAACCGAAGCCGGTGCCGGCTGCTATCACTAACGTCCTCGTCCGACTTCAGGAGATGGCGGACTCGGAGGGCCTCAAGCCGTCGGACTTGCCGGCCGCGTTCGTCCAGCACCGTGTTTTGCCCCTCCAAGCCCGGCCTCATCTGATCTGGGACATGAGCGGCCGCCAAGACCCGTGTCAAATGTCGACCAAAGGAGATGCCGACTGTGGAGGTGGTCGGCCATGTCAACTGCTTCTCCGGCAGCCAGCACAGCGCGACCGAATGGAGCTTTGGCAAGGAGCCATACAGCCACAGCAATCCACCGCCACGGGTTAGTATATGGTCCCCATTCTTTGCTCATGTCATGCTCTTCATCCTACCCGACCACCCAGACGCGGCGCATCGCTTCCCTGGCCAGGTAGCAGCCGACGTGCCGGCTCCAGGCCACCAATGGATGGCGGACCTTGAGGAGAGCGACGTGGGTGACTCCGAGCTAGGGGCAACCGTGTTGGAAGACGGGGGTGATGACGCCGCTTCCTGGGAAGGCGGCGATGGAGGAGGCGAAGCCGTAGGAGGCAGAGCGGGGGGAGACGGCGATGTCCGGGATTGGCCGGATGATGATGAAGATGGCGACAGACGACGCCTCCCTGAAGGCGCCGACAGGGCAGGCGTCGGCTCCTCGACCGCGTGGCCGACAGGCGGAGTGCCGACTGGTGCACCCGGCGCGCCTAAACGCCGTGCCAAGAGGATGTTTGGCAACAAGCCGCCCAAGAAGGCCAAGTCGATAGCCGCACCCAAGCGGCAAGAGGCCGCGAAGACGGCCGCCATCCGGAGGGCCTCGAAGGAGCGCCCAATGGTGTCCGGGAAAGTGCATATGCGCACTGTCTTGATTGTTTATTTCTCGCAAGCTTCTCATTTCTGCTTGCTTTGCTGAGAAGGGCCGCCCTCTCCATCTCACGGGCTCCATCCGCCTCGTTGATCAGACCAGTGGGCGGCTCGGACAAGACCCGACGCGTGGACCCGGCCGCCGCCCTTCGGGAGACGACAAAGAAGAACGCACGGGAGGCGCAGAAGGAGCGGGAGGCCGCAGCGCGAGCGGAGGCCGACGCCCAAGCCGCGGCGACAGCTCAGGCAGAGGCAGCGATCAAGGCACATGCGGAGGCCGACGCCAAGGCCGCGGAGAACCCGACCGGCAGCGGGATTCCGAAGGCCGCTAGCTTGGAGCAGTCGGAGTTGTCGGTTGTGGAGGATCGGGCACCAACTGGAGCAGTCAGAGCTGACGAGACGACTCTGGAGCGGGAGGTGACCGACCAGTCGTCCCGGAGGTGGAGGTGGTTCAGCGCGCGCCGGGTGCTGGTGAGCGAGGTGGCTGCCATCTCGAAGGGCCGGAGGTGCCGTCGGCCAGCACCGGGCTGGTGACGAGCTAGGCCATGATGGTGTGCTCGCCCTTGTGCCCACGCCAGACGCGAGCAGCCTCAGAGCCGAGGCCGAGGAAGACCGAGGCCGCGAGCTTGCAGGGGGCTGACAATGAAGCCACGAGCTCTGCCCCGCCTGGCTAGGCGTCAGGAGCCGCCACTGCCGTCCTGAACCTCGCGGTGCAGGACGTCCTGGACAAGTTTGCCACCCACGACGCCACCCTCCTAAAGGCGAGGATTGAAATGGTGGCGATGCAGACGTCTGTCCGGGTACGCTCTTGATCTTGCTTTTTATTTTCGTAATCTTCAGTGGGGGTGCGCCAGTGCACCCACTGGGTGTAGCCCCCGACTTCCAAGCCGACTGCTGAGCAGGCGGGTTGGAACTTAAAGCTGTGCTTCTGATTGTTGTAATGTCATTCTCACTGCAGGACTACCACAACCTACACGCGGCCGCTTCAACTCCCAAAACCTGCACGCGGCCGCTTCAACTCCCAAAACCAGGCGCTTGCTACCCGGACCGGTGAGCTGCCGAAGAGTAGGTGCGTAGGACGGCTATCAGTTGGGGCGCGCAAGCGCACCCACTGGGTGTGGCCCCCGAGATTCGGGCCGACTGTTGAGCAGTCGGTCCGGATCTTCCCAGCGACTTTTGTCTTCGTTGATGCTGATGATTCTTCTTTGTCTTTGCAGAGGCTGTCGCCATCTGCGGGGCCGCGTGCCGGAGCTCGAGGGCCAGCTTTAGGCCAAGGAGCTGGAGCGCAGCCAAGCGGCCGCGGAGCGCAACCGGCTCGAGAAGGAGCTGGCTGACCAAGCGACCTGGCATACGGAGCAGGTCCGACAGCTGAAGGACGGGGAGGAGCTCCTCAAGGCCGAGTTTGAGTCTCAGCGCTCGTGCTGGGCCGAGAAGGAGAAGTGCCTATCGGAAGGCTATGAGGTGATCGAGGCTCTGCTCGAAGGTAACACTTCTTGCTTTCTTGCTTGGTTTGTTGTCGACCATCGCTGGAAGTCGGTTCCTTATTCCTTTGCTTTCTTTTTGGGCAGAGTACTTCCCAGACCAGGCTGGTGCCATTGGACAGGCGATTGAGGCACGACGCGAGCAGTGGAGGCAAGTGGGCGAGGAGATAGCACTAGACCGGCCCCGGAACTTAGGCGAACAGTTCCGGGCCGTCCAGCTACGCCTTGTGCTGGTCCGCCGGCTGCTCTACCAATATCAGCGCGCCGGGTCCCGGGTCTTGGAAGGGCTCTGGCCGGGTGCGCAGGTGCCCTAGACTCCCAGTCGGACTGCCGAATGGTTGGAGGTGGCTGGAGACAGGCTTGATACCTGGAAGGGTGCCGCAGCATGGGCCGGTGCCAAGGTGACGTTGGAGTTCGTGAAGGCGGGGTACCCGGGCATGAGCCTGGTGCAACTAGCCACCTTCCGCCAGGAGGCGGCACCGGAGCTGGAGGCGGAGCGCGAGGAGATCACCATTCACGCGTCTGCCCTCGCCGAGTACGCCGACGGCAGCGTCTTCATCCCAGAGCGGGCAGAAAACGGCACCAAGGTTCCGCCATCCTGGTTCGGGCTGAACCCAGACGAGGGGGAGGACCGGGCGGAGGAGATCGCCTCCAGCGATGAAGCCACAAAGGAGAGCGAGGACGAGGAAGGCGATCGCATCGCACCAGATGACGGAGCGACCAACCGGAATTGCCCAATCCGGCTTCAGCCAGTGAGCCACGGGAGACCACGTCGGCCGCCGCCGCCGCCGACCAGACCGAGACCGACCAGCCGGTGCCTCAGCCACCACCGACCTGTCCAAGCAGCCCGCAGCGCCTTCGGCCTAGGCGGCCTTTTATCTTTTGAACTTTTTTGTCTTGTACTGACGTCGTCTCCAACGTATCTATAAATTTTTATTGTTCCATGCTATTATATTATCTGTTTTGGATGTTTAATGGGCTTTAATATGCTCTTTTATATTATTTTTGGGACTAACCTCGGAGGCCCAGTGCCAGTTTCTGGTTTTTTTTCCTATTTCAGTGTTTCACAGAAAAGGAATACCAAACGGAATCCAAACGGAATGAAACCTTCGCGATGATCTTTCTTGGAACAAACGCAATCCAGAAGACTTGGAGTTGAAGTCTGGAACTCCGCGAGGTGGCCATGAGGCAGGAGGGCGCGCCTGTGGGGGTAGGCGCGCCACCCTCGTGGGCCCCACGGAGCTCCACCGACGCATTTCTTTCGCCTATATATACTCTTATACCCTAAAACATCCAGAGAGCCACGGAACCACTTTTCCACCGCCAAGAACCTTCATGCACCGTGAGATCCCATCTTGGGGCCTTTTCGGCCGATCTGAGGGAGGGATCAATCACGGAGGGCTTCTACATCAACACCATAGCCTCTCCGATGAAGCGTGAGTAGTTTACCACAGACCTTCGGGTCCATAGTTATTAGCTAGATGGCTTCTTCTCTCTCTTTGATTCTCAATACAAAGTTCTCCTCGATGTTCTTGGAGATCTATTCGATGTAATACTTTTTGCGGTGTGTTGTGGATTTATGATCAAGATTATCTATGAATATTATTTGGTTCTTCTCTGAATTCTTATATGCATGATTTGATATCTTTGCAAGTCTCTTTGAATTATCGGTTTAGTTTGGCCTACTAGATTGATCTTTCTTGCAATGGTAGAAGTGCTTAGCTTTGGGTTCAATCTTGCGGTGTCCTTTCCCAGTGACAGTATGGGCAGCAAGGCATGTATTGTATTGTTGCCATCGAGGATAAAAAAGGTGGGGTTTATATCATATTGCTTGAGTTTATCCCTCTACATCATGTCATCTTGCTTAATGCGTTACTCTATTCTTATGAACTTAATACTCTAGATGCATGCTGGATAGCGGTTGATTTCTGGAGTAATAGTAGTAGATGCACAATCGTTTCGGTCTACTTGACATGGATGTGAAGCCTATGTTCATGACCATGCCTAGATATTCTCATAACTATGCGCTTTTCTATCAATTGCTCAGCAGTAATTTGTTCACCCACCGTAATATATGCTATCTTGAGAGAAGCCACTAGTGAAACCTATGGCCCCCGGGTCTATTTTATATCATATAAGTTTCCGATCTACAATTCTAGTTTCCTATTTATTTTATTTTGCAATCTTTACTTTCCAATCTATACAACAAAAATACCAAAAATATTTATCTTATTATCTTCATTAGATTTCACTTTTGCGAGTGACCGTGAAGGGACTGACAACCCCTTTATCGCGTTGGTTGCAAGGTTCTTGATTGTTTGTGCAAGTACTAGCTGACTTGCGTGTAATCTCCTACTGGATTGATACCTTGGTTCTCAAAAACCGAGGGAAATACTTACGCTACTTTGCTGCATCACCCTTTCCTCTTCAAGGGAAAACCAACGCATGCTCAAGAGGTAGCAAGAAGGATTTCTAGCGCCGTTGTCAGGGAGATCTATGCTCAAGTCAAGACATACCAAGTTCCCATCATAAACTCTTCTCCCTCGCATTACATTATTTGCCATTCGCCTCTCATTTTCCTCTCCCCCACTTCTAAAACGATTTTTGAAAACCCTTTGCCTTTTCGTCGCCTCCTTTCTCTTGGCCTCTTTTGTGTCCGTGCGTTAGATCGTTTATTTTGCCGTCATGGCTAGCCCTCCTATCATTGTTAACACTCCCGATAATGAAGTTCTCAATTTTAAACAAAGGGAGGGACAAAATCTAAAAGATGCTTGGTATAGAATTTGCAATGCTCAAAATAGATCTACTAAAAAGCAATCCACTTTCGTTCTTCTTTGCAATTTTTATGTAGGTAACACTCCTTGGAATAGATATATTCTTGACACCATTACCGGGGGAATTTCTTGGGAAGCCACACTTTTGATTCTTATAATGCTATGATAGATTTGTTAGGCCCACCACCTCTTTTGGTCAATGGAACTATCTTAACTCTGGAACATGTGATGCAAATGCTTGATATTATTGAAAATAAAATTGCCAATGTAGATTTAATTGAAAATTTGGATAAAAAGATCCACAACCATATCACCCAATATGGATCTAAGGTAGGAGTTACTCTGAAAAATCTTAAGGAAAAGGAACCCATAGTTAATGAGAAGATAGACCAAGATTCCACTAGAATTGATAAACTCGAAGATATTATTACCAACTTGGGATCCGCTTTTTCTGCCGTTAAAAATACCTCAAATCCTCCTCCTACCAAAGTTGCCAAGTTTATCTATGTTCCTAAAAATAAGGGTGAATCTTCTAGTAAGGGAAATGAGGACCTCAAATCAATAAGTGTTCACCCCAATTTTTTCGATATCATTAAGGAACCTTTTGCTACAAATGAATTTCTTAATTTCTTGCCTAGGAGTTTGATCATTAATAAAACTAAAGAACCTCCTAAGGGTCATATGGGTTCAATTGAAGAATTGCATACCAAAGATGATAATACCTAGATCTATTCTTGCTTTATACCTAGCTAGGGGCGTTAAACGATAGCGCTTGTTGGGAGGCAACCCAATTTTATTTTTGTTCCTTGTTTTTTGTTCCTGTTTAGTAATAAATAATTCATGTAGCCTCTGTTTAGATGTGGTTTTATGTTTTAATTAGTGTTTGTGCCAAGTAGAACCTTAGGGAAGACTTGGGTGAAGTCTTTGAGATCTTGCTGTAAAAAACAGAAACTTTAGCACTCACGAGATTAGCTGCCATTTTTTACTGGAGAGTGCTTTTAGGTTGATTCCTCTTGCATATGATTAATAGACAAATTCCTCACGTTCGCTTATTTATTTCAGAATTTTTGGAGTTCCAGAAGTATTCGTTTGATACAGATTTCTAGAGACTGTTCTGTTTTGACAGATTCTGTCTTTCGTGTGTTGTTTGCTTATTTTAATGAATCTATGAGTAGTATCGGGGGGGGGGGGGGTACGAACCATAGAGAAGTTGGAATATAGTAGGTTTAATACCAATACAAATAAATAATGAGTTAATTACAATACCTTAAAATGGTGGTTTATTTTCTTATACTAACGGAGCTCATGAGATTTTCTGTTAAGTTTTGTGTTGTGAAGTTTACAAGTTTTTGGGTTAAGATTTGATGGATTTTGGAATAAGGAGTGGCAAGAGCGGGGATGCCAAAGGCACCCCAAGGTAAAATTCAAGGACAACCAAAAGCCTAAGCTTGGGGTTTCCCCAGAAGGCATCCCCTCTTTCGTCTTCGTCTATCGGTAACTTTACTTGAGGCTATATTTTTATTCACCACATGATATGTGTTTTGCTTGGAGCGTCTTGTATGATTTGAGTCTTTGCCTTTTAGTTTACCACAATCATCCTTGCTGTACACACCTTTTTGGAGAGACATGCATGAATCGGAATTTATTAGAATACTCTATGTGCTTCACTTATATCTTTTGAGCTAGATAATTTTGCTCTAGTGCTTCACTTATATCTTTTTAGAGCACGGTGGTGGTTTTATTTTATAGAAATTATTGATCTCTCATGCTTAACTTATATTATTTTGAAAGTCTTGTAGAACAGCATGGTAATTTGCTTTGGCTATAAAATTAGTCCTAATATAATGAGCATCCAAGATGGGTATAATAAAAACTATCATATAAAGTGCATTGAATACTATGAGAAGTTTGATTCCTTATGATTGTTTTGCGATATGAAGATGGTGATATTAGAGTCATGCTAGTTGAGTAGTTGTGAATTTCAGAGATACTTGTGTTAAAGTTTGTGATTCCAGTAGCATGCACATATGATGAACCGTTATGTGATGAAGTCGGAGCATGATTTATTTATTGATTGTCCTCCTTATGAGTGGCGGTCGGGGACGAGCGATGGTCTTTTCCTACCAATATATCCCCCTAGGGGCATGCGCTTAGTACTTAGTTTTGATAACTAATAGAATTTTGCAATAAGTATGTGAGTTCTTTATGACTAATGTTGAGTCCATGGATTATACGCACTCTCACCCTTCCACCATTGCTAGCCTCTCTAATACCGCACACCTTTCGCCAGTATCATACACCCACCATATACCTTCCTCAAAGCAGCCACCATACCTATCTATTATGGCATTTGCATAACCATTCCAAGATATATTGCCATGCAACTTTCCACCGTTTCATTTATTATGACACGCTCCATCATTGTCATATTGCTTTGCATGATCATGTAGTTGACATCGTATTTGTGGCAAAGCCACCGTTCCTAATTCTTTCATACATGTCACTCATGAGTCATTGCACATCCCGGTACACCGCCGGAGGCACTCACATAGAGTCATATTTTGTTCTAAGTATTGAGTTATAATTCTTGAGTTGTAAGTAAATAAAAGTGTGATGATCATCGTTATTAGAGCATTGTCCCAGTGAGGAAAGGATGATGGAGACTATGATTCCCCACAAGTCGGGATGAGACCTGCATTTAAAAAATAAAAAAAGAAAAAAAGAGGCCATAAAAAAGAGAAAAGGCCCAAATAAAATAATAAAAAATGAGAGAAAAAGAGAGAAGGGACAATGCTACTATCTTTTTACCACACTTGTGCTTCAAAGTAGCACCATGATCTTCATGATAGAGAGTCTCCTATGTTGTCACTTCCATATACTAGTGGGAATTTTATGATATAGAACTTGGCTTGTATATTCCAATTATGGGCTTCCTCAAAATTGCCCTAGGTTTTCGTGAGCAAGCAAGTTGGATGCACACCCACTTAGTTTCTTTTGTTGAGCTTTCATACACTAATAGCTCTAGTGCATCCGTTGCATGACAATACCTACTCACTCACATTGATATCTATTGATTGGCATCTCCATAGCCCGTTGATATGCTTAGTTGATGTGAGACTATCATCTCCTTTTTGTCTTCTCCACAACCACCATTCTATTCCACCTATAGTGCTATGTCCATGGCTCACGCTCATGTATTGCGTGAAAGTTGAAAAGGTTTGAGAACATCAAAAGTATGAAACAATTTCTTGGCTTGTCATCGGGGTTGTGCATGATTAAATACTTTGTGTGTTGAAGATAGAGCATATCCAGACTATATGATTTTGTAGGGATAACTTTCTTTGGCCATGTTATTTTGAGAAGACATGATTGTTTCATTAGTATGCTTGAAGTATTATTGTTTTTATGTCAATATTAAACTTTTATTTTGAATCTTATGGATCTGAACATTCATTCCACAATAAAGAGAATTACATTGAAAATTATATTAGGTAGCATTCCACATAAAAAAAATCTGTTTTTATCATTTACCTACTCGAGGATGAGCAGGAATTAAGCTTGGGGATGCTTGATACGTCTCCAACGTATCTATAATTTTTGATTGTTCCATGCTATTATATTATCTGTTTTGGATGTTTAATGGGCTTTAATATGCTCTTTTATATTATTTTTGGCACTAACCCATTAACCGGAGGCCCAGTGCCAGTTTCTGTTTTTTGCCTATTTCAGTGTTTTGCAAAAAAGGACTACCAGAATGAAACCTTCGCGATGATCTTTCTTGGAACAAATGCAATCCAGAAGACTTGAAGTTGAAGTCTGGAACTCCGGGAGGCGGCCACGAGGCAAGGGGGCGCGCCCCCACCCTCATGGGCCCCACGGAGATCCATCGACGTACTTCTTTCTCCTATATATACTCTTATACCCTAAAAACATCCAGGTAAGCCACGAAACCACTTTTCCACCGCCGCAACCTTCTGTACCCGTGAGATCCCATCTTGGGGCCTTTTCCGGCGATCTGCCGGAGGGGGAATCGATCACGGAGGGCTTCTACATCAACACCATAGCCTCTTCCATGAAGCGTGAGTAGTTTACCACAGACCTTCGGGTCCATAGTAATTAGCTAGATGGCTTATTCTCTCTCTTTGATTCTCAATACAAAGTTCTCTTCGATGTTCTTGGAGATCTATTCGATGTAATACTTTTTGCGGTGTGTTTGCTGAGATCCCATGAATTGTGGATTTATGATCACGATTATCTATGAATATTATTTGGTTCTTCTCTGAATTCTTATATGCATGATTTGATATCTTTGCAAGTCTCTTCGAATTATCGGTTTAGTTTGGCCTACTAGATTGATCTTTCTTGCAATGGTAGAAGTGCTTAGCTTTGGGTTCAATCTTGCGGTGTCCTTTCCCAGTGACAGTAGCGGCAGCAAGGCACGTATTGTAGTGTTGCCATCGAGGATAAAAAAGGTGGGGTTTATATCATATTTCTTGAGTTTATCCCTCTACATCATGTAATCTTGCTTAATGTGTTACTCTGTTCTTATGAACTTAATACTCTAGATGCATGCTGGATAGCGGTCAATGTGTGGAGTAATAGTAGTAGATGCAGAATCGTTTCGGTCTACTTGACACGGACGTGATGCCTATGTTCATGATCATGCCTAGATATTCTCATAACTATTCACTTTTCTATCAATTGCTCGGCAGTAATTTGTTCACCCACCGTAATATATGCTATCTTGAGAGAAGCCACTAGTGAACCTATGGCCCCCGGTTCTATTTTACATCATACAAGTTGCCGATCTACAATTCTAATTTCCTATTTATTTTATTTTGCAATCTTTACTTTCCAATCTATACAACAAAAATACCAAAAATATTTATCTTATTATCTTTATTAGACCTCACTTTTGCGAGTGACCATGAAGGGATTGACAACCCCTTTGTCGCGTTGGTTGCAAGGTTCTTGATTGTTTGTGCAGGTACTAGGTGACTTGCGTGTAATCTCCTACTGGATTGATACCTTGGTTCTCAAAAACTGAGGGAAATACTTACGCTACTTTGCTGCATCACCCTTTCCTCTTCAAGGGAAAACCAACGCCTGCTCAAGAGGTAGCATACTCAAGAACAAGTTAATCATGCACAGTTCCACCCACTAGGGTGTATTTCAAACTCTGATGAAAGCCGGCCTTGGGCCTTTTGCAATTCAAATGATTTTATTTTCCCACATGCTTGAGTGCTTTGTCGTTCTCTGACTCGGTTTTATTGGGAAACATAGTAATTTCAAAAAAATCCCTACGCACACGCAAGATCATGGTGATGCATAGCAACGAGAGGGGAGAGTGTCGTCTACGTACGATCATAGACCGTAAGCGGAAGCGTTATGACAACGCGGTTGATGTAGTTGTACGTCTTCAGATCGACCGATCCCAGCACCGAAGTTACGGCACCTCCACGGACTGCACACGTTTAGCTTGGCGATGTTCCATGAACTCACGATCCAGTAGAGCTTCGAGGAAGAGCTTCGTCAGCACGACGGCGTGATGAAGGTGTTGATGAAGTTACCGATGCAGGGCTTCGACTAAGCACCGCTACGATATGACCGAGGTGGATTATGGTGGAGGGGGGCACCGCACATGGCTAAGAGAGAACAATGATCAACTTGTTAGTCTAAGCGGTGCCCCCTCCCCCATATATAAAGGAGTGGAGGAGGGGGAGGGCCGGCCCTCCCTAGGGAGCGCCATAGGGGAGTCCTACTCCCACCGGGAGTAGGATTCCCCCCTTCCAAGAGGAGGAGTTGGAGGGAAGGAAGGAGGAGAGAGGGGGAAGGAAAAAGGGGGGCGCCACCCCCCTTCCTTGTCCAATTCGGACTAGGGGGGGAGGGGGTGCGCGGCCTGCCCTGGCCGCCCCTCCTCTTCTCCACTAAGGCCCATAAGGCCCATTATACGCCCCCCCGGGGGGGGGGGGTTCCGGTAACCCCCCGGTACTGTATTCGCCTTATCTCATCCGGAACTTTTCGATGACCAAATATAGGCTTCCAATATATCGATCTTTATGTCTCGACCATTTCGAGACTCCTTGTCATGCCCATGATCATATCCGGGACTCCGAACTACCTTCGTTACATCAAATCACATAAACTCATAATACCGATTGTCACCGAACGTTAAGCGTGCGGACCCTACGGGTTCGAGAACTATGTAGACATGACCGAGACTCATCTCTGGTCAATAACCAATACCGGAACCTGGATGCACATATTGGTTCCTACATATTCTACGAAGATCTTTATCGGTCAAACCGCATAATAGCATACGTTGTTCCCTTTCTCATTGGTATGCTACTTGCCCGAGATTCGTTCGTCGGTATCTCAATACCTAGCTCAATCTCGTTACCGGCAAGTCTCTTTACTCATTCCGTAGTGCATCATCTCGTAACTAACTCATTAGTCACATTGCTTGCAAGGCTTATAGTGATGTGCATTACCGAGAGGGCCCAGAGATACCTCTCCAACAATCGGAGTGACAAATCCTATTCTCGTTTTATGCCAACTCAACGAACACCATCGGAGACACCTGTAGAGCACCTTTATAATCACCCAGTTACATTGTGACGTTTGGTAGCACACAAAGTGTTCCTCCGGTATTCGAGAGTTGCATAATCTCATAGTCATAGGAACATGTATAAGTCATGGAGAAAGCAATAGCAGTAAACTTAAACGATCAAGTGCTAAGCTAACGGAATGGGTCAAGTCAATCACATCATTCTCCTAATTATGTGATACCTTTAATCAAATTAGAACTCATGTATATGGCTAGGAAACTCAACCATCTTTGATGAACGAGCTAGTCAAGTAGAGGCATACTAGTGACACTATGTTTGTCTATGTATTCACACATGTATTATGTTTCCGGTTAATACAATTCTAGCATGAATAATAAACATTTATCATGATATGATGAAATAAATAATAACTTTATTATTGCCTCTAGGGCATATTTCCTTCAGTCTCCCACTTGCACAAGAGTCAATAACCTAGATTACACATGATTCTAACACCCATGGAGTCTTGGTGCTGATCATGTTTTGCTCGTGGAAGAGGCTTAGTCAATGGGTCTGCAACATTCAGATCCTTATGCATCTTGCAAATCTCTATGTCTCCCACCTGTACTTGATCCCGGATGGAATTGAAGCGTCTCTTGATGTGCTTGGTTCCCATGTGAAATCTGGATTCCTTTGCCAAGGCAATTGCACCAGTATTGTCACAAAAGATTTTAATAGGACCCGATGCACTAGGTATGACACATAGATCAGATATGAACTCCTTCATCCAGACTCCTTCATTTCATGCTTCTGAAGCAGCTATGTACTCCGCTTCACACGTAGATCCCGCCACGACACTTTGTTTAGAACTACACCAACTGACAGCTCCACCGTTCAATATAAACACGTATCCGCTTTGCGATTTAGAATCATCCGGATCAGTGTCAAAGCTTGCATCAACGTAACCATTTACGACGAGCTCTTTGTCACCTCCATAAACGAGAAACATATCCTTAGTCCTTTTCAGGTATTTCAGGATGTTCTTGACCGCTGTCTAGTGATCCACTCCTGGATTACATTGGTACCTCCCTGCTAAACTAATAGCAAGGCACACATCAGGTCTGGTACACAGCATTGCATACATGATAGAGCCTATGGCTGAAGCATAGGGAATACCTTTCATTTTCTCTCTATCTTCTGCAGTGGTCGCGCATTGAGTCTGACTCAACTTCACACCTTGCAACACAGGCAAGAAACCTTTCTTTGCTTGATCCATTTTGAACTTTTTCAAAACTTTGTCAAGGTATGTGCTTTGTGAAAGTCCAATTAAGCGTCTTGATCTATCTCTATAGATCTTGATGCCTAATATGTAAGCAGCTTCACCGAGGTCTTTCATTGAAAAAATCTTATTCAAGTATCCTTTTATGCTATCCAGAAATTCTATATCATTTCTAATCAAGAATATGCCATCCACATATAATATTAGAAATGCTACAGAGCTCCCACTCACTTTCTTGTAAATACAGGCTTCTCCAAAAGTGCAGATAAAACCATATGCTTTGATCACACTATCAAAATTCTTATTCCAACTCCGAGAGGCTTGCACCAGTCCATAAATGGATCGCTGGAGCTTGCACACTTTGTTAGCACCCTTTGGATTGACAAAACCTTCTTGTTGCATCGTATACAACTCTTCTTCCAGAAATCCATTCTGGAATGCAGTTTTGACATCCATTTGCCAAATTTCATAATCATAAAATGCGGCAATTGCTAACATGATTCAGACAGACTTAAGCATCGCTACGGGTGAGAAAGTCTCATCGTAGTCAACCCCTTGAACTTGTCGAAAACCTTTCGCAACAAGTCGAGCTTTGTAGATAGTAACACTACCGTCAGCGTCAGTTTTCTTCTTGAAGATCCATTTATTATCTATGGCTTGCCGATCATCGGGCCAGTCAACCAAAGTCCACACTTTGTTCTCATACATGGTTCCCATCTCAGATTTCATGGCATCAAGCCATTTTGTGGAATCAGGGCTCATCATCGCTTCTTCATAGTTCATAGGTTCACCATGGTCAAGTAACATGACTTCAAGAATAGGATTACCGTACCACTCTGGTGCAGATCTTACTCTAGTTGACCTACGAGGTTCGGTAGTAACTTCATCTGAAGTTTGATGATCAATATCATTAGCTTCCTCACTAATTTGTGTAGGTGTCACAGGAACCGGTTTGTGTGATGAACTACTTTCCAATAAGGGAGCAGGTACAGTTACCTCATCAAGTTCTACTTTCCTCCCACTCACTTCTTTTGAGATAAACTCCGTCTCTAGAAAGGATCCATTCTTAGCAACAAATGTCTTGCCTTCGGATCTGTGATAGAAGGTGTACCCAATAGTTTCCTTTGGGTATCCTATGAAGACACATTTCTCCGATTTGGCTTCAAGCTTATCAGGTTGAAGATTTTTCACATAAGCATCGCAGCCCCAAACTTTAAGAAATGACAACTTTGGTTTCTTGCCAAACCACGGTTCATAAGGCGTCATCTCAACAGATTTCGATGGTGCCCTATTTAACGTGAATGCAGCCGTCTCTAAAGCATAACCCCAAAACGATAGTGGTAAATCAGTAAGAGACATCATAGATCACACCATATCTAGTAAAGTACGATTACGACGTTCGGAAACACCATTACGCTGTGGTGTTCCGGGTGGCGTGAGTTGTGAAACTATTCCGCATTGTTTCAAATGTAGACCAAACTCGTAACTCAAATATTCTCCTCCACGATGAGATCATAGAAACTTTATTTTCTTATTACGATGATTTTCCACTTCACTCTAAAATTCTTTGAACTTTTCAAATGTTTCAGACTTATATTTCATTAAGTAGATATACCCATATCTGCTCAAATCATCTGTGAAGGTGAGAAAATGACGATACCCGCCACGAGCCTCAGTATTCATTGGACCACATACATCAGTATGTATGATTTCCAACAAATCTGTTGCTCGCTCCATTGTTCCGGAGAACGACGTTTTAGTCATCCTGCCCATGAGGCATGGTTCGCAAGTACCAAGTGATTCATAATCAAGTGATTCCAGAAGTCCATCAGTATGGAGTTTCTTCATGCGCTTTACACCAATATGACCCAAACGGTAGTGCCACAAATAAGTTACACTATCATTATCAACTCTGCATCTTTTGGCTTCAACATTATGAATATGTGTATTACTACTATCGAGATTCAACACAAATAGACCACTCTTCAAGGGTGCATGACCATAAACGACATTACTCATATAAATAGAATAGCCATTATTCTCAGATTTAAATGAATAACCATCTCGCATCAAACAAGATCCAGATATAATGTTCATGCTTAACGCTGGCACCAAATAATTATTATTCAGGTCTAAAATTAATCCCGAAGGTAGATGTAGAGGTCGCGTTCCGACGGCGATCACATTGACTTTGGAACCATTTCCCACGCGCATCGTCACCTCGTCCTTAGCCAATCTTCGCTCAATCCGTAGTCCCTGTTTCGAGTTGCAAATATTAGCAATGTAACCGGTATCAAATACCAGTGTGCTACTGCGAGCTTTTGTAAGGTACACATCAATAACATGTATATCACATATACCTTTATTCACCTTGCCATCCTTCTTATCCGCCAAATACTTGGGGCAGTTCTGCTTCCAGTGACCTATCCCTTTGCAGTAGAAGCACTCAGTCTCAGGCTTAGGTCCAGACTTGGGTTTCTTCTCCTGAGCAGCAACTTGTTTGCCGTTCTTTTTGAAGTTCTCCTTCTTCTTCCCTTTACCCTTTTTCTTGAAACCGCTGGTCTTGTTGACCATCAACACTTGACGCTCCTTCTTGATTTCTACCTCCGCAGCTTTTAGCATCGCGAAGAGCTCAGGAATTGTCTTATCCATCCCTTGCATGTTATAGTTCATCACAAAGATCTTGTAGCTTGGTGGCAGTGATTGAAGAATTCTGTCAATGACACTATCATCCGGAAGATTAACTCCTAGTTGAATAAAGTGATTGTTATACCCAGACATTTTGAGTATATGTTCACTGACAGAACTATTCTCCTCCATCTTGCAGCTGTAGAACTTATTGGAGGCTTCATATCTCTGAATCCAGGATTTGCTTGAAATATTAGCTTCAACTCCTATAACATCTCATATGCTCCATGACGTTCAAAACGTCGTTGAAGTCCCGGTTCTAAGCCGTAAAGCATGGCATACTGAACTATCGAGTAGTCATCAACACGCGACTACCAGGCATTCACAATGTCTGTAGTTGCCGGCGCGGGTGGTACACCTAGCGGTGCTTCTAGGACATAATTCTTCTGTGCAGCAATGAGGATAATCCTCAAGTTACGGACCCAGTCCGTGTAATTGCTACAATCATCTTTCAACTTAGCTTTCTCAAGGAATGCATTGAAATTCAACGGAACAATAGCACGGGCCATCTATCTACAACAACATAGACAAGAAAAATACTATCATGTACTAAGTTCATGATAAATTAAAGTTCAATTAATCATATTACTTAAGAACTCCCACTTAGATAGACATCCCTCTAATCATCTAAGTGACCACGTGATCCAAATCAACTAAACCATAACCGATCATCACGTGAAATGGAGTAGTTTTCAATGGTGAACATCACTATGTTGATCATATCTACTATATGATTCACGTTCGACCTTTCAGTCTCAGTGTTCCGAGGCCATATCTGCATATGCTAGGCTCGTCAAGTTTAACCCGAGTATTCTGTGTGTGCAAAACTGGCTTGCACCAGTTGTATAAGAACATTGAGCTTATCACACCCGATCATCACGTGGTGTCTCGGCACGATGAACTTTGGCAATGGTGCATACTCAGGGAGAACACTTGTACCTCGAAATTTTGAGTGAGAGATCATCTTATAATGCTACCGTCAATCAAAGCAGAATAAGATGCATAAAGGATAAACATCACATGCAATCAATATAAGTGATATGATATGGCCATCATCATCTTGTGCCTTTGATCTCCATCTCCAAAGCACCGTCATGGTCACCATCGTCACCGGTGCGACACCTTGATCTCCATCGTAGCATTGTTGTTGTCTCGCCAACTATTGCTTCTACGACTGTCGCTACCACTTAGTGATAAAGTAAAGCAATTACAGGGCGTTTGCATTTCATACAATAAAGCGACAACCATATGGCTCCTGCCAGTTGCCGATAAATCCGTTACAAAACATGATCATCTCATACAATAAAATATAGCATCATGCCTTGACCATATCACATCACAACATGCCCTGCAAAACAAGTTAGACGTCCTCTACTTTGTTGTTGCAAGTTTTACGTGGCTGCTACGGGCTGAGCAAGAACCGTTCTTACCTATGCATCAAAACCACAATGATAGTTCGTCAAGTTAGTGCTGTTTTAACCTTCAATAAGGACCGGGCATAGTCACACTCGGTTCAACTAAAGTTGGAGAAACTGATACCCGCCAGCCAACTGTGTGCAAAGCACGTCGGTAGAACCAGTCTCGCGTAAGCGTACGCGTAATGTCGGTCCGAGCCGCTTCATCCAACAATACCGCCGAACCAAAGTATGACATGATGGTAAGCAGTATGACTTGTATCGCGCACAACTCACTTGTGTTCTACTCGTGCATATAACATCTACGCATAAACCTGGCTCTAATACCACTGTTGGGAAACGTAGTAATTTCAAAAAAAATCCTACGCACATGCAAGATCATGGTGATGCGTAGCAACGAGAGGGGAGAGTGTCGTCTACGTACCCTCATAGACTGTAAGCGGAAGTTTTATGACAACGCGGTTGATGTAGTCGTATGTCTTCACGATCGACTGATCCCAGCACCGAATTATGGCACCTCCGCGGACTGCACACGTTCAGCTCGGCGACGTCCCACGAACTCACGATCCAGTAGAGCTTCAAGGGAGAGCTTCGTTAGCACGATGGCGTGATGACGGTGTTGATGAAGTTACCGACGCAAGGGTTCGCCTAAGCACCGCTATGATATGATCGAGGTGGATTATGGTGGAGGGGGGCACCGCACACGGCTAAGAGAGATCAATGATCAACTTGTGTGTCTATGGGGTGCCCCCCTAGTATATAAAGGAGTGGAGGAGGGGGAGGGCCGGCCCTCTCTAGGGCGCGCCATAGGGGAGTCCTACTCCCACTGGGAGTAGGATCCCCCCCTTCCAAGAGGAGGAGTAGGAGGGAAGGAAGGAGGAGAGAGGGGGAATGAAAAAGGGGAGCTTCCTTGTCCAATTCGGACTAGGGGGGAGGGGGTGCGCGGCCTGCCCTGGCCGCCCATCCTCTTCTACACTAAGGCCCATAAGGCCCATTATACTCCCCGGGGGGTTCCGGTAACCCCCCGGTACTCCGGTATTCGCCCGATATCATCCGGAAACTTTCCGATGACCAAATATAGGCTTCCAATATATTGATCTTTCTGTCTCGACCATTTTGAGACTCCTCGTCATGCGCGTGATAATATCCGGGACTCCGAACTACATTCGGTACATCAAATCACATAAACTCATAATACCGATTGTCACCGAACGTTAAGCGTGCGGACCCTACGGGTTCGAGAACTATGTAGACATGACCGAGACTCATCTCCGGTCAATAACCAATAGAGGAACCTGGATGCTCATATTGTTCCTACATATTCTACGAAGATCTTTATCGGTCAAACCGCATAACAGCATACGTTGTTCCCTTTGTCATTGGTATGTTACTTGCCCGAGATTCGATCGTCGTTATCTCAATACCTAGCTCAGTCTCGTTACCGGCAAGTCTATTTACTTGTTCCTAGTGCATCATCCCGTAACTAAATCATTAGTCACATTGCTTGCAAGGCTTATAGTGATGTGCATTACCGAGAGGGCCCAGAGATACCTCTCCGACAATCGGAGTGACAAATCCTATTCTCGATCTATGCCAACTCAACGGACACCATCGAAGACACCTGTAGAGCACCTTTATAATCACCCAGTTATGTTGGGACATTTGGTAGCACACAAAGTGTTTCTCCGGTATTCGAGAGTTGCATAATCTCATAGTCATAGGAACGTGTATAAGTCATGGAGAAAGCAATAGCAATAAACTTAAACGATCAAGTGCTAAGCTAACGGAATGGGTCAAGTCAATCACATCATTCTCCTAATGATGTGATCCCGTTAATCAAATGACAACTCATGTCTATGGCTAGGAAACTCAACCATCTTTGATCAACTAGCTAGTCAAGTAGAGGCATACTAGTGACACTATGTTTGTCTATGTATTCACACGTGTATTATGTTTCCGGTTAATACAATTCTAGCATGAATAATAAACATTTATCATGATATGAGGAAATAAATAATAACTTTATTATTGCCTCTAGGGCATATTTCCTTCAGTCTCCCACTTGCACTAGAGTCAATAATCTAGATTACACAGTAATGATTCTAATACCCATGGAGTCTTGGTGATGATCATGTTTTGCTCGTGGAAGAGGCTTAGTCAACGGGTCTATAACATTCAGATCCGTATGTATCTTGCAAATATCTATGTCTCCCACCTGGACTTGATCCCGGATGGAATTGAAGCGTCTCTTGATGTGCTTGGTTCTCTTGTGAAATTTGGATTCCTTTGCCAAGGCATTTGCACCAGTATTGTCACAAAAGATTTTCATAGGACCCGATGCACTAGGTATGACACCTAGATCGGATATGAACTCCTTCATCCAGACTCCGTCATTTACTGCTTCCGAAGCAGCTATGTACTCCGCTTAACATGTAGATCCCGCCACGACGCTTTGTTTAAAACTGCAACAACTGACAGCTCCACCGTTCAATATAAACACGTATCTGGTTTGCGAATTAGAATCGTCCGGATCAGTGTCAAAGCTTGCATCAACATAACCATTTACGATGACCTGTTTGTCACCTCCATAAACGAGAAACATATCCTTAGTCCTTTTCAGGTATTTCAGGATGTTCTTGACCGATGTCTAGTGATCCACTCCTGGATTACTTGGTACCTCCCTGCTAAACTAATAGCAAGGCACACATCAGGTCTGGTACACAGCATTGCATACATGATAAAGCCTATGGATGAAGCATAGGGAACACTTTTCATTTTCTCTCTATCTTCTGCAGTGGTCGGGCATTGAGTCTGACTCAACTTCACACCTTGCAACACAGGCAAGAACCCTTTGTTTTCTTGATCCATTTTGAACTTTTTCAAAAATTTGTCAAGGTATGTGCTTTGTGAAAGTCCAATTAAGCGTGTTGATCTATCTCTATAGACCTTGATGCCTAATATGTAAGCAGCTTCACCGAGGTATTTCATCGAAAAACTCTTATTCAAGTATTTATGCTATCCAGAAATTCTATATCATTTCCAATCAAGAATATGTCATCCACATATAATATTAGAAATGCTACAGAGCTCCCACTCAATTTCTTGTAAATACAGGCTTCTCCAAAAGTATGTATAAAACCATATGCTTTGATCACACTATCAAAATTCTTATTCCAACTCCGAGAGGCTTGCACCAGTCCATAAATGGATCGCTGGAGCTTGCAAACTTTGTTAGCACCCTTTGGATCGACAAAACCTTCTTGTTGCATCATATACAACTCTTCTTCTAGAAATCCATTCAGGAATGCAATTTTGACATCCATTTGCCAAATTTCATAATCATAAAATGCGGCAATTGCTAACATGATTCGGACAGGCTTAAGCATCGCTACGGGTGAGAAAGTCTCATCGTAGTCAACCCCTTGAACTTGTCGAAAGCCTTTCGCAACAAGTCGAGCTTTGTAGACAGCAACATTACCGTCAGCGTCAGTCTTCTTCTTGAAGATCCATTTATTCTCTATGGCTTGCCGATCATCGGGCAAGTCAACCAAAGTCCACACTTTGTTCTCATACATGGATCCCATCTCAGATTTCATGGCCTCAAGCCATTTTGCGGAATCTGGGCTCACCATCGCTTCTTCATAGTTCGTAGGTTCGCCATGGTCAAGTAACATGACTTCCAGAACAGGATTACCGTACCACTCTGGTGCGGATCTTACTATGGTTGACCTACGAGGTTCGGTAGTAACTTCATCTGAAGTTTCATGATCAATATCATTAGCTTCCTCACTAATTGGTGTAGGTGTCACAGGAACCGGTTTCTGTGATGAACTACTTTCCAATAAGGGAGCAGGTACAATTACCTCATCAAGTTCTACTTTCCTCCCACTCACTTCTTTCGAGAGAAACTCCTTCTCTAGAAAGGATCCATTCTTCGCAACAAATGTCTTGCCTTCGGATCTGTGATAGAAGGTGTACCTAATAGTTTCCTTTGGGTATCCTATGAAGACACATTTCTTCGATTTGGCTTCGAGCTTATCAGGTTGAAGCTTTTTCACATAAGCATTGCAGCTCCAAACTTTAAGAAACGACAACTTTGGTTTCTTGCCAAACCACAGTTCATAAGGCGTCGTCTCAACAGATTTTGATGGTGCCCTATTTAACGTGAATGCAGCCGTCTCTAAAGCATACACCAAAACGATAGCGGTAAATCAGTAAGAGACATCATAGATCGCACCATATCTATTAAAGTACGATTACGACGTTCGGACACACCATTACGCTGTGGTGTTCTGGGTTGTGTGAGTTGTGAAACTATTCCACATTGTTTCAAATGTAGACCAAACTCGTAACTCAAATATTCTCCTCCACGATCAGATCGTAGAAACTTTATTTTCTTGTTACGATGATTTTCCACTTCACTCGGAAATTCTTTGAACTTTTCAAATATTTTAGACTTATGTTTCATTAAGTAGATATACCCATATCTGCTCAAATCATCTACGAAGGTGAGAAAATAACGATACCCGCCGCGAGCCTCAGTATTCATTGGACCACATACATCAGTATGTATGATTTCCAACAAATCTGTTGCTCGCTCCATTGTTCCGAAGAACTGCATTTTAGTTATCATGCCCATGAGGCATGGTTCGCAAGTACCAAGTGATTCATAATCAAGTGATTCCAGAAGTCCATCAGTATGGACTTTCTTCATGCGCTTTACACCAATATGACCCAAACGGTAGCGCCACAAATAAGTTGCACTATCATTATCAACTCTGCATCTTTTGGCTTCAACATTATGAATATGTGTATTACTACTATCGAGATTCGACACAAATAGACCACTCTTCAAGGGTGCATGACCATAAAAGATATTACTCATATAAATAGAACAACCATTATTCTCAGATTTAAATGAATAACCGTCTCGCATCAAACAAGATCCAGATATAATGTTCATGCTTAACGCTAGCACCAAATAACAATTATTCAGGTCTAAAATTAATCCCGAAGGTAGATGTAGAGGTAGCGTGCCGACGACGATCACATCGACTTTGGAACCATTTCCCATGCGCATCATCACCTCGTCCTTAGCCAATCTTCGCTCAATCCGTAGTCCCTGTTTCGAGTTGCAAATATTAGGAAAAGCACCAGTATCAAATAACCTGGTGCTACTGCGAGCTTTAGTAAGGTACACATCAATAACATGTATATCACATATACCTTTGTTCACCTTGCCATCCTTCTTATCCGCCAAATACTTGGGGCAGTTCCGCTTCCAGTGACCAGTCCCTTTGTAGTAGAAGCACTCAGTCTCAGGCTTAGGTCCAGACTTGGGGTTCTTCTCTTGAGCAACAACTTGTCTGTCGTTCTTTTTGAAGTTCCCCTTCTTCTTCCCTTTACCCTTTTTCTTGAAACTAGTTGTCTTGTTCGGGCGGAGAAGGTCCGCGTTCCACGGGCGCTCCGACTCTTGGCCGGCTGTGTCCCTCTTGTGTGCCCTGGGCTTCTGTGCGTTGATGAGGTAGTAGGAGTCGTTGCCCAGGGCCTTGCTGACGATGAATGACCCCTCCCATGGAGCCGAGAGCTTGTGCTGGCCGGCTGTTCGCTGGATCAGCCGGAGCACAAGGTCGCCCTCGCAGAAGGCATTCAGCTTGATCTTCTTGTTGTGGTAGCGGTGCAGGCTCTGCTGGTAGATGGCGGACCGGCTGAGTGCTAGCAGCCGAGCCTCTTCGAGCAGGTCAACACCATCTTCTCGTGCCTCCTTGGCTTCCGCCTGCGTGTACATGCTGATGCGAGGTGAGTAAAACTCGATTTCTGTTGGGATGACAGCCTCACCCTGTACATTAGGAAGAAGGACGTGAAGCCGGTTGAGCAATTCGGCGTGGTCCAGAGACTCCAAAGGATGGCCGACAGCTCCTCGATCCAGCAGCCGGCCGAGCGCTCCAGTGGCTCGACCAGCCGAGGTTTGATGCCGGACAGGATGAGGCCGTTTGCTAGCTCCACCTGGTCGGTTGACTGCGGGTGATCAACCGACGGGAGGGCCTGTCGGATGCCCTACATCACGCAGAAACGGGTCAAGGCGCCTTTGGCGAAGTTCGTGCCATTGTCGGTGATGATGCTGTGCGGGATGCCGTATCGAACGGTGATCTCCGCGATGAATGTGACTGCTGTCGGGGCATTCGGCTTCTTGATTGGCCTTGCCTCAATCCACTTCATGAACATGTCCACGACAACCAGCAAATGGGTCATGCCGCCGCGTGCTGTCTTGAATGGGCCCACCATATCCAACCCCCATACGGCAAACGACCAAGTAATGGGAATGGTCTTGAGTGTTGAGGACGACAGGTGCTACTTGGTGCTGAAGCGCTAGCACCCCTTGCACTTCCGGACCAACTCCTTGGCGTCCTCCAGAGCAGTCGGCCAGAAGAAACCGTGGCGGAAAGCTTTAGCAACGAGGGTTCTGGAGGCAGCATGGTGGCCACATTCACCTTGGGGAATGTCTGTGAGGATAGCAATGCCCTTCTCTGGCTCGACGCAGCGCTGGAAGACACCAGTCGCGCTGCGCCTGACGAGCTCCACTACTAGGAAAAGGGCTATAGATAATATGGACACTAATGGCGCACCAAACATGTGGTGCGCCACTACTATATAGCAGTGGCGCACCATGTGCTGATGCGCCACTACTAACATTTTTTTTCCAAAAATACTAATGGCGCACCAGGTCAGAGTGCGCCATTACTAGTTTTAACTAGTAATGGCGCACCACTCAGCCCGTGCGCCATTACTAGAATTTTTTTCCAAAACTAGTAATGGCGCACCTTGGTACAGTGTGCCATTACTATTCTTCCCCCCTCTATCCCTTTTCCCCTCGCGGCCCCCCGCGCCAGATCCCCCTCCATCTCGATCCCCCGCCGACGACCTCACAGACCTCCCCGCCTCCACCGCCGACGACCCCCCGCACCCTCCCCCGCTCCAACCTAGGTTAGGCTAGGTCGCGTCGCGCCCCAACCCCATTTGCCGCAGCTGCCCCACCCCACCCCGCCGGCAGCTTCACCTTGTTCTACCGCCGTGACGAGGAAGCCGGAGCCCGGAGCTGGAGAATTCGGCGGGGCTACTCGCAGTCCATCGACGGCTGACAAGGAATGTAAATGCTCCCTCCCTCACTCGTCTACTCATCTCCTCTATATAGTGTAATAATTTTTATCAATAAAAAAATAAAAAAAAGTTACTAATGGCGCACCAGGAGAGGGTGCGCCATTGTTATCAATAAAAAAAGTTACTTATGGCGCACCCCTCGGTGGTGCGCCATTGCTATGGATGTACTTATGGCGCACCCCTGGGTGGTGCGCCATTGCTATCCCTTTCCCCCCTCTGTCCCTTTCCCCCTCGCCCCCCCATGCCAGATCCCTTTCCCCCTCGCCGCCGATGACCCCTTTCCAGCGCGCCCTGCCCCCACCTCCAGCGCTCCTCCACCCATCACCACCGCAGCTCTTCCACCCCTCACCACCGCAAGCTGCCGCTACCCCCGAGCATCCCTCTAGTTCGATTTGAACTCATCAGATCACGCGGTGACCGCGGCCCCCTCGTCGTTGCCGCGACCATCGTCGTCGTCATCGTGCGAGAAGACGTCCAGGAGGATCGCCGCATTTGGCTTCTTCCGTTCAGGGAACCAGCTCGAGCCGGGGTCTCGCGTAGCCGCCGCAGTCGCCGCCTTCTTCGTTCGGCCGCCCACATCTCGTCGCCCCAACCGCTGCTCTTGCCCGTCCCCGGCCTCGTCGAGCTCTCCTCCGGCCCTCCCCGTGGTGAGCCTCCTCCACTCCCCCCGTTCCCCCTTCTGTCGCGTGCACCCGTCGCCCCCGTTGGCCGCCCCTTCCCCCTGTTGCTCCCATCGCTGATGGTTTAGCTGCTGCTGCTCTGTTGTTTTGCCGCCACTGCTGACGCTGCTTGCTCTCTTGTTGCTGCTTTGTCCTCGCCTGACCGCCCGCGTCCAGCGTCGGCCTCGCGCCACGCCGGCGCCGCCGCCTCAAGCGGCGCATCGTCCGTCCTGCTGCCCCATCGCCTACTGCCTCCCCTTGTGCGTGCTACGTGCTGCTGCTGCTGGCATATTGACGAGGACAACAGGCCAGAAGTGAATAACCATGGCCAGCAAGGTTTTGGTCGTGGTACATTGATACACAACATGCAGCTGCAACCCCCATAGATACTTTTTTTTGTTTTAAGACGATATATGAAATGTGAGAATTCTTAAAAGATGAATTACCGTGAAGTAGCTTGGTCATGCCAAGAAAACGCTGCATTTTTGGTACTTGAAAGGTTTATGCTGATTCAGCAAATCCAGGTGGCCTATTGAAAATTTAGAACTTGTGATCAGGAGATGTTTGGGAAAAAGGAGTGTAGGTACTGTTCTTGTGTTGGGATAATTTTGTAGATTTTAGGAGCTCTTTGGAAATAGGGTTGTAGTTATGGCGAAAATGGATCAGAATGGAAAAGTGGGTGTTTCTCTCAAAATTTTCAAAATAGTAGGATGGGTCTTTGTTCAAAATTGATTTATAGGAATTATAGGGTCTCCCAAAAATTTTGTGGCAATTTTATAAAAATTATTTGAATTAGTTTTAGTGCAACAGAGGCAACTCAGAGTTTGAAAATGGCATTAAAGGAATTTGTTTTTGGGGTAAATTCTATTATGAAATAATTCCTACAGTTATTTAAAATATAAATGAAATGAATTGGAACACCAAGCAAGAGTTACGTTTCAAGTTGCTGAACCTTTTCATATAAGCTTGCAGAAGATTTAATTGATCATATAGAAAATGAAAAACGAAGGTCATACCGATCCTAGTTGGTATTATTTTTCTCAATTTTAAGTGTTGAATGAACACAGAAAGAGAGTGGTAAGTGATTTCAATATATGAAGTTTCAGAATAATATATAGGATTGTTGGTTTTTAACCTTGGTTGCCATTGTTTCTATTTGTAACGGTCTAAAGAATGACTTATGTTGTTTGTGCTATCGGCTACCTAACAATCTCTAAGTGAAAGCAACTAGCTGGAGTAGATTTGTGCACGGAATACTCCTTCCAAGACAATTTGCTTCCAAGGAGTAGTTTCAGTTTGCTTGCAAGGAGTAGTTCAGTAAAGTTTCAGCATGGTTTCAGTATAGTTTCAGTAGCCGATTTGCTATTCATTTTGTGCTATTAGTTTGCTTCCATCTTTGTGCCCACTCTAAAGAGTATTCGTATATTCTTGGAACTAAACAGAATTATACAATGAACTTCTGCAGGCTGATCTGAGTTGGACCATCCGCTGCAGCCAACTTCTCTTCGGCAAGAGGAAGAAAGGAGAATCAGGGTAAGGTTTCACCCCTAGAAGATACTCCCTCCGTTCCTTGATATAAGGTGTATAGTTTTCTGAGAAAAAACCCAAAATATAAGGTGTATTGCGTTGCACCACTCGTTTGCATATTTTTTTAGTGATTTGATTACATTTCCTTATGACAAGCAACCTCCACTATTTTCTCATGTCAATTAGTCAGGTGAAATCTCACCCTAAACTTGTGAAATTTATCCTCCATGTGCGTTCTTTAATTTCCGTGCCAAAAACTATACACCCTATATTTAGGAACGGAGGGCGTATATTGTTGTACCCCGAGTGAAGGGAAGGAGTTTGCTGAGTTTTGTCTCTGACCATCGTGTCGTGATGATTTTGCAGGTACCCCGAGAGACCCTTGAGTTTGCCGGAATGTCAATTAACTTCCGTTCCGGCAAATTCAGGTACTCCATATGTCCTATTTTCAGCAAAGGTCATGCTGAAATTTTCCGTTAATTTTAGCATGACTTTGCTAAAAATAGGACATATGGGGTACTTGCGACAAATGCATGGGTCGGGGTATCTTAGTACTTAATTTAGTAGGATCAACTGCCTCTTGTGTTATACATATAGAAGTGTGATATCAACTCATAGTTATTACTAATGTCAGTTGCTCGTCATCGATAAACCCTAATCTGGTAGGATGACCTACTAAAAAAGCCCATACCACATATTCTATTTGGATGGCCCTGCTAACCCTTGACCATAAATACTTGAGATGGATGTAGCAGGCTTAAAGAAAGAAATGTTTTTAGGCCAACTCCACTGGGCCTGGCTAAAAATGCACAAGTGTGCATGACTAACAATATTCTATTGTAAAGCTAAACAAGAAAGAGGAACCACTCATCCTAACCATTTGCTCTCAAAATTACCACTTCACTTCTTACTACTGAAAATCTTAAACCATCTCCATTCACCAATTGCTCAAACCAGTTCGAAGGACGTGTTTTCACCACACTGTGGATTATCTTATTGGACCCAATAGAGATGATGTAGTTTTGAATTATGAACGTAGGAAATGTCGTCATCGGACGACGAAAGTCTACCGGGGGAGTGCGGCTGGTGCCACGACGATCGAGGTCTGTGCGACAGGCCTCACCTGGACGATGATCGGTAACTTGACATTAAGCTCGAGGAGACCTTGAAGTTGAAGCGATGCACGCAACAATGACAAGTGTTTTTTTCATAATTAAGCATGACTTCAACTATTTCAACGTGTAATTTTAATCTTTTACAATTCGAGTATAGCTTATCCCATGCCATGCAAGACGCTATGTCTTGGAGAGGATGGATTTTGAAGACCATGAAAATTATGAAACAAATAAAATTCACCTAAGGACTCATCATGATGTGGATTTTGAAGTAAATCTGTATAATGCAGGGAGTGTAACCCATTTTGGTTGCAAAATTGGGAAGCATTTTGCAAGATGTATGGTTTTGATGAGGGTATGCTTGTCACCATGGATCTTGGTGATCCGACATCGACCAAGACAATATGGACATTTGGGTCCTTGTTGATACGCCTCCAGTTCTACCGCTATGTGAGTTTCTCAAACATAGTTAACTATTAACTAATTTATATTGTTCATTTCAAAATAGTTGACAACTTATTTCCATTGACAGCTTGTTTTGATTGTTCAAACAATGTGCAGAACATGGTAGACAAAACCCACTACACCGATGGCTCCGAGTTAACTTATCAGGAGAAAAATCATCTGGTCGGATTTTGTACTAATCTTGAGAATTAGAATATCTATTGTAAAACTCCTCAACATTATGGTCAATAAGTGCCACTAGTGCACGTGTTGAACTACGGTAACTACCATGGAGATACCCTGGTAAGATTTTCTACTATTACGACATTCGTGCATCTTTTGCATACTTCTAAAACTAGTACATCATTGCTAAATACGAAGCTATTACTATGTTTTTCAATAGAGAATCCCAGAGGATTGTGTGCCTCATTTGATGTATCAGAATGGCAGCCTTCATGTTTTGAACATATATCCAGGTCATCCTACGAATCTCAACTGTCCATACCGGATTTCTAAAAGAAATGGAGATGAAAATCAAGGAATGGAAAAAATGTATGGACAGTCGTAAGGAAGTTCTTGGAAGCAAAAGGAAGCGAAGCGCAAGAATTGGAGACAGGATGATCTCCATTCTCCATAATGGAGAGTCAGGGTCCATATTGTGTTATGTTATTTTACCTTAAATAGGGCATTTAGGTCCTGCCTAATACTGATGATCATGTGCTAAGAACAATTAAGTAGGGTTGGTTCGATGACTATCAAGATGATGATCGTATGACTTGTTATTAATAACGAGTAGAAGTTGTATGATGATGATTAGTAGGACTTGTTAGGATTAGTATTACTTTTGACAAACTCGCTACTCGCGGTCTCGGGACTTGTAATGTTCTATCTTTGTTCGGTCTTTTGAATTCGAAGACTAATATGATGAATTGTATTCAGAGACTAATCTTCTATTGTATTCGATGAATCTGCTTTTGCTGTGTGGTGTTGTCTATATTCTGTACAGTAATATATTTTGTAACCTGTGCAAATATCAGAAGAAAAAAAATCCCTAATATTCATACTAGTGGCGCACCACCAACAAGTGCGCCATTAGTAAGCCAAAGCACACTAGTGGTGCATCATCAACTAGTGCGCCATTAGTAAGCCAGAGCACATTTGTAAATATGCCCCCCTGGGAGGCATACTAATGGCCCACCGTGGGATATACTAATGGCGCACTGCGTGGTGCACCATTAGTAAAAAATTCAAATTGCGTGATGCTAGTGGCGCACCTGTGGTGCGCCATTAGTAGGCAAAACAGGTGCGCCACTAGCAGGCCTTTTCCTAGTAGTGCTCCCTGTTGATGATTGTGTATGTGGCGGCCTGGCGTTGCACCTGCCGGGCCAAGACTTCGTCGGCTGGTAGCTCGCGGCTCACCTGAAAGTTGAGGATGGGCTGCGCCCAAGACGGAGCTTCCAGCACCGTCATGACAACAATTAGTGTTAGGGTGGCCAGTTGGGAGGCAGCGGGTGACGGTGTCCTGGACTAGGGGGAACACACCACGTCGTCTCCCAATCAGTGGGATTGGGCCGAGGACACCCATGGCCATTCACTCATGGGCCAGTTCGTACAGCCGATATATACACGAGGAAGATCCCACAAGACTTGGTGATCAAGACAAGGACTCCTCTCCACCGACGTATTCGACTAGGACTCTTGTTATCTTAGGCCTCTAGCACATTATATAAGCCGAGGCCTGGCTAGTCGATAGATCATGATATTATTCATCATACCCTTAGGTTTTAGACCACAACATATGATCTCGAGGTAGATCAACTCTTGTAATATCTATATTCATCAAGATCAATCAAGCAGGAAGTAGGGTATTACCTCCAATAAGAGGGCCCGAATCTGGGTAAACATCCTATCCCCTGTCTCCTGTTACCCATCAATCCATGACACACAACTTGGGACCCCCTACCCGAGATCTACCGGTTTTTACACCGATAATGGTGCTTCAATTGAGAGTTTCGTTGTGTGATCGGCAAAAGATCAATGGCTCACCTGCAGATCAATTGTGACGTCGGCGTCTTCATTGCCGGCTCGACTGGTCACCTTGGCTTGACCGAGGACTGTGCCCTGCCTCCAATAGTCATGTTCGGACGAGGGCCTTCATCAACATCAACTCCGATCTCTATCATGATCATGGAGGAATCATCCATGGAGCTCGGGGGCTCAACGTCAACATTGCCCTCGGGCGACTGTGTTGTTTTTCTAAACAGCGAACTTGTATCCGCTACCACCACCTCCTCGAGCATCGCTTTTACGATTCCTTCGGTGGAATTGTGCGGAATTGAGTCTACAACAACACTGTAAAATTTCGTCGCGTTCCGATGGAGCAATCTCCGCCGATCTCCGATATACTGAAGCCCTGTCGAATCTGGACGGGAATCTGGACGAGTTTGGAGCGTGGTGTCCAGCGTCTAGCTCGGACGTCCTTTGGAAGATCGAACCATTGATCGGCTGCGGAATTCCTATGTCTATCACCTCTCAAAATTTCAGCTCGATCCGACCGTCCAAACTCCGATTACCTTCAGATTAGTGCATCACTTTCCGGATCTGTTTTCTGCGCGAATACAAATCTGACCTGAGTTCGTCTTTCTTCATGAACGGGGTATTGGTCAACATTTTTGGAAGAATCTCTTTGTAGGGTATTGTGTTTTGTTCCCGAACACATGCTCACAAATTTTGCTCCTTTTAGGAGGTACTCTTCACCATCACGTTGGTGTCAAACCAGTCTGGTAACATTGCTCCACGTCAGCCGACTTGCGCTAGACAGATCATCGCTTCTTCGAGTCGAGACTAACCTTATCGGATCATCAGCTCGGCAAGCCGAACAAGAGTTCGGCATCGCGAAGGCTAAATCATCACCAACACCATCGCCCCACGGATTGCACGGGTCAGGCGCGCCGACATCGCCGCTCGGTCACTTCATCAATCCGGCATTGACCGCGTCACAAGTTATGACCAGCGTCGGCATGGCCGCACTGTTGCTTCTTCAAGCCGATGTCCATCATGCCGAACTGCTTTAACACCTCGGCTGACATGGCAGCTGCAACTTCTCCTTACCGACCCGCTCCATCATCTCGGCTAGACCGGGGGCTTCGCCATCTCTTCATCAACCTACTCCGGAGACTTCGGCGTCACCAGCCGACCAGCTTTGTCACGTTACCTGGACCGGGGGCTTTGCCTCGGTGAGCCAACCTTTGTGAGCATCGACATGCCGTCGCTTCGTCGCCCATTATGCAATGGGTGTGCGGATCAAGTCCCAATTTTGGGAGTAACCTTTCTTCATATTGCTACAACAGATAAACCGGGTGCTATTAATCCTAGTAATTTTTCTTCCTTGGGTTTATTTTTTCTGAGGAATTATTACTCTGGTTTGTTCCATCATCTGTACACAGGTCTGTCAAAGGGTGTCCACATTAACAACGGTCGCGTGGTGGTTCGATCAGTTTCTGTATACAGTTCGGCGAACGCTGCATCCGGAACTCGGACCGGCTTGTGAATTCAGGCTTTGTCACGCCTTCACCGCATCACGCCGATGCCCTGCATCGACATTGACTTCGACGCCAGGCCACATCTCTTTAAATAAATTATTTTTGCGAAAAGCAATTATGCAAGGATTATATATATATTTATATTGTTCTTTTTGGACCGCACTAGGTGATCGACTTTGACTGCATCACGTGGTCACTTCCGCAAGCCGACGTCGTCGTCCCAATCGGCATAAATCGGCTCGCGTGATCACCTTGTTGGTCGAATTGCCATACCGACATGTTCGGTTGCCTCGGGGACTTCAGCATCATTGAGAGAACTCGACCTCATCGAGTGTTCGGCACATGGGTAAATGATCCGGGTCGAGCAGCGCTGTCACCTCGGCGTACCGACGCACCACGTCACCTCGGTTGGACCGGGGGCTTCGTCATCACTTCATTAACCCACGCCGGGGACTTTCAAGGCCACACTGCTTGTCCGGCCTGCATTGGCCGTGCTATGTCGCCACTTCGGAGTGCTGAGCTCTTCGCTCCGCCACCTCGGGACTGGCTTGGGGCTGGGACATTGTCCCGCCGCAAGCTCGGGCCACGCATGAACAGTTTTAAATTTTGTTCGGTTCAACCAAGCATTATACTTTTTTTCAAAAAGTTGTATGTGAAAAACTTCCTTGTCAAAATTTGTTTGTGACACACAAATTCAAATACCCCGTTTACTTGGGGGCTTCCTTTATGAAGCCTTTCCTCTTGCATATGATTATACTTGTATGGCTTCGTTCCTTGTTCGTGTATTACGCCACAATATGCACCATGTTGACTTAAGTGTTCCGCAAGCTGGGTTGCCTTGCTCCTATGTTTACCCCTACGTTCCCGATTGTTCGACTAGGGAGTAACGGGAGCACCTCTGCGATTGTCACGATCGGGTCATCGGAGCTCGGACCTCAGACTGGGTGAAGCCGAAAGCTAGCGCTCTTAATCATGGTCGGCACACAACAGAACTCATGAGTACAAAAAATATATTGCACAAGTCTCATAGTAACAATGAGCAACCGAAGAAAGGTATCGGTGGGGGTACTATTTTCGTCAAAGATGCTTCTTACACTTCGTCAGTAATATAGCATAAGTTCCCTGAGTGCGCTTTGTCTATTATAGCCTTATGGCCTGATTGCCTGGTTATCAAAAACACCATCGATATTCTCGACAGGTGGAGTACATATCACTTTTCGGCCCTTGACCGAAGAGAGAGAAGCCGACGGTCGGTTAAGACGCGTTTAAAGTTCAGGTGAACACATATATGATATAAGTACTTCGGTACATAAAATCATTATACATAAAATTATGTTACCCAAGTCACTTGGGCGCTCTTAAATTAGTATGAGCTGTTTTATAATAAGTGTTCTTCTTAGTTGTTGCAAAGTCTTTTTCTATCACTCCTTTTTTCGACGCGAGTGTGTGGTCAATAGCCGGGGAGACTAATTTCTCTCTCAAAGCCGCTAGAGTTTAGTTTGCTAAACTAGCCTAACGAGAAGTACTCCGCATTCGGGATAGGAGGTTGAATCCGTAGGCTGACCCTCTTTAAGTCTTGAGATAGGGTGTGTTATGTTAAAGCACGACAGAAGCACAATTTTTTCTAAGGCCAATTTTCTGATTAGCACCGGACACTTGATCTAGTTCGGACGTCAAGTTTTTACTGAAGTTTTTTGGTCTTCCAAGCCTATGGCACTTTTAAACTATTTGTGTGTTTCCAACATAAGTCTCACACTGCAACGCCGGACACCTTTAGAGATTCGGCAAAAACATTCTCGGATATTGCTATATATGCTTCGGTTTCAAATTGTGTCTTTGGTCAATAGTTGGATTGCCCGGCTCCTGTGCTTGCCTCCTATGTTCTGTTTTGTTCGGCTAGGTGCACAAAGGGAGAACCATTGGGATTGTGCTTCCAGCTAGCATGGTTAAGCGCCTCAGTGGAGAAAGCCGAAAACTGACTGTCACAATAAGCGTAAACCGGTCAGTGATCCGACGATTGTATTAAACTATAAGATCGATAGAGGTCACCCCGTGTTAAATGACGGTTCGTTCATAACATTGGCCAAAGTGTTTACGGCTTGACCTCGACTGTTGCCGAACACTAGCGGGGGCTCGTAACTGGCCTCCCAACTTTAAGCTCCTATGACTAAGTGAAAGTTATAAAGCCTGCATATCTGATTGCCTCGTTTCCGCTAACACAACCGCCTTCGGGCACCGAGACTTCGGCTAAGGGTTGTTTTGTTATTGCGAAAACACCCTGCATAGCATCTACAAGGGGGTGGAAGCCGATGATGGGCCACTTTCAAATGATAAAAGGTCGCAACGGTGTCAAAATAAACATATATCATCAGTGTTTGTATTCATTATACATGCACTGCCTTCCGTAATTATCGTTATAAAGCCATAACTATGCATGAATTTGACTTACGATTTTGGCCAAGCTGGGTTGCTTGGCTCCTGTGCTTACCCCTATGTTCCCGATTGTTCGGCTAGGTGGTAAAGGGAGCACCTCTGTGATTGTTACTACCGGGTCATCCGAGTTAGTACCTCAGACTGGGTGAAGCCAAAAGCTAGCGATCTTAAAGGATATAATTGGTCGGCAATGACGGAAGTGAAAATTTAGGTTCGCTAAAGACCACATAGTTCGGGAACTTTCCCCAAACTGAATCCTCAATATTTTCCTCCCACATTGATCGGAGGTGAGGTTTCATTATCATGTTCAGCGTGACAACCCAAAGAAAGGAACCGATAGCGGGACTATTTTCTTTGGAAGATGTTTCTTACATTAATAGAAATATTGGATATCTCTTCGTGTACCTTTGTTTATAAAACCATATGGCCGGATTACCTTGTTTGTCATAAATCTTTGCCCTCATAAAGTCTTTATAAAGTAGGACAAACACTCCTCGGCTACTGGCCGAGGAGGTGGAAGCCGATGGTCGGTCAACAAAGTTTTGTACAATGCGGATCCAAGCATTAATGATGTAAAGTACTTGGATACATAGAATCATTACACATAATTTGTGATTTTACTTCGGATATCGATCCTTAATTCGGCCACCCGTGCCCACATTAAGGCTTGGGGGCTATTGGGCTTCGGGCTTATCATTTACTAATATTAAAGGGCAGAACGATCCACTGATCTAGTGTTGCCACCCGACCAGTGTCTCGGGGGCTACTGCATTGCCTATTCAATGCAGAAAAATCAAAGTGCTTAGTGTTCGGCTAGACCGAACTATGGATAAACGCGTCTTCGGACAACAATAGGTACCGTCTAGACCTATCCGGCATCAAGCTAATATATTATGGCGACTTCTTGAAACCCTCTCTCAAGGGCCCGTCCGCCGATTACTATCTCCTCTAATGTGCACCTCGGATTTTAGGCCGACACACACACCTTGAGGGCTACTGGCTATATATGTCATCAGTACATAAATTGCATCAATCAGAAATAAAATCCGCAAACAATCAGCCCAAGCTTGAGGTGGTGCATCACCTCAGAAGCAGTCCGACGTAAAATCTCGGATGCGAGCGGCTGGCTCCACAAAGAACTTTTCAGCGTTAAGCTCAGATAACCTCCTGCAAACTTTTTCAATCCAAGGTGATCTATGACACCTCGGATATAGTCCGGCGTTGGAGCTCGGATACAGTCCGGCGTTGGAGCTCGGATACAGTCCAGCGTTGGAGCTCGGATACAGTCCGGCATTGGTACTCGGCTGCAGAAGATACCTCGAATGAAGTCCGGTGTTGGAGCTCGGATGCAAGAGGACACCGCCGCACGGGAACACCTTCAAACCTGAGGTATGGCGTAAAGAATAACAAGGCATTGATAAAGGCCAAGAACTTAAAGGGGCTCCTTGGATACTCGACGTATAAGCTCTTCAGATTCACTTCGGCGATCCTCAAGATCGAAGATGAGAAGATTTGTTGAACCGGTTTTCAAGACCGACGACCGAAGATGATGAACAGTTCAGAAGAATCGAGGAGCATCCCCAACTTGAAGACCGGTTCAGGGGGCTACTGACGGTGTCCTGGACTAGGGGGTACTCACCACGTCGTCTCCCAATCAGTGGGATTGGGCCCAGGACCCCCATGGCCGTTCACTCATGGGCCAGTTCGGACATCCGATGTATACACGAGGAAGATTCCACAAGACTTGGTGATCAAGACAAGGACTACTCTCCACCGACGTATTCGACTAGGACTCTTGTTCTCATAGGCCTCTGGCACATTATATAAGCCGAGGCCAGGCTAGTCGATAGATCATGATATTATTCATCATACCCTTAGGTTTTAGACCACAACATATGATCTCGAGGTAGATCAACTCTTGTAATATCTATATTCATCAAGATCAATCAAGCAGTAAGTAGGGTATTACCTCCATTAACAGGGCCCGAACCTGGGTAAACATCGTGTCCCCTGTCTCTTGTTACCCATCGATCCATGACACACAGCTTGGGACCCCCTACCCGAGATCTGCCGGTTTTGATACCGACAGCGGGTCGGAGCCAGCCGATGATTGTTGCGTCGTTGAAGTCCCCGGGCCGACTACAACAGTTGATGACCCACAAGTATAGGGTATCAATTGTAGCTATTTTCGATAAGTAAGAGTGCACAACGAGGAGCAGAAGGAAATGACAAGTAGTTTTTAGTAAGGTAGTGTCTGCAAGTGCTGAAATTGTAAGTAGCGGAGTAGTTTGAGAACAAGATAATTTGTAACGAGTAAGTAACGATAATAGTTACAAAAGTGCAGCAAGGTAGCCCAATCCTTTTGAGGCAAAGGACAGGCCAAAACGGTCTCTTATGATAAGCAAAGCGTTCTTGAGGGTACACGGGAATTTCATCTGGTCACTTTCATCATGTTGGTTCGATTTGTGTTCGCTACTTTGATAATTTAATATGTAGGTGGACCGGTGCTTAGGTGTTGTTCTTACTTGAACAAACCTACTACTTATGATTAACCCTCCCGCAAGCATCCGCAACTACGAGAAAAGTATTAAGAATAAATTCTAACCATAGCATTAAACTTTGGGATCCAACCGGTCCCTTACGAAATAGTGCATAAACTGGGGTTTAAGTTTCTGTCACTCTCGCAACCCACCATCGAATTACTACTCCACAATGCGTTCCCTTAGGCCCAAATATGGTGAAGTGTCATGTAGTCGACGTTCACATGACACCACTAAGGGAATCACAACCCACCAGGTCGCGCTTGGGGTTCTGGCGCCCCAGTGGGTTGTGCCCACGCAGTGGCCCCTCACAGTGGTTATTTGCTCCAATAATTCATATATATTCCATAAAAAATCTCCGTGAAGTTTCAGCTCATTTGGAGTTGTGCAGAACAGGTAGCCTGATGTAGCTTTTTCTGGTCCAGATTTCCAGCTGCCGGAGTTCTCCCTCTTTGTGTATACCTTGCATATTATGAGAGAAAAGGCATTAGAATTACTCCAAAAAGCATTATTATGGATAAAAACAATATAAATAACAGTAAGAAAACATGATGCAAAATGGACGTATCAAATCCCCCAAGCTTAGACATCGCTTGTCCTTAAGCGAAAACCGAAATCGAAAAACACGTCCACATGCTTTGAGAGAGAGGTGTCGATAAAAACAAAATACAGACATAGAAGCATCATGTTTATTATTATAACAGCAACAAAAGTAAGCATAATAATTTAATCATAGAACTTTTATCGTATACTTCTCATGAATAAGTAATAGTTCATCACACAATCGAAGTATAAAGCAAAAAACTCTAGTAGAAACCAACAAACTATGTTCCCAGTCAACTTTGCAACTACAATTCATCATCTTTTCAAGAAGGGTCACATGTCGGAGCCTTTAGGCAAGTCCACATACTCAACCATCATATAGTCTTCTATCATTGCTAACACTCACCACGTACCCATGAGCAAAACGTTTCAACCGGACGCATAGAAAGATAGGGGCTTATAGTTTCACATCCCAACATATTCACCTCAAGGGTGATGTCAACAATAATAACTCATGCTATCCATATTCAACTGGACATATGTGCCTAGATCTTTCCTCACCACATGATGCTTGCCAAAGGAGGAAAATAAAAGGAATAGAGGAAAAACTTTGACTCTTTGCATAAAAGTAAATACATAAAAGTAAAAGATAGGCCCTTCGCAGAGGGAAGCAGAGGTTGCCATGCGCTTATTTCTTTGTATGCTCAACCCCTTAGTGCAAAAGAACGTCATGTTACATTGCTCCTTGTGATAGCGACCATTATTATGTAGTCTGTCGCTTTTATTCTAAATGATCTCACACTTTTAGAAGCAATTTTTATTGCCTTTTTGCAACGATGACAACTTACTTGAGGGATCTTGCTCAATCCCTAGGTAGGTATGGTGGACACTTGACAACTTACTTAAGGGATCTTTCTCAATCCTTAGTGAGGAATTTTTGGCTAGCAAAGATGGGGGCAAGCATCACATGTTAAAGGATCTATGACAATATGACTTCTATTTGAATATAAACAAACATAAATCATTAAGTTGTCTTCCTTGTCCAACGTCAACAATTTTGGCATATAATATTTTGATGAGGGCTCACAATCACAAAAGATTTCTAGGATAGTATATTTATATGTGAATCTTCTCTTCCCTTATTAATTCTTTCATGAGTTGCATCATTGACTAGTGTTATGTTTGTCAATCTCTAATAAAATTTTCTACTTATACTTTTCCTTATGTGGTGCCATCACCTACCATAGGATTAGTATATAATCTTATTGATTTATTTCTTTCCTTTCATTTATTTACTTTCTCCTCTTTCTTTCTTTATTTATTTTATTTTATTTGCAACATGCAAGTAAAGACAACAAAAACTCAAAATAAACTTTATTATATAACTTGCACTCAATTACAAGGATAAATCACTAAGCAAACTCTCAAAGAAGAAAGGATCGAACTAAACTTTTATTCATCTAATGCAAAAGATCAAACTAAAATAAGTAAAAGCAATAAGATAGTGGGATGATACGATACCGGGGCACCTCCCCCAAGCTTGTCGGAAGCCAAGGGGAGTGCCCATACCCGATACCCAGTTCTCCTTTGGTGGTGAAGAAGATGATGGTGATGAAGTAGTGTTCTCGGATTTCCACGGCAATGGTGGTGGTGAGAAAGTGCGGGGTTTCCCCTTTGCTTCCTCCAGTTTCTGACGAAGAATAACATTATCTATCCTCAATTCGTCGATATCCATCTCAAGTTTTATTATCTTCTTGCATAACGCCTCCATGATCTCGTTTTTGAACCGGGCAGGAACTAATTCTTCTTCTTCTTCTTCGGAGGTCCAGCTATAGTGCCCCTCATCCCCATAAGACTTGGGATTTGTGATGGAATCAGCAACATAGATCTCACCCTCAGAGTCTTGGGAAGACATAATTTCAGATCTAACAGGAAAGCAGCAAGAAAAGAGAACAGAGGATTTCTTCGCGATACGGTGACCAACATGTTCGGGAAGTATATATAGATTTTTTTTATCTTGGAGGACAAGCATACGGGAGAAAAATGGAGTATGGAAGGTGTCCCAGGTGGGCACAACTCACCTGGGGGCGCCAGGCAAGCCTGGCGCGCCCTGGTGTCTTGTGCCCACCAGGGGACGCTTCCTGGAAGTTTATTTATTCCCAAAATTCTTAAATATTCCAAAACTGATAAAAAATATTTTTGCGGATTTTTCGAAGTTCGTTTACTTAACGTATCACGTACCTCCTTATTCACGGTTCTGGAGTGTTCCGGAAGGACTCTTTTATGTGTTCTTCCGGTGTCGAAGTTTGGATAATATTACTTTCAACGTTAATAGGCGTACCTGAGATATAATGCTATATTCGTTGCCCATTGACAACCTTCGGGTTAGTACCTTCGGGATTATTTATTTTGATGGCTCCGCATCGTAAACCTCCTCGATGACATATGGGCCTTCCCATTTTCAGAGGAATTTTCCTGCAAAGAATCTAAAACGAGAGTTTTACAAAAGAACATATTCTCCAACTTTAAACTCACGCTTTTGAATTCTTTTGTCATGCCATCTTTTGACTTTTTCTTTAAATAATTTTGCATTTCCATAAGCTTGGGTTCTCCATTCATCTAGAGAGATAATATAAAATAACCTCTTTTCACCAGCAAGTTTGAAATCATAGTTGATCTCTTTAAATGCCCATAATGCTTTATGTTCTAACTCAAGAGGCAAATGACAAGCTTTTCCATAAACCATTTTATAAGGAGGCATACCCATAGGATTTTTATATGTTGTTCTATAAGCCCAAAGTGCATCATCTAATTTCTTAGACCAATTTTTCCTGGACCTATTAATAGTCTTTTGCAAAATTAATTTTATTTCTCTATTGCTAAGTTCAACTTGACCACTAGGCTGAGGATGATAGGGTGATGCAATTCTATGGTTAACATCATACTTGGCAAAAGCACCATGAATAAAGTGTGAACCACCATCAATCATTAAATATCTAGGGACTCCAAACCTTGGGAAAATCACTTCCTTAAGCATTTTAATAGAGGTGTTGTGATCATCACTACTGGTTGGAATAGCTTCTATCCATTTAGTAACATAATGAACAACAACCAAAATATGTGTAGGAAGGAAAAGGTCCCATGTAATCAAACCCCCAAACATCAAATGGTTCAACAACAAGTGAATAATTCATAGGCATTTCTTGACGCTTACCCATATTACCAATTCTTTGACATTCATCACAAGATAAGATGAACTTATGGGCATCCTTGAAGAGAGTAGGCCAATAAAATCCAGACTGCAATACCTTGTGAGCAGTACTATCTCCAGCATGATGCCCTCCATAAGCTTCGGAGTGACATTTCCATAGGAGTTGCCACTGTTCATGCTTAGGTACACGACGTCTAATAAGACCATCTACTCCTTCTTTATAAAGATGTGGGTAATCCCAAAAGTAATGTCTTAAATCATAGAAGATTTTTTTGTTTTGTTGGTATGTAAAGCTAGGTGGTAAATATTTAGCAACAATGTAATTAGCATAGTCAGTATACCAAGGAGTACTATGAGAAACATTTAGGTTTCTTTATCTGTGTGCCCCTGGTTCCTTAGCTCTACTCATTCATCCCCACTCTATTAACTTTTGCTCACTTTTCCCCACTCCCTTGCCAAAACCCTCAGAACAGGTTACAACGGACGTTCCCGTCGGGTCAATGTCTTTGACCGTTAACTCTGACGAGTGGGGCCGCGTAGGGCCAAGTACACCTTTGACCGTTACCCATATAGTTGTTTCATATGCTGACCGTACATGTATTCGTATACGTGGGCGCATGCAACGGACCGCGGTCGTGGGGTAGCATGTGTCCATGGGACATGCCTGAAACGTCCCGTCGTATAAAGAGGGGCAACCACCTCCATTGCCCTCTACCATTTTCCCCAAATCCCCTCCCTGCTGCATCGTCTTCCTCTCCCCCACCTACGTCGTCTCTCTCTCCTCCACTGCCTCGACCGCACCATCTCGCTCTCCCCCACCACATCCTCTTCCTCACCTTCATCGCCATCACCCAGAGATGGCCGAAGCCCGTAGCGACGTCGGCGCAGTGGCCGAAGATGTTGTCGAGGTGCAGGCCGCGCTGACCGCGGATGTCGGCGGCGTCCACGGCGGTGCAGGGAAACTCGCAATCGCTACGGATGTGGAGGAGGAGGTGGCGGGCTCCGCCTCAGCGCTGCAGAAGGTGGCGGCATCGAGCGGCACAGTCAATCTCGATACCCCCCATGCGCAGCCTGGCGAGGAGGAGGAGGTATTTGCACTTGCTTTGCTTTAGGATATTAGCTTGTAGAGTTAGTTGGATTGGTTAGATTGTGGATTCATACCGTAGTTCAGATGGTTAGAGTAGTTGGTTTGATGGATGGGCCGGGGTTTTCTATATTGGGGGATGGGGGTTTTTGTACTAGGGTTTGTTGGATAAATTCGTTGCAAAAATGCTAGATAGATCTATTTATTAGATGTGCTTCAATGCTACACAGATGTATGCTTATTAGATTTGTTTTTAATGCTCACGGATTGGGTTTTCTAATGCTAGAGACATGTATGCTTATTAGATGGGAGATTAGGTCCCTATTAGATTTGTTTCTGAATGCTACTCAAATTGGGGTTTTGAATGTCATGTGCCCAAATGGAATCCATTGATTAAGAAATTATTTGATTCATTAGTATATAAATTTGTCCATAATATGTAGTTATATTAGCTCTGTTCTTCAATGTGTGTGCATGACCAATGACCAATGTGTTATTTGAATGTCATATTGGGTTTTTTGATCAATGTGTGTACAAATCTAATACATTGATACACTAGTGATGGATGTGGTTTTTTAATGCATAGAGCTAAGGGGCACAGAAATAAAAAAAAACCCGCTTCTAAAACATTTCTGATATTGGGAGTATATTAGCCCTATGATCAATGTGTCATGTGTGCATATCTAAATTTTCAATTGGCTACTAGTGATGGATGTAATTGTATATTTAGGAGGATGATGGTTGGGGGCGGCAGAAAGAGGAAGCTGGCCGATCACGACCTGCACGAGGGGCGTTTAGTGACGATTCTGAATATGAGGTAAGCCTATCCCTTGTTCGTTTAGTTCCTTTGACATGGTGTATATGAATCTATAATGTATTAATGCAATTCGTTCATGTGTGCAGTATGATTCTGGAGATGATGTGTACAAGGGCAATGTCGCGTCCTTCACAGCCAAGGAGGTGGAGAAGATCAAGGCCAAGGGAGTTGCTTCCTTCTACAACCGCAAGTTCAAGAAGTGGCACTGCCCCTACTGCATCACCAAGCCAAAGCCCAAGTATGGCCGCTTCGATCACCTTCTGTCTCATGCAGAGGATGTAGCGATCCTGGGGGAGGACTACATGATCAAGGGGAAGCATGCTGCGCTCGCGAAGGCCCTGACTGCAGCGTGAAGTGATGTGATGATGTGATGCTGTGATGGTGTGATGCTGTGAACTGAATCTTAATCTTTTGGGTACTTAGGGTCCAGTTACTTATGGTAAACTTAATGTGGCTATTTATGGTGTGAACTTAATCTATTGTGATGCTAGTAACGTATTATTCTATCTATATTTATTTGTCCTTATATTTGCATGTGGTGTATGGTTAGTTCTGTTTTAGATGTTGTGAACTATGAGTTTAGGTGCTGCAATGATCAAACATGTTGTTTCAGTGTTGTTTCACTGATCAGACATGTTATTTCAGTGTTGCTTCACTGATCACTTCAGTGTTGCTTCACTAATCACACATGTTGTTTCAGTGTTGCTTCACTGATCACACATGTTATTGGTCTCATGTTTATTAATCAAATCAAATGCATGCTTTTTCCCACCAGCAAATTATCTATGTATGTTTGTGTAAATTCAAGAAAATGCAAAAAATAAAACCTTGGCAAACTATCTATGTTTGTGTAGGAGATCATGTGTGCAAAATTTGAGGTGATTTAGAGGAGGTCAAAGAAGTTTGAATTTGAGAAATGTGCTCCAAATGAGCTCCCAGGCTAGGGTAAACAATCCATTTGTAATCAAGTCTTTTTGGACCTACTCTAAACGAGCCAAATGTTTTTATTAACACCTATCCAATCTATATAGTGTAGATTCGAAGCCTCATTTTTTTGAATTAATCTTCATATTTTTACATTTTCTTTTGAAAAATATGCTTTAATATAAAAACTATTAAAAACACGTTTAAAAATTGAAAATGGAAAACTAAGTTCAGATCCTTCTTATCACTTTGAAATAAAGCTTTGGTGATTTTTTCGTTTTTAAATTTTTCAAAAACAGAAGGTAACCCTACCTCATCTCCTTGAACTCTATGAAATCTTGTAGGTGATAGCTCATATGTGTGACGGTTTTCTCATGAAAATGACCATAAACCAAGTTTATGATTTTTGGTTGGTAACATGTCACATAAGACAACATTGTGCACAGGTTTCCTATTTTTTGATTTTTTTAAATTAATGGTGCTCATTTGACCTTGATCGTGCCAGCTAGGGTTTTTTCATGAGAATGACCATAGACCAAGTTTACTATTTTTCCTCGTTAGTGTGTCTTATAAAACGACGAACGGCAAAGGTTTCATATTTTTTCGATTTTTTAAAATTAGTTATGCTCAGTCAAAGCTTTCATAACCCTGTTGACCAGCTCAAAACCCCTCTAAACCCCTCTAAACCCCTCTAAACCCCTCTGAATGTCAGTCGTCCGATCATACCCTAGCGCCAAGCGACAACCCTCAGATGTGGTCTTCTAGAAGGAATTCGGTGGGCAGGCGCATGCAGGCTCCGGGCCGTTGGATCACAAGGACGGCTCCGCATTGTTGGATCATGGGGCGATCTGCGAGAGGCGACCCTGTTGGTTGTGCTCGACTGCTCGCTCACCACTAACTCCGCGAAAAAAACACGTTGTTATTGGGCCCAAAAGGAAACCAAGCTTTGGTTGGGCCGTCGAATTGCGTCGTTTTTTTGTGAACGTGTTGACTCTGTTTTTTGTGAGCGTGTTGGGTCTATTTTTTTTTGCATCGTTTGAAATTACACAACAATTGACATTGCATAGAAAATTTAGTTCTTTTTGTTCTATACAAATGCAAAATGACCAAATTTATAAGGGCTAAATTTATTTTTATCACGCAAAATGGCCACAAACTATTTAAAATGGGTCATTTTGCATTTGTATAATGGCCACAAGCCCTCTATCTTTTTTTATCATGCAAAATGACCAAATTTTTAAGGGCCAAATTTATTTTTATCATTCAAAATGGCCACAAGCCCTTAAAAAATTGTCTCTTTTTGTTCATATAATATATATGACCACGGATTCCCATGCGTGCAATTAGCTTCTTTTTCTTCTTCTTTTCAAACCACCGTTTCCCATGCGTGTACACTCCCGATGCTGCCGTGGGTTTGACGAACGGGCTACTAACTTCACATTTGACCCCGTTAATGCCACGGCCAAATAACACGTAGCACTACGGCTATTTAAGCCACACTATGCCTCTGCCATCTCCCACCCTCCGCCTCTGCCATCCCTCATCCATCCGCCCTTCTTGCTCTTGACACATTCTCCTTCTTACGCACATCCCTCACCCATGCAAAGACACCGGACCAACCTACCGCTTCCCACCCACCGTGCTGTAGAGGCTCTACCCTACCGGGCGTGTCGTTGATCGCACACTACGTGTGGGCCGAGGATCTCCAACGATGTTCCGGCCGAGGAGGTCATCCAAAACCGGGTGGTGGTTGCTCTCCTTGCCCACTTCACCAACACATTTGACGCCTTCTACCTCCTCGGCCGATGTTTTGGTGTGGCTCCGAGTTCATTGCTTTCACCACCCACAACAGGTTCAGGGAGTACACCAACATCTTCCCCATCATGGACGCCAAGATGCACACTCTTCCGCACCCCATCGACAACACCCGGAGGAGTAGTGAAAAGGGCGCCGGAGGAGGAGGAGCGAGGTGGAGAAGGCGGCGGCTAGGGTTCTAAACCCTCTAAGTTTTTTAGTCCATGTTATGTTAGGTTGTAATTGAACTATGTTGGGGTTGCTATGGGCTTGTTGGCTTAAGTTTTCTATCTATTATATTATTAAGTTCTTCCTAGTTTGAACTATGTGATCGTGCTATGGGCTTGTTGGCCCTATCTACATATTGGGACTACATATTTGTTGATTGTTTTCTTAGAGAGCTCAGCTTGTTAGTAGGGTTCCCTTGTTAGTAACCACCTAGTGCATGCAAGCAATCTTTGTTTGTAGGGATGAATGAGTAGAGCTAAGCAAGGGAGTGGCTCTTTTTTTACACAAGCCACAAATATGTAGCCACCTAGCTAGAAGAGAGGAACCAGCGGCAGTGACCATCGCTGCATCCGTGGCGGCTGGCATGCAAGAAAGATGCTCTACCAAGGCATCATGGCGACGCCTTGACAAAGTGTGCCTCGGTCGGCACATGCAGGATTGGTCGGTGCATCGTGGGATCGTGGCATCGGCGCATGCAGGCTCGATCGACGCATGCAGGCAGGCTTTGCTGGGTGCATGCATAGCAGGCTTTTGTCATGGCGGCGCTGTAGGACCTTGAAGTATGTCTAGAGGGGGGGTGATTAGACTACTTGCCAATAAAAATTTGAACTTTTCCCAATTTTATAGTTTGGCAGATTTTAGCTATTTTAGGACAAGTCAAGCAATCATCAGACAATTCAAGCAAGCATGCAAAGAGTATATTGGCAGCGGAAATTAAAGCATGCAACTTGCAAGAAAGTAAGGGAAGGGTTTAGAGGATTCAAACGCAATTGGAGACACGGATGTTTTTCTCGTGGTTACGATAGGTGGTGCTATCGTACTTCCACGTTGGTGGAGACTTCAACCCACGAAGGGTAGCAGTTGCATGCGAGTCCACGGAGGGCTCCACCCACGAAGGGTCCACGAAGTAGCAACCTTGTCTATCCCACCATGGCCGTCCGCCCACGAAGGACTTGCCTCACTAGCGGTAGATCTTCACGAAGTAGGCGATCTCCTTGCCCTTACAAACTCCTTGGTTCAACTCCACAATCTTGTCGGAGGCTCCCAAGTGACACCTAGCCAATCTAGGAGACACCACTCTCCAAGAAGTAACAAATGGTGTGTTGATGATGAACTCCTTGCTCTTGTGCTTCAAATGATAGTCTCCCCAACACTCAACTCTCTCTCATAGGATTTGGATTTGGTGGAAAGCAACTTGGGGAAGGCTAGAGATCAAGATTCATATGGTAGGAATGGAATATCTTGGCCTCAACACATGAGTAGGTGGTTCTCTCTCAGAAATGGTAAGTTGGAAGTGTAGGTTCAGTCTGATGGCTCTCTCCACGAATGAAGAGGAGGAGGAGGGGTATATATAGCCTCCACACAAAATCCAACCGTTACACACAATTTACCAAACTCGGTGGGACCGGATCGTTAAACTCGGTCAGACCGATTTAGTAAACCTAGTGACCGTTAGAGATTTTCGGTAGGACTGACATGCATCTCGGTGAGACCGATATGGTTAGGGTTAGGGCATAACGTAATCTCGGTGAGACCGATTAAACAAACTCGGTGAGACCGATTTTGGTAATTAGCTAACCAGAGAGTTGGTCAGGTAAACTCGGTGGGACCGATTTGCTCTTTTCTGTGAGACGAAATGTTACAAAAAGGAAACAGAGAGTTTACATTGCAATCTCGGTGGGACCGATCGCTCACTTCGGTTGGACCGAAACATTACGAAGGGAAACAGATAGATTGCAACCCCATCTCGGTGAGACTGAGATCCCTATCGGTAAGACCGATTTGCTCAGGGTTTGTGGCAGTGGCTATGACTTTTGGAATCGGTGGCGCCGGATAGAAAGAATCGGTGTGACCGATTTTGGCTTTAGGTTTAGGTCATTTGTGGATGTGGGAAAGTAGTTGAGGGTTTTGGAGCATATCACTAAGCACATGAAGCAAAAGGCTCATTAAGCAACACCTCATCCCTTCTTGATAGTATTGGCTTTTCCTATAGACTCAATGTGATCTTGGATCACTAAAATGTAAAATGAAGAGTCTTGAGCTTTTGAGCTTGAGCCAATCCTTTGTCCTTAGTATTTTGAGGATCCACTTTCATCATCCATGCCATGCCATTCATTGAGCTTTCTGAAATAATAGTCTTGGAATAGCATTAGCTCAATGAGCTATATGTTGTTATGAATTACCAAAACCACCTAGGGATAGTTGCACTTTCAATCTCCCCTTTTTGGTAATTGATGACAACATATAGATCAAAGCTTCGACAAATGATAATAAAATTTAAATAACATCGTCGCTTTGAGAAGTATGTGATAAGCAAGAGCTCCCCTAAATTTGTGCATAGTTTTAGATTTGCTTTGTACTGCAAATGCACAAGGAATTAGGCTCATGGGTTACTCTTCCATGTCACATACATCTTGGTGGAGCACTCAAAATAATAAACAATGAATACATGCACTCATCACCGAGCATAGTGAGTGATCACATAAGATAGATAGGATAATATCATTAAACATGCATAAGTGTAGCTTATGATCAAACACATGATCATCAATGTCTCACAAACATAGTATCTCAGCCAAAAGCAAACAAAGTGTGAAAAACCACCAAATAAAGTAAGATAGAACAAAAGCAACACACTCTCTCTCGAAGCCTATGATCAAACATGTTGTTTCAGTGTTGCTTCACTGATCAGACATGTTATTTCAGTGTTGCTTCACTGATCACTTCAGTGTTGCTTCACTAATCACACATGTTGTTTCAGTGTTGCTTCACTGATCATACATGTTATTGGTCTCATGTTTATTAATCAAATCAAATGCATGCTTTTTCCCACCCGCAAATTATCTATGTATGTTTGTGTAAATTCAAGAAAATGCAAAAAATAAAACCTTGGCAAACTATCTATGTTTGTGTAGGAGATCATGTGTGCAAAATTTGAGGTGATTTAGAGGAGGTCAAAGAAGTTTGAATTTGAGAAATGTGCTCCAAATGAGCTCCTGTGCTAGGGTAAACAACCCATTTGTAATCAAGTCTATTTGGACCTACTCTAAACGAGCCAAATGTTTTTATTAACACCTACCCAATCTATATAGTGTAGATTCGAAGCCTCATTTTTTTTGAATTAATCTTCATATTTTTACATTTTCTTTTGAAAAATATGCTTTAATATAAAAACTATTAAAAACACGTTTAAAAATTGAAAATGGAAAACTAAGTTCAGATCCTTCTTATCACTTTGAAATAAAGCTTTGGTGATTTTTTTGTTTTTAAATTTTTCAAAAATAGAAGGTAACCCTACCTCATCTCCTTGAACTCTATGAAATCTTGTAGGTGATAGCTCATATGTGTGACGGTTTTCTCATGAAAATGACCATAAACCAAGTTTATGATTTTTGGTTGGTAACATGTCACATAAGACAACATTGTGCGCAGGTTTCCTATTTTTTTGATTTTTTTAAATTAATGGTGCTCATTTGACCTTGATCATGCCAGCTAGGGTTTTTTCATGAGAATGACCATAGACCAAGTTTACTATTTTTCCTCGTTAGTGTGTCTTATAAAACGACGAACGGCAAAGGTTTCATATTTTTCGATTTTTTAAAATTAGTTATGCTCAGTCAAAGCTTTCATAACCCTGTTGACCAGCTCAAAACCCCTCTAAACCCCTCTAAACCCCTCTGAATGTGTAGCGACCTGACCCAACATCGGTCAAGTCTCTGTGTCTGTACCATCCCAAGATCATGCTGGTACTCACAGTACATCGATAAAGTAATCAAAGTTCAATCACACCTGAATTTTATTACACGATTCTCATATAGAGTCTTTATTACAAGGGAATAAATTCGGCTCAAGGCCAACTCATGAGAAATAAACTACTAATGCTGCGGAAGCGTCGAGGTAAAGCGAGTCCATCCGACTCCAAAGGGCAATCGCCAAGCGCGGGCGTAGCCTCACTCTGATCGGAATATATCTACGCAACATAATACGTTGCAGCCATGTAGGTCAGCTTTTGGAATAAGCTGGCAAGTCATGAAGAATAACAATAATAAAGTTACTACACTATATGCATTTTGGCTGTGGAGCTCTAAGTTTCATCATTTTGCGAAAAGCCAATTTTATCCTACTACAGTGGACTTATTTGCAAATTACTACAAATTGTTGGTAGTTATTGAGATGGTTCCGCCAACCAATATCTCGTTCCCAATTATTAAGTCATAAACCCTCAAATTAATTCATTAGTTTTAGTGTTGAGATATCCGAATACTTCCAAGTTCCAGAGGCTCAAATGTCCGTAATCGGGACACGGCTAATCGATTAGGTTATAACTCTCTGCAGAGGTTTGCGCACTTTCCCGCAAGAATCATTCCCTCCTTTAGAGTCTTCGCACTTCATGGTGTTTGAAGGCGGACGAATGAAACAGGGTCTTCCAAAGAGTTCTTAAGCCACCGCCGGTACCCATCCAATCCTACCGTTCGTCTACTTCTCGTAGTACCGTCCAGCCAGCGTCACTACTAGGGTCAACCCAGCCAGAGCCCATAATGGCTTGCGGCTGCACAGTAAGCTTCGGTCATGGGGCATCCATCCTTCTCTTCGTGGCTGGGTGAAGCTTTCCGCAGGATGTCATGGCGCTTCTCCATGCATCCCGCCACCACTGGGTGCTCCAGGTGCCCGCCAACCGCCCTCCACCCAGTAGTGATTTTCGAAGTCCATCTTGATCATTGTAGTTCATGGGGTTATCATCATCATTGACTCTCACATCTTGCTTATGAATATCACTCATACCAAATCCCGTCTCTGAGCATAGCAAAATAACTACTACATCCCGGGTCATGGTAACAAGGGATTGGTTCATCCTACCACATGATACTACTCAAGTTTAATGACTTCAAGATTTCACTACTGCATGCATGGTGGGGTGGTGACAACTACTAATGCACAAAAACATAGGTATAGAAATAACATGATCAAAACTTGCCTTGCTGATGATCCTTGTAAGCTAAAGAGTCGTAGTAGCAAGCTTCGCACTCCAGGAACTCTACCGAGACAAACAATAACACAATAAGCACAAAGCAAGAGGATCACACAAGATAACAATAGTAACATAGCACAACAAAACAATCAAAACCAAATCCAAAAGAAAAACTCAAAGAAACCAATTCAAAGTTTTTCCCTACTCCAACAATAACAAAAAATAGTTTTTATATAACAAAAAGTTCTTAATATGACTTAATCATGGTTTTAGGTTAACTTAACAGAAAAGGATTCACTAAGCAACTAGGAGCAAAAAGAATTAATTAAAAAGCTATTATAAAACTCATTTTAGGCCTAATCCAATTTCTATTAAGAAAAATAATTTAAAACTTTTATTAATTATAAATAAAAGTTCATCTACTAGAATGACAGAAACTATCCTAGAATAACTAATCACAAGTTAAAAATAAATTAATTTACTAATTAATTAATTAGGAAAACAGGAACTAGTCAATTAATTAGGATTAATAGGATTCTGTCTAGAACTAATTATTTATTAATCCTAAAATACCAAAGTTAATTTCTAGGGTTTGGCAAAGTCAAAATAAAGTGGTGACAAAAGAATCATGCAAAATAATTTTTCTAACTAAAGTTATAGCAGATTTGCTATTCTGGCTAAAACAATATTAAAGCATTTTTAATTATTTTTAACATAGCTAAATATATATTTTTCTGAAACTACATAAAATTTGCAATCCAACAAAAAGAATCACTCAAAAATATTAAGCAGAATAAAAGATATACATTTTTGAAAATTGAAACTATTCGCTAAAACAGAAAATCAAAATAAAAGAAAAAGGCCTAATGGGCCTATCATGCACTAGGCGTTAAATAGCCTAAACGGGCCCTAGGTTTAAACTAAACGAATCGGTAAAAAAAATAAAACCTAACTAATAAATAAACCGATCGGAACCGGCCGGTTTTCTAACTAAAACCTAACCCTTCGGGGTTTCTAATCCTAGCCCTAGATCTAGGATCGGACGGTGGGGGGGGTGAGGCCGGTGACTTACCGGACTCCGGCGACGGCGGCGGCGAGAGTGCGTCGGGGCGTCCGGACGTCCATGAAGCTCCCATGACTCGTCGGAAAGACGCAGACGAGCACGAGGGAGGGTTCGGTGGTGTTGGGAGGGTCGGGTGGACCAGGCGTCGTGGCGGCAACAATGGCGTGGGAGGGCTTCGGTGCTCGGTGAGCTCGGGAGGGAGAGGGAGAGGGGTCCATGAGGCTAGGGGGGAATGGGGTGCGGGGCTCGGCCCTTTATAGCCACTGGGCTCAGGCGAGTTTGGAAGGGCATCGGGGTGGTCGGGGAATCCGGATCCTTCGGGATCCGGTGGACCTCCCATGAGCGGGCGTGGCGTGGGCGAGGGGAAGAAGAGGGGGGTCCACGGGTCGAGAGAGAGAGAGGGGCGGGTCGAGCCGGGTGGCCGAGGCCAAGCGTTTGGCGTGGTGAGAGGGAGGGTGAGCTGGGCGGTCGGTGGCTCATTGGGCTAGCCTCAGTGGGTTTGGCCGGCCAAAGGCTGGGGGTGCGGAGGGTGCGGTTGGCTGGGCTGGGGTGGCCTATTTGGCCAGGGGGTTTTTTCTTTTATTTTTTAATAAAACTAAAACAAAAATAAAACCAAATCTAGAAATAATTTATATAGGGTATATATATACCAAAATGATCAGGGAATATTCCCTTTCATTTGAACATTTTTCCAAAGGCAAAATCCAAACTTCATAAAAATCTATTTTTTCAAATTCAAATAAATTTCAGATTTGAATCCAAATCTTTTGGCATTGTTTCCTCTGATATTTTTGGAGTGTCATGTTTGCTCCTCTCATACTTTTGATCAAGTATTTATCAGGCTTGGTTTTTGAATTGTTTCCCACATGCCAAAATTTGAAATTCAAATTCAAACTCAACTTGCTCTGAAACTTCAAATGACAATCAAATTCAAACAGAATGCATAGGATGCTTATCTATAATTGTAAAACATTCCAAATAGGAAATTTGGGATGTTACAAACCTACCCACCTTAAGATGAATCTCGCCCTCGAGATTCGGGTTGGCTAGCAAATAGGTGCGGATGGTCTCGACGAAGATCTTCTTCGCGTTCCCAGGTGGCTTCTTCCTCGGTGTGGTGACTCCATAGCACCTTGCAAAACTTGATGACCTTACTGCGGGTGACTCTGCTTGCAGTCTCGAGAATTCGGACGGGTTACTCCTAGTAAGTTAGATCCTTTGTCAAGCTGTATGGCCTCTAGGGGCACCTTGTGTCTCTCAATGGAACATCGGCCATGTCGGCATGGCACTTCTTGGTGAGAAACATGGAAGACATCATGAACTCCGGACAATCCTTCCGGCAATTCCAACTTGTATGCAACTTCTCCACGACGTTCGAGGATTTTGTAGGGGCCAATGAATCAGGGTGCTAACTTTCCCTTGACTCCAAACCTCTTGATTCCACGAAGTGGAGATACACGAAGGTATGCTCGGTCTCCCACTTCGTAAGTCACCTCCTTGCGCTTACTGTCGGCATAACTCTTCTGTCGCGACTGTGCTATCTTGAGCCTGTCTCGAATCAGCTTGACTTTCTCTTCGGAATCCTTGATAAGATCGGAACCGAAAAGTGATCGATCTCCAACACTATCCCACAGCAATGGTGTTACGCACCTCCTTCCGTATAGAGCTTGAAAGGGCCATCTTCAAACTGGATTGATAACTGTTGTTGTATGAGAACTTCTGCGACGGCAAATTATCATCCCAGCTAGACCCATAGTCTAGCACACAAGCTCTCAACATGTCCTCCGTAATCTGATTGACTCTCTCGGTCTGTCCATCTGTCTCATGCGGATGAAAAGGCATCTTGAATTCCAGCCTCGTACCCAAAGTTTCATGCAATTGCTTCCAAAACTTTGAGGTAAACTGCGTTCCTCTATCCGACACGATTTTCCTCGGAACTCCATGCGGACACACGATCCTGGTCATGTATATCTTGGCTAACTTAGCACCGGTATAGGTAGTCTTCACGGGAATGAAGTGAGCTACCTTAGTCAAACGATCAACTACTACCCAGATAGAATCATAACCTGAACGGGTCTGGGTAATCCTGTGATGAAATCCATACCAAGTTTCTCCCATTTCCAATCGGGAATCGGCAAAGGTTGAAGTAACCCTGCTGGCTTCGATGTTACGCCTTTACACGTTGACAAACATCACACGGCTACGTACTTCGGCAATGTCCTTCTTCATACCTGTCCACCGTAAACTTTGCTTCAAATCCAGGTACATCTTGGTGTTGCCGGATGAATCGAAACGGTGAATCATGAGCCTCCTGAAGAATTAGCTTCCTGAGCTCGGGATCATTGGGCACATAAATACGATCCTCAAACCATATAGTTCCATGTTCATCCTTTCGGAATCCTTTAGCTTTTCCTTCCTCCATCTTTTGCTTAATCTCATCAATTTCCTTGTCCGACTTCTGGGCTTCACGAATCCTTTCGGTCAAGGTGGACTGAACTTCCAGAGTTGCAACAAATCCTCTCGGAACTATCTCCGCCGGAGATCTACGAGGTCATCGACTAACTCTGGGGTAATCCTCCTGCGGTAAGAGTATTCACATAACTCTTACGGCTCAAAGCATCTGCTACAACATTGGCCTTACCGGGTGGTAATGCAATCTCATGTCATAGTCCTTTATCAACTCTAGCCATCTCCTCTGCTCGAGGTTCAATTCCTTCTGCGTGAAAATATACTTCAAGCTCTTGTGATCTGTGTAGACATCACAACGATTTCCAATGAGGAAATGTCTCTGTGTCTTGAGTGCATGCACTATACCTGCTAACTCCAAATCATGCGTGGCATAATTCATCTCATGAGGCCGTAGCTGTCCGGAGGCATAAGCTACAACCTTACCTTCCTGCATCAATACTCCTCCGAGTCCTTGACGAGAAGCGCCACAATAAACCTGGTATTCCTTGTGTATGTCTCGCAAAATCAACACTGGGCTGTGACCAACCGCTTTCTTCAATTCCTGAAAACTGGCTTCACATTCCTCGGTCCAAACATACTTGGCTTCCTTCTTCAATAGCTCAGTCATGGGCTTGGCAATCTTCGAGAAGTTCTCAATGAACCTCCGATAATATCCTCGCGAGTCCGAGAAAGCTGCGGATCTCCTTGATCGAGGTGGGTGATCGCCAATCGATGACCGATTCAACTTTGGCGGGATCAACTGCTATTCCTTCTCCTGAAATAACATGTCCGAGGAATCCAACTTCCTTCAACCAAAATTCACATTTGCTGAATTTGGCATACAAATGATGTTCTCAAGTTTCTCGAACTAGACGCAAATGTTCCTTATGCTCTTCCTCGCTCTTGGAGAAAATCAATATGTCATCGATGAACACCACGACAAACTTGTCCAAATATTCCATGAACACCTTGTTCATCAAGTTCATGAAGTATGCAGGGGCATTAGTCAATCCAAACGACATGACGGTATACTCATATAAACCATACCTGGTAGTGAATGCTGTTTTGGGTATATCCTTTTCACGAATCTTCAACTGATGATACCCTGATCGAAGATCGATCTTAGAGAATACCTTGGCTCCAACAAGCTGATCAAACAAGTCATTGATCATCGGCAGAGGGTACTTGTTCTTGATGGTTACTTCGCTCAATGCACGATAATCCACAACCATCCTCAAGCTTCCATCCTTCTTCTCTACCAAAAGAACTGGGGCTCCCCAAGGTGATGAGCTTGGACGAATATATCCTTTCTCCAATAACTCATTTATCTCGATCCTTGATCTCTTTCAACTCATTCGGTGGCATCCGATAAGGTCTCTTGGATATTGGGGCTGTCTTGGGGCAATAACTCAATCAGAAATTCAATGTCCCCGTCCGGCGGCATTCTCGGTAATTCCTCCGGAAACACATCGGGAAATTCTTGCACCATCGGCACTTCCTCTGAACAACTCCCGTGAGGGAATGCACTGATTCTTCATCCGGCTGTGCTGGCTACATACTTAATCCTCTTACGCTCCGGGTGGTGAGCAGAATAGACTTCTTGAGCACGATCAATGTTCCTTCATACTTTGACAACCAATCCATGCCTAGGATTACATCCAAGGTCTGAGTTTCCAACACTATGAGTTCCACGGGAAATTTGTGGTTCCCTATGTTGAGGGTTGCGGGACAGCTTAAACCTGCCATCATTTCTCCTCCCGTGAACCGACGCGAAGGGGCTTCTAAGGGTTCTAGTGCGCAACCGTGCATTTTTCCACAACTACCCTTGATATGAAATGAATGCGTTGCACCAGAATCAAAGAGAACCAAAACTGAACGTGAATTCAATAAAAACTTACCAACCACAGTGTCTGGTTGATCATAGACGTCCTCCACGTCGATGTGGTTCACCTGAGCACGAGGGAACGGATTTGGCTTCTTCACTGAGCCTCCATTGCCATTTCCATTCCTTTGCTTGGCCTCCGGGCAGTCGGTGGCGTAGTGCCCTGTCTTCTGGCACTTGAAGCGGTGATGTGGCTCAGATCCTTCGGAGCCGGGCAGAACGGTGCTGATTGCCATTACCATTTCCATTGCCATTGCCATGGCCTCGACTTGTTGTCCTGGCTGCGGTTGTTCCCATTTCCTCCATGGTTATGACCTCCATGGTTATGATGGGTGTGTCCTCCTCGAGTACGGTGCATAGCGGGGCTTCTGCTGAGCTCTGGTTGTGCTTCCCTTGGCTGTACTTCCGCTTATGCTTTCTATCTGCTGCTTGCCTTCAAGAATGATGGCCTTATCTACCAGCTCACGGTAGTTGTTGAAGGTAGCCACAATAAGCTGCATGCTCAATTCATCATTGAGTCCCTCAAGGAACTTCTCCCGCTTGGCGGCATCCGTGGCCACATCATCGAGGGCATAGCGAGCAAGCTTGTTGAATTCATCCACGTCCGTGCACAAGACGATTCCCCGGCGTAAGTTACGGAACTCACGCTTCTTGAGACTCATGGCTCCGGCTGAGACATGAGCAAGCGGTCTGAACTGCTTGGAATTGGTCCCAAGTGATGCCACCCATGGGAAAAGTGGCGGTGTAGTTCTCCCACCAAGAAGCTGCAGGTCCATCCGGCTTGATGCGCCGCAAAGCGCACCTTCTCAGCATCGGTGCATCCAACGGTGACTAGCTCCCTTCCGATTTTGCGGAGCCAATCATCAGCCACAATTGGCTCAGTGCTACTAGAGAACACTGGCGGATTCAATCTCAGAAATCGAGTCAAGTTGTCCATAGTGGGTGGTGGTGGCGGTGGATTGTTGGCGGTGTTGTTCTGATTCTGAATCAGGAGCTGCATCAGTGCATTCTGCTGCTTTGGAGCATTGGGTGAGCTCCAAAGGAAAACCCGGTGTCACGTCTCGGAGGCATCTGGTGTTTTTGGAGTGGGTGAGAAAATTAGAATAGAACAATGGTCTATGAGAATTACACTACCCATATGAATGCACAATCATAACACACCAAACATTTATTCATTCCACTCAAACATGGTTCAAACTCGATTACAAAAGCTCATGACTAATCGAAGGAAAACATCGGCCCTAAGCGATCGACGAAAAAGTAAAAGATAACATGGTGGTCGACTAAACAGTCTTCATCGGTGGCGCCTCCTCTTGGGGTTTCCTTCATGGTACTCCCTTCAAAATCCTCGATCATTGCTCACGAGGGTGCTTCGTCTCCACTCGGGTAAAGGTCCTCTCCCAAGTCCATCTTCTCCTCAATCGCGGCAAGCTTCATCTTCGTGTCGTCGACTATCTCCATGAAGTCCGTGATTTCTTCCTCATGGCCAAGGAAGTCTCGCGTGCCTTCTCCTCGATTCGATTCGCGGAACAAAAGCTTCCGTGTGTCTTCGAAGTTACTGGCGAGTCTGAATCTCCCGTTTCGAGAAGACACTCCAAGTCTTGGATGTACGAGAGGGTGGAATCGTCCTCAATGGTAATGGATGATATCTCCATTCCTTGCCTGCGAGAAACCATGGCGAGGTCTCGAGTGATCGAGCTCGGCCCTGTACTCCTCGGAGATGTCCAAGTGCTCGATAGATCGCCACGTCCCTTCCGATGATCCAGTTGAACTCGGTGAACTCAAAGTTGATAGGCTCCGTGTGTCCTCCAAAGGTCCTCCACGGATATGCACCTCAATCACATGGCGGGTGTCCGTCGGAAGTGCATTAGTGGGTTTCCCGGTGATCGAGGGCGAGCAATCTTCAGACTTCACCATCTGGACCAGCTTCCTTCCGAAGGGCATCGTCCTCATCGGGTGGCGTAACTCCGTAGCAAAACCGGGGTGAACTCGACGGCCATCTAGAATGTTGCAAAGGGGAGAAGAGTCAGAATAGAACAAGGAAGAATTATAGAATGAAAGGGGTTCAAAGTAAATGGTCTCTGCTTATGGCTTTCCGATCCTAGGGGTTACGATCCTACGGTCAGCGTGTGCTCTGATACCATCTCTGTAGCGACCTGACCCAACATCGGTCAAGTCTACGTATGCATACCATCCCAAGATCATGCGGTACTCACAAAGACATCGATAAAGTAATCAAAGTTCAATCACACCTGAATTTTATTACACGATTCTCATATAGAGTCTTTATTACAAGGGAATAAATTCGGCTCAAGGCCAACTCATGAGAAATAAACTACTAATGCTGAAGCGCCGAGGTAAAGCGAGTCCATCCGACTCAAAGGGCAATCGCTAAGCGCCGGAGCGTAGCCTCACTCTGATCGGAATATATCTACGCAACATAATACGTTGCAGCCATGTAGGTCGACTTTTGGAATAAGTCGGCAAGTCATGAAGAATAACAATAATAAAGTTACTACACTATATGCATTTTGGCTGTGGAGCTCTAAGTTTCATCATTTTGCGAAAAGCCAATTTTATCCTACTACAAAGGACTTATTTGCAAATTACTACAAATTGTTGGTAGTTATTGAGATGGTTCCGCCAACCAATATCTCGCTCCCAATTATTAAGTCATAAACCCTCAAATTAATTCATTAGTTTTAGTGTTGAGATATCCGAATACTTCCAAGTTCCAGAGGCTCAAATGTCCGTGAATCGGGACACGGCTAATCGATTAGGTTATAACTCTCTGCAGAGGTTTCATGACTTTCCGCGCAAGAATCATTCCCTCCTTTAGAGTCTTCGCACTTCATGGTGTTTGAAGACGGGACGAATGAAACAGGTCTTCCAAAGAGTTCTTCCGCCACCGCGGTACCCATCCAATCCTACCGCTCGTCTACTTCTCGTAGTACCGGCCCAGCCAGCGTCACTACTAGGGTCAACCCAGCCAGAGCCCATAATGGCTTGCGGCTGCACAGTAAGCTTCCGGTCATGGGGCATCCATCCTTCTCTTCGTGGCTGGGTGAAGCTTTCCGAGGATGTCATGGCGCTTCTCCATGCATCCCGCCACCACTGGGTGCTCCAGGTGCCCGTCAACCGTCCTCCACCCGGTAGTGATTTTAGAAGTCCATCTTGATCATTGTAGTTCATGGGGTTATCATCATCATTGACTCTCACATCTTTCTTATGAATATCACTCATACCAAATCCCGTCTACGAGCATAGCAAAATAACTACTACATCCCGGGGTCATGGTAACAAGGGGATTGGTTCATCCTACCACATGATACTACTCAAGTTTAATGACTTCAAGATTTCACTACTGCATGCATGGTGGGGTGGTGACAACTACTAATGCACAAAAACATAGGTATAGAAATAACATGATCAAAACTTGCCTTGTCGATGATCCTCGTAAGCTAAAGAGTCAGAGTAGCAAGCTTAGCACTGGAACTCTACCGAGACAAACAATAACACAATAAGCACAAAGCAAGAGGATCACACAAGATAACAATAGTAACATAGCACAACAAAACAATCAAAACTAAATCCAAAAGAAAAACTCAAAGAAACCAATTCAAGTTTTTCCCTACTCCAACAATAACAAAAAATAGTTTTTATATAACAAAAAGTTCTTAATATGACTTAATCATGGTTTTAGGTTAACTTAACAGAAAAGGATTCACTAAGCAACTAGGAGCAAAAAGAATTAATTAAAAGCTATTATAAAACTCATTTTAGGCCTAATCCAATTTCTATTAAGAAAAATAATTTAAAACTTTTATTAATTATAAACAAAAGTTCATCTACTAGAATGACAGAAACTATCCTAGAATAACTAATCACAAGTTAAAAATAAATTAATTTACTAATTAATTAATTAGGAAAACAGGAACTAGTCAATTAATTAGGATTAATAGGATTCTGTCTAGAACTAATTATTTATTAATCCTAAAATACCAAAGTTAATTTCTAGGGTTTGGCAAAGTCAAAATAAAGTGGTGACAAAAAGAATCATGCAAAAATAATTTTTCTAACTAAAGTTATAGCAGATTTGCTATTCTGGCTAAAACAATATTAAAGCATTTTTAATTATTTTTAACATAGCTAAATATATATTTTTCTGAAACTACATAAAATTTGCAATCCAACAAAAAAAGAATCACTCAAAAATATTAAGCAGAATAAAAGATATACATTTTTGAAAATTGAAACTATTCGGCTAAAACAGAAAATCAAAATAAAAGAAAAAGGCCTAATGGGCCTATACTGTGCACTAGGCGTTAAATAGCCTAAACGGGCCCTAGGTTTAAACTAAACGAACCGGTAAAAAAAATAAAACCTAACTAATAAATAAACCGATCGGAACCGGCCGGTTTTCTAACTAAAACCTACCCCTTCGGGGGCTTCTAATCTTAGCCGTAGATCTACGATCGGACGGGGGAGGGGTGAGGCCGGTGACTTACCGGACTCCGGCGACGGCGGCGGCGGCGGCGAAAGTGCGTCGGGGCGTCCGGGCGTCGGCGAGCTCCGGCGACTCGTCGGGGAGATGCGCACGAGCACGGGGGAGGGTTCGGTGGTGTTGGGGAGGGTCGGGGTGCACCAGGGCGTCGACGGCGGCAACAATGGCGGCGGGGAAAGCTTCGGTGCTCCGGTGAGCTCGGGAGGGAGAGGGAGAGGGGGTCCGGCGAGGCTAGGGGGGGAATGGGGTGCGGGGGCTCGGCCCTTTATAGCCCTGGGGTCGGGCGAGTTTCGGAAGGGCATCGGGGTGGTCGGGGAATCCCGGATCCTTCGGGATCCGGTGGACCTCCCATGAGCGGCGGCGTGGGCGAGGAAGAAGAGGGGGTCCACGGGTCGAGAGAGAGAGGGAGGGGCGGTCGAGCGGTGGCCGAGGCCAAGCTGGGCGTGGTGAGAGGGAGGGTGAGCTGGGCTTGGTCGGTGGCTCATTGGGCTAGCCACAGTGGGCCGGGCCAAAGCGGGTAGTGAGGGGTGCGGCACTGGCTGGGCCTGGGTGGCCTAGTTTGGCGCCGAGGGGGTTTTTTCTTTTATTTTTTAATAAAACTAAAACAAAAATAAAACCAAATCTAGAAATAATTTATATAGGGTATATATATACCAAAATGATCAGGGAATATTCCCTTTCATTTGAACATTTTTCCAAAGGCAAAATCCAAACTTCATAAAAATCTATTTTTCAAATTCAAATAAATTTCAGATTTGAATCCAAATCTTCCGCATTGTTTCCTCTGATATTTTTGGAGTGTCATGTTTGCTCCTCTCATACTTTTGATCAAGTATTTATCGGGCTTGGTTTTTGAATTGTTTCCCACATGCCAAAATTTGAAATTCAAATTCAAACTCAACTTGCTCTGAAACTTCAAATGACAATCAAATTCAAACAGAATGCATAGGATGCTTATCTATAATTGTAAAACATTCCAAATAGGAAATTTGGGATGTTACAGAATGTCAGTCGTCCGATCATACCCTGGCGCCAAGCGACAACCCTCAGATGTGGTCTTCTAGAAGGAATTCGGTGGGCAGGCGCATGCAGGCTCCGGGTCGTTGGATCACAAGGACGGCTCCGCATTGTTGGATCATGGGGCGATCTGCGAGAGGCGACCCTGTTGGTTGTGCTCGACTGCTCGCTCACCACTAACTCCGCGAAAAAAACACGTTGTTATTGGGCCCAAAAGGAAACCAAGCTCTGGTTGGGCCGTCGAATTGCGTCGTTTTTTTGTGAACGTGTTGACTTTGTTTTTTGTGAGCGTGTTGGGTCTATTTTTTTTGCATCGTTTGAAATTACACAACAATTGACATTGCGTAGAAAATTTAGTTCTTTTTGTTCTATACAAATGCAAAATGACCAAATTTATAAGGGCTAAATTTATTTTATCATAAAATGGCCACAAACTATTTAAAATGGGTCATTTTGCATTTGTATAATGGCCACAAGCCCTCTATCTTTTTTTTTATCATGCAAAATGACCAAATTTTTAAGGGCCAAATTTATTTTTATCATTCAAAATGGCCACAAGCCCTTAAAAAATTGTCTCTTTTTGTTCATATAATATATATGACCACGGATTCCCATGCGTGCAATTAGCTTCTTTTTCTTCTTCTTTTCAAACCACTGTTTCCCATGCGTGTACACTCCCGATGCTGTCGTGGGTTTGACGAACGGGCTACTAACTTCACATTTGACCCCGTTAATGCCACGGCCAAATAACACGTAGCACTACGGCTATTTAAGCCACACTATGCCTCTGCCATCTCCCACCCTCTGCCTCTGCCATCCCTCATCCATCTGCCCTTCTTGCTCTTCGACACATTCTCCTTCTTCTGCACATCCCTCAGCCATGCAGTACACCGGACCAACCTACCGCTTCCCACCCACCGTGCCAGAGAGGCTCTACCCTACCGGCGTGTACGTTGATCGCACACTACGTGTGGGCCCGAGGGGATCTCCAACGATGTTCCGCGTCGAGGAGGTCATCCAAAACCGGGTGGTGGTTGCTCTCCTTGCCCACTTCACCAACACATTTGACGCCTTCTACCTCCTCGGCCGATGTTTTGGTGTGGCTCCGAGTTCATTGCTTTCACCACCCACAACAGGTTCAGGGAGTACACCAACATCTTCCCCATCATGACGCCAAGATGCACACTCTTCCGTACCCCATCGACAACACCCCAGAGGAGTAGTGAAAAGGGCGCCCGGAGGAGGAGCGAGGTGGAGAAGGCGGCGGCTAGGGTTCTAAACCCTCTAAGTTTTTTTAGTCCATGTTATGTTAGGTTGTAATTGAACTATGTTGGGGTTGCTATGGGCTTGTTGGCTTAAGTTTTCTATCTATTATATTATTAAGTTCTTCCTAGTTTGAACTATGTGATCGTGCTATGGGCTTGTTGGCCCTATCTACATATTGGGACTACATATTTGTTGATTGTTTTCTTAGAGAGCTCAGCTTGTTAGTAGGGTTCCCTTGTTAGTAACCACCTAGTGCATGCAAGCAATCTTTGTTTGTAGGGATGAATGAGTAGAGCTAAGCAAGGGAGTGGCTATTTTTTTACACAAGCCACAAATATGTAGCCACCTAGCTAGAAGAGAGGAACCAGCGGCAGTGACCATCGCTGCATCCGTGGCGGCTGGCATGCAAGAAAGATGCTCAGTCAGTGCATCATGGCGACGATCGGCACACAGCAGTGCTCGGTCGGCACATGCGAGATTGGTCGGTGCATCGATGGGATCGTGGCATCGGCGCATGCAGCTCGATCGACGCATGCGAGCGTGCTTTCTTTGGGTGCATGCATAGCAGGCTTTTGTCATGGCGGCGCTGTAGGACCTTGAAGTATGTCTAGAGGGGGGGTGATTAGACTACTTGCCAATAAAAACTTGAACTTTTCCCAATTTTATAGTTTGGCAGATTTTAGCTATTTTAGGACAAGTCAAGCAATCATCACACAATTCAAGCAAGCATGCAAAGAGTATATTGGCAGCGGAAATTAAAGCATGCAACTTGCAAGAAAGTAAGGGGAAGGGTTTAGAGGATTCAAACGCAATTGGAGACACGGATGTTTTTCTCGTGGTTCCGATAGGTGGTGCTATCTTACTTCCACGTTGGTGGAGACTTCAACCCACGAAGGGTAGCAGTTCTTGTGAGTCCACGGAGGGCTCCACCCACGAAGGGTCCACGAAGTAGCAACCTTGTCTATCCCACCATGGCCGCCGCCCACGAAGGACTTGCCTCACTAGCGGTAGATCTTCAAAGTAGGCGATCTCCTTGCCCTTACAAACTCCTTGGTTCAACTCCACAATCTTGTCGGAGGCTCCCAAGTGACACCTAGCCAATCTAGGAGACACCACTCTCCAAGAAGTAACAAATGGTGTGTTGATGATGAACTCCTTGCTCTTGTGCTTCAAATGATAGTCTCCCCAACACTCAACTCTCTCTCATAGGATTTGGATTTGGTGGAAAGCAACTTGGGGAAGGCTAGAGATCAAGATTCATATGGTAGGAATGGAATATCTTGGCCTCAACACATGAGTAGGTGGTTCTCTCTTAGAAATGGTAAGTTGGAAGTGTAGGTTCAGTCTGATGGCTCTCTCCACGAATGAAGAGGAGGTGGAGGGGTATATATAGCCTCCACACAAAATCCAACCGTTACACACAATTTACCAAACTCGATGGGACCGGATCGTTAAACTCGGTCAGACCGATTTAGTAAACCTAGTGACCGTTAGAGATTTTGATTGGGATCGACATGCATCTCGGTGAGACCGATATGGTTAGGGTTAGGGCATAACGTAATCTCGGTGAGACCGATTAAACAAACTTCGGTGAGACCGATTTTGGTAATTAGCTAACCGGAGAGTTGGTCGGAGTAAACTTCGGTGGGACCGATTTGCTCTTTTACGTGAGACGAAATGTTACAAAAAGGAAACAGAGAGTTTACATTGCAATCTCGGTGGGACCGATCGCTCACTTGGTTGGACCCGAAACATTACGAAGGAAAACAGAGATTGCAACCCCATCTCGGTGAGGCTGAGATCCCTATCGGTAAGACCGATTTGCTCGTGGTTTGTGGCAATGGCTATGACTTTTGGAATCGGTGGCGCCGGATAGAAAGAATCGGTGTGACCGATTTTGGCTTTAGGTTTAGGTCATTTGTGGATGTGGGAAAGTAGTTGAGGGTTTTGGAGCATATCACTAAGCACATGAAGCAAAAGGCTCATTAAGCAACACCTCATCCCTTCTTGATAGTATTGGCTTTTCCTATAGACTCAATGTGATCTTGGATCACTAAAATGTAAAATGAAGAGTCTTGAGCTTTTGAGCTTGAGCCAATCCTTTGTCCTTAGTATTTTGAGGGATCCACTTTCATCATCCATGCCATGCCATTCATTGAGCTTTCCTGAAATAATAGTCTTGGAATAGCATTATCTCAATGAGCTATATGTTGTTATGAATTACCAAAACCACCTAGGGATAGTTGCACTTTCAATCTCCCCTTTTTGGTAATTGATGACAACATATAGAACAAATCTTCGACAAATGATAATAAAATTTAAATAACATCGAATCTTTCAGAAGTATGTGATAAGCAAGAGCTCCCCCTAAATTTGTGCATAGTTTTAGATTTGCTTTGTACTGCAAATGCACAAGGAATTAGGCTCATGGGTTACTCTTCCATGTCACATACATCTTGGTGGAGCACTCAAAATAATAAACAATGAATACATGCACTCATCACCGAGCATAGTGAGTGATCACATAAGATAGATAGGATAATATCATTAAACATGCATAAGTGTAGCTTATGATCAAACACATGATCATCAATGTCTCACAAACATAGTATCTCAGCCAAAAGCAAACAAAGTGTGAAAAACCACCAAATAAAGTAAGATAGAACAAAAGCAACACACTCTCTCGAAGCCTATGATCAAACATGTTGTTTCAGTGTTGCTTCACCGATCGAACATGTTATTTAGTGTTGCTTCACTGATCACTTGATGTTGCTTCACTAATCACACATGTTGTTTCAGTGTTGCTTCACTGATCACACATGTTATTGGTCTCATGTTTATTAATCAAATCAAATGCATGCTTTTTCCCACCCGCAAATTATCTATGTATGTTTGTGTAAATTCAAGAAAATGCAAAAAATAAAACCTTGGCAAACTATCTATGTTTGTGTAGGAGATCATGTGTGCAAAATTTGAGGTGATTTAGAGGAGGTCAAAGAAGTTTGAATTTGAGAAATGTGCTCCAAATGAGCTCCCAGGCTAGGGTAAACAACCCATTTGTAATCAAGTCTTTTTGGACCTACTCTAAACGAGCCAAATGTTTTTATTAACACCTACCCAATCTATATAGTGTAGATTCGAAGCCTCATTTTTTTTGAATTAATCTTCATATTTTTACATTTTCTTTTGAAAAATATGCTTTAATATAAAAACTATTAAAAACACGTTTAAAAATTGAAAATGGAAAACTAAGTTCAGATCCTTCTTATCACTTTGAAATAAAGCTTTGGTGATTTTTTGTTTTAAATTTTTCAAAAACAGAAGGTAACCCTACCTCATCTCCTTGAACTCTATGAAATCTTGTAGGTGATAGCTCATATGTGTGACGGTTTTCTCATGAAAATGACCATAAACCAAGTTTATGATTTTTGGTTGGTAACATGTCACATAAGACAACATTGTGCGCAGGTTTCCTATTTTTTTGATTTTTTTAAATTAATGGTGCTCATTTGACCGTGATCATGCCAGCTAGGGTTTTTTCATGAGAATGTACATAGACCAAGTTTACTATTTTTCCTCGTTAGTGTGTCTTATAAAACGACGAACGGCAAAGGTTTCATATTTTTCGATTTTTTAAAATTAGTTATGCTCAGTCAAAGCTTTCATAACCCTGTTGACCAGCTCAAAACCCCTCTAAACCCCTCTAAACCCCTCTAAACCCCTCTGAATGTCAGTCGTCCGATCATACCCTGGCGCCAAGCGACAACCCTCAGATGTGGTCTTCTAGAAGGAATTCGGTGGGCAGGCGCATGCAGGCTCCGGGCCGTTGGATCACAAGGACGGCTCCGCATTGTTGGATCATGGGGCGATCTGCGAGAGGCGACCCTGTTGGTTGTGCTCGACTGCTCGCTCACCACTAACTCCGCGAAAAAAACACGTTGTTATTGGGCCCAAAAGGAAACCAAGCTCTGGTTGGGCCGTCGAATTGCGTCGTTTTTTTGTGAACGTGTTGACTCTGTTTTTTGTGAGCGTGTTGGGTCTATTTTTTTGCATCGTTTGAAATTACACAACAATTGACATTGCGTAGAAAATTTAGTTCTTTTTGTTCTATACAAATGCAAAATGACCAAATTTATAAGGGCTAAATTTATTTTTATCACGCAAAATGGCCACAAACTATTTAAAATGGGTCATTTTGCATTTGTATAATGGCCACAAGCCCTCTATCTTTTTTTTATCATGCAAAATGACCAAATTTTTAAGGGCCAAATTTATTTTTATCATTCAAAATGGCCACAAGCCCTTAAAAAATTGTCTCTTTTTGTTCATATAATATATATGACCACGGATTCCCATGCGTGCAATTAGCTTCTTTTTCTTCTTCTTTTCAAGCCACCGTTTCCCATGCGTGTACACTCCCGATGCTGTCGTGGGTTTGACGAACGGGCTACTAACTTCACATTTGACCCCGTTAATGCCACGGCCAAATAACACGTAGCACTACGGCTATTTAAGCCACACTATGCCTCTGCCATCTCCCACCCTCTGCCTCTGCCATTCCTCATCCATCTGCCCTTCTTGCTCTTGACACATTCTCCTTCTTACGCATCCCTCGGCCATGCAAAGACACCGGACCAACCTACCGCTTCCCACCCACCGTGCCAGAGAGGCTCTACCCTACCTGCGTGTACGTTGATCGCACACTACGTGTGGGCCCGAGGGGATCTCCAACGAAGTTCAGCGTCGAGGAGGTCATCCAAAACCGGGTGGTGGTTGCTCTCCTTGCCCACTTCACCAACACATTTGACGCCTTCTACCTCCTCGGCCGATGTTTTGGTGTGGCTCCGAGTTCATTGCTTTCACCACCCACAACAGGTTCAGGGAGTACACCAACATCTTCCCCACCGCGACGCGCATGCACACTCTTCCGTACCCCATCGACAACACCCCAGAGGAGTAGTGAAAAGGGCGCCCGGAGGAGGAGCGAGGTGGAGAAGGCGGCGGCTAGGGTTCTAAACCCTCTAAGTTTTTTTAGTCCATGTTATGTTAGGTTGTAATTGAACTATGTTGGGGTTGCTATGGGCTTGTTGGCTTAAGTTTTCTATCTATTATATTATTAAGTTCTTCCTAGTTTGAACTATGTGATCGTGCTATGGGCTTGTTGGCCCTATCTACATATTGGGACTACATATTTGTTGATTGTTTTCTTAGAGAGCTCAGCTTGTTAGTAGGGTTCCTTGTTAGTAACCACCTAGTGCATGCAAGCAATCTTTGTTTGTAGGGATGAATGAGTAGAGCTAAGCAAGGGGGTGGCTATTTTTTTACACAAGCCACAAATATGTAGCCACCTAGCTAGAAGAGAGGAACCAGCGGCAGTGACCATCGCTGCATCCGTGGCGGCTGGCATGCAAGAAAGATGCTCAGTCAGTGCATCATGGCGGACGCATCGGCACAGGCAGGCTCGGTCGGCACATGCAGGATTGGTCGGTGCATCGTGGGATCGTGGCATCGGCGCATGCAGGCTCGATCGACGCATGCAGGCAGGCTTTGCTGGGTGCATGCATAGCAGGCTTTTGTCATGGCGGCGCTGTAGGACCTTGAAGTATGTCTAGAGGGGGGGTGATTAGACTACTTACCAATAAAAACTTAAACTTTTCCCAATTTTATAGTTTGGCAGATTTTAGCTATTTTAGGACAAGTCAAGCAATCATCACACAATTCAAGCAAGCATGCAAAGAGTATATTGGCAGCGGAAATTAAAGCATGCAACTTGCAAGAAAGTAAGGGGAAGGGTTTAGAGGATTCAAACGCAATTGGAGAGACGGATGTTTTTCTTGTGGTTCCGATAGGTGGTGCTATCGTACTTCCACGTTGGTGGAGACTTCAACCCACGAAGGGTAACGGTCGCGCGAGTCCACGGAGGGCTCCACCCACGAAGGGTCCACGAAGTAGCAACCTTGTCTATCCCACCATGGCCGTCGCCCACGAAGGACTTGCCTCACTAGCGGTAGATCTTCACGAAGTAGGCGATCTCCTTGCCCTTACAAACTCCTTGGTTCAACTCCACAATCTTGTCGGAGGCTCCCAAGTGACACCTAGCCAATCTAGGAGACACCACTCTCCAAGAAGTAACAAATGGTGTGTTGATGATGAACTCCTTGCTCTTGTGCTTCAAATGATAGTCTCCCAACACTCAACTCTCTCTCATAGGATTTGGATTTGGTGGAAAGCAACTTGGGGAAGGCTAGAGATCAAGATTCATATGGTAGGAATCGAATATCTTGGCCTCAACACATGAGTAGGTGGTTCTCTCTCAGAAATGGTAAGTTGGAAGTGTAGGTTCAGTCTGATGGCTCTCTCCACGAATGAAGAGGAGGTGGAGGGGTATATATAGCCTCCACACAAAATCCAACCGTTACACACAATTTACCAAACTCGGTGGGACCGGATCGTTAAACTCGGTCAGACCGATTTAGTAAACCTAATGACCGTTAGAGATTTTCGGTGGGACTGACATGCATCTCGGTGAGACCGATATGGTTAGGGTTAGGCATAACATAATCTCGGTGAGACCGATTAAATAAACTCGGTGAGACTGATTTTGGTAATTAGCTAACCAGAGAGTTGGTCAGGTAAACTCGGTGGGACCGATTTGCTCTTTTCTGTGAGACGAAATGTTACAAAAAGGAAACAGAGTGTTTACATTGCAATCTCGGTGGGACCGATCGCTCACTTCGGTTGGACTGAAACATTACGAAGGGAAACAGAGAGATTGCAACCCCATCTCGGTGAGATCGAGATCCCTATCGGTAAGACCGATTTGCTCGGGGTTTGTGGCGGTGGCTATGACTTTTTGGAATCGGTGGCGCGGATAGAAAGAATCGGTGTGACCGATTTTGGCTTTAGGTTTAGGTCATTTGTGGATGTGGGAAAGTAGTTGAGGGTTTTGGAGCATATCACTAAGCACATGAAGCAAAAGGCTCATTAAGCAACACCTCATCCCTTCTTGATAGTATTGGCTTTTCCTATAGACTCAATGTGATCTTGGATCACTAAAATGTAAAATGAAGAGTCTTGAGCTTTTGAGCTTGAGCCAATCCTTTGTCCTTAGTATTTTGAGGGATCCACTTTCATCATCCATGCCATGCCATTCATTGAGCTTTCCTAAAATAATAGTCTTGGAATAGCATTAGCTCAATGAGCTATATGTTGTTATGAATTACCAAAACCACCTAGGGATAGTTGCACTTTCAATCTCTCCCTTTTTGGTAATTGATGACAACATATAGATCAAAGCTTCGACAAATGATAATAAAATTTAAATAACATAAATAAGCTTTGAGAAGTATGTGATAAGCAAGAGCTCCCCCTAAATTTGTGCATAGTTTTAGATTTGCTTTGTACTGCAAATGCACAAGGAATTAGGCTCATGGGTTACTCTTCCATGTCACATACATCTTGGTGGAGCACTCAAAATAATAAACAATGAATACATGCACTCATCACCAAGCATAGTGAGTGATCACATAAGATAGATAGGATAATATCATTAAACATGCATAAGTGTAGCTTATGATCAAACACATGATCATCAATGTCTCACAAACATAGTATCTCAGCCAAAAGCAAACAAAGTGTGAAAAACCACCAAATAAAGTAAGATAGAACAAAAGCAACACACTCTCTCTCGAAGCCTATGATCTATACATTTTTCTCCCCCTTTGGAAACAAGTTACCAAAAAGTTCATAGAAAATGCATAGTGCTAGATCGACTCTCAGGCTTGATCTTATGGTGGTGGTGCAGAGATGGCTCCTTGGACGAAGACTTTAGTTGATGTAGATGGAGCTGGAGCTGATGAAGGTGCTGGAGCTGGTGGCACTGAGGCAGTAGCTGGTGTAGACGAAGTTGCTCTTGTGTCAGAAACTGGCACAGCTGATGACCTCTGGGCTCTAGGCACTCTGGCAAACACATTGGTTGTAGTATTGCCCTTCCTCTCCTGCATGTCCTCTTGTAGCTCCTCCACTGCAGTCTGAAGTTGAGGGACTAGTGCCCTCACTCAAGTCTATCTGCTCTTCTGACCTGTTCTGGCTGTCACTTTGATCAGACATATTGCAAAAGCTGATCACGACCACGTGAAGAGTTTATAGATGAGATAGAAAAGATGAGCATCACAAAATGCAGAGGTTTTTGCAAAAGAATGACTCAAAAATTCAGTTTTAGTTTTCCACGAGAAAGCATTTCGGATCCACCGATTTTCAAACTCGGTGATACCAAGCAGTTTTGGAACCTAAATCGATGATCTCGGTTGGACCGAGTTTCAGTTCGTGGCACCGAGACTGCTAGGGTTTCACAGAATCCTCAAATCGGTTGCACCGATTAGTAATTCTCGGTCAGACCGAGAGTCACTAGTGCAATGGCATAAGCCAAATCGGTGAGACCGAGTTTTTCAACTCGGTGGGTCCGAGATGGTTTCGGCAGAAACCTAAACCTAAAAATTTGAATCTCATCTAATCTACGAACTACTTTGGCTGGATAGATGAGTTGCAATCGTGGCAAGATTCAATATGAAAACAATGTGCTAGGAATCAGACATGGATAGCACAAAGATCAAGTCCATACCCTAACTTGGCGGTGGACTTGCTACGGCGGCAACGGCGGGGACGAAATCCGTTGACGGCGGCGAAGACCAGCGACAGGAGGCTGCTGGCGGCGAGGAGACGAACCGGAGATCACGATGGCAGAGCAAGCTGATGCGCGGGTGAAGGGTTTCGAAGAAATTTCCAAAAATTTTGCCCGTGACTATATATAGCCCGACCCTGTCGGTGTGACCGAGTGGAACAACTCGGTGGCACCGAGATGCATAACTGCAAGCAGGTACAACAACTCGATGTGACCGAAAAGTTCAAATCGGTTGCACCGAGATTGAAAACTCAGATCAACTTGATGATCTCGGTAGGACCGAAATGGTAGGATCGGTCAGACCGAGAATCATTAAGAGGTTTTGGAAGTTTAAGTCTATGACAAATCGGGGACTCCGAGTGCTCCTCACACAGAGTGGTTCGAATCTGACTTGATCAAATTTTGTGATGTAGCATGAATAGATTTTGAGATGAGAAAAGCATAGATAGCTAAAGAAGGTTCTTAGGCATTCTTGTCCATCCACTTGGCACAAAGAAAAGAAACCAAACAAGCAAAACAACAAGTGGATGTCCTTGAATGAGTAAAATATGCACCAACATGCTCACACAATAAGATGGCAAATGAAATATGTGGCAAAGCATGCACAACCAATTTTAGCATCTATCAAACAATTGGCGTTGACTAGGTCATCTATATATGAGTATATTGACTTAGAAGTCAAATGAGAACATTTGATCATAGGTCATACTCATCGTTTAAGCTCAAGTGGGGTTACCACTTTTACATAATGCATTAATGTGTTCACACCATTAGAGTTGCTTTGACTCAATTCTTAGAGTTAAGCTCCCCTAGATGTGAGATCCCCTTAGAGGGATGAACTAACCTTGGTTTTGTCGATGATGACTTCATGTAGGTGTTGAAGATGTAGATGCTCAATGTTGATGTAGATCATTTGGAGCAATCCTTTGGAGTGAGTTGTACTTTCAACTTGCCTACACGGGTTAGTCCCACAAGGAACAAACAAGAATACCCATAGACATAGAGTGATGCACACACAGATGATGTCCATGAAAACATTTGGTTACCTTGTCCCTTGCCTTACCAACATGAGTGTTTGTGACTCCTTTAACTAGTGCAAGATATGAAAGTTGATTGCACTTGTTCTTGCCAAAATGATATGAGTGAAGAATGTTGGCGGAGTCACCCTCAAGAACTCTCTAGTTCTTCTTCTTCGGGATCCACATCATCTTGATGGGAATCCTTGGAGTTGTAGTTGTACTTGATGAAGTAGAACTTGACGTAGTCTTGGGGACCCACTCGAACGAGGCATTAGGTGCTTCTTCAAATGCATCAATCTCTTCTTGAAGCTTGTCCTTGCCTTTATTCTTGTGGTCTTGTGGTCGAAGATCATCTTGAGCTTGTGTCCCCTTGAAGGAAGTAGGATCATACTTCACTTGTTGAGGAACAAACTTTGTCTTGGGATATTGATCTTCTTCCCACTCAACTCCATTGGCGTTGAACTTTCGTTCAAAACCAACACCTTGATTCTTCCGGTGCCTTCCTTGCTTTGCGTACAATTTCCTCAAATTGCTTACTCCCGCAAGGCTCTTGTAAACACCTTTCTCTATAATTCCCTTCAATAAACTATTTTCTTGCTCAAGTGTAACTTGGCTAAGAGAATCATTAGTGGAATCAAGAGAACTACTAGAAGCAACAACATTGGATTTGACATTATTATTGTTACTACTAGAGGAAGTATCTTTCGTCTACTTGTTACTAGACTTGACTTGAGGAATGTAAGTAGATAAGAGTAAACGCTTGGCAATGTAAGAAGAACTTTTCTTGCGGAGATCATCATTGATTGCCTTTAAGAACTCATGCTCTTGCTCAAGATTGAGCTTTTCAAAGCGTAACTTCTCATGAGCCCTTAAAAGTTCTCGATGATCTTCGAAGATAGTTTCATGAGCCAACTTAAGAGTGTTTAGTTCTTTAGTTAGAAGCTCAATTTTCTCCTTATCATTGTCATTCGTTTGATTAGCATGATTAATTGACGTTTCATCATAGTATTCATCACTAGAGTTGTCAACAAGTAAATCATCATCACCTAGCAAGTCATCTTCATCACTATTAAAATCAACATACTCGGGGTGTGTTACCTTAGGACCTTTGGCCATGAAGCATCTACCAATTCCTTCATTTGGTGAATCAAATATGTCGTAGGAGTTGGTTGACACAAGTGCTAGACCGACAACACCTTCATCTTGAGTATATTCGGAGTCGGAGTGATAGCTTCTCTCGGAGTGATGGTCGGAGTCGGAGCCGGATACCCATTCACCAACATGAGCTTGATGTCTTCGTTTTGTGTAGCTCCTTGATGACTTGTCCTTCCTTTCCAAATCCTTGCTTCTCCGTGAGGGTCTTCGTTCATAACGATCATCTCTACTCCTCCTCTCTCTCGGTGGTGATTCTTCTCTTTTGCTTCTTCTTTTTGGAGAATCTTCTCTTCTTTTGTAGGGTGTCGTACACTCATTGGAGTAGTGTCCGGGTCTCCACAATTGTAGCAATTGCGCTCTTGACTAGAAGATCTTTTGTCATTGTAAGACCTTGACTTGGAGCCTCTTTCTTTGCTTCTACTTTTGTAGAACTTGTTGAAGTTCTTCACCATTAAGCTGAATTCTTCATTGAAGGTTGGTTTCTCACTTGATGATGTGGGGGCTTCACTTAAGGCTTTGTAAGCACCACTTGACTTGTTGTGAAGTTCCTCCTTGTCCTTGAGTGACATCTCATGAGCAACAATCCTTCCAATGACTTCCGTTGGCTTGAGATCTTTGTAGTTTGGCATCATTTGGATCAATGTGCACACGGTATCATACTTTCCATCCAATGCTCTTAGGATCTTCTTGATGATGAATTTGTCGGTCATCTCTTCACTCCCTAAGCCGGCAATCTCATTTGTGATAAGAGCAAGCCTAGAGTACATTTCAGCGACACCTTCACCATCCTTCATTTTGAACTTGTCAAGCTGACTTTGGAGCACATCCAACTTGGATTCCTTGACGGACTCGGTACCTTCGTGCATATCAATCAAAGTATCCCAAATTTCCTTTGCATTCTCAAGGCGGCTGATTTTGTTGAATTCTTGAGGCACAATCCGTTGAAGATGATGTCACATGCTTGAGCGTTGTATTGTAGCATCTTCAATTCTTCCGCATTAGCTTCAACGTTCGGTTCTCTCCCATCGAAAAATTCACCTTGCAAGCCAATACAAATAATTGCCCAAACGGCGGGGTTATGTCCAAGAATATGCATTTTCATCTTATGCTTCCAACTAGCAAAATTAGTACCATCAAAGTAAGGACCTTTACGGTGATAATTTCCCTCGCTAGACGCCATACTCTCCTAGGTTGAGAAACCAATGCTATGACCACCAAAAGCTATGGAAATCAAAGCAAATGGAGACCTAAGCTCTGATACCACTTGTAGGACCTTGAAGTATGTCTAGAGGGGGGGTGATTAGACTACTTGACCAATAAAAACTTAAACTTTTCCCAATTTTATAGTTTGGCAGATTTTAGCTATTTTAGGACAAGTCAAGCAATCATCACACAATTCAAGCAAGCATGCAAAGAGTATATTGGCAGCGGAAATAAAAGCATGCAACTTGCAAGAAAGTACGGGGAAGGGTTTAGAGGATTCAAATGCAATGGGAGACACGGATGTCTTTCTCGTGGTTCCGATAGGTGGTGCTATCGTACTTCCACGTTGGTGGAGACTTCAACCCACAACGGGTAACGGTTGCGCGAGTCCACGGAGGGCTCCACCCACGAAGGGTCCACGAAGTAGCAACCTTGTCTATCCCACCATGGTCGTCGCCCACGAAGGACTTGCCTCACTAGCGGTAGATCTTCACGAAGTAGGCGATCTCATTGCCCTTACAAACTCCTTGGTTCAACTCCACAATCTTGTCGGAGGCTCCCAAGTGACACCAAGCCAATCTAGGATACACCACTCTCCAAGAAGTAACAAATGGTGTGTTGATGATGAACTCCTTGCTCTTGTGCTTCAAATGATAGTCTCCCCAACACTCAACTCTCTCTCATAGGATTTGGATCTAGTGGAAAGAGGGTTTGAGTGGAAAGCAACTTGGGGAAGGCTAGAGATCAAGATTCATATGGTAGGAATGGAATATCTTGGCCTCAACACATGAGTAGGTGGTTCTCTCTCAGAAATGGTAAGTTGGAAGTGTAGGTTCAGTCTGATGGCTCTCTCCACAAATGAAGAGGAGGTGGAGGGGTATATATAGCCTCCACACAAAATCCAACCGTTACACACAATTTACCAAACTCGGTGGGACCGAATCATTAAACTCGGTCAGATCGATTTAGTAAACCTAGTGACCGTTAGTGATTTTCGGTGGGACTGACATGCATCTCGGTGAGACCGATATGGTTAGGGTTAGGGCATAACGTAATCTCGGTGAGACCGATTACACAAACTCGGTGAGACCAATTTTGGTAATTAGCTAACCAGAGAGTTGGTCAGGTAAACTCGGTGGGACCGATTTGCTCTTTTCGGTGAGACGAAATGTTACAAAAAGGAAATAGAGAGTTTACATTGCAATCTTGGTGGGACCGATCGCCCACTTCGGTTGGACCGAAACGTTACGAAGGGAAACAGAGAGATTGCAACCCCATCTCGGTGAGACTGAGATCCCTATCGGTAAGACCGATTTGCTTAGGGTGTGTGGCAGTGGCTATGAATTTTGGAATCGGTGGCGCCAGATAGAAAGAATCGGTGTGACCGATTTTGGCTTTAGGTTTAGGTCATTTGTGGATGTGGGAAAGTAGTTGAGGGTTTTGGAGCATATCACTAAGCACATGAAGCAAAAGGCTCATTAAGCAACACCTCATCCCTTCTTGATAGTATTGGCTTTTCCTATAGACTCAATGTGATCTTGGATCACTAAAATGTAAAATGAAGAGTCTTGAGCTTTTGAGCTTGAGCCAATCCTTTGTCCTTAGTATTTTGAGGGATCCACTTTCATCATCCATGCCATGCCATTCATTGAGCTTTCCAGAAATAATAGTCTTGGAATAGCATTAGCTCAATGAGCTATATGTTGTTATGAATTACCAAAACCACCTAGGGATAGTTGCACTTTCAGGCGCGCGTAGACGTTTAATGCAAGGGACGGCCCAACGAAACCATGGCCCAACGGTCAAAAAGCGACACCACCCAACGAGGCCCCACCTGTTAGGTCGAACGGACGACACAGTCCATCATGGCCCCACTAGTCAGAGTTAACGCTCAAGCCTTTGACCCGACGACAACGTCTGTTGTAACCAGTTATGAGGGTTTCTGGCAAGGGAGTGGGGAAAATTGAGCAGAAGTTAAGAGCGCGGGAATGAATGAGTAGAGCTAAGAAACCAGGGGCACAGATGTAAAAATCCCAAACATTTATTGCAGGTAACTGCTCATCAGGAAAACTATCATCAATAGGTAGTGGGTCATCAAGCACATTTTCAAGCCTAGACAAATTATCAGCTACTGGGTTCTCAGCTCCTTTTCTATCAATAATATGTAAATCAAATTCTTGTAACAAGAGAACCCATCAAATAAGTCTAGGTTTAACATCCTTATTTTCCATAAGATATTTAATAACAGCATGGTCTGTGTGAACAGTTACTTTTGAATCAACAATATATGGTCTAAATTTATCACAAGCAAACACCACTGCTAAGAATTCCTTTTCTGTAGTAGCATAGTTTATTTGAGCACTGTCTAGAGTTTTACTGGCATAATGAATAACATTCAATATCTTATCAACTCTTTGTCCTAGAACAGCACCAACAGCATAATCACTAGCATCACACATAATTTCAAAAGGCAAGTTCCAATCAGGTGGTTGAACAATAGGTACAAATATTAAGGCTTTCTTGAGTGTTTCAAAGGCTTCTAAACAATCATCATAAAAAACAAAGGGAATATCATTTTGCAAGAGACTAGTGAGAGGCCTAGAAATTTTAGAGAAGTCTTTGATAAATCTCCTATAGAAACCAGCATAACCTAGGAAACTACGAATAACTTTTATATCTTTAGGACATGCATTTTCTCAATTGCATCAACCTTAGCTTGGTCCACTTCAATAACTCTTTCAGAAATTTTATGACCCAAGACAATGCCTTCATTAACCATAAAGTGGCACTTCTCCCAATTCAAGACAAGATTTGTTTGTTCACATCTCTGCAAAACTCGCTCAAGATTGCTTAAACAATCATCAAAAGACTTCCCATAACCAGAAAAGTCATCCATGAAAACCTCAACAATCTTTTCACGAAAGTCAGAGAATATAGCAGTCATACATCTTTGAAAGGTAGCAGGTGCACTACATAAACCAAAAGGCATACGTCTATAAGCATAGTTTCCAAAGGGACAATAAAAGTGGTCTTTTCTTAATCAGGTTGAGAAACAGGTATTTGTGAAAAGCCAGAATATCCATCAAGGAAGCAAAAGTGTGTCTGCTTACACTACAAAAAAAATACACTTCCGTAATGATACGTGTTTGTCACAGTAGGTCGCGTTTTTTGTAATGCATGTACATCCATGACAAATTTATGACAGAACCAAGATAGTCATACCTGTGCTGTCGTAGAATTGTTCCATGACATTATCAAAATTATAATCACGGAAGTGTCCACATCCATGACGATAAATCGCGCGTCATAGAAGTGCTTTCGTCAAGGGTGGCCAACACATGGCATCCACCGTAACGGAACGCCGTTAAGCTATCGGGTCGGGTTTTGGATCCGATAACCCGTTAACAGCCCCGACCAATGGGAAATTTCCACGTGTAAAATTCTTATTGGTTGGACGAAACACGTGTCAGCTCGTTAGTGGGTCAGATAGGCGCCTATGATACGTCGACACGTGGCACGGCCCAACAGAGGCCCATTCCTGTGAAAAGGCCGGACCGTTTAACTTGGTCAAAAGGTGGCGGGCCGGCCCATGGAAAGCCTGTTAACGGCCTGTTCGCATATAGCCCATTTACTGACCCGCTAACCCAAGGCCCGTTACGCCCTATTCGAATTAGGCCCAGTAGCGTCATCTGGGCCATCCAATATGATTCCAGCCCGTTTTCATTTCTGGCCCATGTATGGCCCATGATGTCTTTCGGCCCATATGAGGCCCTATGTAACTCTTGGCCTATTAACGGCCCGTGGTGAAACTGGCCCGTAATGAACAGTGTATCACTTTACACCCATTAACGGCCCGTGGTGAAATTGGCCCGTAAAGAACAGTGTATCACTTTATACCCATTAACGGCCCGTTATTCCTATGGGCCGTTTCCAGCCCATGTTATCTTTCGGCCTTCTCAGAACCCATTTATTCTTGGGCTCATTTCCAGCATTCGTTTACTTATGGCCCATTACTGTCATTTTCTGCTTGTGGGCCAAATTCAGCTCGTGGTTACAGTCAGCCCGTTTGTGGTCCGTTAATACGTTGGGCCATTTTCATAGCGTCATCAAATACGGCCTATTAACGATGGCCCGTTATGGTTGGCCCATGAACGGTCGTCTCCAACTCTAGCCCGTTTACGGCCATAATGCGGCCTGTTATTGGCCCATGTTTGGCCAATCGATCATACTGCCCGTATAAGGCCCATTGATGATACGGCCCGTAGAAGGCCCATTGTTTCTACGGCCCATAGAAGGCCCACTGTTTCTACAGCCCGTAGAACGCCCACTCTTCCCGTAGGAGGCCCAGTGTCACTACAGTAAATATTAGCCCATGGTTATTGTGGCCTAGTTTAAAAAAATAGGTTATTGCAGCGACTAGCAAACCGCGGAAAAAGAACTGCAATGACTACAAGCAAACAAATAAACAAGACAACAAGGAAATAAATAACAAGAAACTTACGCTAGGCTATCACGGCTATCACACATATTACATCCACTGGGCATCAAAGTTCGCCACCTGTGCAAATAAACGCGCCGACAAAAGAATATACAAAACTGAGAGCACTTCAGAAGGCACTAGGCCTGGCCAGGCCGGGGCCCCCAAGCAGCTGAAGAAGCTGAGTAGACCTCAGTTGTGTCAACGACAGATGCATCAACACTAGATTTAAGGCATGATGGTGCGCACGGCAGTCCTCTGACATCTTCATTGCATCTTTGAGTTCAAGTCGAAGCTGAGCTGAAGCAAGCCTTTCCACTTTAAGTTGAGACTGAAGAAGTCGAACTGATTGAGGCAGCGACTGCAGAAAGGTTGTCTCACACCTGCTGGTGAGTAGCTTCAACACATTGTCTTCATCAAGACAGGACCTTGGGGTCATCTTGCTGTCCTCAAGATGGTTTGGCTCACTATCTTCCCTAAAGTTTTGCCTGGCTTAAGAGATACGAGTCTGAAAGAGAAACAAGGAGACACGTAACAGGTTTCACAATTATATAAGCAAATAAATGGATCATTACGCATAAGGAACATGTTTTTACAACTACAATTTGAAACTGGTAGTTGTTGCAAACATCCAATCAGATGTAAACAGCAAAGCAAACAGAAGTGGAGGAAATGATGCCTATCCAAATCTATACTAGAACGAAGTTTGAAGGCTTGAGAAGGATGAACTTAAATTACATGTTAACACGGGCTGGACAAAGCCCTTCTCCATGTTGATGGAAGGATAATTCAATAAATTCCCCAAAGAAAATTCTTTATAAGTGTTGCCATTATTCTACATTTTGCAAAGAGTATATATAGATCAAATAATATTGGAAGAAACAGAGGATAATGAAGCTCAGTGCATCGATGATACATAATCAAATAGCAATTAATTAAGTACATCGTTACAAGGCAAAAGGGAGAGAGGTACTGACAAGAGCAATGCAGAGCCCATTATTGTTTTGAGATCGTATGATCCTTTGAGCAAGGAGATTCATCTAAAATTAGTTTTCATACAAGAGAGAAGGTAAGGCACAAGCAGAAATTTAGGAGTTCAAATTTTGAATTGATATCATAAACCGATGCAGGACGTTGGGCTCCCCAGCAGTTCTAATAGGGGTTTGGCCACCGGAGTAGGGGTAAAGTGTGGTACATTTGGGCTGTGTTTTACGTGGCTGCTGATCTATCTGATTTAACAGGTATCACTACCTTTTCCAAATACCTAGTTTGTACTCCTTGAGGATCTGCACTCACCCTCTTCCTTTTGGACATCTATTACGAAAGAACAACATTTGATTTGGAAAAACATAGTGTGACGACACATGGAATAGGTATGAAAATGGATAGGTATGGCATATACTCATATATGATGCTTAAACTAAGCGAGATGGTGTAACAAAGTAGAAGTAATGCAAGAGGTCAGATGCAAAATATGTGCGACCAATACAACTTTGCAAAGTTAGAGCAAGCACCTTGATGGGTGAATAAGATAGGCCATCGTCCACCATGCCAAGTTTGATAGCCAATGGATCGTTCCGCATTATTCCTCTCGTGCGCCCATTCTCATATTCATTTTGATAATGTTCAATATCTGACATGCATGAAAACATAAAAACAAGTGAGATTTTCTTTGTAATGCAGAAGTGATTCTAATCCAATACCGCCTCCCTGTAAACCCCTTTGTGCTATCTCGCAATTCTTATAAAAGATGCCATGCATGCTGTAATTTGTTGTGTGCATTAATATAATGTGGCCTACTACTCAAAATATGAGAGCTCCGAAGTGATGACACTTCGCAGATGATAGCTTCAACATATAGTAAAGAAGAACAAGTCGACTGACTGTGATTCAAAATATACTAAGGGAGAACAACTCGACCTGACCAGTCAACCGCAAGAGAAGAATATCATCTTAAATAAGAGCAGAAGAGCAAGCAGATTGAAGATATTACAAGTCTTTCAATACAATGTCGATTGGACACCCATGATGAACCAGAGCGCACAGAGAAATACTATTCTTTCCGGCCTCTCCATATGTGGCTCACATGCATTTCGAAACTAAAGTAGGAACATTTAGCTAACCAATTAAACATCTCTCAGTTTTACTAATATCAGCAATAATATCATATATGAATTTGTACAACTAAGCTTGTTTAGCTCGATGGGTGGAGCGGTGCTATTACGACACGAACCACGAGGGCTGATTGTGGTCATGATAAAATGGGGAAAACATAAGCATGATGAGTACGGTGTTGACCGTGGCGGTGGGATGGCAGATCTGAAAGGCGCAAACCGCAAGAAGGGTAGTTAGCAACAGATGTTTGCTTTGAAATAACAACTAAGATTTGGTATGGACAAGAAAGTACGGTCAACAAGTGACAAAGAAATGCAATTATTCTGTCTCTCTATATGTCGCGACATGCATTTGGAAACTCAAGTGGGACCTTTAGCTAACCAATTAAATGTGTCGGTTAACTAATATCAGTATCATATCACAATCATATTTGAACAACTAAGCTTCCGAATTCTGAGTGTTGTGTAGTTTAGCTTGAAGGGTGGAGTAATGCTAGTACGACGAAAAGCACCTACGCAGATCATAGTAGAGTAGATAAAAGGGGAAAACCCTAAGCATCAAGAGAAAAATCAGGAAAGTGGAACTAGCTGGACCCGATGGGTAGCGCACATGCTTTTCAAACAAATATAGGAACATTAGGTGACCAATTAAACGTTCTCTGTTTTAGTGATATGAGCATCATATCAGATTCGTATTTCAACACGTAAGCTTTGGGTTGAGGTCTTGAGGAGCAGTGCTAGCATGGCACGAAGCACCAACGATGATGGTAGTGAATATAAAGGGGGGAAACCATAAGCTTTACGAGTATAGTGCCCGTGCCATGGCGGATCTGAAGGTGCAAACCGGACAAAGCTACTTCGCAACCAATGTTTGCTTTCAACTAGCCACTACGATTTGGTACGGACAAGAAAAGTACGGTAAACAAATTACGATCTATTTTCCGGGTGAGATCAATAACTTAAGCACATATGGAAGAGTACCACCGCTCTTGCGACGTCGTGTAGGCCTATGCTGATACGTTGAGGGTGATGCGGGTGCGATGGCTGTCGGGGGCGGGGAAGAAGACTTTAGATGGCAGATGGCCGGGTCGGGGGATATATCCTGTTGTCGTGGACGAGGCGGTCGTAGGAGCGGCAACGGCAAGGTGGACGACGGCGCCTATGAAGCGAGAGGAGGCGATGAAAGGATCCTGGTCCAGCGTCGTGGATGAGAGACATCCATCTCTTGCAGTGGACGACGGGGTAGGGGTAGCGGCTCCGGCAAGGTGGAGGATGGGGTGGCGGACGGAGGAGGTTGGCCGCAGTGCGGAGGTTGTCGTGCCGCTGACGGTGTATGAACGGGGAAATGGAGGGGGGATCTCAAACTTTGGGACGCTTCTCTGAAATGGGGAAAGTTACGAACTTATCCCCCATTTAAAATTTCGGACATCGCGTCGGTTGGGGATAGGACGGTAATCTCGCATCTCCAAAATATTTGCCGGTAACTATTTCGGGCGAGGAGAGGGTGTTTTGCTGCCCATGGTTGGCGCCCATGGTGTATGAACGGGGCTGACAGGTAGGGCGGTTGTGTCACGTCTGATGGAAGTTATACATCTGCCCCTATTTAAAATATTAGCCTACATCGATTTCGAGCGAGGAGAGGGTGTTTTGCCACCCACGGTTGGCGCCCACGGTGTATGAACGGGGCTGACAGGTAGGGCGGTTGTGTCACGTCTGATGGAAGTTACACATCTGCCCCTATTGAAAATATTAGCCTACACCAATTTCGGATGAGGAGAGTTTGTTTTGCCGCCCACCGTGTATGAATGGGGAAATGGAGGAAGAGACACATGTCTTTCAGACGAGCTTGAATCAAATGTGTTTTGTCATACGTTTGGCGCCCACCATGTCTGAATGGGCTCGAGAGGCCGTCGTGTCACGTTTGATTGAAGTTACTAGTCTCGCCTATCGATTGCGGTGTAAATCCAATGATAAGGATGTCAAGTGTCGGTGAGACAGTAATTTCCATCTCGCAAACACTTGCTTCGGGCAGCCCACAAATTATAGTGGGTGTTTAGCCGCCGTTCAAAACTTGGGAGAATTAGCATTACGTTTGCCACGGGACCTGGCAAACTAAATTCAAATCCAATTTATTCGATCACAAATATCCACAGATAATTATACGTTTTGTTATTTATTTCTTCAAAACCACAACAAAGATTTATTCCACCTTTATATATGATTATGATTTAGAAATGCCGTGATCTTCGAATTCAGTAGGTTGGATACACTCTGAGTCAAACAATTATTTCATCCAATACAATATGCTCACATGAAAAACAGTTCACCTTATGTCAATCATACAAGTACTGAGGATTACCTCGCTTAAAAAATTCGGATCATTACAACACATGGACAACATAGGGGGTCTTGCAACATAATTCATTTAGAGACATGACACAACATGCAAGTACAATAATCTAATGACAATTTCAACTAGTATCTAAAGAAGAACCGGGATTATCTTGGGCTTCAGATAGCAGAAACAGCAGGACCTCCTCCGTCTTCAAATGCAACATTCTTACGTCCTCCAATTCTTGGGTTGCTTGCATAATGCGTGCCGCTAATTCCGTAATTTCCAGCCTCAAGATAAAGATTACCTCATTCAAGGCAGCCACACCATCTCTTTACGCCTCTAGTAGAGCCTCAAGCACTATAATATCTGTACTCGGACTGCTCTCCGGTGGTGTTGCCTCTGAACTGCTACCATCTGGTAACATGGATGGCACACTGCTTCCACAAATAGATTCTGGGGTTGTACATTGTGTCCTAGTGTGAACGGCATCCTGAAAGGTTTCCGCTGGACATCAGTAAGAGATAGTTATCGTATGATCCAGGCAGTAAGCTTACATGGTAAACGACGGACGAATTATTGCCGAGCATGGCAAACTATATTTAAATGGTTCGAAGCAGCATCAGCCAAAAATAAATTAAAATGGTAAGATGAAACTAGGGATGTAAGTGGCAAATAAACGACATCCGCCAGTCCCATCTAGTTAGTTTTTGCTACTCCCTAGTTCATTTTCCTCAAAAAACAAAAACTCTTTTGAACTATCATACCACTAGTGGACTTTAATCGGGATTAAACGGGACCCAGTTGACATCCCTAGTTGAAAGGGAGTGTACAACCGCTATATTTAAGTTGCCAAGGCATCTAACCAGTTGAAATAATCTGGGAAAGCACTTAACAGTGTGGCCTCATATAAACTACGAAGACAGTCTTGTGATGAAGTTGAGAGGAAAAGTGAAGGACTCAAATGAAATATGCATGCATTTCTTTACGATAGTACAATGAGCCTTCACGACATATTGGCCAACTCAGGTATAGCGTAACAACAAATAAGCATTCGAATAAAGCAATACAGCAAAGCAGACAACTGAACTATTTGTAATTCGGTAGGATTACACGTTGAGGGCACAAGTCAAGAAAGCAGCCCACTCGCATTACATTTCACATGTACTAAAACACACTGGCTTACCATATGTTGTTGTGAAGCCTAGCTGCTGTTGCAATGTTCTTTGAAGATATCGTCAGCATCCCGTGGTTGCAAATCTAGTTGTTGTAGTTTATTCTGCACCATCTATTTAGGTAAAATTAATTTTAATCGCATGCGCTGGTCCGAGTTGATCATCAATGGTTCATCTAAACTAATGAAAGAAGGGTGTGTGCATACACGACAATACTCCCTCCGATTCTTTACTTTGCGTATAACTTTTTCTCAGTTTTCTCGTATTAGTCTGTGCGTTGCCGATTCCTAGCGCTGGTTTCCTTTTGTGCCCCGCCCCATCCGCCTCTACCCTAATTAATTGGCAAATTAGTCCAGAAAAATTAAACCAGTGCCCTCCTTGGTATGCGGGTCAAGATTTATGTGCAGAGTAAATAGAATCGGAGGGAGTATATCTGCTTCCCTGTATTTTTATGCTTGTTCGAGGTGACAACCCCAAAAGAACAAATATTTTGCTTGATGGGGTTGGCAGCTCCATAATTAATAGAAGCATCAAATTAGTCATGCAACTTGGGAAGATCAAGAACACACAAACAAGTAATGAACAGAGGCTCGGAGCAGTGATGTAATAGCTACCATCAGAAAATGTAGGGTAAAACAAACAAAAAGCGGAACCACATGCTAGTTTGCTGATGTGTAATTAAGCATAGAGAACATTAAGCGCCCGATGGAACCAACAGGTGGCATCGAGAACAAAACAAAAGCATATTAACTATACGTGCCTTTGGTATGTAATTTAGCACATGTAACATGTTCATCGCTGTAAGTATGGCCCTACAGTGCAAGCGAGAATAACTCGTCTCATGAAAAACTGAATGATGCCCTGAAGAAATTCAAAGGTGCGGTGCTTATGCTAGGAAAGTGAACGTAGGCGCCGGCCATTGGATAATAGTACCCGATTCTCGGCGGCGTATGGGTATTGTTGTCATACTTGATAGCTAAGGATCATCGATGGTGCTCGTGTTGCGGTTGAGTTTGGGCCGGTTGTCGCTGTTGTTGAAGCGGCTCTGGTGCTACGGTTGCGGCGCCTGTCGACATACAAGAAAGCTCATCTGTGGTAAGTGAACAATTGCACGACAAAGAGAAAAACCGAAGGAGTACAAATCGAAATAACCTGATGAGGCTGCTGCGTAGGTAAAGCAGGGCCGGTGGAGTTGAATATGGCGTCCGTGGAGCGGGTCCGGTGCAGTGGACGAAGGCTTCAGCGGGCGCGTTGCACAATGCTTTCGGTGAGGCGGATCTGTTGCGGCGGATGAGGGCGTGTATGAAGGGCCAGCGAAGGGGCGGACGAGGGATTCAGTGAAGGGCCTACGCTGTGGTGGACGAGGGCGGCGGTCAAGCAGATCCGGTGCGGTGGACCATGATGGCGTTCAAGGAGATCTGGAGCGGTGGACAAGCCAGTCGCTGAAGCGGCTCCGGTGAAGTGGTGAGTTGGCAGTTGGGGGTTCCAAGGTGCGGAAGGTAGATCCGGCAGGGTGTGAGGTCCACCGCTGCGGCAGAGGACTAGATTTGGCGGCTTGCTGTGGTTGGGGGGGCCGGGGAGGGGAAGCGGAGGGGCTCTGGGGAAGAATGTTCGGGGAAAGAGGGGAAAATAATGGAGTTACCAAAGCAGCCCTTTTCCGTTCATGTGGCAGGGGTAAAACAGGAATATCGCAGGGCTAAACTTTTGGGCGCGTGATATTTCGATGTGAGCGGGAAGTTTGAAAGCTTTTGGCGCCTAAAATTATAAGTATTCTGCTCTCGTACGGCCGACTATGATATCATGGCCGACAATTTGTTTGTTTTGCACGCAAAAAGAATGCACAAGTTTTGAAAATCAATGTCTCCAACTTGAAACTTAGATTGTCCATTCAATTCAAATATGGATCATTGAGCTACTACAAGCAAATACCATCATACGGTCCAATTCAAATGAAATTCCAAATGTGTTTATCCTAAATATGATGACAAAAGCAAAAATGTGTATGTGTATGAATAAAGTGGATGATTATAAAGTTTGAACATGCCTGTATGTGTATATCTCTAGGTTTCATATATGAATTTGAAATAATGAAATCCCGGCTTAAAAAATGTACCTCCGTTTAAATGAACTACAAAAGCTAATGATGGAGTCGAATTCCAAAATTTCAATCTTAGGTTTGTAATTCTGGTACATCAAGGTATATCACGCATGTTCAAAAGTATCGTTAACTCATAGTACAAACTGTGAAACAAATTGATCAACCATGAGTGCGCAATATCTCAATTACGCTAAAGTCCCTCAAATATAGACACCTCACTCTTTATCTGAAGTCACCCCCCCCCCACGACTAGACACACACACACACACATAGAGAAGTCGTTCTCTCCCCCAAACACCAACACAAGAGCACATTAACACCCCTCTCTCTTGTAAAGTCCGAACCCCAACATAGGTCTCTATCACTTTGTCCCTCAGGCATGCACACATCTCTTCCCTCACTCTCTAGGTCTCCCGCTATCTCTCTTACCCAAGCACACGCACTATGTAGAGTGTATATTTCCCATACACACAAAACGTCACCCCCAAACGTCTATCTCCCTAGTTTTGTGGTTCTCGCACACTCACCTCACACACTACCCCCACTGCAAACAAGCACACTTTGTCTCCTTGTGCACCACTCTCCTCTTTCTATCTCTCCCACATGCGGACCTGCCCCAGCTCCTTCCCTGTATACATATATGTCGTGACTCTTTGCATAGCTCCCTAATGTATAATCGTTCTCGATTTCGCACATTGTTCTCTACACCATCTATTCTAGATCTCTCATGAAGTCCCTATCACACACACGATGACTCACTTCCCTTGCGTCTCCGTTCATAGGCCAATTTCAGACAACATCAACATTGTCTCCCTATCTATACGCCATTTATGGACACAAACGACCCCTCTCGCCCCCTCTCTTCCTCTCTCTCTCTCTCTCTCTCTCTCTCTCTCTCTCTTCGTCGCTAGCTCTCTCTTTCTCTCGCTCTCACACCCCTCTCCCACACACACACTTGATGTCTCTTCCAAATAGTCTGCTCCCCCCGACCGCCCCGTGCTATCTCGCTACTACACATGTCACACCATTCCCCCTTCCCTTATACTAGGTTTACATCATCAGTGGTATCTCTACTCCACATACACTCTCTTCCTCTCACACACAAACGTGTGCACAAACACACACAGACACGCACAAACACCCATTTATCTGGAAGCTCATCTCTCCTCATGTCCGCATGTGTATATCGCACACTCACTCTCTAATTATGTATATGTGTCTCCACGTTACACAACACAAAGCCCCATGTACATGTCTCTCTCTATCCTCCACACACATAGACACAAAGAATCTATTATCATTGCCTCAGTCTCTAACATATCACACATGCACACTGTTTCTCTCTCTCTCTCTCTCTCTCTCTCTCTCTCTCTCTTGCAAACACGCTCAACAAGGGTTTCCCCGTGAATAGCTTACCGTCTATTCATCAACAGTCGTGGCAGTACGGCGAACACGAGATGTGAAAAAGAATAAATCTACACGTGCTTAGACCACCTAGTATGACTACTAGGACTAGAGCAAGCCAAAAAGCGCGCCGCCATCACCCCCTCCTTGTCGGCGACGGGAAAATCTTTGTTTTACACAGTCGAGAAGTTATTGTGCTAAGGTCCCACATGCCGAGGCATTGAATAGAATGTAGATGCTAGTTTACGGAAGCAAGTATCGATAATACGTTTGTATCTCCATACTTATATTTCTTCTCTTATAAAAAACCGAGTTGGTGATGATGGTACGTGTGCCATCTTGCAATATAGACCGTCCGATCTATATCTGACGGATAGAAATTAAACTAAAAGATACTCGCACCCCTCTCCACACTTGCAGACAAGGCCTTCCCTCGTTCATCCTTATCTCCAACAAACCTCATTGTTGAGCAATTAAGAAAGGAAGCCTCTGGAACAAACTGGCCTGGTGGCCGCTGATGAAGTCATATACCTAGGGTAGGGTCATGGACCTGTCTAAGACACCCTCCCCAAGGACATCTCTAGAAGAAACTACCTCTCAGTCGACCTGGAAGAGTTCCACTCGACCAACTGGAAGACACTCGACCATGAAGCCAACCACCGGCCACCGGGAGATCTAAAGCCGATGCACCCAAACGGTCGGTTATTAAGTAGCTTTATGGTCATCATAGCACTTTATGTTTGCATTACCAAGAACCCCTTGGTTAAAGTACCTTTAACCTGCATAATCGAGGGCGGAGGGTGCAGCAAACTCTATATAAGCCACCCCTCCTCGGTGTCAAGGGTTCGCACTTCGTAACTCATACACATATAATCCGATCGACCGCCTCCGGGCTCCGAGGCGTAGGGCTGTTACTTCCTCCGAGAAGGGCCTGAACTTCGTAAACATATTGCGTATACAACTACTCCATAGCTAGGATCTTGCCTCTCCATATCTACCCCCATTCTCTTTGTCGGGGCTTAGAACCACGACAGTTGGCGCCCACCATGGGGCAGGTGTCTTAGCGACTTGTTGGAGAAGTTGCATTTTTTCGATCCCATTCATCATGGTTTCAGGCGGATTTTTGGTTGAGGGCCGCGAGATCCGTCTCGGTGCGCTCACGTTCATCGCCGATGACTCTGCTTGGTTGCAGGAGGCTCCACTCGACGTTGACGCACTCCCGTCTGGCGGGCGACGACTTTCACAGGCAGACGTCTGACGCGTCCTCCGCGGCAGCCGTCGACCCAAGATCGGTCGGCTCTTGTGCCGCCCTCCTCCCGGTCTCGCAGACCGGCGCAAGCGCCCGGTCGATCGAGGCTTCAGCGGTAGGTGAGGCACGGTGGCCCTTGATCGGCCACTCCCCAAGTCGCGTAATCGAGCCCGACGAATCTCTCTACGGCCTGTTCGATCTGTCGACTGGCTCCGTAGAGACCGCATCCAAGTGCGATAGCAGTGATCCAGCGGCGGAGGTTCTGATGGTCGACGGACCATGCAGTCCTCGTGGTTTCCCCTGCACCGACGGAGGCGTTGGCGGAGGCGAGCCGGCGCAGGCTCACGAAGAGTACCAACCCGAGCCCCTCACTTTGCTGCAGAGGGAGGAGCTCCGCCGCCGGAACATGGATGCGCTTCACACTCCTATCGTTGGAGAAACCCCCGAGGCCCGTGCCTTAGAAGATGCACGTTTGGCCAACTTGGCTGAGCGCACTCGACTGGAAAATCTCCAGCGAGTGCTCGACGAACGAGCGCAACAACGGGTCTCGCTGCTCAGTCGACGCCAACTCTTTCCACAACCAACTCAGGTATACCGAACTCCCATTCGAGAATCTAGCAGCTGCAGCTCGTATAGCGAGTCCATTCAGCCTTCCCGGTCGGAGGCTGGCGAGGCTTACTCAGATCGTAGATTTGCTCCGGGCAGCAGGAGATCAAAATTCAGCTGTATCGCAGTTGCGGAACAGGATTCACAGTAGATCCGTCGCTGCGAATACAGTCCAGTCGGCACATAGCCCAAGATCGCCCCTTAGGCGTGAGAGGCATGGAGGCCGGCGTGAGCAGTATGAGGACCGATTCGATCGTGATAATCGACGTCGAGTGCCCACTCCTCCCCCAAGGGGTGGGTCATATGCGCCTCGGCAGCAAGACGACATACGCCAGCACAATGTTGGGCGAAGGATTCTACTCGACCCCAGGGAACCAGGCTTTGATGCGAAATCCGTCATCGTTCAAGGTCTGGTCGACAGGAACAGAGCTAACCGAGAAGGCCATGATAGACATCCGCCCATCAGCAGCAGAGTACACGTCTCAGGACCAGAGTGTTTTAGCAGAGCCATCAGAGCCGCGGTGATTCCTCCCAACTTCAGGTTGGCGATCGAGTCGATAAGTTCATCGGTGAGTCTAAGCGGATACTTGGCTTGAGGACTACCGAAAGTGGCTGTTCAGATCGGCGGCGGCAACTATGAAGTGGCCATGAAACACCGCCACTTATGTTGGAGGGATCGGCGGAGCATGGCTGAATCGCTTAGCACCCAAAGAAAGCATTTACACTTGGGAAGATCTTGCCCGAGTGTTTGTCGTGACATTTGAAGGAATTGCAAGCGGCCAGGGTTGTGACAGAGTTGCGATCGTGTGTGCGTAAGTCGAATGAAACTACGAGGGATTACATCCAGAGATGGATCACTTTGCACCACACAAGAGAGAATGTATGTCGATCATCAGGCGATCTGTGCCTTCAAGGAAGGTGTTAAGAACAGAGTTGAGTCTGAAATTCGGTCGGACAGGAGACATGACCTCGAAGTCGGATGATGGAGATTGCCACCAAGTACGCCAATGGTGAAGAAGAGGATCGGCTCGGAGTGGCAAGTACAAGTCAGCTGCAAATGAAACCGGGGAGGGAACTCCACCGAAATGTAAGCGGAAAGTCGAGCCACCTGCTCTGGAGAAGCCTTGGCCGTGACTCGGGGAGAGTTCAAGGGGAAACCAAGGGCCTTGGAACCCCAAGAAAGTGAAAGACCAAGATGGAAATGATGTGTTGGACTTGCCATGTCACATTCACACGAAGAAAGATGAAGAGGGTAAACTTATTTACCCAAAGCATACCACTCGACAAAGGCTGGCTCTTGATTCAACAGTTCGGGGAAGCAGCCCAAGGACAAGGAAAAGGAGTCGACAAAGTTGAGGACAAGGAAGATAGTGACGGTGGGTACCCTCAGGTCAATTCCACTGATGATTTTCTTGTGGCTGAAAGCAAAAGTCGATTGAAAGTTATCAACCATGAAGTGAATATGGTCGCTCGTGACACCCGATTACTGAAATGGTCGCAGACCGCCATCACGTTCGACGATCGACCACCCAACACACATAGCCACCGGGAGGCAAGCATTGGTGGTCGACCCGATCGTCGAAGGCACTCGACTAACTAAGGTTTTGATGGATGGTGGCGATGCTTTGAACATATTGTATGCACAGACGTTGAAAGGGATGGGCATTCCGATGTCGTGACTCGGCACCAAAGCAACATGAGCTTCCATGGAGTCATTCACGGAAAGAAGGCTGAGTCACTCGGCCAAATTGCTCTCGATGTGGTTTTTGGTGACTACAAGAATTTTCAGAAGGAAAAGTTGACCTTTGAGGTCGTGGATTTCAGAGCGCTTATCACGCTATCCTCGGGAGGCCGGCATATGCGCGTTTCATGGCTCGACCATGTTATGTGTACCTCAAAATTTGAAGATGCCAGGTCCCAAAGGTGTGATAAATCGCGGCAATCGGAAAAAGGCGTAAGAGTGTTTCGAAAGGCTCTAAGATCGCTGATGCTCGATGGCGGTGGTCGAGCTGCAAGAGTACCGTAAAACTGCAGACCCGAGTGATTTGTTGCGAGCCAAGAAGCCCGCCATGTAGTCGGCATTTCACCGTCCGGGAGACAAAACCGATTCATATTCATCCGACTGATCCCAATGCTGCTCCGACTCACATCTCAACAACACTCGACTCCAAATAGGAAGAAGCGCTCATCCAGTTCCTCCATGAGAACTGGGACATCTTTGCATGGAAGCCTGCTGACATGCCGGGTGTTCCCAGGGGACTGGCTGAGCATCGTCTATGAGCCGACTCAAAATTTAAACCTGTCAAAGAACATCTTCGACGGTCCACCGTCCAGAAGAGAAAGGCCATTGGCGAGGAGGTGGCTCGGCACTTAGCAGCAGAGTTTATCCGAGAGATTTACCACTCCGAGTGGCTCGCCAATGTTGTCATGGTCCCTAAGAAGGACAATTCAATGCGCATGTGCATCGACTTCAAACATATCAATCGGGCCTGCCCGAAAGATCATTTTCCTCTCCCCCGCATCGACCAAATAGTCGACTCGACTGCGGGATGTCTTAATTGTCTTTCTTAGACGCATATTCCGGGTACCATCAGATCCGTCTGTATGGACTTGACGAGATCAAAACAGCTTTCATCACTCCATTCGGGTGCTTCTGTTATGCCACCATGCCATTCGGCCTCAAGAATGCCGGAGCCATGTTCATGAGGATCATTCAGAAGTGTTTACTCACTCAAATCAGTCGGAATGTGGAAGCATACATGGATGACATTGTGGTCAAGTCACGGAAAGGTTTCGACCTGTTGACTGACCTTGCTGAAACATTTGCCAATCTCAGGAGGTATGATATCAAGCTTAATCCATCAAAGTGCACATTCGGAGTTCCTGGCGGAAAGTTACTCGGTTTTCTCATTTCTGAACGAGCAATCAACGCTAACCCAGAAAAAGTTGGCACTATACTCCGAATGAAACACCCTGTCCGTGTGCACGATGTCCAGAAGCTTACTGGATGCTTGGCCGCTTGAGTCGATTCATCTCTCGCCTCGGTGAAAAGGCATTGCCTTTTTACCGACTGATGAAGAAGTCAGACAAGTTCGAGTGGACTCCTGAAGCTGATGCTGCGTTTGCAGAGCTCAAAGCTCTGCTCTCCACCCAGCCGGTGCTTGATGCCCCAATCAGCAAGGAGCCGTTGCTGCTTTACATTGCAGCCACATGACAAGTCGTCAAGACAAGATTTACTGATCGGCGGAAGAGGAAGGAAAGGCCTTCAAAGTTCAGCGCCAAAGATATTATCTTTCTCAAGTATTAACCCTGGCCAAAGCAAAGATACCCTCATTATCAGAAGCTTGTGTATGGGATTTATATGACTGCGAAGAAGGTTGCTCATTACTTCTCTGATCATTCCATTACAGTCGTCAGCGACGCCCCATTATCAAAGATTTTGCACAACAGAGATGCAACTGGTCGAGTGGCGAAATGGGCGATTGAACTTCTTCCCCTTGATATCAAGTTTGAGGCAAAGAAAGCCATCAAGTCCCAAGCAATAGCAGATTTCATCGCCGAGTGGATTGAACAATAGTTACCAACTCAAGTTCACTCGAAGCACTGGACTATGTTCTTTGATGGTTCCAAGATGCCGAGTGGTTCGGTCTTTGGGGTAGTATTGGTTTCCCCGAGGAGATAAGCTCAGATATGTGCTCCAGATTCACTTTGATTCTTCCAACAATGAAGCGTAATCTGAAGCTAATTTGTTGTATGGGTTGCGTATGGACATTTCACTCGGGCGTCACGCCTCATGGTTTATGGCGACTCAGATCTAGTGGTTAGTCGGGTGATGAAGGAGTGGGACATCGAAGTCCGACCATGACTGTTAATTCTTTGTAATGCTGAGGAAGCTAGAGAAGAAGTTTGAGGGGTTAGAGCTTCCTCATATACCCCGTTGAAAAATCAAGCTCTTGATGATTTGGCGAAAATAGGGTCCAAGAGGAAGCCATTCCTAGTGATGTGTTTTTGGAGCACATCCGCACACCGTCGATTCAAGAGGATCCTTTCACCGAAGAAGCTCCACAGCCAAAAAGTGCCACCGATCCGGTGAAGTTGAGGTCCCAGCGGTGGTCGACACGATCATGGAAGTCGTGGTCATCACTCCCGACTCGACAAGACTGCCGTACATCGCGTATATCCCGAGGAAAGAGCTCCGGAGAATGAAGAAGAGGCTCGACGGATCATCCGCCGATCCAAGGCCTTTATCGTGATCAAGGCACGCTTATTCAGAGAAAGCGTGGATCGAGTCGCCTAGAAGTGCATAACACCGTAAGAAGGTCGGATAATTCTTGATGATATCCACTCGGGGACCTGTGGTCACCATGCGTCCTCTCGGACTATCGTGGCTAAAGCATACCGAGCGGGATTTTGCTGGCCAAAAGCAAATGAAATGGCAAAGGAAATAGTCGACAAGTGTGAAGGATGTCAGTTCTACTCCAATATGTCACACAAACCCGCCTCGTCATTGAAGACCATTCCACTCGTCTGGCCTTTCACTGTTTGGGGGTTGGATATGACTGGTCCACTGAGAACTGGCAGGAGCGGTTTCACTCATTTGCTTGTGGCAGTCGACAAGTTTACGAAGTGGATCAAAGCTAAACCTATCAAGAACCTTGATGCGTGCATTGCTATCAGTTTCACCAGAGAGTTGATGTTCAGATATAGAGTTCCGCACAACATCATCACTGACAATGGGTCAAACTTTCCGACAAGTTCAAAGCCTTTTGCGCCTCTCAGGGCACGCGAAGTCAACTATGCTTTAGTTGCTCACCCCCAGTCGAATGGACAAGCAGAACGAGCAAATGGTCTAATTCTCAAAGGACTGAAACCTCGACTGATGCGTGATCTCAAGCATGCAGCCGAGCGTGGGTCGGCATTTAACTTCCGTCAGTTCTTTGGGGATTAAGGACCACTCCTAATCTGTCGACTGGGATAACTCCATTCTTTATGGTCTATGGAGCTGAAGCAGTTCTGCCGAGTGACATGCTTCACAATGCGCCCCGAGTCAAACTCTACTTTGAAGCTGAAGCGGAGCAAGCCTGGCAAGATACAGTCGACCTCCTTGAAGAAGAGAGAGAGAGAGATGGCCCTGATCCGCTCAACCATCTATCAGCAGGACTTGCGTCGATTCCATGCTAGAAATGTGAAGAGCCGAGCCTTTCAAGAAGGGGACTTGGTCCTCCGAGTGGATCAACAGAAGCCACACAAGCTCGCTCCCACTTGGGAAGGTCCCTTCATCGTCACCAGAGTTCTCCACAATGGAGCTTACCATCTTTACAACGTCGAACGCCAGATTGATGAGCCTCGAGCCTGGAATGCGGAGCTGCTCCGCCCCTTTTACACTTAAGAACTCACTCGGGTGAGATGTAATAAAAGTACCTCTGTAGTTTGTTTATCAAAGACAAGAATGTTATAATTTTCCCAGTGATTGTTATTACTTTTCGTTTACATAGGAAATTTCCCCCAGTGGGTGGCTTAGCCGCGAACCTGTTTTGCCTAAGTTTGTAAAAAAATCCCTGCCGAGTGGAGAGCCAGCCTCCCACTCGGGGGCTTAGTTGCGAATCCGTTTCGCCTAAGTATCTGAAAATCCTACCAAGTGGCGAGCCAGCCTCCCACTCGGGGGCTTAGCTGCGAATCCGTTTCGCCTAAGTATCTGAAAATCCTACCGAGTGGCGAGCCAGCCTCCCACTCGGGGGCTTAGCTGCATTCCAAGTACTCGCCTAAGTTTGAAAATTCTACCGAGTGGCGAGCCAGCCTCCCACTCGGAGGCTTAGCTGCAGTCCAAGTACTCGCCTAAGTTTGAAAATCCTACCGAGTGAGGAGCCAGCCTCCCACTACGGGGCTTAGCTGCAGTCCAAGTACTCGCCTAAGTTTGAAAATCCTACCGAGTAAGGAGCCAGCCTCCCACTCGGGGCCTTAGCTGCAGTCCAAGTACTCGCCTAAGTATTTAATACAATGTGCGCTTTGGTAAGGACGACGAGTGCAGGTGTCGACTGCCTACCCCTTGAGCTACGACACAAAAATCCTCCTTGGAGGCTTAGCTGCAGTCCAAGACTTGCCTAAGTTTGAAAAATCCCACCGAGTGGAGAGCAAACCTCCCACTCGGGGGCCTAGCTGCAGTCGATTACTACCTAAGTTTAAAAATCCCACCGAGCGGAGAGCAAACCTCCCACTGGGGCTTAGCAAGAGATCCAAGACTAGCCTAAGTTTGAAAAATCCTACCGAGTGGAGAGCAAACCTCCCACTCGGGGCTTAGCTGCAGTCCAAGACTACGCCTAAGTTTAAAAAATCCTACCGAGTGGAAAGCAACCTCCCACTCGGAGGCTTAGCAAGAGTCCAAGATTACGCCTAAGTTTGAAAAATCCTACCGAGTGGAGAGCAAACCTCCCACTGGGGGCTTAGCTGCAGATCCAAGACTACGCCTAAGTTTAAAAATCCTACCGAGTGGAGAGCAACCCTCCCACTCGGAGGCTTAGCTGCAGTCCAAGACTACTAAGTACGAAATCCATTCCAATCCGCAAGGACGACGAGGTGCAGGTCGGCTGTTACCTTCTCCTTCGGAGCTGCGCCACAAGTACAACGTGTGCTCCATCCTGATCCGCAAGGACGACGAGGTGCAGGTCGACTGTTGCCTTCTCCTTTGGAGCTGCGCCACAAGTACAACGTGCGCTCCCTCCCGATCCACAAGGACGACGAGGTGCAGGTCGACCGTTACCTTCTCCTGCGCCTGCAAGAACAATGAAGTGTAGGTTGACTGGATCCACCTCAGAGCTGCATCTCAAGCATTGAAGCATAATCCAAGTGAAGAGCAAAGTTCACTCGAAGGCAAACAAAAGCATATTTCGACGATAAGTAAAGTTCGGATAACATCCTAAGGATGCAGAAGTACCTAGGCCTCAAGCCTGTTAAATTTTATCGGTTCTGTGATCACTCGGCATTCCGAGGCAAATTTAAGACGAATCATAGAAGTTTTTACTCCTCGTGGAGGACTCAAGGCGCGATTTAATCGGTCCAGTCAATCCCATCAGCGATTCGGGTGGTAGCACCAATGAAAGTCTCCATGAAAGATCGGAAGTCGTACTTCTTGGTATTGGCAACTTTGATGGACGCCAACCTTTCCTCTCGCGCCTCCTTGCAATGAACGCGGACCAGGGACAGAGTAACATCAGCACCACATCTGGCAGAAGACTTCTTCCATTCATGCACTCGACTTGGAACGTCATTCAATCGAGTCATTAAAGACTCGAGGTCATTTTGAAGTGTTTCGCCTGGCCAGAGTGTTGAGTCGAGCCGCGACACCGCAACCTTCAGTCGAGCGAGGTAGTCCACCACAGCAGCAACACGAGACTCCAAGGAGCACATTCATGGCAGCTTCATCCTTCACGGGGGAGTTAATGGGGTCAAGACTTGTCTCCACTCGACTAGTCTCTTCCTCGAAGTTCTGACAGAATTCTGCAAACACGACTCGAGTTCAAGCTAATGGTTCTATGATGAGTCGATGATAACAAGTCAGTCGGATAAGAGGAATTACCTTCAAGCATGAGGAATAGCTTCTTGGCGAGCCCTCCCAGATAAGCCTCTAGATCATTCCTCTTCCCTTGATTCGCCTTGACCTTTGTCGCTCGAGCTATCTTGTCGTTCTTCACCAGCTAACCTCCTTGTTGGCGCGACGAGCAGCTTTTCAGATTGGCGTTCTCTTCTTCAAGTTTTCCGACTGAAGACAGCTTCTCTTCCGCGAGCTTGGTCTTGTTCAAAGACGTTTGTTGCGCCTCGGCAAGGTCATGATCCTTATTCTTCAGAGCCTCCTCCATTTTGTCTGCAAAATAACAGTGAGGTCAGAATTAGGAAGGGACAGAAAAACAAAAACAGTCGTCAAGACCTCACAAGCCATACCTTTTGCTTCGTCTCTCGCCTATACGCAAGTTCTCCTGTGCAAGCTTCAAGTCAAGGTTGAGCTGGATCTGTTTGTTCTCCAATTCAGTGTATCGAGCCACAAGCTCGCAAGATTTCTGCAAAGAATCAGTCGACAGACGTCACAGATAGGTAACTTCCGAGTGACTAAGAAAAATCATTACGTTTCTAAGACTATAGCCGAATCAAAATATTCGACAGTAGTCTCAGGGACTACACCTAGTGGGTGCACTTAGTGTGCCCCCACTGATCCTACCGACTCGGTTCGATCAGTCAACCGAAAGAGACAAAAAAAGATAAAGGAGTTCTTCAGACTACAGTCGACTACCAGCAGTCCACCATAGTCTCGGGGACTACACCCAGTGGGTGCACTCAGCGTGCCCCCACCGGTTTCAAGATTCCATTCGACATGGTCCGACCAGACCGAGTGAAGAAGTTATCAAAGAAATACAAAGTATAAAGACTACGATCGATCGCCAGTGATCCACCATAGTCTCGGGGACTACACCGGTGGGTGCACTCAGTGTGCCCCCACCAGTCCGAAAATTCAATCGACACACCCAGTGGGTGTACAGATACGAAGATCTTCAGAAAGAAGAGTTTTTCAGGTAGCTTATCCTAACAGAACAAGTGGTGATCAACTAACCTGGACGTTGTTCTGAAGAGCTGAGCTGGCATCATAGGCCGCTTGGCTGGCTTCCTGGACCACCTTCATCTGCTCCATCATGAGCCCCGCTTGGCGCATAGCCTCCTTAGCAGCACCCACTTGGTCCTCCGGGACGTGGTGCATGGCGAAAAGGGAAGGCGGATCAGCAGTCGACGTTGAAGGCCGGATACTCGTCGACACGGCGAAAAGACAGAAGTCCGAGTGGTGTTGCCACCCTCATGAACCAGCGCCTCAGGCATCGATGCAACCTGAGCAGTCTTGCCGGCAGGTGCCTTCTTAGTTCTCCTCAGCCTCAACGGCGCCTCGTCATCATCATCAGGGAGATCAATGACATGAGGAGGAACTACAGGAAAGATTCAAAGTTAAAAACAGAAAATCCAATCGACCAAAAGCAAAATTGCAGCGATCGTACCAAGGTTAGAGGTAACAGCATCTTCCATCTCCTGGTCTTCGTTCCTGACTGAGGTCTCGGAGGTGGCAGCGCTGCAGATTTCGTAAATCAGTTGATCGATCAACAAGTCGATCAAAAGTATGTTCGTTGAACAAAAAAGCTCAAGTTCTGCATTGTACCGGAAATAGTGGGGATAGCCATCTTCATCTTGGGCAAAACCTTTGTCGGCTTCGACCGGCCGCCGGGTTGCTTGCGCTTTTTCGATCGGCGCCGGAGAGGTCGTCCGAGGACGTTCGTCGACCGCCTTAAGCGCTGATAGCCTTGCCGCCGGCTCAAGGGGTCATGGGTGAGCTTGGACCGCCTTTCCATGCGAGGAGGGTCGGCTTCTTCCTCCTCTTCCTCCTCCTCCTCTTTAGCCGAGCTGTCGTCATCTTCGTCCCCCCACCGTCAGATCGCCATTCCTCCACGGCTTTCACCTCCGCTCCTTCCTCCTCCTCAACTGGTTCTTGTGCCCGTTGGTCATCGAGTACATCTAAGTGGTGACACGGAAGAAGACAAACAAGACAAAAGTCAATCGACCGATTTAAGCAAACAAGATGGAGTAAGCAGAGTCAGAGTCAAAGATACGGGATTGAACCTTGTCTGGCTCGTACGATTGGTCGAGTGGAGGGATCCTCCTGGCTCCTCGGGGGTTATCTTTGTTCCTAGTGATGGCGGCCATCCATCTCTCCAGTGTGGCATCCTCGACCTCCTCCGGGTGGACCCGAGTGGTGTCATCGGTGCGAACACATCCACATCGGATGGTCTCGTCTTTGAAGTGGCTGCATGCGCCGTCGAAGGAAAACCTCTAGAAGATCCATACCAGTCACCCCGTCACGGATGAGCTGGACTACACGCTCGACCAAAACCTTGACCTGAGCCTTCTCCTCCGGGACCACCTTCAGAGAGGACGGCTTGCTCACTCGATCCATGGAGAAAGGAGGAGTCCAATGATCGCTCAAGGCGTCGGCTGGTCTTGGCAAGAGAACCAGGTCGACTGCCACCCTCGAACCGACTTAGGGAAGGATCATGGCTGGAAAAGAGCTCTTACCTCTCATTTGGACCCCAAGACCCCCACACATCTGAATCACTTGGGTTCTCTCGTCACTCGGATTGGCCTTTTTCACCGTCTGGGAGCGACAGGTGAAAATGTGTTTGAAGAGGCCCCAATGCGGCCGACAACCCAAAAAATTCTCACACAAAGACATGAAAGCGGCGAGATACACGATAGAGTTGGGTGTGAAGTGGTGGAGTTGTGCCCCAAAGAAGTTCAGAAATCCTCGAAAGAAAGGGTGGGGCGGCAAAGAAAACCCGCGGTTGACGTGAGTGGCTAAGAGGACGCACTCACCCTCCTGAGGCTGCGGCTGCCACTCCATCCCCGGAATCCTCGCTGATCCATGAGGGATCAATCCTTCATTGGCCAGGTCATCAAGATCTTTCTGGCGGATGGTCGAGCGAATCCAGTCGCCTTGGATCCAGCCCTGCGGCAAACCGGCCCGCAACGAGGATCCGCCCCAACTGGTCGCCCTCCCCTTTGCCTTCGCCATCGCCTTCTTCGCCCGTTCCAAAGCCGCCGTCTTTTCTTTCACCATTGTCGCCGGCGGAACGCGCGTGGAGCAGAAGTTCGGAGGTGGAGGCAGGCGTGGCGGATGAATCTGAGGAAGGAAGGAGGAAAGGGGAACGCACTGTTAAAAAAACACAGTCCTGGGCCTTATATGAGGTTACTTCCGAGTGACTCACCGGTAGGCCCAGGCGATCCTGTCAAATCCCGCAACAGTCACCCGCGCGATACATGGCGAAAAAGGTGGCATGGAGATCGAGGCATCCTTGCCTTATCCCGTCCGATTACTGCGGCTCTCTCTCCGTCCCGCTCGTTTCCCGAAGATTCAAATCCCGCTAAATCCGCGCGCCGCAGAGCAAATCGTCAGACAAAAGATTTTCTTCGTCACATCATTGAAATCGCCAAGCAAAAAACGCACTCGACGGATACAAAGAATGGATCAAGGCGTGAAAAAGAAGTTGATGTCGTCACTTAAGTCCATTTGATCCAAGACAAGACACAATTGCAGCACAAGAATGAGTCGGGAGTATGTTCAACTCCTTCCCCACACAAACCTCGATCCATTCGGGGGCTAATGATGAAGTCATATACCTAGGGTAGGGTCATGGACCTGTCTAAGACACTCTCCCCAAGGACATCTCTAGAAGAAACTACCTCTCAGTCGACCTGGAAGAGTTCCACTCGACCAACTGGAAGACACTCGACCATGAAGCCAACCACCCGACCACCAGGAGATCTAAAGCCAGTCTGCACCCAAACGGTCGGTCATTAAGTAGCTTTTATGGTCATCATAGCACTTTATGTGGGCGTTACCAGTAACCCCCTATCTTAATACCTTTAACCCTGCATAACTGAGGGCCAGAGGGGTCTGGCGAACTCTATATAAGCCACCCCCCTCCTCAGTGTCAAGGGTTCGCACCCGTGTAACTCATACGCATATAATCCAGTCGACCGCCTCCGGGCTCCGAGACGTAGGGTTGTTACTTCCTCCGAGAAGGGCCTGAACTCGTAAACATCTTGCGTATACAACTACTCCATAGCTAGGATCTTGCCTCTCCATATCTACCCCCCATTCTACTGTCAGGCTTAGAACCACGACAGCTGCTGCCGGCGTCGTCAATCCCCATGCCTCCACTCAGTCCGACCACCAACCACCACCACACCCCACTCCTCTTCACCTTATCTCATATAACTTGAGATATCATTAGTTTTTACACAAGGGATTACTCCCGCAAGGGTCAATCACAACAAGTGTTTTATTAAAAAATGCATCTTGATGTTCCGTGCAATGCACGGATCTTGCTAGTACTCCTATACAAGACTAAGTTGGTGATGCTGGTGTGTTTGCCATCCGTCGTTTCTGGCCATTAGATATACATCTAACGATTGTGAGGTAAGTTGTTGCCTTTTCTCACCAACATCCCACTTGTCTACCAATTTGCAGAAAAACCCATAATTAGTATCTTAAAACCAACCACATCCCTCCCTAACCTCACCAAAACAGCCCAAGGAATATATTCTAATTGAAACATAATATATCTCTAGTGACATATGTATATCAAAATTAGAGTGTTTTGTACCAAGTTGGTGAATAAGTATTATTCTAATTATGATTCTTTGCAACGGACATGAACATTGCTAGTATTTCCAATCATGCATTTTTCCTAGTATTCCATAGTTTCGAGTTTTCCATCAAGATATTAGTCACTCATGGTTGATATTTACTTTCAATCATGTACACATATGCACTATGTAACTAGCCTTGCTTATTGGCTTCCGAAGCTTAACTTTCACTCCTACTTACAATATGTAGAGTATTTAACAAAAAACTACCACTTTCAATCAGCCCTTGGAAGAATCTATTGTACAAAAAATAGCAAAAACATACCCAAAATTTCTTAATCCACGCCAAAAACTACCTAGTACTCCTACCGATTTGGTTCGTTTAAAACCATTTATGACAGGGTTGGCCTACATGTCCGTGCTGATGAGGCAGCTTAAACCAACACATTTTGTTTGACCGTTGACACGAGGGACCCACATCTGACCTTCTATCCTGTTATTCCCCCTCAAATCATTATTTTTCCTGAACATTACTTCAAATAGTACTGATGCGTGTTCGTGGGTGGCGCCCGGTGATGAGCGAGTTGGCCGCCCACGGAAGGGCCGGACGCCTTGTGGCCAGCCTCCGTGCAGGTTGGCTGGCCCGAGTGTGACTCACGAGCGAGCAAGCCGCCGCTGCCTTCGAGCCGAGATGATGGCCTTAGCTGTGCACGCGAGCAAGCCGCCGCGCTGCCGTGCCAATCTAGCTAGGAAACCTTGCAGACAAGCAGCTGGACGGAGCTATCTTGGCTAGCTAGCGGCCGCGAGCGCCGGACAGAGCTGGCATTCGGGCTGGCGCAACATGGGCTCCGCACCGCCGATGATTTTGACCTCGCCTTCTGCCGGCGGCGGTAGCTGCATCCCATGGCCGAGGATGACTAGGTGGACGGGCCGGAGGTAGGAGGTCACTCGAGGATTTTTGTTGGTAAGAGAATGTACAATGGTTGATAAGGTAGTCTTATCTTAAGTCTGCCACGTATGCAAGTGGTAGTAGTTTCTTGGCATTTTAGTGGTTTCTTGCATTATTAGAGCAAGTACAATAGAGCTGAGTCAGCGGGCTATAATAAATAAACTAGTATATTTCTGCTTAGTTGGAGGAAAGAGAAGAGGAGAGAGAAGGTCCTAGGCACTTTGTGAGAATGAGAAGTGGGCCACATAATAAAAAATTAGTACACTCTTTTGATCTATTATTGTACTACATGTTGGCTATAAGATGGGCTGTAGATGACATGGCACTGGCTTATAGCCAGCAGCTGGCTATACTATTAACCATGCTCTTAGGGGTTTCTTGTAAGGAACAATGTACGTACTACTAGCGACAAAAGGCGATTCTAGGTTGCGTTGTACTCCATCGAGTACTACTAGTGGTCGCGGGAGTGTATACCTTGTTTTGTGGGTTCGATCCCGGCCCAACGCACGACGACCTTTTTTTTAAATAGTACTACTACACTTCGCTGCGAGCCAATATTTTACACGGGTAGTTTGAGTTTTGAAGTCAAGCGGACGTGCGGCCCCACAATCTGGGTGCACTGGACAGCCTAGCCACGTGAACGGGTTTTCCTTCCAAGCATCCCGTGGCTCGCGTGCTCGCCCTAGCCGCACCTCGCTTGCAGCTTCCAGCTAGTAGCATATTTAAACTAGCGCCTCCCAATTAAGCCCGAGGAGCCGGAAAAGCCTGGCGGGGCATTGGGAACTGTGCAATATGGCTCTGTATGTAAAGTGCTTTACTACTACTCTGTAGCTTGTGGCGTTGCATGCATGGACTTCACTCCATTATCGGCTCTACTATAAAAGAAATTCCTCTTGACGTGTTTTTTTAAACGGAGGCAAAAGCTTTGCTTCATCTCATTCATAAAGAAGGAACTACTAACAAAGTTCGACGAGATCCATTACACCTCCACAAATGGAAGCGAAAAGCCTAGTCTCATTGTATCAAATAACTCAAATGTTCTCGCCTCAAGAAGAACTGTCACGATAAACAGGCTGCTAGTGTGTGCGTGAGACGAGCGGCTGAGTAGGCCAGCTACGTGAGAGGAGCGGCTGAATAGAGCACCGAGAGTACCCACTAGGCCACTACACAGGTGTACTTCCCCTGCATTGATAGTACAACGATGGTTCTAGAGAACAGTAGTACCCTCCACTTCCAACTGTAGCTCCTTGGCCCTGAGATTCAAGAGTTCAAAACTGGTGCACTATACTAGACTAGACTAGAAGTATAGTACATCGCACCACTAGTTGAGAAAATTAGTACTAGTACTGCTACAGTACGAGTACGTACTCCTCCGTCACATAATGTAAGACGTTTTTTGACACTAGTTGGCGTCTACAAAAAATGGCAAAAACATGCCCAAAATTTCTTAATCCACGCCAAAAACTACTACCTAGTGCCAAAAATTTCTTACTAGTGCTATTATTTACAATATAATGCAATCCAATAACGTTCCATAATGCTACTAGTAGTAAATAATAGCCTCACCCCTTCGCTGAGGAACGATCTACAGTTGGAAGGGACGAGGCCCTGCGGTTACTACGCTCTTATCTCCTCCTCGCTTGATTCCCTCCCGAAGAGAAGCCGGTTCGTCCGCTGCTCCCATGGATTCGCCAGCGGTTCTCCTCCTCGTCGGGCTGGGAGACCTTGGATGATGATCCTCTGGGAGAAATCGACGCCCGCTCAAGCGTCCTCACCGCCAAGAAGACTCGGTGCTTCCTGCACCAAATTTTTCAAGACGCTGCTTAAACGGGCTTGGGAAAAGGCCATGCTTGTTGGTCTTCCATGCGTCCTCGAGGAGAAGGTTCTTCTATGGGACAATCCTTCAAACAGTCCACCGCTCCCTGGCCATGGTTGCACGTTGAATCCGCTAGAGTTGCCAACATTGAGAGGTAGTCGGATTTTGTCCAATGAGCAGGTCAGTAATGGAGTTTGATCATGTAGTACTTAGTTATTCCATTTCCATCCCGTAATTTCTCCGCTGCCCATCGTCTTATATATAGGTCTGGGTCGGTGCCAACGAAGATTGGCTTGCATACCTCCGGCGAGATACCACCATCATTTTTCACAACATCCACAACAGTGCGGCCGTTCCGTTAGACCCCTTCTCCACCATTGGGATCGGCCTTCCGGACTGGTTGGGCTTGAATACGTATGATGATGCCTACTTGAGATTGAAGAAGATAGCAATTGCGGACCCGCCGACAAAGCGACGCGCCTACGACGATTACTATCTCATCGTGGTGTTCGACATAAGGATTGCCATCAATACAAGAGGCGGTAACGGCAGACAAGGCAGAGGCTGGCGCATGTTGGCTGCGGCAGATTTGTACCGCTACATGTTCAAAGACGCCGTGTTCCATCTAGGCCGCATCTTTGCGGTGACAAGCCAGGGGACTTGTTTCATCTGGTTGCCATCCTACGGTACGGGAGATTACAAACGGAATGCACAAACCATCATTTGCATCCCTAACGGTACTCCATTATTTTGCAGGGACCAATCATCCCCCGATCAAAATAAGATCGCTGATCCTGGATGTGCATTTGCATCCGCGATTCGGTCTAACCTGGAACTTTGTAGCTGACTTGGGCATATTGGGATCAACTATCTTAGCAGTCGTTACCCATGGTACCACTGATGTGCAACATGGTCACACAATCTACCATGATCGGACTGTCACCAACTACCCAGGTATTCCATTTTTTAACCCTCTCGCCTTCTCTTTCATTGTTGTACTAGTAGTATAGTTTGTAGTACTAGTAGGAGTACTTTTTACCTTGGAGGACGTGTATAGCTAGCTAGGCCCTTGAAGACTTGAACCCACGAGCTGCCACCATTTTTGTTTTTCCATGTCTTACTATCTCATCCATGTAGCCAAGAGTGGCTATATATAATAAGACGGTTATTTTACTTCCTCTATACCGGAGAAGTACTATTTGCTGCACAGTATTTCTGACCGCCATAATTGAGCACAACATTATTATGCATGGACCTTGACTATTGAAAGCACAAGTGCTCCCTAGGTGGTTTTGGTAATTAATGTCAACATATCTCTTGTTGGACTAACACTTTTATCTAGTATGTTTTAGATAAGTTCAACAATGGAGTGGCATGGACTAAAGGATGTGGGAACTCCTTCAATATGCTAAGGACAAAGGATTGGCACAAGCTTCAAGCTCAAGACTCTTCATTTTATATTTTAGTGATCCAAGATCACATTGAGTCTATATGAAAAGCCAATACTATCAAGGAGGGATGAGGTGTTGCTTAATGAGCCTCTTGCTTCATGTGCCCAGTGATATGCTCCAAAACCCTCAACTACTTTCCCACTTCCACACATATGACCTAAAGTCAAATTCGGCCCTACTGATTCTTTCTATCCGGCGCCATCGAGTTAGCCACTGCCACAAACCCTAGGCAAATCGGTTTCACCGATAGGGATCTCGGTCTCACCGAGATGGGATTGTAATCTCTCTGTGTATGTCCATTACCAAAATCGGTCTCACCGAGTTTGAGCAATCGGTACTACCGAGATTACAATGAAAACTCTCGGGTTAACTTATTACCAAAATCGGTCCCACCGAGTTTGCCTGACCAACTCTCTGGTTAGCTAATTACCAAAATCGGTCTCACCGAGTTTGTGTAATCGGTCTCACCGATATTATGTTATGCCCTAACCCTACCCATATCGGTCCTACCGAGTTGCATATCGGTCCAACCGAAAACCCTAACGGTCACTAGGTTTACTAAATCGGTCCGACCGAGTTTGATGATTCCGTCCCACCGAGTTTGGTAAATTGTGTGTAACGGTTAGATTTTGTGTGGAGGCTATATATACCCCTCCACCTCCTCTTCATTCAGAAGAGAGCCATCAGAACAAGCCTACACTTCCAGCATCCTATTTCTGAGAGAGAACTACCTACTCATGTGTTGAGGCAGATATTCCATTCCAACCATATGAATCTTAATCTCTAGCCTTCCCCAAGTTGTTTTCCACTCAAATCTTCTTTCCACCAAATCCAAATCCTGTGAGAGAGAGTTGAGTGTTGGGGAGACTATCATTTGAAGCACAAGAGCAAGGAGTTCATCATCAACACACCATTTGTTACTTCTTGGAGAGTGGTGTCTCCTAGATTGGCTAGGTGTCACTTGGGAGCCTCCGACAAGATTGTGGAGTTGAACCAAGGAGTTTGTAAGGGCAAGGAGATCGCCTACTTCATGAAGATCTACCGCAAGTGAGGCAAGTCCTTCGTGGGCGATGGCCATGGTGGGATAGACAAGGTTGCTTCTTCGTGGACCCTTCGTGGGTGGAGCCCTCCTGGACTCGCGCAACCGTTACCCTTCGTGGGTTGAAGTCTCCATCAACGTGGATGTACGATAGCACCACCTATCGGAGCCACGACAAAAACATCCGTGTCTCCAATTGCGTTTAAATTCTCCAAACCCTTCCCTTTACTTTCTTGCAAGTTGCATGCTTTACTTTCCGCTGCTCACATACTCTTTGCATGCTTGCTTGTTATGTATTGAGAATGTTAAACTTGTGCCTAAACTCCACTTAAACCTAAAGAAGTTAAAAACTACAACTTTGGTACTTAGTGTCTAATCACCCCCCTCTAGACACCTCTTCTCAAGATCCTACAAGTGGTATCAGAGCATTGGTCTCCATTGCCTTGGTTTAATCACCTTTGGAGGAAGATGGATGAGTCTACTTTGGGGAGTCTTAGACATAGAGTGCCTATTCTTGATGGAGAGTATTTTCATGAGTGAAAAATGAGATGCTTGTAATTTTCAATCAATATCATTTGAACAAGTACATTGCTAGCCCTTGTGCACCTCATGTTGATCCTATGCATCCTACCCTCGATGAATCTATTGACATGACTAGAAATCTTAGAACTGTTAATCTTATCACTAGAGGTTTGCCTAGAAACTTAATTAGAAACTTGCCTACTCTTGAGTGTGCCTACACTATATGGAAATTTCTTGAGGAACACTTTCCAAATTATTCCTTGAAAAATCTAGATGAAATTCTCTATAAGTCTATTGCCTTGAGTAAGATGAATACTAGTGATCCTATGTTTGGTGATCGTCTATTTGAACTTCCGACCTTATGCGTGCCAAAGGAGATGCTGGAATTATTGGTGATATTATTTCCGAAGCTATAAGAATTCATAAGCAAGATCATTGTCAAACTCACTCTAACGAATTACCCTCTCTAGGACTTGATCCACCACATGACGATGTTGAACATGGATACTATGATGAGGATGATGATAGTGACTTCGATCTTGATGATGCAATGAGACATTTTGGTCTTATGGCAAATCTTGAGGATATGTGTCAGAGGAAAGGAATGGGTTCTTGACGGTGGATGTGCCGATCACATGACCGGAGATAAAGACATGTTTCGTGAGCTTGCCGAAAATGATAGTCCTCGAAAGCATGTCACTTTCGGTGACAACTCAAAGGGTAAGGTGGTTGGCCTCGGTAAGGTGGCCATCTCACATGATAGCTCCATTCAGAATGTCATGCTCGTTGAATCTCTTGGCTACAACTTACTTTCGATTATCTAGACTTGCTGATTTCGGTTTCAATGTCCTATTCTTTGAAATAGATTGCCAAGTGTTTCATCGAGACAATTATAAAATGGTCTTTACCGGTATCGTAGAGGTGATCTTTACATTGTTGATTTCTCTAAAAAGGCACAACCTAAAACTTGCTTAATTGCTAAATCCTCAAAAGGTTGGTTATGGCATAGACGACTAGGTCACATTGGCATGAGAAACCTTGACAAGCTTATTAAAGGGAATCATATCCTTGCTGTTAACGATGTCATATTTGATAAGGATAGACTTTGCAGTGCTTGTCAGGCAGGTAAACAGGTTGGAGGAAGGCATCCCATGAAGAACATCATGACCACAAGGAGGCCACTCAAGCTACTTCATATGGATCTCTTTGGTCCCAATGCTTACAAAAGTCTCGGTGGAAATTCTTTTGGTCTAGTTATAGTTGATGATTTTTTAAGATTTACGTGGGTGTTCTTTCTCGATGATAAATCGCAGGTCCAAAAGATCTTCAAAACTTCGCTAGGAAGGCCCAAAATCAGTTTGAAGTGAAGATCAAGAAGGTTCGCAGCGACAACGGAACGGAGTTCAAGAACGCAAATGTGGACACCTTTCTTGACGAAGAAGGGATTTCACACGAATTCTCGGCTACGTACACACCTCAACAAAATGGAGTTGTTGAGAGGAAGAACCGGATGCTCATCGAAATGGCGAGAACGATGCTTGATGAGTACAAGACGCCGAAGCACTTTTGGGCAGAAGCGGTTGAGACAGCTTTCCATGCAACAAATTGCTTGTATCTTCACAAGCTACTCGGCAAGATGGCATACGAGCTCCTCACCGGTAACAAACCCCAAGTTGGATACTTTCGAGTATTCGGCTCAAAGTGCTACATTCTTGATAAGCATCATCGTTCAAAATTTGCTCCTAAATCACATGAAGGTTTCCTACTAGGTTATGGCTCAAACTCTCACACTTACCGTGTCTACAACAATTTCACCCGAAAGGTTGAAGAGACGGTAGATGTGAAGTTTGATGAATCTAATGGCTCGCAAGTAGAGCAATTGCCAATTGATGTAGGAGACAAAGACCCTTCGGAAGCAATCCAAGACTTGTCTATTGGCAAGGTCCGTCCAGCAGAGGTGAAGGAGAGTACCTAAATGCATACAAGTGGAAGCTTCTACTTCATGACAAGGTGAACCAAGAGTTGATACGGAAGCATCCACAAGTGGAACATACCAAGATGAAGAAAACGAGGAAGAACATCACGAACGTCAACAACCTCCTTCTCCACCATGACAAGAAAACGACAACGCCAACAATGAAGAAGATCAAGAAGAAGAAGAAGAACAAGATGAAGAAGATGTTCAACCGTGACCCAAGCAAAAGCTTTCACGAGTTCGAGCAAGAATTGCTAAATACCATCCCGTCGAGCAAATCTACAATGATATTCAAACCGGAAGAATCACTCGCTCTAAAACTCGTTTAGCTAACTTTTGTGAAAACTATTATTTCATCTCTAGCATTGAACCTATGAAGGTCGAAGAAGCATTGGAAGATCCGGATTGGATAAATGCTATGCATGAAGAGCTACACAACTTTGAGAGAAACCAAGTTTGGACATTGGTTGAAAAGCCCACAACAACCACAACATCATCGGTACCAAATGGATGTTTCGCAACAAGCAAGATGAAGATGGACAAGTAGTTCGCAACAAAGCACGTCTCGTCGCCCAAGGCTACACACAAGTCGAAGGTATGGACTATGGTGAGACTTATGCTCCCGTTGAGAGACTTGAGTCCATTCGCATCTTACTTGCCTATGCTAATCACCATGATATCACCTTGTACCAAATGGACATTAAAAGTGTGTTTCTAAATGGTGAAATAGAGGAGGAAGTTTATGTTAAACAACCTCCCGGCTTTATCAATCCTAAGAAACCAAATCATGTTTACAAACTTCACAAAGCCGTTTATGGTCTTAAACAAGCTCCTAGAGCTTGGTAAAAATGCTTGACCAAGTTTCTTCTTGAAAAGGGATTTGAAATTGGGAAAATTGATTCCACACTTTTTACTAAAAGGGTTAATGGAGAATTATTTGTATGCCAAATCTATGTTGATGATATCATACTTGGATCAACTAACCCTCATTTTAGTGAGAAGTTTGGAAAGCTAATGTCGGAGAAGTTTGAGATGTCAATGATGAGTGAACTCAAATTCTTTCTTGGGTTGCAAATCAAGCAAACTAAGGAAGGTACTTTTGTCTCTCAAAAAAAGTACACTAAGGACTTATTCAAGAAGTTCAATATGCAAGAGTGCAAAGGTATGTCTACACCTATGCCTACTAGTGGACATCTTGATTTGACCAAAGATGGTAAACCAGTTGACCAAAAGGTTTATCGCTCTATGATTGGATCATTGTTATACCTATGTGCTTCACGTCCCGATATTATGCTAAGTGTGTGCATGTGTGCAAGATATCAAGCTGCTCCTAAAGAATGTCATCTTAAGGCCGTAAAAGGATAGTGAGATACTTAATTCATACACCAAATTTTGGCATTTGGTATCCTAAGAGGGCCTCTTTCGATCTTGTTGGCTACTCGACTCAGACTATGCGGAGACAAGGTTGATAGAAAGTCCACTTCGGTACTTGTCAATTTCTTGGTAGATCTCTTGTGTCTTGGTCCTCCAAGAAACAAAACTCGGTATCCTTATCTACCGCCGTAGCGGAGTACATTGCCGCTGGTTCATGTTGTGCTCAATTACTTTGGATGACCCAAACTCTTAAAGTTTATGGGATATATGTGAAACATGTTCCATTGCTTCATGATAATGAAAGTGCTATCAAAATTGGTCATAATCCCGTACAACATTCTCTAACTAAGCATATTGAAGTTCGTCATCATTTCATTCGAGATCATGTTGCTAAGGGTGACTGTCGGTGTCAAAACCGGCGGATCTCGGGTAGGGGGTCCCGAACTGTGCGTCTAGGCGGATGGTAACAGGAGACAAGGGACACAATGTTTTTACCCAGGTTCGGGCCCTCCCGATGGAGGTAATACCCTACTCCTGCTTGATTAATATTGATGATATGGGTAGTACAAGAGTAGATATACCATGAGATCAGAGAGGCTAAACCCTAGAAGCTAGCCTATGGTATGATTGTTGTTCGTCCTATGGACTAAAACCCTCCGATTTATATAGACACCGGATAGGGTTAGGGTTACACGGAGTCGGTTACAATGGTAGGAGATCTACATATCCGTATCGCCAAGCTTGCCTTCCACGCCAAGGAAAGTCCATACGGACACGGGACGAAGTATTCAATCTTGTATCTTCATAGTCCAGGAGTCCGGCCAACGGTGATAGTTCGGCTATCCGGACACCCCCTAATCCGGGACTCCCTTAGTAGCCCCCGAACCAGGCTTCAATGACGATGAGTCCGGCGCGTTGATTGTCTTCGGCATTGCGAGGCGGGTTCTTCTCCAAATTCCATATACTTGTCGAATAGTGTCCGGCTTCTGATAAATGCCGCGCTCCTTGGCTTCTACGCCCAATAATGGCTATCTTCCACATGTTTGAATGAATGCGAAAAGCCAGGGTATTTTTACACTTACCCCCCTGGCTGCGCAAATGAGCCGCCTATAAAAGGGACGAGGATCTAGATCTGAGCCACACCATCCCCCCTCTGCGAGCTTTCATCGGAGCGCCTCTGACAAAAACCCATTCTATCATGGACAGTCGACGCGGCTCCTCCTCTCGCGCTCCCAGCCCTCATCCTGGAAATTGGGAGAGATGCTCAGTCCCGCATAGCGAGCTAGTTATACTCCAAACCAAGGGATTTCTTCCCCCGGCCTTCATGGTTCAGTTCGAGCGGACATGCCACCTACAAGGGCGGAAAGCAAGCGGAGAGCGTCCCCGATCCCTCTAAAGGAGAGCGGGTATGCTTTGTCTCTTATCTAGTAAGAGGACTCGGATTTCCAATCCATCCATTTCTCCGGGGGCTCTTGGAGTTCTACGGCCTCCAGTTGCACCACCTTACGCCTGCCTCCATTTTGCACATTGCGGGCTTCGTGGGCCCCTGGCGAACTGTTCTTGGGCATCGAGGCTCATTTTATACTGTGGAAGAGATTATTCTGCCTAGTACCCCGTTCTCATGAGGGGTCAATATATCAAGTGGGCGGAGCCAAACTATGGCGCATCGCCGGGACCGAATATCTATCCGGAACCCCGAAGAAGGCGTCCGAAGACTGGCCTTCGGAATGGTTTTACATGGAGGATGTCCTGCTGCCGGATCCTGTTTGGATCGGCCTTCCGGAGTTTAGCAACGCCTCCTCAAGAACGCCTAAGCCGGGCGCCCGTGGAGCCCTGAGGGAAAATGACCGGGATGTCCTTTACTTGATGAGCCGAATAAGATTCTTGGCTCATGTCGGATTGACCATGATTGGAGTCATGGCAATCTGCATTATGAAGTGCAGCCGCTCCAATATAGGGGCCACCCATGTGGGACTTCAATGGGGAGGACGATGCCACCCGCCATGGCCGCAAAGGGCCGGGATCGGTCACCGAACCGGTGAAGACCTTGTACGCCATGTATAAAGGGAGGAGGAGGATTTTCTCGCGTCAACCCTGGCGAGTTTTCTTGAATAATCCTCGAAGTTGGGTAAGCAAACATCTTTGTGGCCTGTCCGATCCATGTTCCCGTGATTAGATATCACATTTCATGGTTTCTGTGAGGAAGCTGCCGGGCCGTGGAGAAGATACACAGCCCGCTTCACAACCCGAGGATCCGGAACGGTCCCTCGATCCGGCCTCCGAAGAGGATCCGGATATAAAGGTGGAGTTGATCGACGTGGTGTTCCACCTACTTAGCATCGATAATGCTTTGGTTGCCATTACGGCCGACTACCCCGGAATACTTCCACCGCAGTAATGGCGAGACCGAGGTCCCAATATTCTGATAATGACCCATCCGTGCTTATTTCTTGATCACGTACACCAATGGTGTTTCGCAGGGGGTGCCTTAGAGGCAGGAGGCCGAGCCCGCGGCGGCTAGCCAACAAGGGGCAATACGGCCCCGCAGGCTAAAAAGAAGTGCGGTCCGGATCGAAACTCCGCCGCAACGGTATGGCGTGTCACCATATTCCCAGGATTGATTCTGGAAGGCGATTAACGCTGGTTCTCTTTTCAGAAAAAGCGCCGGATCGAGTCCGGAGAGGTTGCCAATCGAACCTCCGCCAGCCAGGCTCCAAAGCCGGGTCCAGAAGCGGAGGCGAGCACGAGGCGTGCGTCGGATGCTCCTCCGACAGAGGATGCCGACAGGCTGTCCGCCACCAACTCTGAAGTGGAGAGCGCCATGAATCGCAGGCGCCGCCAGACAGTTCTTCGTGACGCATGTTTCTCCCAAGAGGCCTTGAATGCCTTCAATTCGGGAGATGCGCACCTCCGTGCCGCTCAAGATGGTCTAGCCAGAGCCACGGAGCAGTATGTAAAGGACATACAGGTGAGGAAATTTGACAGTTATATATGCCAGTAACCCCCGAGACATAAAATAGTTAGGATAACTGATTTAAGGATCATTTGGAATGCAAGTTCTTACCGAGAAGAATGCCCGACTGTCCCAGGAGCTTGAAGAATGCAAGGCCCAACATGAGGCCGCGCTAGCTGCTACAGGGGGAGCCACAGAGACCCCCTCTGGTAATATATGCTTCAAAAGGTAAATAGGTTATGAAGTGCGGCGTGTGTGTAAATCTGACAATAATATTGCAGATGGCGCCGGACTAGATCGGACAAGCAACAGCTCCTGCGCCAGCTAAAGGCGGCGAGAGCGTGCTTACGAGGGTGCGGCAGAGAAAAATAACCTCCAAGATGCCAACACCCAACCGGGTGAGGAACTAAAGGATGTCCGTGCCCGATTGTCTCACTCCGTAAGGAGAATCGACGGCTTCGTCGCGGCATTTTCAGTAAGTGCTTGGCGAACTTTGAAAGAGTTTGGCGAGGAAGGCGACTAACATAAACATGTATGTAGGTTTGCTCACAGGTCGCCCTGAAGAGGAGATGCCCGATTCTTCGGGTGATCTGCTTCCCGAAGGCTACCTGCACGAACGAAGTTCGGCGGTGATGAAAGGCGTCGGCCGTGCCTTGTGGCCATCTATCTCCCTGTCCGAAGGCATTGGGGAGCTGGCAGAGCGGCTTCAAGGAGCACGGCGGCGCTTCCGACTGTGGAAGATATCGGTCTGCCGTCAAGGCGCCAGGGAGGCCTAGGCCATGGTAAAGACGCGGTACACGAGGGCTGACCCAAACCACATGGCCGAGGTCGGACCTATGGGGCCTGATGGGAAGGAGATCCCTGTAAGCTTAGTGTACGGCCAAGTAGAATTGGCCGCCAAGTATTCCCAGCAAGATTGTAAATTAGATAGCCTATTAGATGGCATTGAGGAGGAATACAATGAGTCGAGTTGACTATGTAATTAAATATGACATGAAAAAATGTCTTCTAGCCGGATTGTAGATCGTTTGTCTTATCGGACCTTTTCGCTTTGACCTCAGGACCCAATAGTCCGGAGTGTGTCCGAATACCTACGCGGTTACATAAGAACCGGGGTATGCATGGAGAAAAGGCGTAGGGGTCATTATTGTTGTATCATACAAGTGCCCAACTAGTTATGTTATATTACATGGATAGAAACATCTTCAGGGAGAATAGTTCCGTTAAGGGTTCCTTTCGCTGGCATGCATGCCCTAAAGTGCATGTCAAAACTGCTAGGAAAGCAGAAAATCATCTGGGGGCAGATGGGTAAATAGTTAAAAATCATCTTTCAGTTCACCGACCGAATATTCCCTTAAGAACGCTAGCTTTCGGCTTCACCCAGTCTGAGGTACACATCCGGCTGACCCAGCAGTAACAATCGCAGAGGTGCTCCCTTACCACATAGCCGAACAATCGGGAACGTAGGGGTAAGCATAGGAGCCAGGCAACCCAGCTTGGCCAAAACTTAAGTCATATCGATGCATATAATGGTGAGTAAAAGGTACATGCGGAAGTTTGACACATGTGTTTGGCATGAAGCCCGTATAAATAAGCTTCTGTTAAAGAAGCCCCCGGGTATAATGAGCGCGGACGGCGCGTCAAGTATGTGCGAACAAAGCGTGAACGAGCCTCTAAAAGCTTCAAGAAGAAGGAGGAGGAAGGAGAGAAATAAAAGACAACAAAAATAGAAAATGTGGACGGAGGAAGGAGACGAACTTGGAGTCCAGCGCTTAGGCGTAGAATGTTCAGAGGCGGGCTGCGTTCCATGGGTTCGGCTCGAATCGGTTATCCGATGCGTTCGCAGACGGTAGGCTCCATGATCGGGACCTGGTCGATGATGAAGGGACCTTCCCATTTGGGCTTGAGTTTGTCCTTTTCTTGTCCGCAGCGTAGAACTAGTTCGCCAACGTTGTAAGCTTTGGCCCGCATTTCCCTGCTTTGATATCTTGAGCCTGCTATTGATAAAATGCGGAACGAGCTTTTGCCACGTCGCGCTCCTCCTCCAATGCGTCCAAACTGTCCCCGCCGATCGAGCTCGGCTTCTCTTTCTTCATACATGCACACGCGAGGTGAGTCATGAATTATGTCGCGCGGCAAGATCGCCTCTGCACCGTACACCATAAAAATGGTGTGAATCCGTAGTACGATTCGGCATGGTCCGCAGCCCCAGAGTCTGAGTCGAGCTCCTCAACCCAAAGGCGTGTTAGATTCCTTGAGGGACCGCACTAGTCTGGGTTTAATGCCGCTCATGATTAGACCGTTTGCTCGCTCGACTTGGCCGTTGGTTTGAGGGTGATAGACTGAGGCGTAATCGAGCTTGATGCCCATGTTTTTGCACCGTAATTTGACCTCATCGGCCGTGAAGTTGGTGCCGTTATCAGTGATGATATTGTGGGGGACACTATAACGGTGCACTACCCCTGATATGAAGTCTATCACCGGTCCGGATTTGGCCGTTTTAATGTGCTTGGCCTCTATCCATTTGGTGAATTTATCCACCATGACCAATAGGTATTTTTGCTTGTGGGTTCCTCCCTTAAGGGGTCCAACCATGTCAAGCCCCCAGACCGCGAACGGCCAGGTGATGGGTATAGTTTTGAGGGCTGTGGGTGGCATGTGGCTTTGGTTAGCAAAAAGCTGGCAACCTACGCATCGTTGGACTAAATCCTGCACATCTACCTGGACCGTCGGCCAATAAAATCATGTACGGAAGGCCTTGCCTACAAGGGCCCGGGCTGCGGCGTGGTGCCCACCCAGTCCGGCGTGAATTTCAGCCATGAGGTTTCGCCCTTCCTCTTCGGAGATACACCTTTGAAGGACTCCTGTTGTGCTTTTCTTATAGAGCTCTCCCTCATGGACTTTATAGGCTTTGGATCGCTGTACTATGCAGCGAGCCTCTTTTTGGTCTTCGGGGAGTTCCTGCCTAGTTAGGTAGGCTAGGAATGGTTTCGTCCACGGGGAGATAACCGCCATTATTTCGTGAGCGGAGGGTGTTATCTCGGTGGCGAGCCTCCGATTGTGTCGAGTGTTCGGTGTCGAGCGATGCGGTTGGGTCCGGATTGTTATTTCGGACTCCCTTCCCATAGTACGGATGGCTTGAACAGCCGTTCCAGGAAGATGTTGGGCGGGACGGCATCGCGTTTTGCACCGATGCGTGCCAATATGTCCGCCACATGGTTGTTATCTCGGGCTATATGATGAAATTCGAGCCCTTCAAACTGTGCTGACATTTTTAGGACCGCATTGCGGTACGCTGCCATTTTCGGATCTTTGGCATAAAAGTCTCCGTTCATTTGAGATATTGCGAGGTTCGAATCCCCGCGCACCTCTAGGCGTTTAATGCCCATGGAGACTGCCATCCGAAGGCCGTGCAGAAGGGCCTTGTATTCGGCTACGTTGTTGGAGTCCGTATACATTATCTGAAGAACATACTGGACTATGTCCCCGGTTGGGGACGTCAGGACGATGCCAGCCCCCAGGCCGGCCAACATTTTGGAGCCGTCAAAGTGCATGATCCAATTGGAGTATGCGTCGTACTCTTTAGGGAGTTCGGCTTCAGTCCATTCGGCCACGAAGTCGGCCAAAACCTGCGACTTAATAGCTCGTCGTGGCTTATAGGTTATGTCGAATGGAAGGAGCTCTATGGCCCATTTAGCAATCCGGCCCGTCGCGTCGCGGTTGTTTATAATGTCGTTAAGAGGTACTTCGGAGGCTACCGTTATCGAACACTCTTGAAAGTAGTGTCGCAGCTTCCGGATGCCATGAACACCACGTATGCTATCTTTTGATAATGTGGGTACCGGACTTGCATGGAGTTAGGACGGTGGACACATAGTAAACCGGTTTTTGAAGAGGGAACCGGTGTCCGTCCGCTTCTCATTCGACGACGAGCACCGCTACCGACAACTTGATGTGTTGCGGCGATATATAATAGCATTGGTTCGCCCACGTTGGCGCGCCAGGACCGGTTGTTGCCAATATGGCCTTTATTTCTTCGAGTCCGGTCGTGTTGCATCCGCCCACTCGAAGTGTTCGGTCACGGAGGAGGCGGTAAAGGGTAACGCCTTTTCTCCCAATCGGGAAATAAAGCGGCTTAGAGCCGCCACGCATCGATCAATTTTTGTATTTGTTTGAGGTCTTTTGGAATATCCAATTGTGACAGAGCTCGGATCTTGGCTGGGTTTGCTTTAATTCCTCTAGGACACAATGAAGCCCAAGAGCTTTCCTACCGGAACACCAAGACGCATTTTTCCGGATTGAGCTTGATGTCATATTTTCGGAGATTGTCGAATGTGAGCCTCAAGTCGTCTACTAGAGTTTCGACATGCTTGGATTTGACGACCACGTCATCTACATATGCTTCCTTTGTTTTGCCGATCTGGTTTGCGGACATGTACGAATCATGCGTTGATATGTTGCGCTGGCGTTTTTGAGCCCGAAGGGCATTGTGTTGAAGCAGAATGGGCCGTATGGAGTGATGAATGCTGTTGCAGCTTGGTCTGGCTCCGCCATCTTGATTTGGTGGTAGCCGGAGTACGCGTCGAGGAAGCACAATGAGTCGTGTCTTGTTGTAGCATCGATAATTTGATCAATTCGAGGGAGGGGGAAGGGATCCTTTGGGCAAGCCTTATTAAGGTCTTTGAAATCAACACATAGGCGCCAGGATTTATCCTTCTTTCGTACCATCACCAGGTTTGCTAGCCAGTCCGGATGTTTTATATCTCTGATGAATCCGGCTTCCAAAAGTTTGGCTAGCTCCTCTCCCATGGCTTGTCTCTTGGGTTCGGAAAAGCGCCGAAGAGCCTGTTTGACTGGCTTGAATCCTTTTAGGATATTTAGGCTGTGCTCGGCCAGCCGACGTGGGATTCTGGCATGTCTGAAGGGTGCCGAGCAAAAATGTCGATTTTCTCGTAGAAATTATCGTAGTCTGGCGTCTACATCAGGGTTTAATTGTGCCCCAATGGAGGCCGTCTTTGCAGTGGTCCGTTGGGTGGACTTGGAATTTGACTATTTCATCCGCTGGTTTAAAAGAGGTGGACTAGGATCTTTATCAAGTATCACATCGTCCTGTTCACCATGGAGCGCATCGCAGTGAGTTCCTCGGCCGCTAGGGCTTCGGATAGTGCCTTGAGGGCTAGTGCGGCTTTCTTGTTTTCGGCGCGGAGTGCTATGTTCGGATCACTAGCGAGAGTGATGATTCCGTTAGGTCCAAGCATTTTAAGCCTCTTGTACCCATAATGGGGTATAGCTTGAAAAATTGTGAATGCCTCTCGCCCCAATAAAGCGTGATATCCGCTGCTGAACGGGGCCACTTGAAATGTGACCTCCTGGGACCTGTAATTGTCCGTGAGCGAACACTACGTCCGGTGTGATTTTTCTGTGCAGCATGCTTCCGGCTAGGGATTATTCCTCTAAAGGTTGTGCTGCTTCGCTCAATGCGGTTCGATCTATTTCCATTTTTCAAGGGTTTCCTCATAGATGAGGTTTAATCATTGCCGCCATCCATGAGTACTTTAGTAAGGCGAAAGCCGTTCACTATTGGATCGAGGACCAATCCGGCCGGTGCTCGGGCTGTTCGAATTTGGGTTAAATCTTGGCATTAAAGGTAATAGCCGTGTCACTCCATGGATTTATTGTTGCTACTTGGTAGACTTCAAAGAAGGTTATGGAGTGTTCGTTTCCGCATGTTATTTGATGCGAAAGTCTCAAGACTATTAACACCGTCTTTGGTGCTTCGCGGGCTGGGATTTCGAAGCTAGAAGCTCTTCGCCACTTTTGGCCACCTGCCGTAGTATCCAACATGCTCGAAGGCTATGAGTTGGAGTGGCGCCCTCTGTGCTATGAATTTTGCAGGGTCCGTTTAGCCAACCCTCCAGTACAGTTCCGTACCCTTTAGAGGTTTTTGGTTTTTTGGTGTTTAACCCAGGTGCTTGGTAATGATGCACCCTTTTATTTCGAACTAGGGATGTATTCGGGGCCGAATTATCCCAAAATTTACTTTCGGTTTTCCAGGCACTCTCCATCGCACAGTAGTTTTGTACTATGGTTACCAAGTCAGCAAAGCGTGTAATTTCGCGATGACTTATGGCGTTTAGGATTCCTTTGTCCGTGCAATTATTGCAGAAAAGTGGGATTGCGTCCTCCTCTCGGCAGTCCTTTATCATGTCCATAACCAGGAGGAATCTGGCCCAGTAATGATGTACTGTTTCAGCGGGCTCTTGCCGAATTCGAGATAGATCGCTAATGTTTGGGTGGGCGGGTGGAACTAGATCCGGAACCCCGTCCAATTTAAGACTCAGGGGCCGAGAAGTTTCCGAACTCAGAAGTTTGGATTTTTGAATGCTATCCAATGAATCCAACCCGCCGCCTGACTTTAAGTTCAGGGCTTGATCGACATCCGGCCCTCTGCAGGAATCCAGCATGGAGGGATCGGGAATCCGGACGTAGCTAGTCCTTAAGATAGAAGAAGAATCGTTGTATTGCTCCTCTATCACAACAACATGATGGGTAGCCTGGGGAGACTTGATCTCTCTCAGATCGGTTTTAGGCCCGATCCGGTCGTAGTCTGTGGCGACTCCCAGGGCGGCGATGCGATCCAAGAGCTCGTTTACGGAGGAGAGCTCGATCGGATCCAACTGTTCGGCAAGTTCCGAATTAACGTGAAGATTGGTTTCGATGACTCGAGAGGTCATCGTCGGCGCGGTGGCCGAACTGGCGGTCATAAGAAAACCACCTAGCCGAAGAGTCTGACCAGTGGCCAAGGCTCCTTTGGCGATAGTATCGTCTTTAAAGACGGGATGAGGCATCCTTCCTGACGGCGACGCATTTACACGTAGGAACTCTCAATGAAAGCACCAATGTCGGTGTCAAAACCGGCGGATCTCGGGTAGGGGGTCCCGAGCGTGCGTCTAGGCGGATGGTAACAGGAGACAAGGGACACGATGTTTTTACCCAGTTCAGGCCCTCCCGATGGAGGTAATACCCTACTCCCGCTTGATTAATATTGATGATATGGGTAGTACAAGAGTAGATCTACCACGAGATCGAGAGGCTAAACCCTAGAAGCTAGCCTATGGTATGATTGTTGTTCGTCCTACGGACTAAAACCCTCCGGTTTATATAGACACCGGATAGGGTTAGGGTTACACAGAGTCGGTTACAATGGTAGGAGATCTACATATCCGTATCGCCAATCTTGCCTTCCATGCCAATGAAAGTCCATCCGGACACGGGACGAAGTCTTCAATCTTGTATCTTCATAGTCCAGGAGTCCGGCCAACGGTGATAGTTCGGCTATCCGGACACCCCCTAATCCGGGACTCCCTCAGTGACATTAAACTTAAGCATGATCACACCGAAAAGCAATTAGCGGATATATTTACTAAACCTCTTGATGAGAAAGTGTTTTGTAGGTTGAGAGGAGAATTGAACATCATTGATGCTTCAAACTTGGAGTAGAAACTCCATTGGATACATGCAGACATGAGCTTATGACTAATCCATGATATCTCTCTTATGATGAAAATATTATATCTTGGATACATTTGCAACTTGCATGTTATCTAACCCATGTAGGTACTTGGTTGAATCAAATTCCATGAGATTGTAATCTACTCACATCTTGAGCAATCTCTACATCACCAATTCTCTACACTAGGGTGGTTGAATACAAGGAAGCACGAAATCATTCAAACATATCCTTTTGACAAACTCTATGTTGAGCTTCATGATTATCATTTTTGGATACACAAGTGCTACTCCTTGCAAGAACTAACCCATGTAGGTAGATGGACTCAAATTCCAAGTGGTGCTCCCAACTCTTGATGAACTACATCAACCTTGAGCAACCCACACAAGTTCAACTACATGGTCAACACCACCAACCAAGGTATGTTATTCCATCTTAGAGAAGCTTTACTCCGAGTCATGAGCTAAAGCAACTCGACAAGATGAGAATACATCAAAATGCTTAAACGAAAAATGGTAACCCCATTTTGAGCTTAAAGGATGAGTAGGACATATGATCAAGTGATCTCACTTGACTCCTAAGTCAATATACTCTAACATAGGTGACTTTGTCGCCGACCATCTCTAGATGAAGTTCTCTCGTGTTCTTTTCTGAGTTTTTGCATTTGTCTCATGCATATTTGTTTCCCCTTTCAAAAAAAACTTCATCCAGATTTCCTTTCATTTCTTTCTTTTCTTTTTAGTTGCTCTGCATTTCCGGCATCCAATTCATTGCACATCATTCAGTAAATTCCTTGAAAATCTTTGTGAGATCTTACTAGTCAAGTGAGCTGAGGTGACAAGTGTTTTCTTTGCGATGAACTCGGTTTCACCGATTTGTTGTTTTCAGTCCAACTGAATCCTTTCGGTACAACCGAAGCATACCACTCGGTGCCACCGATTTCCCAACAGGAAAAACAGTTTGCCAGTTATTCTGTGTTTCTTCTAAATCCAGCTCCACTCAATGAATCTTGTCCTCTACAAGCATCACAATTTTATCAAGTGCTTTGTGTTGTGACTCAAGGACCAAACCCATTCACAACAAATTCCAGAAGACCCTTCTTGGAAATTGATGTCAAAGGGGGAGAGAGAGATCACATCAAAGCTTATCACTTCCAAAAGGTAGAGAATATTAAGTGGGAGAAAGAGATCTCCAGGGGGAGAGAATACTCTAGCAGAAAGTATTTCTCAAGGATCCCAGATGCTTGATGTTCAAGAGGAGAGATGCCACATGTCTTTTTGGGGGAAAGACATGTTCATATGTGCTTATTTACTTTAAGCTCTGTTCTCTATATCTTTCAGCCCTGATTTTCTGTTCCCTATGTTCTCCCAGTATCCCATGCTAGATTCAGGGGGAGCAAGACATCTAAGGGAAAGGAATCATTTAAATTCATTCCATATCTTTACTCTTGGGGACATGTCTAATCCAATGTGGTACTTAGTACTCACTCTCTACATGTCATCCAGTCTTGGTATTCTTGTGGTTTGTTACATTTTCTCTGGCTAGTAGATGTACATGTGTTATCTAACCTTGTTTGCATGCAGGTTCATTCCATCCTAAGCCAACTCAAGACTACAAGGTAAGTATATGCATCACAATCATGTGTATGAGGAATTCTTCGATGTACATATTGTTTGCAAGAAGGACTCATGAGCATGAAGGTACTTTCTTTAATATTCTTTGCTCTGATGCATATGGCCAAGATACATGTAACACATTGCCTACTCTATCATGGTTATGCTCTCACATGTTTCTATATTCCATATTCACATGATTGCATACATATAGGGGGAGCCTATGCTCGTTACATGTCTTTCCGAAGCTTTACTTGCTATTCTTTATATCTTTATCTAAAGCTTTGATGTATGTTGCCATCAATTACCAAAAAGGGGGAGATTGAAAGCACAAGTGCTCCCTAGGTAGTTTTGGTAATTAAAGTCAACATATCTCTTGTTGGACTAACACTTTTATCTAGTATGTTTCAGATAAGTTCAACAATGGAGTGGCATGGACTAAAGGATGTGGGAACTCCTTCAAGATGCTAAGGACAAAGGATTGGCTCAAGCTTCAAGCTCAAGACTCTTCATTTCATATTTTAGTGATCCAAGATCACATTGAGTCTATATGAAAAGCCAATACTATCAAGGAGGGATGAGGTGTTGCTTAATGAGCCTCTTGCTTCATGTGCTTAGTGATATGCTCCAAAACCCTCAACTACTTTCCCACTTCCACACATATGACCTAAACCTCAAGTCAAACTCGGCCCTACCGATTCTTTCTATCCGGCGCCACCGAGTTCAGATGTCATAGCCACTGCCACAAACCCTCGGCAAATCGGTTTCACCGATAGGGATCTCGGTCTCACCGAGATGGGATTGTAATCTCTCTGTGTATGTCCATTACCAAAATCAGTCGCACCGAGTTTGAGCAATCGGTACTACCGAGATTACAATGCAAACTCTCAGGTTAACTTATTACCAAAATTGGTCCCACCGAGTTTGAGTAACCGCTCCCACCGAGTTTGCCTGACCAACTCTCTGGTTAGCTAACAAAATCGGTCTCACCGAGTTTGTGTAATCGGTCTCACCGAGATTACGTTATGCCCTAACCCTAACCATATCGGTCCTACCGAGTTGCATATCGGTCCCACCGAAAACCCTAACAATCACTAGGTTTACTAAATCGGTCCGACCGAGTTTGATGATTCGGTCCCACCGAGTTTGGTAAATTGTGTGTAACGGTTAGATTTTGTGTGGAGGCTATATATACCCCTCCACCTCCTCTTCATTCGTAAAGAGAGCCATCAGAACAAGCCTACACTTCCAGCATCCTATTTCTGAGAGAGAACTACCTACTCATGTGTTGAGGCCAAGATATTCCATTCCAACCATATGAATCTTGATCTCTAGCCTTCCCCAAGTTGCTTTCCACTCAAATCTTCTTTCCACCAAATCCAAATCCTGTGAGAGAGAGTTGAGTGTTGGGGAGACTATCATTTGAAGCACAAGAGCAAGGAGTTCATCATCAACACACCATTTGTTACTTCTTGGAGAGTGGTGTCTCCTAGATTGGCTAGGTGTCACTTGGGAGCCTCCGACAAGATTGTGGAGTTGAACCAAGGAGTTTGTAAGGGCAAGGAGATTGCCTACTTCGTGAAGATCTACCGCTAGTGAGGCAAGTCCTTCGTGGGTGACGACCATGGTGGGATAGACAAGGTTGCTTCTTCGTGGACCCTTCGTGGGTGGAGCCCTCCGTGGACTCGCGCAACCGTTACCCTTCGTGGGTTGAAGTCTCCATCAACGTGAATGTACGATAGCACCACCTATCGGAACCACGACAAAAACATCCATGTCTCCAATTGTGTTTGAATTCTCCAAACCCTTCCCTTTACTTTCTTGCAAGTTGCATGCTTTACTTTCCACTGCTCACATACTCTTTGCATGCTTGCTTGTTATGTATTGAGAATGTTAAACGTGTGCCTAAACTCCACTTAAACCTAAAGAAGTTAAAAACTGCAACTTTGATACTTAGTGTCTAATCACCCCCCCTCTAGACACCTCTTCTCAAGATCCTTCAACTATGTACATCACCATGTGTCCAGATCTGGGATGCCGCGTGTACCAGATGAACGGCGCCGAGTTCGACCCCCGTGATGCTACGTGGGTGCCGAGGAACACACTTGGAGAGTACTCACTTTTCATCGGGGACAGCTACCCCATTGTGAAGCGGATGCCACCTTCCGTGCACGACACGGAAGGCCTGCCGTTCATGAAGCATGGTTGTGTCTTCAGTGTGCACCGCCGGATGAATGACATGCTGGGACATGCTATCCCTGATTTATGCCGCTTCAGCTTGGATGAGTCTACATCGTGTGGAACCGGACTAGATAGCTACGACAATGATTCCCGTTGCCCACCGCTATGGATCGTGCCATCCATGAAGAACACTTGGGACTGGAACCTGGAGGAGGAAATATAGCCCATCTATACCGTGTAAGTGGAGTACGGTAATTGTGAATGGTAGCGCTGTGAATATATGTAGACTAGTCGTGCATAAATTTATCACATGAATTGGAGATGAACTTGTGTGGCATACTGGCATTTGTCCTTTAGAATTTATTACTAGTAAATGTGTTATGTGTACGTGCAACTTGTGTGGTTGTTGCACGGGCTCCAACACGCTCTTTGAGAAAAAAAGGTGGCACACCTTTGGATATACGTGACGTGGCGGTATCATACAGTAGCATCGTTCGCTATAGCTACAGTACACTCCTACTAGGTCGACAACTCCTATAAAACCTTGCGCTTGGCTCTTTGCCTCTTCGGGAGGTTCAACAGTTCGTACTCGTGTGAACCTTGCACTTGGCTCTTCGCCTCTTCAGAAGGTCCAACAATGATGATACTACAGTACAATATGCTTCTGGCAATCTGACATCGATTGAACTGCTGCACGTCCACCGCGAGGGCGAGGGCAAGGGCGAGGAAGAGGGAGAGGGAGAGGGAGAGGGAGAGGGCGCTGTAGTCAAAACCCTCTCCTCGTCCTGCGAACCACCGCGCGCATGGGCGAGGGAGAGGCGTAGTAAGCAAGCTTCTCCTCGTTCGACGAGTTGACGGGACACATCAAAGCAGTACTAGTACTAGTAGTAGTAGTCCATCCTGCGTCCTTTCCGATTAATATGGCTTAATTTGAAACGAGAAAAATACACTGGCGGTCAATGTATGTAACAATGCGCTCTTTACGGTCACTATATATAGTTTTGCGGCGATTATACGATCACTAGCTCATCTAGAGCACCGTATTGCACCCTACTGACCGGCCACATAGTCGACGTGGCATTTTGTTGACTGGTTAAATTGTCACTTGGTTTATGGGTCCCACACATGGGTTGGCGAGCAAAGAAATCAGTTAAACAAAACTTTACGCAGGTGCGACACGAGTCCAACCCTTGCGCGAACAGCCCCGGGCTGTGTATGTGAGTGCATGCACGTGTCCTCCTCGGTCTTCCAATAAAGAGTGTACATCGGCTATAAAACAAAGAGTGTAGTACATGATGTACATCTACACTTCCAATGCATTTAGCCTTTAATCTAAATCGATATTGATTGACTAATGCACCAACTTGTGCTGTAGGTATAGGCTACATGTCTATCCTTAATTCTGACATACATGCAACGGCCTTCATTTAATCTTCTTATCTCAATGGTCGCATGCACACATAAGTCTGCTACTTTTGGGCGTTAATTATGCCTGGTCAATTTGTAAATCTCTAAATGTACAGTCTTTCACAGACGAGGGGAGTAGGTTGAGCACTTGAGCGTGAGCATGTGTGTTGCGTCAGATGTCTTGTGTGCCGCATGGATGCGTGAGTGTTGCGTGCGTCCATGTGTACGTGTGAGTGTTGCATGTTGCATGCATGCATGCATGCATGGGGCTTACTCCCTCCCATTGACATGTTCATATTTCAAGCTTCCTCTGTTCCCTCCATATGGCGATACTCCCTCTGTTCCCAAATAGTACGGAGTAAAAGCTTCCCTCTGTTCCTAAATACGGAGTATTTGTCTTTCTACAGATTTCAACAAGTAACTAGGTACAGAGCAAAATGAGTGAAGTGAGCGTAGAGGCATAGGGATACAGTACAAAGGAAGTGCTCGCGATCCATTATTCCCCATCTCGGTCAGAGAGAACTATTCAACTAGTCTTCGCAGTGAAATGACAATACACGCTGCAGCAGATGGGACACATAATTAATAAGCTGAACCAGCGTGTTAGTGTTGCTAAATCAGCCTTACCCAGTACTGCCATCATGTTTGCCAGTAGAGCACGCTTCCACAAATACGCCTACACACCTCTGTCCTCCATTAACTGACATATGGGCCCTGTTGTGGCAGACCCACATGTCATCGGTGTAACTATTTACACTCCGAAGGACGGTATATCCTGGTAGTAGTACTACTCCATAGTAGAATTGAGATTGAATGCACTTTCTTCCCCGTCTTCCACTCTTCTTCCTCCTCTCTTCTTCTTCCTCTTCTCTTCGCCATCGTCGGCCGCACACCATTTACCCCGCTCCTTTGCCGCCGCCGCGCCATCTTCCTTGGTAGCTTGCGTACCATATCCCCCGCTCACTACTTGGCCACACGAGGAGAAGCTTCTTCGCCGCGCCCGAATCCACTTCCCATTGCTCGCAGCACCGAAAAACCCCAATGGCGTAACCGGCCCGACATGCAGAGAGCGATTGGAATTCCTCCCGATGTTCTCTTGGAGCAGATCCGTAGTCGTATGGACCTACTCGGACCGTCCGTCGGCCGCATGCTCGGTGTCTTTGTACCGATCTGCTAAATGCGCAACCGGCCGGCTCTTTTCAAGACACCACCTTTGCGATGCCCGATCCTCCCGGTGGCTGGACACCGACTTGATGATCCAACGAAGGTTGCCGTGGTGCCCTCGACATGCTACCACTACTCGTCCACATTGCCCTTCATGCGCGGCCACTACTGGGCGGGCATGAAGGCCAACTGGATCGTCCTCATCCACCACACCGGTAGTCCGTGGCGTCTCGTGGATATCTACACCCAACGAGAGACCACCCTTCCATCGTTGGATACCGCCGCCATCGAGCCTCGTGGCCCGCCGGACACTCCTGCCTACTACGCACGAGACGCGTCAAGATTTTGGCTCGACCTGCATTTGCGAAAGTTGTAATCTGCGAAGTGCCCACACCATCGAAGACTACGGGGATTACAAGCTCATTGCCTTGTTCAACATGGGATTAGTCTATCCGGAATCCGGTCGCCGTACATGGTTATGGCTCATCATCAATCTGTTGAGGCAACATTTACATCGATGCTATAGTGCACGATGGCATCGTTCTGTGATCGACGCATAGGTTGGCTGCCTATCTTTGGTGGAATCTATCGTCGTGTAATTGTTCTATCTCATCTCATCTTTACCTTATGAATCATTTGCTGTTCATTTGTTACAAATTTAGAATGCATAGCATGTCTATAACCACATCATTGCTATATGTTCCTCTTATTCCTAGATTTTTATGACCACACATGTTATTGTTAGAGTTGACATGAGAACAATTGGCATATAATGATTGTTAGAATACATATTATAGCATAACATCATGATTGCTATATGTTACTCTCGTTTACAAGATTTTTATAACAACACATGTTATTGCTTAGAGTTGATATGAGAACAGTAGTAGTAAGTGCTATGGTAGAATATGAGTAGGCGCTGTCATAGCTGTTTTCCTCTCATTGTTACATGATGTTTGAACCATGACATATTGCTAGAACATGAAAGCCATCGGCTTATTTTTTTAACTTGGGGTATGATTATGACCACGGCATTGCAATTCTCTGTCTATGATATGTGTCACTGTTATAATAATCTTAATTCCACACATACTCTGAACATGATTGTTTATTTTTGTTCTTTTGGTCTCCAATTTGAATTGTTGCAGCAGACGCAAATGCGCTGGCCTTCATGATTCCAGGACCCGAAATGCAGACGCAGATGGATGGCTTTTGCAAACCCGACATGCGGCGATGTGGTTCATGCCAACATAAATATGCACAACTCGATTCGTGCTGATATCTACTGATAATGATCATGGAGATGTTGTGCAGAAGCCATATATATATATGACAACACTATTCTAATCCCAGGATTAGGATAGTTATTTGGATCACGAAGCACCTTATTATACAGATGGCGATCGGGTTTGTTCCCGAAACTCCCGAACCCGGTGCGAGAAAAAGAAAAATCCCACCCCACGAGCTGTGGTCCACCACCTCCCCCCGATCCCCATCCTCGATCGCATCGCCGCCGATCTGCCGACCCACCATGGCCTCTTCCTCGGCTCCGCCACGAACGCGTCGGAAGCACCCCACCGCCGCATCCCTACCATGGCTGCCGCCCCGCGCCCTGCTTCCCGGCCGCCGGCGCCACCATCCACCTGGCTCGTGGCCACCAACATCCACCCGATGCGGCAGCCGCCGCCATCCATCTTGTGTGGCCTCAACCGCCGCCATCCAGCCCGCTCACTGACCCTGCCAACCATCTCGCGCGGTTGCTTCCGCCATCGACCCTCCGCGGCCGCAGCTTCCAAGGAGCCAACCTCCTTGATGGGGGATCCAGCGACCGCCCGCGCGCGCCGCCCCTACTCCTTCAGGCGAAGCGTGCAGGCACTTGCGCCTTGTGCCATTGGCCTCTCGGCCGCCACCCCTGGCCATCCTCTCGTGTGACCTTCCTGAACGCCGCTCATCGACCTTCCCCGTTGTCCCTTCTCCTCGCCGCGACGCCGCCACGCCTGGTCCCAGCTTGTCGGGTCCTCCCCCTCACAACCCTCTGCTCCCGCGGGAGGGCCGGCCTCCCCCGCTGCTACTTCTTCCCCTCCGCCTTCTGCTACATGGGCAACGCCTCGCCCCTCCAAACTCCGGCGAGGACCTCACACCTCCACAACCGCCATCCTCTCCGCCGCCTCTGTCGTAGGCTAGCCACAGCGAAGGGTCCAGGCTCTAGCAAGGGAAGCGAAGGTGCTGCTTCAGCCTACGGTCGTCCCTGTCGCTGCTCATAGTCCACCCCGACCTTCTCTAGTTGCCTGGACAAAATTCCCTTTGCCGTTGAGCGCGAGCACTGCCTGTATTTCTTCCACGACCAAGCCACTATGCCCATCTTCAGTTTCGTGTCGACCAGCTGCATAACAGTAGCAGTATGTTGATGTTCAGAGCACATGTTCTGTTGAAAAGATGCCTACTTTGCCTAATTATATTGCAATTCCGCAAGTCTATGAGCCATGCTTTGAACTACGAACATACTGATAATACAAGTTACTTGGTGCAGTCTCTTCAAATCTTTAAGGTTCCGGAAAGGCTACAGGCTTCCACACGGTGCCTGAAAATACGCCGCTTGCCCAATCTTGTCTCTGTCCCAATCTTGTCTCTGTCCAAGCACGAAGCCGCTGCTGCCCGTCAGTGCTTGGTCAATGACCAACCGTACAACACCTCGGCTGCTCTTCCCTCCCCCGTGAGAAGTTCGTCACCTCACGCGCGAGCAGTCCATCTATCGCCTCCTGTGCGAGCACTCCATCACCACAGACAGTGTTCGTTCGTCAGAGTTTATCCTTTTGAAGAAGTGGAAAATGGAATTTGATGCGGCCGCGGGCAGGTGGTGCGACGAACTCGTCCATCCGGCGCTAGTATACAAGTCTATTATATGATTTTGAGGCGAAGAATTTGGTTTTACGTCTCTTACCGAGAATCTCTGTATATATGGAAACTTGTCTTCATATAATTTTTTAAGATATATAGCTAGCACTTTGTTGCTCCTGCAACCGTGCAGCGCTCCTAGTGCCCAGCACCGGCAGCGCCTTGCTACCACTCTTTCTCGGGTGCTCATGCAGAGCAAAAAAAGGTTTGCAGTGTTAACATCTGTCCGTCACATCTTTTCTATTATTTTTCAATTGGCGATTTCACATGTTTTTTTTTGTTGTGAGTGACCTATGTATCTGTGAGATCTATGATCGATCCATTGGTTATGTGAATTCATTTAGTCTATATAAAGGACCAAATAAATTATGTGTTGTCATAAAAAAATGGGTGTGCCTACGTTTTTGTTGTCTCTTTGCCTCTTTGGTCTGAACAGCCTACTGAATTACAAGCCGTTGAAACAAAAAACAAGAAGCATCCTCTCTAGTTAAAGAGGGATGATGCATTTCAATTATCTCACCATGATTTTCAGTTCCCTCCTTCAAAGTTCAACACATAGAAATGATGAAGTTCAAATTAAAACAAGCAATTATTTCTTACAGCCAAAAAAATGTTTCGTTTTCTATTCCTACGGTCTAAGAAAACAAGCGAGCATTACTTACAGCTGAAAAAATACTTTCATATTTCAGAAAAGTTCTGGTTACAATTTTGAAGAGAAAAACATTATAAAGTTAGTTAAAAACATTCTAAATGACAAAGAAGTTCAAAAAAATCACATGCGTTCCTCTCCCTGTGTGCGTGCAAAAAACTGGTGGTTTTATTTCCCTTTTTGCGTATAAAAAGAAAGAAGTTCAAATATAAGAAATCAAAAGGTTCAAAATTATGTAACACGATAGAAAGTCTCATGTACGAAAATACGTGCAGAAAATAAAACTGTAAATTCCCACATAAGTTTATATATAAAAACAAAATTGAAGTTCGCATAGTCTAAGAAATGTGCATTTCTCAAAAAGGATGTACTCAAAAGTACATGTGCTCTAATTCCAGAAGTTTGCATGGTTACACAATGCTCACATATAACACAATGATAATTGAAAAAATCTACAAAACGTGTAACAAAGAAACCAAGAAATGTGATGAAAATTTAGATTTCTTGATAAAAATTCAGATTTTCCTGTTTCTAAAAGGAACCAAGAAGTTTGAATTAAACTAACAAAGTACTTCAGTCATAATAAAAAATAAACAAAAACCTAGAACTTCAAATTAGAGTAGCAGATCATTTTTATTTTCACTGTTTCAAGAAAAAAAAAAGAGAAGTTCATATTAAGAAAAGTAAGAAGTTTGAATTTAAAAACTCAGATTTTCCTTGCTACTAATAAAATAAATTTGAGAAGTCCAAAATAAAATAACGATGTTGTTCGATGCATATCGAAAACTAGAATTATTTCCTTTTCTATGAAATAAAATTGAGAAGTCCAAAATAAAAGGTAGAGCCGTTCAATATCTATAAAATCCCTGATATTTTCAGTTAACCGAGAGAAGTTCAGATTGAAAACTATTAGAAGTTCACGTACTACAAGGTGTGCATTTTATATTAAAAAAGAATGAAAAGGCAAAGGCTAAAAGTTTTATTGATAGAAGTTCAAGTGCTCGCGCCGAGAAAGTTCAAAAATTAAAGAATGGAAATCAGGAAATAGGATTTTTTCCGTTACTAAAAGAAATAAACCAGAAAATCCATATTAAAAAATAGAGAAGTCGATCATTATAAAAAACTCAGATTTTCCTCGTTATTAAAGAATGGAAACGAGAAGTTCAAAAATTAAATAACAAGAAGTTCAACTTTTAAAAATAGAGCGCTTCAAAATTTCACAAAAGAGATTAAGAAATACAACCAGGAAGTCCATATTAAAAGATGGAGAAGTTCGATGATTATAGAAAACTCAGATTTCCTCGTTATTAAAGAATGGAAATAAGAAGTTCAAAAATTAAATAACAAGAAGTTCTACTTTTAAAAAATAGAGCACTTTAAAATTTCATAAAAGAGTAAGCAATAAAACAAGAAGTCCATATTAAAAAGATGGAGAATTTCGATAATTATAGAAAATTCATATTTTCCTAGTTATTAAAGAATGCAAGCAAGAAGTTTAAAAATAAAATTACAAGAAGTTCAACTATTAAAAATAGAGCACTTCAAAATTCATAATAAAAGATTAAGAAATAAAACCAGGAAGTCCATATTAAAAAGATGAAGAAGTTCGATGATTATAGAAAACTCAAAATTTCCTCGTTATTAAAGATTGGAAACAAGAAGTTCAAAAATAAAATAAAAAGAAGTGCAACTATTAAAAATATAGCGCTTCATAAATTCATAAATAAAAGGATTCAGAAAATCACATTAAAAATTCATAAAAAACTTAAAAAAATTCACATAACCGAGAGAAGTTCACGTGTTGTCAGAAGTTCATGTACTACATGGTGTGCATTTTGTATTAAAAAGAATAAAAAAGTAAAGGCTGGAAGTTTTGTTGTTATAAGTTCAAGTCCTTCGTCGGAGAAAGTTCAAAAAATTATTGTAAGAGAGATTTGTACAAAAGGAATATCATTTATGTGACATTGACAAATGTATGAGAAAATTACAAAACGAAAATACGTCACAGAAGTTCAACGTGAAAACAGCTAGAAGTTCAACTACTACACGGAATGAATTTCATATGAAAAACTTTTAAAACCGTTGCGAGTATGAAAAAGTGATCAACACGGGAAAGTTGTGTGTCTACAACAGCTTTCCATCGGTATATCACTTGCTCAATTCCGGTGAGTGTTCCGGTGCGTGGATGGAGAGCCATGGGCAAAAAAAGCACGTGAAAAACAGAGTGAAGTTCAAGGTTTCATATCGAGAAGTTCAGGTACTTCACGCGATGCATTTTTCACGAATCTGTTTCGCGATAAAGACAGAACGAATGATCTCGCCATTTTCCAAATTACTTGAAAAACGGCAGGGAATCACAGAAAACCATCAACATGAAAAAGTTTCGCATTTTCCTTATCTTTTTAATGATATATTATTTGCCCCATTCCGATAAAGTTCGTGGAAATTACAGCGAAACTACGTTTTTAGCCATTTTGAAAACTGACATAAAACAGTAAGGAATTGGGAGAAATAATATATACCAAAAAGTTTCGCATTTCCTCGAGCTTTCCAACGCCATATCATTTGTTGCATTCGTAGATAGGGTTAAAAAAATACATCGAAAATACGAACTCGGTGAAACTTGTACCGTTTTCTAAATCACTTTTAAACCGTTCAAAATTAGAAAAAACTTTCTACATGAAAAAGTAGCGCATTTTCATAAGCTTTCCAACGCCATATCATGTGCCCCAATTGGTTTAGCCGTTTAGAAATGACATCAAAAATACGAACTAGGCTGTTCGGTTTGTGAAATTTTACAATTTCCTAAACTACTCTTTAACCGTATGGAATTAGAGAAAACTTTCAACATTTGGAAGGAGCGGTTTTGCAGCAGCTTTCCAAAGCCATATTACTTGCCTCATTCCGATAAACGGTTTAGAAATGCGATCGAAATTATGATTCACGTTTTTTGTGTGAAGAAAAAACGGTTTTCAAAACTGCTCTTAAACCGCTTACATTTTGCGAAAAATTTAACTTGGATCATGATACTTGTGTCCATAGCTTTCCAACGGTATATAGCAAGCCCTATTTGTGCAATGTTGCGGGAAGTTCAACCTAGCACAGTGGGGGGAGTTCAGTCGAACAACTTCGAGCAAGAAAATCGCAAAAACGCGAGTTCTTCGCGACCCGAGTGCAAAATCCGCCTATGAGGGAGATTCCTATCTAAAACTAGTATTTAGTTGCTAAACGGTTTAGAAATGCGATCGAAAATACGATCCACGTTTTTTATATGAAGAAAAAACGGTTTTCAAAATTCCAATAAAGGTCGAGTTCGTACAGAAGGAAGTTCAGGCGCGTGTACAAACAAAAATACGTCACATAAGTTCAACGTGAAAATAGCATGAAGTTCAACTACTACGCTGAATGAATTTCAGATGAAAAACTTTTAAAATCGTCGCGAATATGAAAAAATGATCAACACGGGAAAGTTGCGTGTTCTGGCTGACTTTCCATCGGTATATCACCCGCTCAATTCCGTGAGTGGGATGGAAACTTCTGACGGTGGATGAATATCTACGAGCAAAAAATCACGTGAAAAGCAGTGAAGTTCGGTACACGCATAGAAGTTCGGGTTCTTCACGCGGTGCATTTTCGAAGAACCTGTTTCGCGGTAGAGGCAAAACGAATGATCCCGCCATTTTCGGAATTACTTAAAAACGGTTAGGAATCGGAGAAAACCATCAACATGAAAAGGTTTCACATTTTCCGTAGCTTTTCAACGGTATATTATTTGCCCGATTCCGATAAAGTTCGTAAAAATTACGGCAAAAATATGTTTTTCGCCATTTTCGAAACTGACTTAAAACCGTAAAGATTTGGGAGAAACAATACATACCAAAAGGTTTCGCATTTGTTCAAGCTTTCCAACGCCGTATCATTTGCTGCATTCGGACGCACGGTTAAAAAATTAGCTCGAAAATACGAACTCGGTAAGACTTGGACCATTTTCTAAATTACTCTTAAACGGTTCAAAATTAGAAAAAAACTTTCAAGATGAAAAAGTAGCGAATTTTCATAAGCTTTCCAACGCATAGCATATGCCTTCATTGGATTAGCCGTTTAGAAATGACATCGAAAAAACGAACTTAGCTGTTCGGTTTACGAAATTTTACGTTTTTTCAAATTACTCTTTAACCATAGGGAATTAGAAAAAACTTTCAACATGTGGAAGGAGCGTTTTTGCAGCAGCTTTCCAACGCCATATTATATGCCTCATTCCGATAAACGGTTTAGAAATGTGATCGAAAATACGATTCACGTTTTTGTCTTGAAGAAAAAGCGGTTTTAAAACTGCTCTTAAACTGCTTATATTTTGCCAAAAATTTAAGTTGAGTCATGATATTGGTGTCCATAGCTTTCCAGCGATATATAGCAAGCCCTATTTGGGCAATGTTGCGGAAGTTCAACCGAGTTCAGAGAAGGTCGGTAGCGTTACTTAGGCGATTCAGGTTGTGATCGAGAATTATTACGATCCGTGATCGAAATAGTGTTTATGTATATATATATATATATATATATATATATATATATATATATATATATATAAACACTATTCTCGATCACAACTCGATCCGCCTGCTTAGTAGTACGTTGAACTTCCCTGTGAACTTGGTTGAACTTCCGCCAACATTGCCCAAATGGGGCTTGCGATATACCATTGGAAAGCTATGGACACCAATATCATGACCCAACTTAAATTTTTGGCAAAATATAAGCTTTAAGAGCAGTTTTGAAAACCATTTTTTCTTCGCACAAAAAACGTGAATCGTATTTTCGATCGCATTTCTAAACCGTTTATCGGAATGAGGCATATAACATGGCGTTGAAAAGCTGCTGCAAAACCGCTCCTTCCACATGGTTAAAGAGTAATTTGAAAAAACGTAAAATTTCATAAACCGAACAGCTGAGTTCTTTTTTTTTGATGTCATTTCTAAACGGCTAATCCAATGGAGGCATATGATATGGCGTTGGAAATCTTATGAAAATGCGCTACATTTTCATCTTGAAAGTTTTTTTCTAATTTTGAATGGTTTAAGAGTAATTTGGAAAATGTTCCAAGTCCTACCGAGTTCGTATTTTCGAGCTAATTATTTAACCGTGCATCCGAATGCTGCAAATGATATGGCGTTGGAAAGCTTGAAGTAATGCAAAACTTTTTGGTATGTATTATTTATCTCAATTCTTTACGGTTTTAAGTCAGTTTCGGAAATGGTGAAAAACGTATTTTTGCCGTAATTTCTACAAACTTTATCGAAATTGGGCAAATAATATACCGTTGAAAAGCTACGGAAAATTCGAAACTTCTTCATGTTGATGGTTTTCTCTAATGCGTAGCCGTTTCCAAGTAATTTCGAAAACGGCGGGATCATTCATTCTGCCTCTATCGCGAAACAGATTCTTCGAAAATGCACCGCGTGAAGAACATGAACTTCTCAGCATATCTACCTGAACTTCACTCTGTTTTCGACGTGCTTTTTCTTGCTCGCATATCTCCATCCACCACTCGTAGTTCTCCATCCACTCCCCGGAATTCAACGAGTGATATACCGATAGAAAGCTGCTGTAAACACGCAACTTTCCCGTGTTGATTATTTTCTCATACTCGCGATGGTTTTAATAGTTTTTCATCTGAAATTCATTCAGCATAGTAGTTGAACTTCATGCTGTTTTCACGTTGAACTTCTGTGACGTATTTTTGTTTGTAATTTTCTCATCCATTCGTTTGTCTTACACAAATGATACTCCTTTTGTACAAACCCCTCTCACAATAATTTTTTTAACTTTCTTTGGCTGAGGAGTTGCACTTATAACAACAAAACTTTTAGTCTTTGCTTTTTTATTCTTTTTTTAATATAAAATGCACACCGTGTAGTACGTGAACTTCTGGCAGTTATCAATCGAACTTCTCTCGGTTACGTGAAAATATCTGAGTTTTTTATAAATATTTATCTGAATTTCTTAATCCTTTTTTATAAAATTTTGAAGCGCTCTATTTTTAAAAGTTGAACTTCTTGTTTTTTATTTTTGAACTTCTTGTTTCCAATCTTTAAGAACGAGGAAAATCTGAGTTTTCTATAATCATCGAACTTCTTCATCTATTTAATATGGACTTCCTGATTTTATTTCTTTAATCTTTTTATGAAATTTTGAAGCACTCTATTTTTAAAAGTTGAACTTCTTCTTGTTTTATTTTTAGCTTCTTATTTTCATTCTTTAATAACGAGGAAAACCTGAGTTTTCTATAATCATCGAACTTCTCCATCTTTTTAAATTGGACTTCCTGATTTTATTTCTTTTAGTAACGGAAAAATCCTACATTTTGATAGACATCGAGCCGCTCCTTTTTAAAATTTCAACTTCTAGGTTTATTTTAAGAGAGAAAGTCTTTGTTATAAAATTGTTTCAGATGCTTTTTAATGACCTTCTTAGGGTTTGTAACAAGCATTGAGCCAGTTGTCGCACCAATGAAATTAAAATCCGATTTTATTGACGATTTTAAAACTTTTTCATCTGAAATTCATTCAGTGTAGTAGTTGAACTTCCTGTTGTTTTCAAGTTGAACTTCTGTGACGTATTGACGTTTGCAATTTTATCATCCATTCGTCAGTGTTACACAAATGATATTCCTTTTGTACAAACCTCTCTCACAATATTTTTTTAACTCTCTTTGACCGGGGACTTGAACTTACACAATTGATATTCGTGTCGTTTTAAAGTAAATTAAAAAAAATGACGAGATCATGATTCCTGACTTCATCGCGAATGGAAATGCACTGCTCGAAGTAGTTGAACTTCTCGGGCATGTCTGTTTGAACTTCACTCTGTTATTAACGTGTTGTTTTTTGCCCGTAACTTCCCAACTAATTACCGGAATTGAGCAAATGATATACTGATGGAAAGCTGTTGAAAACACACAACTTTTTCGTGTTGATCATTTTTTCATACTTGCGACGGTTCAAAATATTTTTTTGAATGCGTAAAAATGTGTTTTAACGGTATACATAAAACTTTTAAACCATTTATCAAAATGTAGCATATAATATACCATTGGAAAGCTTATGGATAAAAGCGACTTTGTCATCTACACATTTGTTAGAAATTCTTTGCCTTTTGAGAATTATTAAAAATGGCAAAAACATCATTTTTTGCTTTGTTTTTAACATGTAGTTGAAGGTCGGATGTCTCGCAGTAGAGATCTCGAACTGCACCGCGAGGAGCACGTGAACTTCTTGCAACAAACCTTTTAGGCTTTTAATTTTTTGTTTGTTTTATTCTCATCTGAAATGCATTCTGTGTAGTAGTTGAACCTTCCGCTGTTTTCACTTTGAAATTCTACCACGTATTTTTGTTCGTAACTTCTCACCCGTTCATCGGAGTTGAACAAATGATATACCGTGCCGATTACCTCTCTACAAGAAGTTCTGAAACTTTCCTGTGCCGAGCACCTGAACTTCTTGCAACAAAATTTTTATACTTTAACTTTTTAATTCTATTTTCTCATATGAAAACACACACCATGAAGTACGTGAACTTCTGGCTGTTATCACTTTCTCCTTTTAAATTGAACTTCTCTCTGTTTCTCTTTAGTAACGGAAAAATATGAGTTTTCTATAGACATCGAACCGCTCTAACTTTTTTATTTGAACTTCTTTGTGTATTTTTTTGAAATGTGAAAATTAGAGTTTTGGTAGAAACATCGAACTTCTTCGTTATTTTGAATTGAACTTATTGGTTATTCTTTAGTAACCCGAAAAATCCAAGTTTTCAAATAAATATTAAACTTATCTGCTTTTTCCAATTGAACTTCTTCGTTATTTTGAATTGAAATTATTGGTTTATTCTTTAGTAACCAAAAAATATGAGTATTCAAATATAATATCAAACAACTCCATTTTTAAAATTTGAACTTCTTGGTTTTATTTCTTTTATTAATAGAAAAATTCTAGGTTTGTAATAAACATCAAACCGCTCATCTATTTTAATTTGAACTTCTTGGGGTTTAGTGACAAGTTTATTTTTCATGCATTGTGAAAAGTTGCACTTTTTAGGGAACTTTACTGCTGTTTTATTTTCTATCTTTTTAGTGCAAATTGAACTGCGCAAGTTTCGCATGGTGAACTTCTGTCTTTTTAACAAACAGAACGAATTGCTACACACAACAATTGTATAAGACGCACAGTTTCCCAAAGTCAGTTTTTTATTGCTCAAATAGCAACTCACGCACACTCTTTTTTTTGGACTCCTGTTATCAATAGAAAAACTATCATGGCACTGTAAATAACGCCTCCACTGTCCTCCCCGCAACATCACCCACCAGTAGGAACCGAGGATGTTGCTGCCACTGTTTCAAGTGGAGTGGTTACAACAAACCATAATAATTTAGAAAAATATTTCATGGGGCATCAACTAAAAAGGAATCTAAAAATGGTGCCTTTCCATCTTCACATATAATTGCCAATGATGAATTCCATAGCTTCTCCTTCCTGGACATTTACACAAGCACCTAACTGGCAATGAATACAAAAACACACAAAAGTAGCCATGGCAAACGTCTCGACAGAGCAGCGGATGCCCTTGGTGCTATGTGGGGAGGAGAGAGGCGTGCATGAACTTTTTGTTGCATCTGACCTTTTGAATATTGCATATATGAACTTCTCTGGCGAGACAAGATTATTTCTTTTAACAACATGTCATGAATATGTCTCTATGCCTAAAGCACTCAGAGCTTGGTTCAGAAAAAATGATCGATAATTAACAGCAAACAAAAGTTTAGCAATTGAAAGCCGAACATAGCTTCTCTGCCGCACCTGCTGCTGCATTTCCCTTTCCTCCTCAGCTGCATCTAAGTGGCTCGATTTCGGTGCAGGATTTTGTGATGGTCGAGCGGATTATATGCGAGGCACACGATCAGCAAGGGAACTGAGCGAGCCCATCCATGCGGTTGTCACCCTGGCGGGGTGGGAGAACGACGGTAGTGGGTAGGAAGGAGGAGTCCAGGGAAGGCGCGCGGACAGCTGCAGGTCATGGCCTCCTGCAGCTGAAGGCCAATGCCTCCACCAGCTGTAGGACAGCACCCAACCCGAACGTGGGCTAGTGGTCACCGGTGAGTGGAGGGCAGTGAAGAATCCTCATCGGATCTGGTGCTTCGAGGTGCTCCGGGGAGAGGGAGGGCATCCCCACGGTGGAAGAAGGCTGCGACGCACGGAGGGGAAGCAGTGGCGCGTCGGAAGGCCGGATGGGGGATGGCGGGGCGCGGAGGCAGACTGCAGCGCACGGGAGGTAGGGCGACGGTGCGCAGAGGCAGGTGGCGAGCGTGTGGGAGGCTGGGCGCGGCGGCGGGGGAAGCGGGGGACCACACCACCGATGATGAGCACAGGTGGCGGCGGCGATGGGATCTTGGGGTGACGGTGTCTCCGGTTGGGGCATGGTGGGGTAGCAGTGGCGCTGCCGGTTGGGGATGGGGTGGCGGGCGCATCCCAGTTGGGGGCGGGAGGTGGGGGAGGTGGGGGATCGATGGTGGATCGTGGGGGAGTGGGGGAGGGAAGCGGGGGGTGGGGTGGGCTTTTTTATTTTTTGCTGTCACCGCCCTGGTTCGGGAGTTCGGGAACGTCCCCCTCGGGCCCTATATAGCGCGCCGCGTGATCCAAATAGTTATTCTGATCCTAGGATTAGAATAGTGTTTTCCTATATATATATCAGTTAGGCTTCAAGTGCGTACTTGTTAGTTAAACCTATGTATAAATTGTGACACTAAATACGACTAGTAAGTAGTACAGTAGCAGTACTAGTATACGTCGGTCAAATTATTCATCATGTCCACACATTGAATTGGTGTGACAACACGCCGCTGGCGTGAGGTGACACAAGAACCCCGGCGTGTTACGGTATTACGGACATCGATTTGGAGTACCACTTATCTCGTCGAAATCTTTCATCATTCACTTAAAAGCGATCGATTGATCATACATTGAGTACCATATAACTGGAATTACCGATGCAAGTCGAAGAATGATTGGCGGTCTTGCCGGTGGCGTCAAGTTCGATCCCACAGATCGAGGAGCTGATCGAGCACCTTGAGGCCAAAGTGAGTCTTGACAATAGCGAGATTTCAGTCTCTCATTGATTTGTTCATACCAACCATCGGCAAATGAGCACGACATATGCTACAACCAACCTGAGAAACTTCCAGGTAAGACACCGATCGGCCGTCTACTTGCACAAACATATTCCTTTGTTTATAGCTCTATTTTTCATTTTAGACGCAGACCTAGTGAAGCAATTACAATTTGACAGTTAATAAAAAGTGAAACAAGTGACTGCAACATCCCAAAGATGTTATGAAAATCCCAACTAGGTACACTAAAACCTGTATTCCACAATACTGCAGGTATCACACTGAGTGGCCTAAGGAAGCATTTCTTCCAGCGCAATTCCAGGGCATTCAAAAGGGGCACATGGACGCGTCGCAAGATACAGTTGGAGTGCGGCATGCAAGCGATGTGGCACAAGACCGGCAATACCTTGCCGGTGATGGTCAATGGCCGGCAGACGGGTAGCAAAAAAGGTTCTGGTGCTGCACGCCAACAAGAACTTCGACAAGCAGAGGAACAACTGGGTGATGCACCAGTACCACCTCGGGGACTGGAGCAAGAGAAGGAGGAGCTGTTCCTGCAAGATTTTCTACCGCATTTAACACTAGGGCCGGAGTAAAAAGATTATAAGTTAGTTTGGTATTGGTAGTTGTACTACCTTGTCGTCCACAAGTTGGCATTGTTGTTAACGATCTTTTGGTATGAACTTGCATTTTCTTCCAACCATCATGCCGAGGGTCGACGTGGATATAAAGCTGAATCATTTGTTTCGAAACGAATTTTCAGGCACCTGATTTTTATTTGATGGGTAGCATAAGCACCCACCGTTCGAATTCCCAGTTCTCCAATTTTTTTCGAAACAAGTGCATGCACTTATTATCATGATAAAAAAACAATATTCGTGCTGCATCCCAGTTATCAGTCTGTACTTGCAGAATTCTCTCGTTTATTGAGCACGTATATTGTTTTTTCAGGTCGAGCAAGTTTCAACTAGGCTGTAGACTGCCCAGGGTTGGTTTTGTTTTTAACAGGCCCAGCCCATGACGACAACGGGGCACAAAGATCCAGCAGGTATCTACTGGCCTCTGGCCCGCCAGCGTTAGTTATATTTTTTCTTACAACATCCGCATGCAGTTTTTTTTACTGAATCAAACACACAGCCCAGTTCTATTTTCCTCTTGAAACACATGTCCTACATCCGTTTTCTAATCTCTACCTATAGTTTTACTAGTTCATATACACGTATCATTATATTGAAAACACATAAAATTCCCTTTTCATATTTACATCCTTATTTTTGTTGTTTTTTCCCACCAAGCGCTGATTTTTTTACCACTGATTTTCCCTTAAACCAACTCAATTGTCCCACGTCTTATTTGCTTACAAAAACAAAATGATTTTTTGGTAAATCAATAAGTTCTTAAAAAATGTTTGTCATTTCGGGATTACAACAGTTCGGACTCCACCGAAATATGCAAAATAAGGTTGAACTGTTTGACCGTGGTCCTGGGCAGAAAATGGGCTGTAATAAATTACTTAAGAATTAGCAAATGAGCTGCAAATTATAAAAAATAGCAAATGGGCTTTATGTTGTCTGCCACAGATTTGGAGGCTGGCTTGTGGGCCTACTAAGTTAATGTGTACACAAGGTTTCTCAAAAAAGAAACTTAGTCAACAATCGACTCTACCAGCGTCAGACCGTTAGATGTCAATCTAACGGCAATCATGCTTCTTCAGTCTCTGATTTTCCTGCCCCAGCCGCCCAAACCAGCGGCGTCGGAACCGCCTGCTCCCGCCTCCCGTGGCCGGCAGCGCTGCCGGGCAGGCCTCACAGCCCCATCATACTCGCATTCTTGGCATGTCTATCCCTCTACTCACCCACACCTCATGTTATTTTCCGGCGACGACAGTCGAACCAGTCAATCCTCGTACTCTCCACCGCGTGGGCAGCCATTGCCGTGTCTTCCCCGGCTCCGTGTCGTTCCCTTCGTAGGCCTCGCCGTCGTCCACCGCCCTGGTTCTCTCGGAGCGGCGTGGTCAACGATGTCTATCCAACGACCGTAGTGCTTCTTCAACCTCTGGTCTTCTTGCCCCAGCCGCCCAAAGCAGCGCCGGTCGTGCCGCATGCTCCTGCCTCCCGTGGCCGGCTGTGCTGCCGCGGAGGCCTCACCGTCCCCATACTACTCCCACAGCTGGCCAGGCCATCCCTCCACTCACCCACTCCCCCTGTTATTCTGCGGCGATGGCAGCCTCACACTGCAGGCGAACCAGTGAACCCTCGTACTCCTCTTCGCGTGGGCATCCACTGCCGCGTCTTCTACGGCTCCGCGTCGTCCCCTTCCTAGGCCCCGCCGTCGTCCACCGCCGTGGTGCTCTCGGTGCGGCGTGGTCAATGTGGTCAATGACCGACTTCCATCGGAAGAGTACTGTACGTGGAGAGGCTGACAGCTGGGTCCACTAAGTTGACGCGTACGCAGGGCTTTTCAACTTAGTCAACAAACGATTCTAGCAGCAGGAACCGTTGGGTTTGAATCGAACGGTCCTGCTGCTTCTTCAATCGCTGCTCTTCTTGCACCAGCCGCCCAAACCAGCGCCCGGGAGACCGCTGCTCCTCGCCTCCGGTGGCGGCTGTCTTGCCGTTGAGGCCTCATCACCCCTGCAGATTACTCCCACCGCTAGCCAGTGCCCTCAAGGGCGACAAAGAAATTTCACACCGCAGCCAACCAAGTTGAACCTCAGATTCTCTCCACAGGCATCCACCGCCGCTGTTTTCCCCAGCTCCGCTTGCCCCTTCCTATGCTCTCGCTGTCTGCCCACCGCTTTGGTGTTCTCACATGGCGTCGTCAACGTGGTCAACGACATTCCAACGAAAGAGTACTGTACGCGGAGAGGCTGACAGCTGGGTCCACGGCCACGGCCCAGTTTTTTTGTGATTTGCCAAGTAAGTCGCTTTGTCAGGCCTGTTGGGTTGCAAATCTTTCAAGACGAGGAGAGCTTTCATTCGACTGGCCGAGAAAATGGCCCATCAGAATGAGAAATGGGCTGTACATTTTTAAAACACATCAAACCGGCAATTAGTTTCAAATATCTTTTTTTTTCATTCCGAGATTTTAAATTACATTAATATTTATGCGTGGAGAATTTGTTGGATTTTATATTGATATACATTTTTTTAAATCAGTTTAATGTGAGTCGAAATTTCGGGATTAAAAACAGTTCAGACCGCACCGAAATATGCAAAATTTCGTATAATTTTTTAATCGTGGCCACAATATGGGCTGTAATGCTAACAAAAAGAATATGGGCTCCAAAAAAACCTTAATAATTAGAAAATGGGTTGTAAATTATTAGAAATAATGGTAGATGGGCTGTATGCTGTTTCCCACAGATTTGAGGCTTTCCTAAAAAAAGGTTGACGACGACAGCAAGGATCGTTGGATGGCCATCCAATGCCGTCCGTCTTCTTCAATCTCTGCTCTTCCTGCTCCAGCCACTCAAACAAGCGCCGGTGGGACTGCCTGCTCCCTCCTCCCCGCGGCCGGCTCTGCTGCAGCGCGGGCCTCATCGCTCCACCGTACTCCCATCGCTGGCCTAGCCATCCCTCTACTCACCCACACCTACTGTTATTCTCCGGCGACGGCAGACGAACCAGTAAACCCTCAGTCAGATCGTACTCCCATCCGCGTGGGAAACAATCGCCGAAGTCTTCCACCGCCTCGGTGTCATTCCTTCCTAGGCCTCGCCGTCGTCCACCGCTCGGTGCTCTCGGGCGGCATGGTCAACATGGTCAACGACCGACATGCATCTGAAGTGGATTGTACGTGGAGAGGCCGATACCGGGTCCACGGCCGCACGCAAGGAAATGCCTCCTTATTACACGCAAAATAATGATTCCTCCACCTGACAACAGGGACCCACCGAAAGGGCCTCTGTATTTTGCGAAAAAACGTTACCGCCACTGACAGCTCGGACCCACCAGCTCTATCTTCGCACGCAAGGAAGTGCCTCCTTATTACGCACAAAAAAAAAGAATACTCCCCTTGTTAGCTGGGACCCAGTATAGTGGCAGGCTAACTTGTAGGCCTACTAAGATGACGGGGACGGAGGGCTTTGTCAACTTAGTCAATATGCACGATTCTAGATCCAGTGACCATACGATGTCCATCCAACGGCCGTAGTGCTTCTTCAACCTCTGGTCTTCTTGCTTCAGCCGCCCAAACCAGCGCCGGTCATGCCTCGTGATCCTGCCTCCCGTGGCCGGCTGCGATGCGGCGGAGGCCTCACCGCCCCCTACTACTCCCACCGCTGGCGAGCCATCCCTCTACTCACCCACACCCCCGTAATTGGCGGCGATGGCAGCCTCACACCGCTTGAACCAGTGAACCTCGTACTCCTCACGTGTGGGCATCCACCGCCGCGTCTTCCCGGCTCGCGTCGTCCCTTCCTAGGCCTCGCCCGGCGTGGTCAACGTGGTCAAGGAACGACTTCCATCGGACGTGGATCATGACGTGGAGAGGCCGATACCGGGTCCACGGCCGCAGCAAGGAAGTGCCTCCTTATTATGTGCAAAATAATTATTCCTCCACTGACAATGGGACCCACCAGACGGGCCACCGTATTTCGCGAAAAACGTTTCCCGATCATTGGGACCCACCAGCTACACCTTCGCACGCAAGGAAGTTAGTGCGGGCAAAGAAAGAAAAAAAACTATTCGCCCCCCTGACTGCTGGGACAAACCAGCTACATCTACGAACTCAAGGAAGTGCACGATCGGGACCCACCTAGTCGAAGCGTATGTAGCGTTGTCATTCTGGTCGCGAACGTGTACGTACATATATACTGGTGGATGTAGAGGCACGCACGTGTCGTAGTAGAGGCGCGCACGTAGCATGTACACATACGTACAGCGGCCAGGGTGCAAGAAAGAAAATAGGGCTACGTATGTGTACATACGGGCGGGGTCTCGAACGCCTACTCGCGCAAACGTACGGCGAGGGCTCGTTGACATGGCTGGGTCAGAACGGAGAAACAACATCGTCGTCGTGTTCATGGGGAGGCAATGGAATGCGTCGTGTTCATGGGGAGGCAACGAAATGCGTCGTGTTCATCGGGAGGCAACGGAACGCGTGGGAGCCAACCGGCTGGGTCGGAATGGAATGCGTGGTCGTATTCATCGGGAGTTCTTGGACGGAACAGGTGATGGAAACGAGGCCTGGCGTACTGCACAACGGAGGAAACGGCCTTGTGTTTGACCGACCACGTTCGAAACGGGGTCCTGTTCATCGGGAGGGGTCCGGCAGCCGCATCAAAAGCGGATTTAAACGGACCTCCTACGGTCGAACGGGGCCTGTTGATCGGGAGGGGTGTTGTGTACCGCAAAACGGACAAAACAGACCTCCTACGGTCGAAACGGGGGTCCTGTTGATCGGGAGGGGTGTGGCCTACCGCAAAACGGATGAAACGGACCTCCTACGGTCGAAATGGGGGTCCTGTTGATCGGGAGGGGTGTGGCGTACCACAAAACGAGACTCCACGGGATACTGTTCATCTCCACCGTCGACCTCCTCCAGCCTCCACGGGCTCCTGTTCATCCAGCCTCCACCGCGCGCTACTCCACTGGCTACTATTCAACCACCCCTCCACGGGCACCCCTCCACCATCTACTATTCATCCAGCCCTCCATACCACGGGGTCCTGTTCAACCACCCCTCCACGGGCACCCCTCCACCGCTTCATCGCTCATCCAGCCCTCCACACCACGGGTCTGTTCAACCACCACTCCACAGGCACCCCGCCACCGCCTAATGCTCATCCAGCCCTCCACCACACCACGGGGTCCTGTTCATCCAGAGGCAACGCCACCGCTCATCCAAACCCCCCCCCCCGCCCCGCAACGCCACTGCTTCATCCCAGAGGCAGCATCGATCGGCTTGATTAGCGGCGATGGCGAAGAATCGCCGATCGGGTTCGATTAACAGCCATCGATCGATCGTTCGGGTTCGATAACACGTAACTGCGGTGCAATCGCTCGGGTTCAGTTAGAGCCCAACGCCTCGCTCGGGTTCAGTTAGAGCCAACGCCTTGCACACACGCGCGTACGTGTACGAGAGAAACGTGCATCGCTCGGCCCCTGACCTCCCACCGTAATCGGGAACTCGCCGAAATTTTCCTCGCCCTCGCTTCTACCACGTTTTTTCCGTCATGGGACGGCCCAAAGAATGTCATGTAGCTGCGTCTCCGGCCCGCCCAGGACGAAAAGCCCATTTTCGGTCATGATTTTTTGTCATAGAAGTAGGAGCCCACCACATCTATGATGATACCGGGTTTTGTCACAATTATCGTCATAGAAGTGTCATATGTATGACAACAAAAAATTCGTTCGGCCCAAAATGTCACGGATGTGTCTTTTTTTGTAGTGTTAGATAATCTTTCAAGCATTTGATCAATAAAAGGCAGAGGGTAATGATCTTTTCTAGTTGCTTTATTTAACTTTATGAAATCAATTACCATTCTATTTGACAATTCTTTGTGGAATAAGTTCATTCTTATCATTAGGAACAACACTAAAACCTCCTTTGTAAGGAACACAATGAACTAGACTTACCCATCTACTATCAGCTATAGGATAGATTATACCTACTTCCGGAAGTTTTAAGATTTCCGTTCTTACCACTTCCTTCATTTTTGGATTTAACCGACGTTGGTGATCAACAATGGGTTTAGCATCAGGTTCCATATTAATTTTGTGCTGACATAGAGTGGGACTAATGCCCTTTAAATCATCAAGAGTATATCCAATAGCAGCCTGGTGCTTCCTTAGAACTTTCAATAATCTTTCTTCTTCATATTCTGAAAGGTTAGCACTAATAATAACAGGATATATCTTCTTTTCATCAAGATAAGAATATTTCAAAGTGTCTGGCGGTTGTTTTAATGCAAACATAGGATCACCTTTAGGTGGAGGAGGACCTCCTAGAGTTTCAATAGGCAAATTATGTTTAAGAAGAGGACATTGTTCAAAGAAAATTTGGTCTATTTCATTTCTTTCATGCATATGTAAATCATTTTCATGGTCTAGCAGATATTGTTCTAAAGGATCTGTAGGTGGTACAACAATAGAAGCAATACCAATTAATTCATCTTTACTAGGTAATTCTTTTTCATGAAGATTTCTACTAAACTTGGAAAAAATAAACTCATGAGACTCATCACCACAACTAACACCGACAATTTGTTTCTTACAGTCTATCTTAGCATTAACTGTATTCAAGAAAGGTCTACCAAACATAATGGGACAAAAGTCATCTTGTGGGGAACCAAGAACAAGAAAATCAGTAGGGTATTTTATTTTCCCACGCAAGACTTCAACATCTCTAACAATCCCAATTGGTGATATGGTGTCTCTATTAGCAAGTTTAATAGTAATATCTATGTCTTCTATTTCTGCAGGTGCTATGACTTTCATAATTTCTTGATAAAGGGTGTAAGGAATAGCACTCACACTAGCACCCATGTCACATAAACCATTATAACAGTGATCTCCTTGTTTAACTAAGACAACTGGCATGCCAACAACAGGTCTATGTTTATCCTTTTTATCAGGTTTGGCAATTCTAGCACCTTCTTCACAGAAGTAAATAACATGCCCATCTATATCTTCTTCTAGGAGATCTTTAACCATAGAAATACTAGGTCCAACTTTAATGTGTTCATCAGGTTTAGGTGTTCTAATATAGCTTTTGTTAACCATAGTTGAAACTTTAGCATGTTCCTTTATCCTAACAGGGAAAGGTGGTTTCTCAATATAAGCAGAAGGAACAACTGGATCAATATTATGAAGTATAGTTTCTTCTTTAACTGGTACCGGTTCTTTAATTTCTTCTTTAACAGGTGGGTGATATTTAAACCACTTCTCTTTAGGGAGTTCAACATGAGTAGCAAATGATTCACAAAAGGAGGCTACTATCTCAGAGTCAAGTCCATATTTTGTGCTAAACTTTAGAAAAGCATCGGTATCCATAAAATATTTAACACAATCATATTTAATTTTAATACCTGACTCTTTACCTTCGTCAAGTTCCCAATCTTCAGAGTTGCGTTTAATTCTTTCCAAAAGATCCCACTGGAATTCAATAGTCTTCTTCATAAAAGAACCAAAGATAAGATGTATCAAGAATGGTTTGATCATTACGAGAAAGCCGAGCATAAAAATTCTGGATAATAATTTCTCTTGAGATCTCATCTTTGGGGTATGGATATAACATTGACTTAAGCCTCCCCAAGCTAGAGCGATACTTTCTCCTTCACGAGGCCAAAAATTATATATATAAATTCAATCACGATGAACTAGATGCATATGATAATTTTTTTGGTGGAACTCCAATTTCAAACGATTCCTATTCCATGATACAATATGATTGCATAGCCTATACCATGCTAATGCTTTTCCCTTCAAATATAAAGGGAAAACCTTTTTCATCACTTGATCTCTGGGTAAACCTGCAAGCTTAAACAATCCACAAATTTGTTCTACATATACCAAGTGCATATCGGGATGTTCGGTTCCATCTCCTGCATAAAGATTAGCTAGCAATTGTTCTATCATACCCGAAGGAATTTCATATTAAATATTTTCAGTAGGTGCAGTAGGTTGAGGGATAGCTAATTGTGGTTCCGGACGAGGTGAAGATACCCCGAACAAACCCCTCAAAGGATTGTTTCCCATAGTAACAAGTAACAATAAATTTCAGCACACTATATAAATGTTTCCTTACCAAATTCCACTTACCAAAGGCGCTTCAGTCCCCGGCAACGACGCCAGAGAATAGCCTTGATGACCCACAAGTATAGGGGATCAATTGTATCTCTTTTCGATAAGTAAGAGTGTCGAACCCAACACGAGCAGAAAGAAATGACAAGTAGTTTTCAGTAAGGTAGTGTCTGCAACTGCTGAAATTGTAAGTAGCGGAGTAGTTTGATAGCAAGATAATTTGTAACAAGCAAGTAACGATAATAGTAACAAAAGTGCATCAAGGTAGCCCAATCCTTTTGAGGCAAAGGACAGGCCAAAACGGTCTCTTATGAAAGGCAAATCATTCTTGAGGGTACACGGGAATTTACTCTAGTCACTTTCATCATGTTGGTTCGGTTTTTGTTCGCTACTTTGATAATTTGATATGCGGGTGGACCGGTGCTTAGGTGCTGTTCTTACTTCAATAAACCTCCTAGTTATTATTAACCCCACCGCAAGCATCCGCAACTAGGGGAAAAGTATTAAGAATAAATTCTAACCATAGCATTAAACTTTAGGATCCAATCGGTCCCTTACGGAATAGCGCATAAACTGGGGTTTAAGTTTCTGTCACTCTCGCAACCCACCATCTAATTGCTACTCCAGAATGCATTCCCTTAGGCCAAAATATGGTGAACTTGCATGTACGACGTTCACATGACACCACTAAGGGAATCACAACATACATACTATCAAAATCGGACACATATCAAGTTCACATGATTACTTGCAACATGATTTCTCCCGTGACCTCAAGAACAAAAGTAACTACTCATAAATGATAAACATGCTCATGATCAGAGGAGTATTAAATAGCATATTGGATCTGAACGTATAATCTTCCACCAAATAAACCATATAGTAATCAACTACAAGATGTAATCAACACTACTAGTCACCCACAAGCACCAATCTATAGTTTCGGTAACAAGATTGAACACAAGAGATGAACTAGGGTTTGAGATGAGATGGTGCTGTTGAAGATGTTGATGGATATTGCCCTCCCCAAGATGCGAGAGTTGTTGGTGATGATGAGGACGATGATTTCCCCCTCCGGGAGGGAAGTTCCCCCTGCGGATTCGCTCCGCCGGAGGGCAAAAGTTCTCCTGCCTAGGTTCAGCCTCGAGGCGACGGTGCTTCGTCCCGAAAGTCCTCTCCTTACTTTTTCTAGGACAAAATGACTTATATACCAGAAGATGTGCACCGGAGGTGGGCCGAGGAGGGCACAACCCACCAGGGCGCGCCTGGGGGCCCTGACGCGCCCAGGTGGGTTTTGCCCACCTGGTGGGGCCCCTATGGTGGCTATTTGCTCCAATAATTCATATATATTCCATAAAAAATCTCCGTGAAGTTTCAGCTCATGTGGAGTTGTCTTGAGAATAGGTAACTGGCGTAGCTTTTTTCAGTGTCCAGATTTCCAGCCACCTAATTCTCCCTCTTTGTGTATACCTTGCATATTATGAGAGAAAATGCATTAGAATTACTCCAAAAAGCATTATTATGGATAAAAACATTATAAATAACAGTAAGAAAACATGAGGCAAAACGGACGTATCAGCAGTCCCCGGGCCGAATTCTAGAGTCCCCGGGCCGGGTTTGGGTGTTGTAGCCCTCGGGCCACCTGCAGAAGTCCCCGGGCCAGCTGCCGAAGTCCCTAAGCCGGATCTAGCTACTCCAGGGTCAGTCGGCATGAAGATGGATTCTGATTCTGGCGAAGGCTGGATAGACGGCTTGCGCATGCACTCAAGGGAGACGCCGGCTAGTATGGCCTGCCGGGTGGAGCCAGTCCGTGCCAGGGCGTCGGCTGATTCAAGGATGAACTCGCACCCGTTGAAGTGCCCACATATCTGCTGGAGGCGTCCTAGTCGCAAGAAGACTGCTGGACCACAAGGTCCGAGTCGCCGTAGCACAGAATCCGACGGATGCCGATCTCCTTGGCCAGTCGGAGCTCGTGGACGAGTGCCTCGTACCCGGCCACGTTGTTGGAGGCGGCAAAGTGAATCTGCAGCGTGTACTTCAGCTTGTCGCATTTGGGAGAGGTGAGGACGATGCCGGCTCCCAAACCGGTGCGCATCTTTGAGCCATCGAAGTGCATCCGCAAATGCGTGGAATCCGCATTGGCGGCAGGTACTGGGTCTCGGCCCACTCGACAAGGAAGTCGGCCAGTGCTTGGGACTTGATGGCGGTGCGGGGCTGGTAGAGGATAGTGTGGGGAGCTAGCTCGATAGCCCACTTGGCCACTCGGCCCGAGGCATCTCGATTGCCCATGATCTTGGCAAGGGGGGCGGTGAAGACGGCCGTGATGGTGTTCTCCTGGAAGTATTGCTTCAGCTTCTTGGCGGCAAAGTACACGTCGTAGCACATCTTCTGGTAGTGGGGGTAGTTCTACTTGGAGGCGGACAACACCTATCTCAGGTAATAGACCAGCCTCTGGACTGGCTGAGCTCTGCCGGCTTCCGGGCGCTCGATAACAATCATCGTCCTGACGACCCGGTTGGTAGCGGCGGTGTAGAGGAACATGGGCTCTTTAGTAGCCGGAGCGGCCAGAACAGGCGACGTGGACAACATCCGCTTGAGCTGGAGGAATGCCTCGTCCGCCTGGTCGATCCACTCGAAGCATGTGGTCTTCTTTATCAGCTGGTACAGGGGGAGGGCCTTCTCGCCCAGCCAGCTGATGAACCGGCTGAGCGAGGCTAGGCACCCGGTGAACTTCTGGATGTCCCACAGCCGGGTCGGCTTCTTCATTCGCTCAATGGCCTTGATCATCACGGGGTTGCACTCGATCCCACGCTCAGAAACAAGTAAACCAAGGAGCTGGCCGGCTGCTACTCCGATCCGGGTTGATCTTGATCTGAAAGCGGTGCAGGTTGGCGAAGGTCTCCTTGAGATCATCCAAAAGGGTGCCACGCTTCTCCGTCTTCACCACTATGTCATCCACATAGACGTGGGCGTTTCTGCCGAGTTGCTTCAGGAGGCACTTCTGCATACAACGCTGAAAAATGGCGCCGGCGTTCCTCAAGCCGAACGTCATGGTGATGTAGCAGAAGGCGCCGAAAGGGGTGCTGAAGGCGGTCTTCAGTCGGTCGGCCGGGTCCAGCTTGATCTGGTGGTAGCCGGAGTAAGCATCCAAGAAGGACAACAGCTTGCAGCCGGCCATGGAGTCGATCACCTGACCGATCCGGGGCAAGGCAAAAGGGTCCTTGGGGCAGGCTTTGTTGGGGCTAATGTAGTTGATACACATGCGCCACTTGTTGTTTTTCTTCAAACCGAGGACTGGGTTGGCAAGCCAGTCTGGGTAGATTACTTCCATGATGAATCCGACTGCCATAAGCTGGGTGATTTCTTCACCAATGATCCTTCTCTTCTCTTCTGATAGGCGGCGGAGGGGTTGTTTGACTGGTTTTGCATCCAATCTCACATGCAGCTTGTGCTCGGCGTACTCCCTTGGAACACACGGCATGTCCTTGGGGGAGCATGCGAAGATATCTCGATTCTCATGGAGGAATTCGACGAGCTCGCTTTCCTATTTGCTATCAAGGTTGGACCCTATGACAGCGTACTTCTCCGGGTGCGCCGGGTCCAAGATGATCTTCTTGGTTTCCTTGGCCGGCTAGAAGCAGCCCTCGGCCTCCGCGTCCTTGGGGTCATATGGCATGTCCAGCTGCTTGCTGGCCATGGCCACAGCCCGGTCAAGGAGGCGCTTCTCTTCTGCTATGACGAGGGACTCGGACAGCCGGGAGCTGGCAGCGGCGCACGTGAGCGACTTCTGGTAGTCGCCGGCAATGGTGATGATGCCCTTGGGACCCGGCATCTTCATCTTCAGGTACGCATAATGTGGAACTGCCATGAATTTGGCCAGAGCTGGCCGGCCCAAGAGCACATGGTAGGGGCTATCCAAGTCAACCACCTCGAACCAGATTGGTTCACCGCGGAAGTGGGTCTTGTCGCCGAACAGGACGTCAATCTTGATCTTGCCGATTGGAGAGCAGGAAAGCCCAGGGACAATGCCATGGAATACGGTTCGGCTGGGCTGGAGTTGCTTCTCCTTGATGCCCAGCGTCTCCATGGTGTCACAGTAGAGGATGTTGATGCTGCTACCGCCGTCTATCAGGATCCAGGAGAAGCGGCAAGCCCGCCCCTCCGTTGAGAAGGTGGAGTCCAGCACCATTGCGTAAGCACCCGACGAAGGCATCACAACCGGATGAACATCACGGCTCAAGGTGATGGGCCTCTCGGACCAGTGCATGAATTGGGGGACCTCTGAAACAAAAGCATTCACCTCGCGGTGTTGCTGACGCCAACTATGCTTGTCGTCGGCTTCACTAGTGAAGACGACGTAAGTGGCGTTCTCGTCGGGGAAAGCATCTTGGAGCATGCCGATTGGGCGGGCCGCCGGCTGCTGGGGAGCCGGAGCCTCCGGGCCGGCAAGCCCTCACCCTTAGCGATACGGGCGAGCGAGTTGCACTATCGGGTGGTGTGGTTGGACGGCTTCGCGCCGCTGTGGAACTTGCACGGGGCATCGAGGGCCTGCTCGAAGGAGAAGGCAGGCAGCCAGGCACCCTTGCCGCCCCTGACGCTTGGGGCCGGGTTACCTGGCTGGTTGCTGATCCTCAACGGTAGCCACTTGCCGGTTGTTGGAAGCTGGCCGCTAGGCCTTGTGCTTGTTGTCGTTCGGCTGTTGGCGCCGGTTAGAGTCACGAGCAGGCGCTTAAGAAGCCAGCGGGATCACCTTCCCGGACGCGTCAACCCGGATCTCCGACTTCATGGAGGAGTCGACCATGGAGTACTTGTCCGCCACAACCAAGAGCTCATCCCAGGTAGCCGGCTCGTCGCACAAAAGCTTATGCTTGAGTAGGGTGCCCTCTCTGCACCCGGCGGTGAAGTACTCGATGGCCTGCACCTCGTGAACACCTTCGCAGGAGTTGCGCAACTCAGCCCAGCGCGTCAGGTAGTCGTGAGTGGACTCAGTCGGGCCCTGAACGCACATGGAGAGCTGGCGACGCTTGGGGGGCGCTTGTAGGACGTCGCTGAAGTCCAACCAACTATTGATGCTGTTGGGTTTGAGGCTGTTCAGCCATGTCTGGGCCGTGTCCTGCAACATGAGCGGAACATACTTCACGGCAACACGCTTGTTGCTGATCGCTATGCTGACTATTGTGGCGTAGTCGGTCAGCCAGTCCTCCGGCTTCATGGCGTCAGTATACTTGGGAGTATTGCGAGGGAGCGAGAACCCTTTTGGGAAGGGCTCGTCGCGGATGCGGGGGCCGAAGCAGGCCGGGCCGACTATATCCTCTTCCTCTACCGCCAAGGAGCAAGCCAGCCGCTCGATCCGGTGGCGAGCATTATTTTGCTGACTGTTTCACGGGGGTCTAGTCGCCCCCCAGAGTCTGGTGGTCAAGCGGTGCCGGAGAAGCTAGCCTCTCCCTGCAGGGGGGCGGACGCCGTTAAATCCCTGGCGCCCGATCGCCCGCTCTCGGAGGGACTGCTTGGCTGTTCGCGACCGTTCGGTGGAGCGCACTGCCGCGGCCGCAGCTTGTTCTGGGTTCCACTGGCTGCGACCGGCGCCACTTGGGGACCGGGAGGTCGCTCCATGCTCGAGGGCGGGCGGAGGGTTTCTTTCCGGGAGGTCGGCCTGCCGGTCACCCCCACCACGCGGTTGCACGCGTCTTGCTGCGTGCTCGCAGCGTTGAGGAGTTCCTGGAGGTGCTCCATCTGGCCACGCCGCTCGTCGCCCTCCAGGTTCTTGAGCTCTTCATGCCGCCCGCTTTGGGCTGCTGTAGTTTACTGCCGGGCGTCGTAGATCGGGCGTCCGACTCCCAGCATGCTTGCTATGGCCGCACCGCGTTGCCGGATGGTGCCGGTTCGGTTCGCCTCGCCTGCAGCCGGCGTGCCGCCCGCTATGCGGTCGATCTCGCGCTGGCTGGCCTCAGTGCGGCGCTTCATGGCTGCCATCTTGTTGGCGCTATCGAGGAGCTTGACACAGAATTCTTCTAGCTCTGTCGGGCCAGCGTTGGCACCGACGGGATTATCCAGGCCTTGTATTTCTACTCGCAGCGGGTCCTGGGTGGCCTCGCCAGCGTCCTGGCTGCCACCAGTGAGCATCACCTCCACGATGATGCCGGCGTCGAGCGCATCGCCAGAGGTGTTGCAGGCGATGGGAGGGAACGGGTCTTCAATGACCACCACGTCACGAGGGAACCTGTTGGTGGAGGCCGCATCAGTGAGGGAGAGATTCTCGAAGAGCTCGATGAGGCGGCTCACGGAGCAGATGGCTCCCGTGTCAGAGGTGGGCTCATCGGAAAGGCTGAGCTTTCCGAAGAGTTCAATGATGCAGTTCGTGCATGCGCAGACGAATGCATCCGGCTGCCTGATCAGGCCAGACGCGACGCGCTCGCCGGAGGGGAGGATGGTTCCCGTATGGAACACAACTCCGGCCGACGCCGCGGATGGCCCCATGGTGGGTGCCAACTGTCGTGGTAATCTCACGTAAGATGCTATGGGTGGCTTATCATGGTGGAGCCACGAGGACATTGTCGGGTTCCGGAAGCGAGAGCGAGCACGAGCTGGAAGGCACACGAGACGTACCCAGGTTTGGAGCTCTCCGGAGAGATAACACCCCTACTCCTACTATCATGACTAAGATCAAAGGTGTACAAGGTTTCTCCTTGAGTTGTGTTGCTAGAGGAGGAAGAAGGGTAGAGCTACCTCTCTTCTCCTAGCTATGGCATGTGGTGGAATGAAGGCTGAACCCTTTGCATGGGTGAGCCCTGGGGGGTTTTATAGGCCAACCCCCAGGGATACAATGGTAATACGGCCGGGTGTAGGAACCGGGCGTCAGTGTCTAAGGTCGCCGGGTTCTCCGCCGGCTGTTGGGGCCCGCCTCTGGAGGGCCCCGCCGGCTATCGAGAATCCAACCGACAGGTAGGGCCTACCACCTGCGTGCCATGCTGATTGCCTTTTGCTTTAGCATTGTACTTAGTGAAGAGGGCCGCGTCATAGGTCGTATGGCTACAGTACCGCGCCAGGCAGGTAGGTGGCTTCCTGGTTAGCAGGCACTAAAAGCCACGCCCCGCCGGGATTCAAGGGGAGCATGTGGCACTGTTGCTATGCTCCGTCTTGTCGTAGTGGGTGAGTGCAGACTCCGAGGGGAAGGAGAGGCCAGCTGCTAGAGGCCGGCATGCTCCCTAAGCCATCTTCTGAGGACGCGTCGTCTTCTAGGAGTCGGCCGCGTGATCTTGACCACCTTCTAAGGGGGCGCCGTCTTCTGGAAGCCGGCCGCCTGGTGGCTAGGCTTGAGGGGCTGTGCTAGCCCCAATGTCTTGAAATGTTAAGGGGTGCGAATGAGGCTACCCGGGGTCTATCCCCCCGACAATGACATAATGTAGAGGGGAAGATCCAATTAATATGAAATAAACCCTACTTTTTTATCCTTAATGGCAACAATACAAATAAGTGTCATGTCCCCTTCTGTCACTGGGTATGAGCATCGCAAGTTTGAATACATTACAAAGCACCACTCCCATGGCAAGAAAAATCTATCTAGTTGGCCAAACCAAAGCAATAGATCAGAGGAAATACAAAGCTATCTTAATCATGCATAAAAGAGTTCAGAGAAGACTCAAATAATATTTATAGATAATCTAATCATAAATCCAAAATTCGTCAGATCACAACAAACGCACCGCAAAAAGAATATTGCATCGAATATAACTCCAAGAACATCGAGGAGAACATTGTATTGAAGATCAAAGTGTCAGATTTCGGGTTCCGGCAAAACCCTCGAGGTTCGAACACTCGGGTGCGCAAGAAGATCTCTCCCTTCCCTAGCTCACCCACTCACTACGATCTCAAGGCTCAGCACGTCGAACCCGAAGAACAAGGGACACAGAGTTTATACTGGTTTGGGCCACCGGTGTGGTGTAATACTTTACTCCAGTGTGGTGTGGTGGATTGCCTCTTGGGCTAAGGATGATCAAGTGCAAGGGAAGAACAACCTCCTGAGGAGAGGTGTTCTTGAGCTCTTTGAGCTTGTGTGGTTGAGGATGATCTGAATGATCGAAGATCGGTTTTCCCCTACTGTGGTGGCTAGTCCTATTTATAGAGGCCCTGGTCCTCTTCCCAAATGTAGGCGGGAAGGGATCCAACAACGGCCAAATTTGAAGGGAGACAACCAGTACAAGTTATCCTAACTAAAGGTGGTCTTCGCCTGCCAAAGGCTCTGGTGGTGATGCCGTCCTGGGCTCCACGGTGACCTCCATCCTACCGTCCTGCTGGTCTTGGTCTTGTTGCACCGATATGGAAACCTTTGCCTGATGCCTCGGGACTCCTCGCGTGCACTTGCCTATTTAGCACCAAAGAGGAAACGAGTACACAGCACGCGCTGGCGCCCGCCTGGCCTTGGTCGTCATGGGTTGCGTCACAGGAACCTCGCGAGGTGCCCCTCGCCTTGATCTCTCCGCCCCTCGCGAGCCAGCCTAGTGAGGCCGCCCCCGAGGAGGTATTGCGTCGTCCACCTCGCGAGGGTCTTGAGCGTTGCTAGTGAAGATGGGCCGTACCAGGCCACTGCTGGAGCCACGCCGTGGGCTGCAGGCAAGCAAGTCTGGGGACCCCCATTCCCTGGACGCTGACAGTAGCCCCCGGGCCCAAGGTGCGCTCGGACTTGGCTTCGACGCGAAGCCAAGTGCGGAGCGCCGCGGGCCCCAATAGCCTGGGACCTCGGTTGACGCATGGCGATTGATGGGACGTGGGCGTCTCCGCTTCCCCACGCTGCCTGGGCAACTGCCCGACTTGACGAGTCCCTGATGCATGCAGAGAAAACTGTCATTACCTGTGAACGTGGGGGTCGCCGGTTGGCCTTGTCCTGCTATAAATGAGGAGGGGGTGGAGCCCCCGTCACCCATCTCTTCCTGCTTCGCTCGCTTCTTCTCCCTTGCTTCATCGCTCGCATCGACACCCATGGCGCCGATTCGGAGATTCTTAGCCGCAGCGAAGGGAAAAGCCCCCCGCGATGAGCCGGGGCCGCTTCCGCTGAAGAAGAGGCTGGCCCGCCGCCGCGACGTAGTCGTGAGGCCGGAGGTGTCAAGGCCTTGATATGAGCGGCCTCCCCCAGGGTATCTGCTGCCCTTGTATGCCCAGGCCGAGGGCTTCGGAGGTAGAGGCGGCGACCAGCCGCCCATGTCGCGGCCGTGGTCGCCGCGCCGTGGTGGCACGCGTCGTCGCCACAGGAACCCACGCCGAGGGCTCCTTGCGCGAACTAGTGATGTGGGAGCGATGCCTCCGCTCACTTGGATTCGCTTCCCGCAGTTCTTCTCCACCGAGATGCCGCCGAGGGGTCCCCTCGAGCTATGGCTGTAGCACGCCTAGTGCGATGCCAGCGACAAGGGCAGAGGTTGAGGTCGTCTCCCCGGGCAAGATCTTCATGACTTGCGGCTGGGGTGAGGTCGCCCGAGTCTTCCGTACGGAGGGCGCCCTCGCCATCCACTTCGAGTACGACGGCGCCTCCATGATGTTCTTCAAGGTCTTCGACGAGGAAGGCCGCCGCTTGGAGTGCTGCCCCGGAGGGGGTCATCGGGACGGCACTGCGGCAGGAGCCGAGCCTGCCGCTGGCCTCGCCAGCGGTTCCTTCAGCAGCAGCGGTGGCGCTTGGGAGTCCAGCGACTTTCCCGAGCCCTACGAGACTCCAGAGACAAACGATGACGGCTACGTGCCCCGAGCTCGCGCCGTGCCCGGAGCGCGGCCGCAGCGTCCGGCCGCCGCGGTCGCTGATCTGGATGGGGTTGGCGCCGGCTCCCCGTGGCCTACTGTTGATGATGGTGTCGGTGGCGTTGGCGCTTGTAGATAGGGCTCCTAGAAGCCTCCTTCTTTTGTTCCCTGCGAGGAATCGAGACGGACCCCGTGGGGGGCGTGTAAAGGGTCTGTAATGCCTTTTGTTGATATCATCCTTATTATGAAGATTTACGATTGTGTGTCCTGCTTTGGCTCGGTCTCACCTTTCCAACTTCGCGGTAGCTTGGTGCTCTACGCCGACAGGTCCTGATCCCCAGGCAGGCTGCAGCCGTCGCCGGTATGCCAGGTCACGATGCCGTGGTCAAGGCCAGGAGGTGAGCGACCCAAGGTCCCCTTTAGCGCGCAAGCAGCTACCTAAAGGTAGGAAAGGGAGGCGGCGGCGCCGTAGCAAGGCTGCAACAGGTGGGAACCCTATGCCATAGCACTTGGCTGACCCGAGTGCGAATCTTATCTTGGCAGTCCAGAGTTGATTCCTTGTGCAGCGCCAGACTCCTTGTGTGTCAGCGGCCGTAGTGTAGCCAGGTTAGGCCCGTGCGAGTCTCCCCCTCTTTCCCATGCTCTTCCTTGTGCTCCACGTCCTCGAGTCCCAGCCCTCGAGCGAGCTCAGCCGACACTGGTATGCCAGGTCGCGATGCTGTGGTCAAGCCCAGGGGGTGAGGGCTGGAGAGCCAGTAAGAGCTCCTGAGTCGCGATGCTCAGGAGCCCCCCCCCCCTTCAACGTGCAAGTGAATTGCATGGGAAAAGAAGGAGCCCGCGGTGCCGCCCGCTGTTACCCTCGGGAGGTTCCTGCAGTGTTAGCGCGAGGAGGGGTACAAATTGCAAACATGCTTGCCGGTCTGCCACTGGTCGTTCCATAAGAAGATGAAGTCAGTGAGGGCCCGGCGAGAAGACGTGCGCGGGCAGTGCCGCAAACCAGAGCTCGATCGCTCAGATTTGTCAGCATTGCAGGGACAGACCCGAGCACAAGCGTCGTGCCAGCATGAGTAGCCTCCACTGCGGGATGAGGAAGGGGCCGACCGGTGACGCGGGCGGCCACTGTCGGATGTGGGGTTCTGGCAAAACCCTTAAGGTTCAAACTCTGGGGTGCACGCGAAGTTCTTTCCCTCCTACCGATCCACGCCCTAGCTCGCTAAGATCTCGCGGACGAACTCGCAACACAGAAAGACATGAGATTTTTACTGGTTCGGGGCACCATTGTGGTGAAATACCCTACTCCAGTGTGTGGTGGTGGATTGCCTCTTGGGCTGATCAAGAACAGTACAAGGGGAAGAACAGCCTCCTGAGGTTGAGGTGTTCTTGTGCCCTGCAGACTTGTGTGGGTGAGATGGCTCTGAATCCCTCTTTTTTCCCTCTGTGGTGGCTAGTTCTACTTATATATGCCCTGGTCCTCTCCCCAAATATTGAGCGGGAAGGGAGCCAACAACGGCGGGCAAATTTGAAAGGGGACAACTAGTACAAGCTATCTTGACAAAAGCGGTCTTCGCCTGCGAAAGGGTCTGGTGATGACGCCGTCTTGGGCTCCACGGTGACCTCCGTCCTGCTGGACTGCTGGTCTTGGTCTCGCTGCACCGATATAGAAACCTTTGCCTGATGCCTCGGTACTCCGCGCCTGCGCTTGCTTCCTTAGCACCAAAGAGGAAACAAGGACGCTGCACGCGCTGGCACTCGCCTGGCGCCCGCCTGGTGTCGATCGTCATGGCTCACGTCACGAGAGCCTCTTGAGGTTTGCCCCGCCTTGATATCTCTGCTCCTCGCGAGGTAGCCTGGTGAGGCCGCTCCCGAGGAAGTCTTGGTCGTCCGCCTCGCGAGGCTTGGCCCCTCGCGAGGGTCTTGAATGCTTTGTTGATGAAGATGGGCCATACAGGCCTCCTAACGCAGCCACGCCATGGGCCGCAGGCAGGCAAGTCTGGGAACCCCTGGGCCCAAGGCGCGCTCGGGCTTGGCTTCGAGGTGAAGCCAAAGGTCAAGTACGGAGGCCATGGGCCCAAAGCCTCATGACCTTGGTTGACGCGTGGTGGTTGATTGGACATGGGTGTCTCCACTTCCCCACACTCCCTCGGCAACTGCCAGTCCTGACAAAAGGCTGGCGCAGATAGCACTTGCCTTCATTGCTTCTTCCTCGCCTTGTTCCAGATCCCCTTTCTCGCTCCTCGCCGCCAAAACCTCCAGATCTGCTCCAATCTTGCTCCGCATCTGTGACCCATGGCGCCGCGCAAGACCAAGCCCTCCTTGGTGCCGGCTTGGTATGAGCCAGCTCTGGAAGCACCCATCGTGAGAAAGAGCCTTGCCTCCATGCACTGCCGACGGCGGGGAGAGCAATGAAGGGGGCAAGACGGAGCTCCGGCTTGCCTCCGACGTGCCGGAGCCTAAGGGAAGCACCTTATTCCCCTTCTTCTCGAGTAGCATCATCGTCGGGTTGGTTCCCCCCTTCTCCGATTTCTTTTATGAGGGCCTTGACCACTACGGTTGCAGGCGTTGCACCTCCACCCCAACTCTATCCTCCCCCTGTCCATCTTTGCCTACTACTGTGAGGCGTACCTGGGTGTGATGCCATCCGTGGTGCTTCTACGCCACTTCTTCTTCCTTCGCGTCAGTGAGGGATACATCTATGGGTGCGCCAATTTCATCGCATCTGGCGAGGCCAACTCAATCTCGAGCATCGGGAAGAGGGCCGACAATATTCGAGCCAAGTGGGTCATGATGGACGCCAAGCGCGCCCATCCGTGTTTCGCCTTGCCAACGGAGGCGCCCCAGTTCAACAAATGGTGGCCCTGCACGAAGCTCGCTCATGAGCGGGCGTCGTCTGTGTTGGACCAGATGCAGACCGACCTCAAGGCAGGCAACACGAAGGCGGCAAAGGTCACAGGGGCCATGCTCCTGAGGGAATTCTTGACGCTGCGCGTCGCCCTGCTCCAGGCGTGATCGCGCCCCTTGTGGAAGCTTGGAGATGGAGAAGACAAGATCCGCCTGAGGCCGGGGGCCCTGCCTGGCGACGAACTGGCTGCTGTCCTGCGCCTCCTGGTTGGGGACAACTAGGAGTACCCGCCGAGCGCCTTCACTCCTTTGTTCCTCCACAAGGACTGGGAGCTACTTATGCTTTCCAGGCTGACCTTCGACGCACGCGGGCTGGTGCCGCCTGCGCTCTCCGGAGCCCCTGCAGCACCGAAGCCGGTGGAGGTGTCCTCCGACGAGTCCGGCGGGGGGAAGGAAGAGGAGGGGGACTCGGAGGCGACCCTCGAAGAGATGGGGGAAAACTCCCCCTTGAGCAAAGCTGAAATCCTCCACGCCCTTCCTGACGACGCCAAAGTCGAGGCCCGCCAAGAGGAGGGAGAACCGCCCATCCTCCCGATGAGGAGTAGGTCGTCACTGATCCCTCGGGATGCTGCCTCCGCCTTGGCGCCGCCTGGGGCTGTCTCCAGCTCTCCTGCTCTGCCGCCTTCTGCCGCCGGGGATACGTCGCGGTGGATCGGTAAGTGCCTTGAGCTTCGTCTTGTCCCTGCATGTAGTTGTTATTTCCTGACGTTCACCCTTGATCAGGCCAACACCTTCGGCGAAGAAAAGGAAGGGGGATACGGCGGCCGCGCCTCCCTCCGCAGGGAAAGGAGGCAAGAAGACCGCACCTCCCCGGCTCGTCGCCCGCGAGGCCGGGAAGAGCATTGCCGGAGGAGTCAGCCCCCATGGCCCCTCTGCTCCCCGGCGCCGTCTGGCTCGGCTGAAGAGGTCCTGACTGCTCCGGAACCCGCGGTCTACCAAGCCCTAGTGACGGCGTCGCCTCCTCCCACCGCTGCACCTCCACTCCCAGGTTCTTCTGCTCCTGCTGCTGTCCTGGAGCGTGCTCTTCGGAGATGACCCAGCTGCAGGTAGATCTCCTGAGCGCGGACCCACACCTGGTGGCCGGGCGCCTGGAACTGGCCTATGGCTGGCTTCACTCTGACTTGGCGGTCTGCGCGACGTTGAGCCAGGCCGCGGCATCTTCAGAGAAGTAGAAGCAGAGCATCGTCAATGCTGCAGCCAATCGCGAGGCGGCACTGAAAGACGCCAAGGTCGCCCGCGACCGCTGCCAAGAGCTGGAGATGAGTTGAAGAGCCTGCACGACAAGCACGCCGAAGAAGCACCTGTGACACTTTGGTGAAGGAGGAGGAGATGAAGGCCCGGGAGGACGCCGTCAAGAACCATGATGCTGAGCTGGAGGAGTTGGGGAAGACACAGGCCGCCGAGCGCAGCCGGATGGAAGAGCTGGAGCAGAAGGTGAATGCGAGGGAGGCCGATCTCGACGGCAAGGCGCGGGTCCTGGCCGAATACCGCGTGGCCTTTGCTGATCTCGAGGAGAGGTCTCGCAAGGCACTGAAGACGCTCTACGAGCACAGCTTGGAGAGGCCGCTGACCATCGATGAGGACGGCCCCGCCCTGCTGCATCCTCTCCTGGTGAAGGCGCTTGAGGAAGTCGTGGATGGTATCGGCCCCATGGCGGAGGCAGAAGCTCGCCCCTGTCTTTCACCTGCATTGATCGGTGTCTTCAACCATTCGCATTTTAGCGACCCCCGCTTCGCCTTGACGAGCTGCCGAGCTCGTGGGTCGATGATGATCGCGCAGCCGCCACCGCAGCCGTGCAAGGTCAGGTGGAGGCCATGCTGAAGAAGTTCCGCGGCTTTGCCTCCGCGCCCCTTGTTCGGTGATGGTGCCGATCCTGCGGCTGGTGGTGCAGGTGAAGACGTCGTTACCCGAGGAGGAGCACCTTCTGCAGGCAATGGCGGTGTCCAGGGGTGACCTGCGGCTACTCTCCTATTTCGTTCCTGTAATATGCATCAGGCCTCGTGGAGGCGTTAAACCTTTCATTTGGTATTGTGAGGACAATATGTTTTGTAATATTTGCTTCGAGATTTTGCGATTTCCTTCCTATTTGCTTTGTGTTCTGCATCGGCAAAGCCCGGCCCCGCGCATACCTCAACCGCCATTGGGCCGACCGGAGACCGGGACGGACCAAGGAGTGAGGGGCTACGTGACCAGTTAGGCTCCTGAGTCGCGATGCTCAGGAGTCCCCCTTGACGCGTAAACAGCTTATAGGGAGAGTACGCGAGGATAGATTAATGTTCTACGTCGGCAGAGCCTGGCCCCGCGCATACCTCAACTGCCATTGGGACGACAGACCAGGACGGACCAAGGAGTGAGGGTCTACGTGACCAGTTAGGCTCCTGAGTCACGATGCTCAGGAGTCCCCCTTGACGTGCAAACAATTTCCATACCTACCCTCACCGAGGCCTCGGGAGGGGCGTGCGACGAGCAGGTTCGGGAGACCTGTTTGAGCGGCATCCGCTTGGGCGTGACCCGGGCGCAGCCCCCAGGCCCGGGAGACCTGGTTGGGTGGCGTACACTTGGGCATGACCCGAGCGCAGACCTCGTGTCCAGCCCCCTCGCGCGTCTCTCCTGAGGGGAGGCGTTGCGGTGAGGCCGAACGCTGAGCTCTGGAGCTCCCTGAGGTTGGTACGACCGTGGAGCCGCCCTCAGTTGTTTATCACCAGCGCGGAGCATAGTGCTTCCGCTTGTGCATGGGCATAGCCGCTCCTCGGCAGTGTCGACGGCCAGCGCGGAGCATGGTGCTTCCACTTGTGCGTGGGAGGGGGGGCCCTCCGGGAGGAGCCCCTAGGGCGTGTACAGCCCTGCCCTGACACATGTCTTGCACGGCAGGGTTGCGAGGTGTATTTGGGCACTCATGAGCCAACGCGGGATTCACGAGGCCCTACCTCAAGGCGGGTTGCGCCTGGTCTTGAGTCTCTGATAGCTGTCCATTCTTGCGAGACAGTTAGGTGCAAGCGCTCTACGTCCTCAGGTCTCGGCCCTCGAGCGATCTCAGCCGCCGCTGGTATGCCAGGTCGCGATGCTGTGATCAGGGCCAGGGGGTGAGGGCAGGAGAGCCAGTAAGAGCTCCTGAGTCGCGATGCTCGGGAGCCCCCCTTTTAACGCGCAAGCGAATTTCATGACGAAGGGACGTACCCGTGGCGGACGGCAATCGAGCAGGTGATAATCATATGAAGATTAGGCATGGAAGGCAAATCGGCTTGGGTAAATGCAGAAAGATACATGCCACTGGGCCTGGCCCGAGCAGCTTGGGGATGATGCAGCCCGAGGGGCGCCCCCAACAAGGTAAGCTAAAGACATAAGAAAAAGGGATACATGCCACAGGGACGGACCCACGCGGCCTGGGAATAATACAGCCCGAGGGGCGCTCCCAGCTAAACGAACTTGGAAAATGTCACCTGGTTCTGTTGACGAAGGAGAGTTGGGGCAGATGAAAGTACGCGGCGAAGGAATGGCTCCTCACGAGCCACCGGGGCCCTGAGCCTCGGGAGGCTATGGGGGCTCGGGTGGTTCCCTGAAGACCGTCCCCATCTCTGCGAGGACGGCGTGGTACCTGGCCTCCTGAGCCGCCAGGACACGCCACATGTTGCGCTGACAGGCTGAAACCAGGCTCGGCAAGCCGAAGGACATGCGCACGTAATTGTGTGGTGGACCCTCGCAACGGCCCACACGCGAAGGCCAGAAAAGCTCCTGAGATGCGTCCCTGTTGAGCCCTGGGACATCGATGCAGACGCGCAGCCCGGCATCCTTGCCTGGATGGGGAGCTGCGCCTGGTGAGCGGCGGTAGCCGCGCATGGCCCTTGCGTCTTGTAGTTCCTGAGTGGTCTTGGTGATGAACTCCTGAGTGGTTGGCACTCCTTGCCCTGTGTTCTCCTCAGGGAAACATGTCGCGAAGCACGCCTCCAAGTGGTGCCCAAGCACCTCCCTCGTGAGGTTGGCAAGATCTGAGGCCCTCCAGAAGAGAGCCAGCGAGCCCTTCCCGAGGAGGGCGCCGGGCACGCCATCCTATGCGATGGAGGGAGGCGCCCCTGGAGCGGGCGCTGATCCTGACGAGGCTCCAGCTGCGTCGCCACCCTACTGAGATCCTGCACGGCGCACCTGCTTCTTCTTCTTGGGGAGGGCCTCAGGAGGGAACTCGCCTTTGCTGTCGGGGTCCTCGATTGCTGCATCTTGGAAGGTGCGCTCAAGGGAGCACACCGCATCTCTCTCTTCACATGGGACCGTGATGATTCCGCCGCTTCCCGGCATCTTGAGGACGTTGTAGCCATGGTGGGTGACTGCCATGTACTTGGCTAGGGCCGAATACCCGAGGATGGCGTTGTATGGCAGGCGGATGTGCGCGACGTCAAAGTCGATGAGCTCGGTGCGGTAGTTCTTCCATTCCCCAAAGGTGACAGGCAGGCGGACCTGCCCTATCGGTGTGCTGGAACCGCCGGTCACTCCTGAGAAAGGCTTGGTAGGTTGAAACTGCTCATACGGGACTTGGAGGTTGTCGAACGTGTCGACGGACAGGATGTTGAGCCCTGCGCCGCCGTCGATGAGGGTCTTGGTAACTTGTACATTGCTGATGACTAGTGAACAAAGCATCGGGAGGGCGCCAGTGGTGGCTGCACACTTGAGCTGATCTACCGAGTTGAAGGTGATGGCGCAGTGGGACCACCTGAGCGGGCGGGTGGCCTCGAGCTTCGGGAGGACTGCATTCACCTCATGAGCGAACTGTTTGAAGATACGTTGCGAGGCTGGGGCCTGAGCGCCGCCCAAGATGCAGGCGATTGCACGCGGCTCCTAGAAGCCCCCAGCCCCCTCGTCTTGATGGTGATCGTCGTTCCTTCTTGGTGGTGGCGGCAGCGGGGGAAGATCGGTGTTGACTTGGGGGCGATCCTCACGAGGCTGGTCCCTCCAGGCGTCCTCGCGAGGATGATCTTGCCAACGGTCCTCACGAGGCCTGTCGCGCCATTCCTGGTGTGGGCCACGGTCGGCCCAGCGTCCGGCTCCACGTCCTCCTCCTCGTCCGTAACCCCGGTCGCTGCGTTCGGGGCATCGACTGAAGCGTCCTTCGCGAATGGCTCTGAGCTCTTGGCAGTCACTGGTATTGTGGGTGTTCAGGTTGTGGAAGGCGCAGAACGGTCGGCTGCCCTTGGATGACTCGGGCTGGTCCCTGCCTCGCTTGGTATCCGGCTCCACGGCGAGCACAGCTGCTTCCTTGCGCTTCACATCCTTGGCCTTGGCCTTCTTCTCCTCTGCGCCCGCAGCTGGCATCTCGAGGAGGGAGAGGCGCCCCTCCTCAGCTCTCGCACACTTGGTCGCCAGGTTGAACAACTCCTCGTGGATAGCGAGCTCCTCCTTCATCTTGATGTCGCCAACGCCGTAAGAGAACGCGGAGATGATGGCCTCGTCCGTGACCTTGGGGATCTTGAGGCAAGTGTTGTTGAAGCGCTGGATGTACTTCTGGAGGGTCTCTCCTGGTTGTTGCTTGATGCGGCGTAGGTCGCCCGTGGCCGGCGGGCGGTCGCGAGTGCCCTAGAAGTTGGTGACGAAGCGGTCGCACATCTCATCCCAGGAGGAGATCAAGCCCTGAGGCAGGTTCAGGAGCCATGAACTGGCAACATCCTTGAGAGCCACAGGAAACCAGTTCACCATGACTTTCTTGTCGCCGTTGGCCGCCTCGATGCTCAGCTCGTAGAGCTGCAGGAATTCCGCGGAATCGGCGCTGCCGTCGTAGCGAGGAGGCAGATCCAGGTTGAACTTGCCTGGCCAGGCGACGCTACGCAGCTCGGGGGTGAAGGCGCGGCAGTCGGCCGTGGTTGTCGGGGCCCGTCTCGGATGTGGAGCTTGGTCTTGGTGAGGCCCGCGTGCCACCACTGCAGGTAGCGCGCGGTCTTGGCGTGGTGGCGTGGGGAGCGCAGGTGCAGCTTCTCGCGGCCGAGGAATTTCTTGGCAGCTTCTCTCTTCGCGCGCGGGCACTGGGCGTGGTGGATCACGCCGGGGGGCCGCGCGCCTTGGTGCCAAGGAACCATCTTGGGGCAGAGGTGGTGGAGGCGCTCCATGAGTCACGTCTCCAGTGGCCGGCGGAGGGCATGGCAGAGAGATGGACTGCGCCGGGGAGCCCCCTGCGGTGCGGATGAGCTCGGCGACGCGGTCGAGCCAGTCCTCGTAGAGGTCGTTGACCGGGCGATAGTGCAGGAGCTCGTTCGCCATGAGGAGCACGGCCTGCGCGTCCATGGGAGCGCGACATGTGTGGGACGAGGAACCGGCCGGGGTCAGTGATGGAGTGGCGGTGTGGCCGTCCTGCCGCACCGATGGGTGCAGCAAGGACGCTTGCTGCTCGTTCCCCGCCGGGCCGGTGGCGGCGTTGGCGGCAGGAGACGGAGAACAATGAGGTGGCCCGCCGATGGGAGCCGTCTGAGCAACGCGGGCGGTGAGGGCAACCCGGCGCTCAGCTCGAGCGCGGCGAGCGTCCGCCATGGAGACTACGGAGCGACGAATCGACGGAAGGGAAGCTACGGCGCACCCCTAACTGGCGTGCCAAATGTCGGATGTGGGGTTCTGGCAAAACCCTTAAGGTTCAAACTCTGGGGTGCGCGCGAAGTTCTTTCCCTCCTACCGATCCACGCCCTAGCTCGCTAAGATCTCGCGGATGAACTCGACGAACTCGCAACACAGAAAGACACGAGATTTTTACTGGTTCAGGGCACCGTTGTGGTGTAATACCCTACTCCAGTGTGTGGTGGTGGATTGCCTCTTGGGCTGATGATGAACAGTACAAGGGGAAGAACAGCCTCCTAAGGTTGAGGTGTTCTTGTGCCCTGCAGACTTGTGTGGGTGAGATGGCTCTGAATCCCTCTTTTTTCCCTCTGTGGTGGCTAGTTCTACTTATATAGGCCTTGGTCCTCTCCCCAAATATTGAGCGGGAAGGGAGCCAACAATGGTGGGCGAATTTGAAAGGGGACATCTAGTACAAGCTACCCTGACAAAAGCGGTCTTCGCCTGCGAAAGGGTCTGGTGATGACGCCGTCTTGGGCTCCACGGTGACCTCCGTCCTGCTGACCTGCTGGTCTTGGTCTCGTTGCACCAATATAGAACCTTTGCATGATGCCTCGATGCCTGGCAGCTTGTTGCTGCTTCCTTAGCACCAAAGAGGAAACAAGGACGCTGCGCACGCTAGCGCCCGCCTGGTGTCGATCGTCATGGCTCATGTCACGAGAGCTTCGTGAGGTTTGCCCCGCCTTGATATCTCCGCTCCTCGCGAGGTAGCCTGGTGAGGCCGCTCCCGAGGAAGTCTTGCACCGTCCGCCTCACGAGGCTTGGCCCCTCGCGAGGGTCTTGAATGCTTTGTTGATGAAGATGGGCTGTACAGGCCTGCTAACGCAGCCACGCCATGGGCCGCGGGCAGGCAAGTCTGGGGACCCCCGTTCTGAGAACGCCGACAGCCGCGGCGAGTGACAGTCAAGCAAGTGATGACTATAAAGAACTCATGCATGGGAACCGGCTAGCTTAGATAGAGGCGAGAATAATACATGCCACTGGGACGGACCCGAGCGGCCTTGGGGTGATGCAGCCTGAGGGGCGCCCCCAGTAGAGTAAGCTAAAGATGCAAAAAGGATACATGCCGCAGGGATAGGCCCATGCGACTTGGGAATAATGCAGCCCGAGGGGCGCTCCCAACTGAATAAAGTTGGAAAATGTCACCTGGTTCCGTTTGTGGAGGGATTGTTGGGGTAGTCAAAGATGCGCTGAAGAAGTCGCTCCTCATGAGCCGCCAAGACCCTAAGCCTCGGGAGGCTCTGGGGGCTCAGGTGGTTCCTTGAGGACCGTTGCCATCTCCGCCAAGACTGCGTGGTGCCTGGCCTCCTGAGCTGCCAGGATGCTCCATAGGTTGTGCTGGAAGGCGACTGCCACGCTCGGCAGGCCAAATGGCATGCGGACATAGCTGTGAGGTGGACCTCGTGACGCCCAACGTGCAAGGCCGTGGCGCCCCGAGATGCGGCCCTGTCGAGCCCTGGAATGTCGATGCAGACACGCAGCCCGCAATCCTCGCCAGGACGGGGAGCTGCGCCAGGTGGGAGGCGGTCGCCGCGCATGATCCTTGCTTCTTGAAGTTCCTGAGTGGCCTTGATGATGAACTCCTGGGCGTCGGGCGATCCTTGCCCAGTGCCCTCTTGAGATAAGCGTGCCGCAAAGCACGCCTGCACATGGTGCCTGAGCACCTCCCTCGTGATGTTGGCTAGGTCTGAGGCCCTCCAAAAGAGATTCCCCGAGCCTCGCCCGAGGAGGGCACTGGGCGCGCCTTCCTATGCGAGGGAGGGAGGCGCCACAGGGGTGGGCGCCGATCCTGAGGCGGCGCCGCTCGAGATGCCGCTCTCCTGAGGCCCTGTGCAGAGTAGTTGCTTCTTCTTCTCGGGAATGGCCTCAGGACGGTACTGGATGCCCTCGCTATCGGGGTTTCGAGTGATGTGGCTTGGAAGGCGTGCTCCAGGGAGCAGACCGCATCTCTTTCTTCGCAGGGGACCGTGATGATTCCGCCGCTTCCTGGCATCTTGAGGACGTTGTAGCCGTGGTGGGTCACTGCCATGAACTTGGCTAATGCCGGATACCCAAGGATGGCATTATCTGCAGCGGGCGGATGTGGGTGACGTCGAAGTCGATGAGCTCCGTGCGGTAGTTGTCGCGATGGCCGAAGGTGACAGGGAGGCGGACTTGCCCTATCGGGGTGGTGGAGCCGTCGGTCACTCCTGAGAAGGGCTTGGCAGGCTGTAGCTGATTGTATGGCACTTGGAGGCTGTCGAATGTCTCAACGAATAGGACGTTAAGCCCTGCACCGCCATCGATGAGGGTCTTGGTGACTTGGACATTGCTGATGATGGGCGAGCACAGCATCGGGAGGGCGCTGGCGGTCGCCGCACACTTAAGCTGCTCTGACGAGCTGAAGGTGATGGCGCACTTGGACCACCTGAGGAGGCGCGTGGCCTCGAGCCCGGGAAGAGACGCGTTCACCTGTTGAGCAAACTGCTTGAAGACGCGCTGGGATGTGCTACCTCTTGAGCATGCGTTGGTTTTCCCTTGAATAGGAAAGGGTGATGCAGCAAAGTAGCGTAAGTATTTCCCTCATTTCTTGAGAAACAAGGTATCAATCCAGTAGGAGGCCACACACAAGTCCCTCGTACCAAAACAAACAAATAAGAATCTTGCAACCAAAGCGATAAAGGGGTTGTCAATCCCTTCACGGCCACTTGCAAAATTGAGATCTGATAGAGATGATAAGATAATATTTTTGGTATTTTTATGATAAAGATTGAAAGTAAAGCTTGCAAAATAAACGGCGAAAGAAATAGCTAGTTGACGGAAGATTAATATGATGGAAAGTAGACCCGGGGGCCATAGGTTTCACTAGTGGCTTCTCTCAAGATAGCATAAGTATTACGATGGGTGAACAAATTACTGTCGAGCAATTGATAGAAAAGTGCACAATTATGAGAATATCTAGGCATGATCATGTATATAGGCATCACGTCCGCAACAAGTAGACCGACTCCTGCTTGCATCTACTACTATTACTCCACACATCGACCGCTATCCAGCATGCATCTAGAGTATTAAGTTCATAAGAACAGAGTAACGCATTAGGCAAGATGACATGATGTAGAGGGATAAACTCAAGCAATATGATATAAACCCCATCTTTTTATCCTCGATGGCAACAATACAATACGTGTCGTTTCCCCTTCTATCACTGGGATTGAGCAACACAAGATTGAGCCCAAAGCTAAGCACTTCTCCCGTTGCAAGAAAGATCAATCTAGTAGGCCAAACAAAACTGATAATTCGAAGAGACTTGCAAAGATAACCAATCATGATAAAAGAATTTAGAGAAGATTCAAATATTGTTCATAGATAATCTTGATCATAAACCCACAATTCATCGGATCTTGACAAACACACCGCAAAAACAGTTACATCGAACAGATCTCCAAGAAGATCGAGGAGAACTTTGTATTGAGATCCAAAGAGTGAGAAGAAGCCATCTAGCTAATAACTATGGACCCGAAGGTCTGCGGTAAACTACTCACACATCATCGGAGAGGCTATGGTGTTGATGTAGAAGCCCTCCGTGATCGATGCCCCCTCCGGCGGAGCACGGGAAAAGGCCCCAAGATGGGATCTCACGGGTACAGAAGGTTGTTGCGGTGGAAATAGGGTTTCATCGTGCTCCTGGATGGTTTCGGGGTACGTGTGTATATATAGAAGGAAGAAGTAGGTCGGTGGAGCTACGAGGGGGCCATGAGGGTGGGGGCGTGCCCAGGGGGGCAGGCGCCCCTCCCTGCCTCGTGGCCTCCTCGTTCGTTTCTGACGTCCACTCCAAGTCCTCTGGATCACGTTTGTTCCAAAAATCACCCTCCCGAATGTTTCATTCCGTTTGGATTCCATTTGATATTCCTTTTCTGCGAAACACTGAAATAGATAAAAAAAACAACAATTTGCACTGGGCTTTGGGTTAGTAGGTTAGTCCCAAAAATAATATAAAAGTGTATGATAAAGCCCATTAAACATCCAAAACGGAATATATAATAACATGGAACAATAAAAAATTATAGATACGTTGGAGATGTATCAAGCATCCCCAAGCTTAATTCCTGCTCGTCCTCGAGTAGGTAAATGATAAAAACATAATTTTTGATGTAGAATGCTTCCTAACAAATTTCTCAATATAATTTTCTTTATTGTGGCATGAATGTTCCGATCCTAAAGATTCAAGATAAAAGTTTAATATTGACATAAAAATAATAATACTTCAAGCATACTAACCGAGCAATTATGTCTTCTCAAAATAACATAGCCAAAGAAAGATCATCCCTACAAAATCATATAGTTTGGCCATGCTTCATTTTCGTCACACAAAAATGCTCTCATCATGCACAACCCCGATGACAAGCCAAGCAATTGTTTCATACTTTAGTAATCTCAAACTTTTTTCAACTTTCACGCAATACATGAGTGTGAGCCATGGATATAGGACTATGGGTGGAATAGAATATAATGATGGGGGTTGTGTGGAGAAGACAAAAAAGGAGGAAGTCTCACATTGACGCGGCTAATCAATGGGCTAGGGAGATGCCCATCAATTGATGTCAATGCAAGGAGTAGGGATTTCCATGCAACGGATGCACTAGAGCTATAAATGTATGAAAGCTCAACCAAAGAAACTAAGTGGGTGTGCATCCAACTTTCTTGCTCATGAAGACCTAGGGAATTTGAGGAAGCCCATTGTTGAAATATACAAGCCAAGTTCTATAATGAAAATTTTCCACTAGTATATGAAAGTGACAAAACAAGAGACTCTCTATCATAAAGATCATGGTGCTACTTTGAAGCACAAGTGTGGAAAAAAGGATAGTAGCATTGTCCCTTTTTATTTCTCTTCATTTTTTGGGCCTTCTCTTTTTTTATTTGTTCTTTCTCTTTTTTTGGGACAATGCTCTATTAATGATGATCATCACACTTTTATTTATTTACAACTCGATGATTAGAACTCGATACTAGAACAAAATATGACTCTATATGAATGCCTCTGGCGGTGTGCCGGGATGGGCAATGAATCAAGAGTGACATGTATGAAATAATATGCATGGTGGCTTTTCCACAAATACAATGTCAACTACATGATCATGCAAGGCAATATGACAAAGATGAAGCGTGTCATAATAAACGGAACGGTGGAAAGTTGCATGGCAATATATCTCGGAATGGCTATGGAAATACCATAATAGGTAGGTATGGTGGCTGTTTTGAGGAAGATATAAGGAGGTTTATGTGTGATAGAGCGTATCGTATCACGGGGTTTGGATGAACCGGCAAAGTTTGCACCAACTCTCAAGGTGAGAAAGGGCAATGCACCTGCATCAAGAGGCTAGCAATGATGGAAGGTTGAGAGTGCATATAATCCATGGACTCAACATTAGTCATAAAGAACTCACATACTTATTGCAAAAATATACAAGTCATCAAAAACCAAGCACTAAGCGCATGCACCTAGGGGGATAGATTGGCAGGAAAAGACCATCGCTCGTCCCTGACCGCCAATCATAAGGATGACAATCAAAGAACACCTCATGTTTCAAATTTGTTACACAATGTTTACCATACGTGCATGCTAAGGGACTTGCAACCTTCAACACAAGTATTTCTCAAATTCACAACTACTCAACTAGCACAACTTCAATATCACTATCTCCATATCTCAAAACAATCATCAAGTATCAAACTTCTCTTAGTATTCAATGCACTTATATGAAAGTTTTTATTATATCAATCTTGGATGCCTATCATATTAGGACTATTTTATAACCAAAGCAAATTACCATGCTGTTCTAAAGGACTCTCAAAATAATATAAGTGAAGCATGAGAGATCAATAATTTTTACAAAATAAAACCACCACCGTGCTCTAAATGATATAAGTGAAGCACTAGAGCAAAACTGTTTAACTCAAAAGATATAAGTGAAGCACATGGAGTATTCTAATAAATTCCGATTAATGTGTGTCTCTACCAAAAGGTGTGTAAAGAAAGGATGATTGTGGTTAACTAAAAAGTAAAGACTCAAATCATACAAGACGCTCCAAGCAAAACACATATTATGTGGTGAATAAAAATATAGCTCCAAGTAAAGTTACCGATGGACGAAGACCAAAGAGGGGATGCCTTCCGGGGCATCGCCAAGCTTAGGATTTTTGGTTGTCCTTGGATTTTACCTTGGGGTGCCTTTGGAATCCCCAAGCTTAGGCTCCTGCCACTCCTTGTTCCATAATCAATCAAATCTTTACCCAAAACTTGAAAACATCACAACACAAAACTCAACAGAAAATCTCATGAGCTCCATTAGCGAAAGAAAACAAAACACCACTTCAAGGTACTGTAATGAACTCATTATTTATTTATATTGGTGTTAAACCTACTGTATTCCAACTTCTCTATGGTTCATAACCTCTGATACTAGCCATAGATTCATCAAAATAAGCAAACAACACACGGAAAACAGAATCTGTCAAAAACAGAACAGTCTGTAGTAATCTGTGTCAAACGCGAACTTTCTGTAACTAAAAAATTTACCAAAATAGGACGACCTAGATAATTTGTTTATTGATATACTTCAATTGGAATCAGTATTTTATCACGTTCTGGTGATTTTTAACAATTGTTTTCGTGAGCAGCAAGTTTCTGACTTTTTCAGCAAGGTCAAATAACTATCATCCAAGAAGATCCTATAGGTGTTACTTTGCACAAACACTAATTGAAACATAAAACCACATCTAACCAGAGGCTAGATCAATTATCTATTACTAAACAGAACCAAAAAGCAAGAAACCAAAATAAAATTGGGTTGCCTCCCAACAAGCGCTATCGTTTAACGCCCCTAGCTAGGCATAAAAGCAAGGATAGAACTAGGTATTACCACAATAATGGTAAGGTAAATCACGAAAAATCATCTCATATTCCCTACGTTCAGAAGCAAGTTTTCTTTGTGGCAAGCAAAAGTAATCAAAAGGGCTAAATTTAATGGGACAAAAGTCCCCAAGATCAAGCTCGGGAGGTATGGGTTCCTCCTTTGGTCCCTTATATTGCACAACCAATTCATCATTATAAGCATTCTTTTGGCAATAAGTCATGAGCCTTTGTTCAAGAGAAAAACCTAACCCGTTGTTACGAATAGCAAAGTCATCATTGAGTTCAGAAATTCTATCAACTAGAACATCGGTAGGAACCTTTTTTAAGGTTTTCGTTGTAAGCAACATGATCTAAAGATAAACGCGCATTAAGTCTTCTTGATTAAAAAGGATAGCTTCTATGGGAGGACGACCAGCGTCCACCCTATAACGCGCAAAAATTTCATTAGCCTCTTTCATTATAAATCTGAACTCATGTGCCAAAAAGATAGTAGCCGCTTGCTTAACAGAAGAATGCTCGATATTGGAAAACTCTAGAAAAATCCTTTGTATGCAAGGATGCAAATGGATTAATTTTCTTCAAGTTCAACTACGAGCAAGGATATAGCATTTGGAAGACTACTAGTTCTATGAAGAATAGACCCACCCATAGAGGGCAGGGCACCAGCACAAGTAAAGAAATCTTGAATAACTCCTTTCCCAATAATATTACCGCTACCAATCCGAAAACTTTTAGTGTGTAAAATAGTAGGATCTTCAAGAGGATCATCAAAAACATCAAAGTTTTCCCTATTATTATCCTTATCAACGATAACCCCCAGTTTCAGACATGACGGCAGCACAGAGAACGAACACACAAGAACCAAGCAAAAAAAGAGGCGAACGGAAAAATAGGGCGAATAAAACGGCAAGGGTGAACTGGGGGAGAGGAAAACGAGAGGCAAATGGCAAATAATGTAATGCGAGGGATAAGAGTTTGTGATGGGTACTTGGTATGTCTTGACTTGTTCGTAGACTCCCCGGCAACGGCGCCAGAAATCCTTCTTGCTACCTCTTGAGCATGCGTTGGTTTTCCCTTGAAGAGGAAAGGGTGATGCAGCAAAGTAGAGTAAGTATTTCCCTCGGTTTTTGAGAACCAAGGTATCAATCCAGTAGGAGGCCACGCGCAAGTCCCTCGTACATACACAAACAAATAAGAACCTTGCAACCAATGTGATAAAGGGGTTGTCAATCCCTTCAAGGCCACTTGCAAAAGTGAGATCTGATAGAGATGATAAGATAATATTTTTGGTATTTTTATGATAAAGATTGAAAGTAAAGATTGCAAAATAAACGGCGAAAGAGATAGCTAGTTGACGGAAGATTAATATGATGGAAAATAGACCTGGGGGCCATATGTTTCACTAGTGGCTTATCTCAAGATAGCATAAGTATTACGGTGGGTGAACAAATTACTGTCGAGCAATTTATAGAAAAGTGCATAATTATGAGAATATCTAGGGATGATCATGTATATAGGCATCACGTCCGCAACAAGTCGACCGACTCCTGCCTGCATCAACTACTATTACTCCACACATCGACCGCTATCCAGCATGCATCTAGAGTATTAAGTTCATAAGAACAGAGTAATGCATTAGGCAAGATGACATGATGTAGAGGGATAAACTCAAGCAATATGATATAAAGCCCATCTTTTTATCCTCGATGGCAACAATACAATACGTGTTGTTTCCCCTTCTATCACTGGGATCGAGCAACGCAAGATTGGACCCAAAGCTAAGCACTACTCCCATTGCAAGAAAGATCAATCTAGTAGGCCAAACCAAACTGATAATTCGACGAGACTTGCAAAGATAACAAATCATGCATAAAATAATTCAGAGAAGATTCAAATATTGTTGATAGATAATCTTGATCATAAACCCATAATTCATCGGAACTCGACAAACACACCGCAAAAAGAGTTACATCGAATAGATCTCCAAGAAGATCGAGGAGAACTTTGTATTGAGATCCAAAGAGAGAGAACAAGCCATCTAGGTAATAACTATGGACCCGAAGGTCTGTGGTAAACAACTCACACATCTTCGGAGAGGCTATGGTGTTGATGTAGAAGCCCTCCGTGATCGATGTCCCCTCCGGTGGAGCACCGGAAAAGGCCCCAAGATGGGATCTCACGGGTACAGAAGGTTGCTGCGGTGGAAATAGGGTTTCGTCGTGCTCCTGGATGGTTTCGGGGTACGTGTGTATATATAGGAGGAAGAAGTAGGTCGGTGGAGCTACGAGGGGCTCATGAGGGTGGGGGCGCGCCCAGGGGGGCAGGCGTGCCTCCCTGCCTCATGACCTCCTCATTCAATTCTTGACGTCCACTCCAAGTCCTCTGGATCACGTTTGTTCCAAAAATTATGATCCCGGAGGTTTCATTACGTTTGGATTCCGTTTGATATTCCTTTTCTGCGAAACACCAAAATAGGCAAAAAAACAGCAATTTGCATTGGGCCTTGGGCTAGTAGGTTAGTCCCAAAAATAATATAAAAGTGTATGATAAAGCCCATTAAACATCCAAAACAGAATATATAATAGCATGGATCAATCAAAAATTATAGATACGTTGGAGACGTATCAGGATGCCGGGGCCTGAGCCCCGCCCTATATGCAGGCGATAGCGTGTGGTTCCTGGAAGCCCCCAGCCCCCACGTCCTAATGGTGGTCGTCGTTCCTTCTTGGTGGTGGCGGCAGTGGAGGGAGGCCAACATTGCCCTGAGGGCGGTCCTCGCGAGGCTGGTCCCTCCATGCGCCCTCACGAGGCTGGTCATGCCAGCGGTCCTCACGAGGCTGGTCGCGCCACTCTTGGCGGGGGCCGCGGTCGTCCCAGCATCCTCCACCTTGTCCTCCTCCTCGTCCATAGCCCCGGTCGTTGTGCTCGGGGTGTCGACCGAAGCGTCCATCTCGAATGGCCTTGAGCTCTTGACTATCGTTGGTGTTGTGGCTATGTATGTGGTGGAAGGCGCAGAACGGACGGCTGCTCTTGGACGACTCGGGTGGTCCCTACCGCGCTTCATGTCTGGCTCCGCCGCGAGCACGGCCACCCCCTTGCGCTTCATGTCCTTGGCCTTGGCTTTCTTCTCCTCTGGGTCGATAGAAGGGAGCTCGAGGAGAGAAAGGCGCCCTTCCTCAGCTCTTGCGCACTTGGTCGCCATGTTGAACAGCTCCAGAGCCGTGCATAGCTCCTCGTGGATGGCGAGTTCCTCCTTCATCTTGACACCGCGGACACCATTGGAAAATGCTGAAATGATGGCCTCGTCCGTCACCTTGGGGATCTTGAGGCGAACGCTATTGAAGCGCTGGATGTACTTCTGCAGAGCCTCCCCTGGCTGCTGCTTGATGCGGCGTAGGTCGCCTGCAGCCGGTGGGCGGTCGCGAGTGCCCTGGAAGTTGGCGACGAAGCGGTCACGCATCTCACGCCAGGAGGAGATCGAGCCCGGGGGCAGGTTCAGGAGACACGAGCAAGCACCAGCCTTGAGAGCCATGGGGAACCAGTTCACCATGACTTTCTTGTTGCCGTTGGACGCCTCGATGCTCAGCTCGTAGAGCTGCAAGAACTCCGCAGGGTCGGGGGAGCCGTCATAGCGAGGAGGCAGGTCTGGCTTGAACTTTCCCGGCCAGACAACACTATGCAGCTCTGGAGTGAAGGCGCGGCAGCCTGCTGTGGCCACCGGGCCCTTTGCAGAGCCGGAGCCTGCCCTTGATGTCCGCGCACCGCCACTGCAGGCGGCACGCGGTCTTGTTGTGGTGGCGCCGGGAGCGCAGGAGCGTTTTCTTGTGGCCGGGGAACCTCTTGGCAGCTTCCTTCTTCTCGCACGGGCGCCCGGCATGGTGGGTCCCGCCAGGGTGGTGCGCGCCTTGGCGCCAGGGCACCATCTTGGTGCGGAGGTGGCGGAGGTGACCCATGGGCTACTCAGCCGCGGCTGGAGGAGGGCGTGGTAGCGAGAGAGACGGGATAGGCGAGCCCCCAGCGGCGCTGACGAGCTCGGTGATGCGGTCCAGCCAGTCCTCATAGAGGTCGTCGGCCCAGGCGATGCGCAGAGCTCGCGTGCCATGAAACGGCATAACTGGCTTGGCGTCCGTGGGTGCGCGACGAGCGTGAGACAATGAGCCGGCCGGAGTTAGCGATGGAGTGGCGGTGCAGCCGTCCCGCCGCACAGAGGGGTGTAGCGAGGACGCTTGCTGCTCGTTTCCCGCCGGGCCAGTGTTGGTGTTGGCGGCGAGTGACGGAGAACGACGGGGAGGCCCACCGACAAGGGCCGTCTGAGCGACACAGGCGGCGAGGGAGGCCCGGCGCTCGGCGCGGGCTCGACGCGCATCTGCCATGGATGAAGTGGAGCGGTGGAACATGGTGTTGGGGATTGTAGCAGAAATTAAAATTTTCTACGCATCACCAAGATCAATCTATGGAGTCATCTAGAAACGAGGGGGAACTGCATCTACATACCCTTGTAGATCGCGAGCGGAAGCGTTCAAGAGAACGGGGTTGATGGAGTCGTACTCGTCGTGATCCAAATCACCGATGACCAAGCGCCGAACAGACCGCACCTCCGCGTTCAACACACATACGGTTGGGGAAGACGTCTCCTCCTTCTTGATCGAGCAAGGGGGAAGGAGAGGTTGATGGAGACAGCACGACGGCGTGGTGGTGGAAGCAGCGGGGATCTCGGCAGGGCTTCGCCAAGCTCAGCGAGAGGGAGAGGTGTTACGGGGGGAGAGGGAGGCGCCAGGGCTTGGGTGCAGCCCTCCCCCTCTATATAGGGGCCTCAGGCGCCGCCCCTAGAGATCCAATCTCAGGGGGCGGCCAAGGGGAACTTGCCCCAAGTCGGGTGGGCGCCCCACCCCTGTGGTTTCCAACCCTAGGCGCAGGGGGAGGCCCATGGGGGGTGCACCAGCCCAACAGGGGCTGGTTCCCTTCCCACTTCATCCCATGGGGCCCTCCGGGATAGGTGGCCCCACCCGATGGACCCCCGGGACCCTTCTGGTGGTCCCGATACAATACCGGTGACCCCCGAAACTTTCCCGGTGGCCGAAACTGGACTTCCTATATACAAATATTTACCTCAGGACCATTTCGGAACTCCTCGTGATGTCCGGGATCTCATTCGGGACTCCGAACAACTTTCGAGTTACCGCATACTAATATCTCTACAACCCTAGCGTCACCGAACCTTAAGTGTGTAGACCCTACGGGTTCGGGAGACACACAAACATGACCGAGAAGACTCTCCAGTCAATAACCAACAGCGGGATCTGGATACCCATGTTGGCTCCCACATGCTCCTCGATGATCTCATCGGATGAACCACGATGTCGAGGATTCAATCAATCCTGTACGCAATTCCCTTTGTCAATTGGTACGTTACTTGCCCGAGATTCGATCATCAGTATCCCAATACCTCGTTCAATCTTGTTACTGGAAAGTCACTTTACTCGTTCCATAATGCATGATCCCGTGACCAACCACTTGGTCCCATTGAGCTCATTATGATGATGCATTACCGAGTGGGCCCAGAGATACCTCTCCGTCACACGGAGTGACAAATCCCAGTCTCGATCCGTGCCAACCCAACAGACACTTTTGGAGATACCTGTAGTGTACCTTTATAGCCACCCGCCACGTTGTGACGTTTGGTACACCCAAAGCACTCCTACGGTATCCGGGAGTTGCACGATCTCATGGTCTATGGAAATGATACTTGACATTAGAAAAGCTCTAGTAGACGAACTACACGATCTTGTGCTATGCTTAGGATTGGGTCTTGTCCATCACATCATTCTCCCAATGATGTGATCCCGTTATAAATGACATCAAATGTCCATGGTCAGGAAACCGTAACCATCCATTGATCAACGAGCTAGTCAACTAGAGGCTCACTAGGGACATGTTGTGGTCTATGTATTCACACATGTATTACAATTTCCGGATAACACAATTATAGCATGAACAATAGACAATTATCATGAACAAGGAAATATAATAATCATTTTATTATTGCCTCTAGGGCATATTTCCAACACGTGGATCAACGGAAGGAAAGCTTTAGCGCACCCCTACCTGGCGCGCCAAATGTCGGATTTTGGGTTCTAGCAAAACCCTCGAGGTTCGAACACTGGGGTGCGCACGAAGATCTCTCCCTTCCCTAGCTCGCCCACTCACTACGATCTCAAGGCTTAGCACGTCGAACCCGAAGAACAAGGGACACAGGTTTATACGGGTTCGGGCCACCGATGTGGTGTGATACCCTACTCCAGTGTGGTGTGGTGGATTGCGTCTTGGGCTGAGGATGAACAAGTACAAGGAAAGAACAGCCTCCTGAGGAGAGGTGTCCTTGAGCTCGGTGAGCTTGTGTGGTTGAGGATGATCTGAATGATCCAAGATCAGTTTTCCCCTACTGTGGTGGCTAGTGCTATTTATAGAGGCCCTGGTCCTCTTCCCAAATGTAGGCGGGAAGGGATCCAACAACGACCAAATTTGAAGGGAGACAACCAGTACAAGTTATTCTGACTAAAGGTGGTCTTCGCCTGCCAAAGGCTCTGGTGGTGATCCTGTCCTGGGCTCCACGGTGACCTCCTGCCCCGTCCTGCCCGTCTGGTCTTGGTCTTGTTGCGATATGGAAACCTTTGCCTGATGCCTCGGGACTCCTCGCATGCAATTTCCTCTTTAGCACCAAAGAGGAAACAAGTACACTACGCGCGCTGGCGGCCGCCTGGCCTTGGTCTTCATGGCTTGCGTCACAGGAACCTCGCGAGGTGCCCCTCGCCTTGATCTCTCCGCCCCTCGCGAGCCAGCCTAGTGAGGCCGCCCCCGAGGAGGTTTGTGTCGTCCGCCTCGCGAGGCTTGGCCCCTCTCGAGGGTCTTGAGCATTGTCGGTGAAGATGGACCGTACCAGGCCGCTGCTAGAGCCACGCCATCGGCCGCATGCAGGCAAGTCTGGGGACCCCCGTTCCCAGGACGCCGACACAAAGAGACAGAAGAAGCCATCTAGCTACTAGCTATGGACCCTTAGGTCTATGGTAAACTACTCACACACCATCAGAGGGGCAGCAAGGTTGATGTAGAGGCCCTCCATGATCGAATCCCCCTCCGACGGAGTACCGAAATAGGTCGCGAGATGGGATCTCACGAGGATAGAAACTTGCGGCGGCGGAAAAGTATTTTTGGTGTGTCTTATGGTATACGGGGAATATTTGGGTATTTATAGAACAAAGATTAGGGTTAGAGGAGTATCAGGGAGGCCACAAGCCTAGGGCGCCCCCCCATGGCGCGCCCTCTGAGCTTGTCACCAACTGGTGGCCCCTCTTGTTGGGGAACGCAGTATTTCAAAAAAATTACCTACGATCATGCAAGATCTATCTATGTGATGCATAGAAACAAGTGGGAGAGTGTGTCCATGTACCCTCGTAGACCGAAAGTGGAAGCATTAAGTAACGCGGTTGATGTAGTCGAACGTCTTCGTGATCCAACAGATCAAGTACCGAACGCATGGCATTTCCGCGATCTGCACACGTTCAGCTCGGTGACGTCCCTCGTACTCTTGATCCAGCTGAGGCCGAGGGAGAGTTTCGTCAGCACGACGACGTGATGACGGTCACTACTGTAGGATGCTGCTAACGCGACACTACGATCAGAGACCCTTCGACAAACTATGTGCGATGCAATAATCGCAAACGGTGGTCTATGAAAACCGTCAAAAAGGTGAAAACGTTTGCGATGGAGGATGCATCAAACACGATTCAGATTTTAGTTGCGCGTGCGATGAAGGGCATATGGTTCAGTTCAATTAACTGTTTGCGGTGAGGAGGAACAAAATAAACGGGCAGCCAGATGAAGGTGTGCGCGATACACAGCATATGGTTCACTCGGATGAATTGTTTGTGATTAGGCAACACAAAAGAAACGGGCAGCCAGATGAAGCTGTGTGCGATATACAGCATCGGTTCACTCGGATGAATTGTTTGTGATTAGGCAACACAAAAGAAACGGTCAGCCAGATCAAGGTGTGTGCGATATACGGCATGTGGTTCACTCGGATGAACTATTTGCGTTGACACAAGAGAACAGAAACGGTTCAACTTAAAAAGACATGTGTGTTGTGCGATGGGATTGCATGCGGTTCACTCGGCCCTTGTCATCAGTGTGTGACCTCTGTGGCAACCGTTCGCTCCCCAGGCGCCTCTTCGTGTACCGTGGCAACCGTCCACCGACTCTTTGCCTTTCCCTCTTGATTTGGAACTGCTGTCGCACGCTAGCTCTTCCTCCCTCCTCCATTTGCCTTCACCCATCCTTCTGTGACATTGTTTGATCGTCTTCTCCATGGAGGGAACAAGCCGGAACGACCCCATTATTCTTGCCCCGATCTGAATGATAACGCGGTGGAGGAACTCATTGATCGGTGCGACGTCATCACCTCGACTAGCATGGCAGGTTTGTTCAAGACCATTATCCACTCAACTAATAACATCATTACAAGGAACCCAAGGGTCCAGGAGCGGTTTGATCTCCCCTATCTTCTTCATTGTGACCTTGGCGGCGCGGAGACGAGGGAAGCCTCGCCTTGTGCAAGTTGATGCCGCTTGATAATGATACGTATGATGTTAAGATGCCATCGCTTGAGGGCAAGGCTTGGGCAAAGCGCAAATGGAGATTGGGTTGTTTACATTGGGTACAACTGCTAGTCGGAACTTGTGAATGTGTACACTCGTCACCGGGTTCCACTTCCAAAAATCTCGCATTTAACGCCCAGAGGTTGAGTACACCGGTATTCTATGTGAGTTCAAATACGATCATGGTGATTGTCATCTACGGAAGATAGCAATTTGTCGAGTTCCCAGCCGCTATTGGGATTACTCGAACTATGAAGTTATTGCTATCTTCGACAAGCTTGTTGCCTTCCTTACTTCCACGCGTCGATGGATATTGCTCAAAAATCAATTTCTGTACACGGATGAGTACTGTGATGCAATTCAATACGACGGTCTTGTGTTTGCTGCCACCACTCATGGCACTGTTTTTGCATGGAATCATCATGCTTTTGGTACGTTTGTCTTCCACCGTAATTATAATTGTTTCATCCACATGCATGCGGGTTAGCTAGTTTCCCTTTACTAATTAATTAACCTTCTTGTGTTTCCAAGGGCCTTTGAACATTCCACCACCTATAATTTTAAATTTTCATAACCAAGGGGGAGATGATGATGCTGATGATCACGAGCATGAGGACAAGCTGGACCCATATACTCAGTGGCGCCTGGAAACTTATTCCGATGGATCATCACTTCTTCTTGTCTGTATACAGGGCACTGCTGATGTTACTAAGGAAGCAGATGTTGTCTCGCATGGTCGCACTCTCCGGACCTATTCCAACATCCGTTGAAGGGTATTTTGGATGGGTACTAGCGTACTAGCGCCAACACCTTCTCCCTGGTTCAGTATTGAAAGTCTTCGAGGAAACTCGCTCTTCCTTCGAAAAAACTATCCAATGATGGTGGAAGGCGATCCAGCTGCTGTTGACACAATGTTACTACCATTTATGAGAAGCAACGGTATCTATACCTCGGACATTGCTATGTCTCCCTACCGTCCCAATACGGGTCCTGACATAGGCCACTTCAGCCTGGATGATCAGTCCTGCGTTGTTCTCGAGATTGATAGTAGCTGGCCCTTCCTAGAGAATCACTTCTGGTTCAAAGCAAGCGTTTCCAACGCCGACGAGTGGTTGAGCTGAAGTTCATTTCATTGCTTTGTTATTTGTTGTGTGAGAAAAACTTTACTAGAATGTTTTGTTGGAAATGATCTATAATATAGTGTGTATCCTCGTTGTCGTTGTGGGCTGATGACTTGTTGTATGTAATCAATGGTACATTTGCATATGCGTCCATCAACTCACGCCTGCTAGTGGTGTCCATATGAACAGTGCTAGTGGATTTAGTTGCAAAAGTTAGATAGTGCTAGTGATTTTTAGCTGCATATTTTGACAAATCACAGTGTTATAAGGTTGACAAATGGCAATGTTACTAGATAAACAAATGTCAATCTTTCCAGTTTGACAAATGGCAACATACCCAAAATGACAGATATGCAAATCTTACCCAATTGTTTGTACGTGGTTGCACACGGGTCATGCAAAACAACCGTTTGCGTTGAAGGGATGCAGAAATCCTGCTCGGCACATTTTCCCTTGGCTTCCTGGGGAAGCTGTCGGTTTGCATACGGGAGTTCTAACTAAAACATTTGCGATGAGGGTTTTATATTTAAAAACTGTTGACGTTTTTTTTAAAGAAAATCGTTTGATAAGTCTGTACATTGAGAGAGAAAAATGCAAGTTCATTCAAACCATATCTTTCATTCAGTCACACTACGAATTTATATTCATATGATCAAGAATTCGAGATACAGTATTAAACCCCAAAAAGACTATTTCCGGCGGCGGTGGAGGCGGCGTGCCGCGCCGTCGTTGTTGTTGTCGTCCTCCGGGACGCCGTTGTTGAAGTCTTCAAGGCAGCACAAAATGTTCTTCACTTGTAAATCAAACATCATGTCATCACGCTATCGATCGGCGGGGCGCGGGAAGACGGCAACTGGCGCAGCTGAGAGGTAGAGGTTGATGGCAGGGTCCCACGCCGTTGAGGGGGGTCGCGCACGAGCACTGGCACGGGCGCGGTGGGTGCAGCCAAAAGCACGGGGACCGGCGCCGCGGTGGGTGGAGGGTGCGACGCAGGCGCCAGGTGCAGCCAAACGCACGGGCCGGCGCCACGGTGGGTGGAGGCGCGCTGCAGACGCAGGCGTTGGCGCCGCATGTACACGAGCTCGCGCGGGTCCGCGGAGACCTCACGGACGCCCGTGGCTTCCCGCGCTGTGATGGTGCTCGGCGACCAGCCTGTTAATGCTACGGGGATGGTCGCTGGCGCGGGCGAGGGGGCGGGAGCTGGGACGGGAGCGGGGGCAGCAACCGTCGCAGCCAGCTCCTTCTGGGCCATGTCCATGAGGCCCCATTCCTCCTTATTTTCTATCTCCTCTGGCTCGGAGTCGCCTTCACCAAACTTGAAGACTAGTGGCAGACGATCATTCTGCACCCTGGCGGTGGAGGTTTGCGGGGGGGAGGGGAATGGGAGGCGAACAGTAAGGCCGCCCGTATTTTACCACGGCATGTTGAAGCTGCTCCATGATAGCATGCCAAGTTTCATGAATTTCAGACGAGTTTTGGATTTACTAGAATTTAAAAACCAGGCATCTCAATGTTTTTTCGGCAATCAATTGTGCCCTGGTGTTTGAAATTCATTCCCATTTCTTGCATGGGACCTAAGCATGCACCCAAGGATACAAATTTGATTTTTCAACCAATTTATATGCACTGGAGCATGTGCATATAGTTCAAATTTGAATTATGCACATAAATGCATTGAAAACTCAGTTAATGCATAAAAATGTCCAAAAGAACCCCGAAAAATCACAAAAATTGACACAACACTCCTGTTGTTCTATGCTGACACGAGAAATTTTTTGGAAGCAATAAGAGGCAGTGATATCGTTTCGTCCCCAAAGGTGGGACGTTCCCTACCGAAACCATGATGCTTGTTGTGAGAAGCTGTGGTTTGTGAGAAGCATATACCCAAACCTTCCCCAAACGGGACAAAAAATTTACAACGTCATGTTGATGCCGCTCCATGAAAGCATGCCAAGTTTAATGAATTTCAGACGAGTTTTGGAATTACTAGAATTTAAAAACGAGGCATCTCAATGTTTTGCCAGCAATCAACCGTTCCCTGGTGTTTGAAATTTATTCCCATTTCTTGCATGCGACCTAAGCATGCACCCAAGAACACAGATTTGATTTTTCAACCAATTTATATGCACTGGAGCATGTGCATGTAGTTCAAATTTGAATTATGCACATAAATGCATTGGAAACTCAGTTAATGCATAAAAATGTCCAAACGAACCCCAAAAAATCCCAAAAATGGACACAACACTACTGTTGTTCTATGTTGACACTAGAAAATTTCTGAAAGCAATAAGAGGCAACGGATATCGTCCCGTCACCAAAGGTGGTACGTTCCCTATCGAAACCATCATGCTTATTGTGAGAAGCTTATACCCGAACCTTCCCCAAATGGGACAAAATTTTCACCACGACATTTGATGCCTCTCCATGATAGCATGCCAAGTTTCATGAATTTCAAACGAGTTTTGGATTTACTAGAATTTAAAAACCAGGCATCTCAACGCTTTCTTAAGAATCAATAAAGGTTCTCGGTGTTTGAATTTCATTCCCATCTCTTGCATGGTACCTAGAAATTCACCCAAGGACACATATTAGATTTTTCAACCAACCTTAGTGCATTGGAGCATGTGCTTGTAGTTCAAATTTTAATTATGCACATAAAATGCTTAGAAAACCCAGTTAATGCATAAAAATGTCCAAACGAACCCCGAAAAATCACAAAAATTGACACAACACTCCTGTTGTTCTATGTTGACACTAGAAATTTTTTGAAAGCAATAAGAGGCAATGGATATCGTTTCGTCCCCAAAGGTGGGACGTTCCCTATCAAAACCATCATGCTTGTTGTGAGAAGCTCTGGTTTGTGAGAAGCTTATACCCGAACCTTCCCCAAATGGGACAAAAAATTTACCATGGCATGTTGATGCCGCTCCATGATAGCATGCCAAGTTTCATGAATTTCATACGAGTTTTGGATTTACTAGAATATAAAAACCAGACATCTGAACGTTTTCTTGCAATCAATGATTGCCCTGGTGTTTGAATTTCATTCCCATCTCTTGCATGGGACCTAGAAATTCAGCCAGACACACATGTGATTTTTCAACCAACTTTAGTGCATTGGAGCATGTGCTTGTAGTTCAAATTTGAATTATGCACATAAAACGCCTAGAAAACCCAGTTAACGTATAAAAAAGGCCAAACGAACCACGAAAAATTCCAAGACTGAACACAACACTCCTGTTGTTCTATGTTGACACTAGAAATTTTTTGAAAGCAATAAGAGGCAACGGATATCGTCCCGTCACCAAATGTGGTACGTTCCCTATCGAAACCATCATGCTTGTTGTGAGAAGCTCTGGTTTGTGAGAAGCTTATACCCGAACCTGCCCCAAATGGGACAAAATCTTCACCACGGCATGTTGATGCCGCTCCATGATAGCATGCCAAGTTTCATGAATTTCAGACGAGTTTTGGATTTACTAAAATTTAAAAACTAGGCATCTCAATGTTTTGCCGGCAATCAACAGTGCCATGGTGTTTGAATTTCATTCCCATCTCTTGCATGGGACCTAGGAATTCACCCAAGGACACACATGTGATTTTTCAACCAACTTTGGTGCATTGGAGCATGTGCTTGTAGTTCAGATTTGAATTATGCACATAAAATGCCTAGAAAACCCACTTAATGCATAAAAAGGCCAAACAAACCCCGAAAAATTCCAAGATTGAAAACAACACTCCTGCTGTTCTTTGTTGACACTAGAAATTTTTGAAAGCAATAGGAGGCAACGGATATTGTCTCGTCCCCAAAGGTGGTGCGTTCCCTATCGAAACCATCATGCTTGTTGTGAGAAGCTCTGGTTTGTGAGAAGCTTATACCCAAACTTGCCCCAAACGGGACAAAAATTTCACCACGGCATGTTGATGCCGCTCCATGATAGCATGCCAAGTTTCATGAATTTCAAACGAGTTTTGGATTTACTAGAATTTAAAAATCAGGTATCTCAACGTTTTGCCGGCAATCAACAGTGCCCTGGTGTTTGAAATTCATTCCCATCTCTTGCATGGGACCTAGAAATTCACCCAAGGACACACATGTGATTTTTCAACCAACTTTAGTTCATTGGAGCATGTGCTTGTAGTTCAAATTTGAATTGTGCACATAAAATGCCTAGAAAACCTAGTTAATGTATAAAAAAGGCCAAACGAACCCCGAAAAATTCATTCCCATTTCTTCCATGGGACCTAGGCATGCACCGAAGGAAACAGATATGATTTTCAACCGATTTGTATGCACTGGAGCATGTGCATGTAGTTTAATTTTGAATTGTGCACCTGAAATGGCTAGAAAACCAGTTTAATGTATGAAATGTCCAAACGAACCCTGAATAATTCCAATTCTTTTACGACACACATATAGTTGCATGTTCACTGCAGATAAAAGGTCTAGCAATTCAAACACCGTCCATTGCCGCTGTGACCCAATTTTGTAATTCAAATCAAGTAGATCCCACACAGTTTATTCTCACCAACCATGTGAGATGTAGTACAAAATATCTTGGAGCACCGTCGGTGTATAGTAAGCCTATGGCTAACGTGAGAAGGTGTGTTGGCTACAGTCCACAACCGGCGTGTCAAGCACACTATCTCGCTCCCCCGAAACTCCCGCCTCTGCATCCCTCGCAATCTCAAAAATATCTACCGCCTGTAAGATTTTAATGTTTGACAGCACACGATTAGTATGTGCGGACCGTGTGCGATGACTGTTATTCCCGCTCTGCTTCAGTCCCTTGATTCAAATTTTCAGTAGCCCCGGCATTTTACTCCCGCCTCTGCATCCCTCGCAATCTCAAAAATATCTTCTCGCCCTTGATCCACATTTTCAGTAGCCCCGCCTTGTTACTCACGCCTAGTAAAATTTTCAGTTGCCGCAGTATTTCCTCAAACACAACCTCCGCTCACACAGACACACACAACCCTCGAAACCATTGGTAGCTCGCCGCCATCGCCGGCGCCACCTCTGCCTGTGTGCCGGGGAGCTCGAGTAGCCAATGGCCAAAAGAGGTTTATCCCGGCCTTTTCGCCCGACGCAGGCGAGGTGGCCGCCGAGGTGTCCCCGTCGTCCTCCGCGGGCCCGATCCGTCGTCGCCGGTCCCCCGATCGGCCCGCCGCCGCGCCCCTATGCCAGTTCGAGGACTTCCCCATCCTCCCCCGGACCCGGCAGCCAACGAAGTCCTACCTCGGGGTCCAGCGGCGGCGGTGGGGGACGTGGGTCGCCGAGATTACAGATTGAGAGGCCCACACCCGCCGGTGGCTCGGTAGCTTCCACACGGCCGAGCTCGCGGCCATGGAGTACGATCGCTGGCAGGCCCGCTACCACGGCGCGGTGGCTAGGCTAAATTTCCCCTTCGGCACACGTCCGGTCCACCTCGTTCCGCCGGAGCCAAGGGTGGTGAGCTCGGCTATGGCGTGGGAGGACCGCGAGGCGTGGGAGCGTCTCGAGGCCGAGGTCACCGACGAGGCCTACATGCAAGAGCTCCGCCGGCAGCACCCGGAGCTCGTGCAGGCGGAGCAGGTGATCTTTGTCGGCGTAGAGGGTGGCAAGGTTATTGCGCTCTCCTCCGATGACGAGGTCGAAAGCGGCGAGGACAGCGGCGTAGAGGGCGGCGAGGTTATCGCGCTCTCCTCTGATGACGAGGTCGAAGGCGGGGACGACAACGTCGCGGAGGGCGTCGAGGTGGGCCCCGAGGACGAGGAGATCGGCGTCGACGAGTGGAGGAGTGCCTTACCCAACGACCGACGATGCATCGGCCCGGACCTGCTCATGACATACCGTACATGACGAGGAAGGATTGGCTCGACCTCTACTTGACCGAAAAGTAGTTTAGCTTAGTTTAAATTTATGTTTTATGTTCGGTTATGCAAAACTATCTATGTTTATGTTTGAATGCATGCTACTTTTGGTTGAACCTGCTTTGAACTTGATCAAATTGAAGTTTACAACCTTAAGTTTAGGGGATCGACTAGAAAAGGCCAAAAATTGGTGGAGTATATATATATATATCCACTAAGGGTTTTAGTCCTTTAACTTTTTAAGGATCGCCTAGAGATGTCCTTATTACTTGTTTATTTCAGTTCTTCACAATGTGATGCTCTATATGTGCAACTATTTGCTGTGCAGTTCAATTTCATCAATAATAGTTTCAACAAGACCACTATGAATTACGATATTTGGTTGTTGTTAAGGATATTGCAGTTAACATGCCTTTTCATTTTTCAATTGTTGTTTAGCAACATGCATTTCTTGAATGACTAAATATGCAATCCCAGGCTACATAGCAACAAGGAAGAGTATTACCTTAATGTTCTGATGATGTCTAGATATACATGTAATAAAATATTATATAATGGGATGGATGGAGCGTTGTACTACATCATTTTTCAATTGTTGTTTAGCTTCTAATATTAACTTGGTACTTTTAGGTACATATATCATTGCCAAAGATCCACACTTCGACCCTTTCTGCGTATGGGGCAATGAGATGTTCATGAACCATCATCAAGTGAGGAAACTGATAAAAATTGTTACTAAAATGGGTCAAAAGATGTCCATCTAACTATTTGTTTACACTTTATGCAAGACAATAGTGAACTGCGGGATGGTAAGTAAGAACTATGTGGCCTTCTTTTTACTGCCCGTAATGAGTTGTGTTAGATGACAATATCTGAATCTTTTTTCTTTTACAGTGGATCCTGAAGCAGTTTACTCAAGATTACCTCTCAAACTACATGATTGGCGGGCGGCCATCGCAAGGGGTTGGACTAGAGTCTTGCATGCCTTCTGCATCTAGGAGAGCACAATAGGGCCATTCCGCTTCACCTTGTTCAGCAACTGGAATGTTTGTCGCCTCTTTCTTTACCATCTGTAATAGTACAAGTATAGAACCCTGGTACATCATTCTTTATTTGGTGCTTCTGTAATTCTTAAACATATGTACCTGTGAATCGAATAGTGCATTGGTTGTTTGAACCTGATGGATATGAATAAAGCTATAGCCTACTTTCAATTTTAAATAGCAGCAATTAAATTAGGGTGAAATTACGTTGTGCAGGTCATTAGGGCACACACGGTTGGTAAAACACAAACGTTTGCGATATACACCATAATCCGAGATGGTTCACAGAGAGGAAACGTGTGCAAGCATGCACACAATTGTCGTTCGCAAAGCGTGTGTGATGTTAGACACGATCACATATGGTGCGGGAAAACTAAATGTATGTGATTGTCTACCTATCGTACACGGTTTATAATCATGAATTGTTTGTGATGTGCCAGGCATCGTAAATCTCCCGTGCCTGGAATCTGCCTAGAATCTGCCTGGAAAGCTCTCGTGCCTAGAATCTGCCTGGTTTTAGGCAGAACCACAAAACTCCGACTGCGATGGCAATGCAAGCACAAACGAGTAGCAAGTATGAAGCGTTTGGGATATTCAAGATATTGGAAACGGTTATATAGGGACAATTGTATGCATCAAGGCTCCCTATCCTCGACAGTTTCTGGGTCGTGTGGGAAGAACCCCCCTATCGCCCACACTCACTTGGCGACGGTTCCAAATGCCGTCACGGAAAGGGGTTAAAAACCGTTTGTTTAGGACCGACGCGCACCAATAGGTGTCGGCGTCCTGGGAACGGGGGTCCCCAGACTTGCCTGCCTGCGGCCCACGGCATGGCTCTGCGAGCGGGCCCGTACGGCCCATCTTCATCAACAAGGCATTCAAGACCCTCGCGAGGGGCCAAGCCTCGCGAGGCGGACGACGCAAGACCTCCTCAGGAGCGGCCTCACCAGGTTGGCTCGCGAGGGGCGGAGAGTTCAAGGCAAGGCAAACCTCGCGAGGTTCTCGTGACGTAAGCCATGACAATTGAGATCAGGCGGGCGCCAGGTGGGTGCCAGCGCGCGCAGTGTCCTTGTTTCCTCTTTGGTGCAAAGGAAGCAAGCGCAGGCGCGGAGTACCGAGGCGTTAAGCAAAGGTTTCCATATCGGTGAAACAAGACCAAGACCAGCAGGACGGCAAGACGGAGGTCACCATGGAGCCCAAGACGGCGTCACCGCCAAAGGCCTTTGCGGCGAAGACTGTTTTGTCAGGATAAGCTGTACTAGCTGTCCCCTTTCAAATTGGCCGTTGTTGGCTCCCTTCCCGCTCAATATTTGGGAAGAGGACCAGGGCCTCTATAAATAGGATAGCCACCACAGTAGGAGGCATCAGATCTTGAGATCGAATCCTCACCCTCTCACACCCACTAAACACAAGAACACCTCAACCTCAGGAGGCTGTTCTTCCCCTTGTAACTGTTCATCCTCAGCCCGAGAGGCAATCCACCACCACCACACTGGAGTAGGGTATTACACCACAACGGTGGCCCGAACCTGTATAAATCTTGTGTCCCTTGTGTTGCTAGTTCGTCGAGTTAGTCCTTGAGATCTTAGCGAAGCTAGGACGTGGTTCGATAGGAGGAGATCTTCGTGCGCACCCCAGTGTTCGAACCTTGAGGGTTTTGCCGCAACACGTGATCCGACAGTGGGTGATGATGAAGTTACCGACGCAGGGCTTCGCCTAAGCACTACAACGATATGACCGAAGCTGTGGAGGGGGGCACCGCACACGGCTAAACAATCAACTTGTGTGTCTATGGGGTGCCCCCTCCCCAGTATATAAAGGAGTGGAGAATGGGAGGGTCGGCCCTCTCTGTGGTGCGCCCCAAGGGGGATTTCTACTCCTAGTAGGAGTAGGTTTCCCCCTTTCCCTAGTTGGACTAGGAGAAGAAGGAAAAGGGAGAAGGAGAGAAGGAAAGGGGGCCCGGCCCCCTCCCCAATTCGAATTGGGCTTGGGGGCGTGCCTCCCACTTGTCCGCCTCCTCCTCTCTCCCGCTATGGCCCATTAAGGCCCATTAACTCCCCTGGGGGTTTCCGGTAACCCCCCGACACTCCGGAAAATGCCCGAACTCATCCGAAACCTCTCCGATGTCCAAACATAGCCTTCCAATATATCAATCTTTATGTCTCGACCATTTCGAGACTCCTCGTCACATCCAGGACTCCGAACTACCTTCGGTACATCAAAACACATAAACTCATAAAACCGATTGTCATCGAACGTTAAGCGTGCGGACCCTACGGGTTCGAGAACTATGTAGACATGACCGAGACTCACTTACAGTCAATAACCAATAGTGGAACCTGGATGCTCATATTGGTTCCTACATATTCTCCGAAGATCTATATCGGTCAAACCGCATAACGATATACGTTGTTCCCTTTGTCATCGGTATGTTACTTGCCCGAGATTCGATCGTCGGTATCATCATACCTAGTTCAATCTCGTTACTGGAAAGTATCTTTACTCGTTTTGTAATGCATCATCCCGTAACTAACTCATTAGTCACATTGCTTGCAAGGCTTATAATGATGTGCATTACCGAGATGGCCCAGAGATACCTCTTCGACAATCGGAGTGACAAATCCTAATCTCGATCTATGCCAACTCAACAAACACCATCGGAGACACCTGTAGAGCATCTTTATAATCACCCAGTTATGTTCTGACGTTTGATATCACACTAAGTGTTCCTCTGGTATTCGGGAGTTGCATAATCTCATAGTCATAGGAACATGTATAAGTTATGAAGAAAGCAATAGCAATAAACTAAACGATCATAGTGCTAAGATAACGGATGGGTCAAGTCAATCAAATCATTCTCTAATGATGTGATCCCGTTCATCAAATGACAACTCATGTCTATGGCTAGGAAACTTAACCATCTTTGATTAACGAGCTAGTCAAGTAGAGGCATACTAGTGACACTCTGTTTGTCTATGTACTCACACATGTACTAAGTTTCCGGTTAATACAATTCTAGCATGAATAATAAACATTTATCATGATATAAGGAAACATAAATAACAACTTTATTATTGCCTCTAGGGCATATTTCCTTGATCTCCCACTTGCACTAGAGTCAATAATCTAGATTACATAGTAATGATTCTAACACCCATGGAGTCTTGGTGCTGATCATGTTTTGCTCGTGAGAGAGGCTTAGTCAACGGGTCTGCAACATTCAGATCCATATGTATCTTGCAAATCTCTATGTCTCCCTCCTTAACTTGATCACGGATGGAAATGAAGCGTGTCTTGATGTGCTTGGTTCTCTTGTGAAATCTGGATTCCTTTGCCAAGGAAATTGCACCAGTATGGTCACAAAAGATTTTCATTGGACCCAATGCACTAGGTATTACACCTAGATCGGATATGAACTCCTTCATACAGACTCCTTCATTTGCTGCTTCTGAAGCATCTATGTACTCCGCTTCACACGTAGATCCCGCCACGACGCTCTGCTTGGAACAACACCAACTGACAGCTCCACCATTCAATAAAAATACGTATTCGGTTTGTGACTTAGAGTCATCCGGATCAGTGCCAAAGCTTGCATCGACGTAACCGTTTACGACGAGCTCTTTGTCACCTCAATAAATGAGAAACATATCCATAGTCCTTTTCAGGTATTTCAGGATGTTCTTGAGCGTTGTCCAGTGATCCACTCCTGGATTACTTTGGTACCTCCCTGCTAAACTAATAGCAAGGCCCACATCAGGTCTGGTACACAGCATTGCATACATGATAGAACCTATGGCTGAAGCATAGGGAATGACTTCCATTTTCTCTCTATCTTTTGCAGTGGTCGGGCATTGAGTCTGACTCAACTTCACACCTTGTAACACAGGCAAGAACCCTTTCTTTGCTTGATCCATTTTGAACTTCTTCAAAACTTTATTAAGGTATGTGCTTTGTGAAAGTCCAATTAAGCGTCTTGATCTATCTCTATAGATCTTGATGCCTAATATATAAGCAGCTTCACCGAGGTCTTTCATTGAAAAATTCTTATTCAAGTATCCTTTTATGCTATTCAGAAATTCAGTATCATTTCCGATCAACAATATGCCATCTACATATAATATCAGAAATGCTACAGAGCTCCCACTCACTTTCTTGTAAATACAGGCTTTTCCAAAAGTGCAGATAAAACCATATGCTTTGATCACACTATCAAAGCGTATATTCCAACTCCGAGAGGCTTGCACCAGTCCATAAATGGATTACTGGAGCTTGCACACTTTGTTAGCAACTTTTGGATCGACAAAACCTTCCGGTTGCATCATATACAACTCTTCTTTAAGATATCCATTAAGGAATGCAGTTTTGACATCCATTTGCCAAATTTCATAATCATAAAATGCGGCAATTGCTAACATGATTCCGACGGAGTTAAGCATCACTACGGGTGAGAAGGTCTCATCGTAGTCAACTCATTAAACTTGTCGAAAACCTCTCGCAACAAGTCGAGCTTTGTAGACATTAATATTACCGTCAGCGACAGTCTTCTTCTTGAAGATCCATTTATTCTCTATGGCTTACCAATCATCGGGCAAGTCAACCAAAGTCCATACTTTGTTCTCATACATGGATCCCATCTCAGATTTCATGTCCTCAAGCCATTTCGCGGAACACAGGCTCATCATCGCTTCCTCATAGTTCGTAGGTTCGTCATGGTCAAGTAACATGACCTCCGTAACAGGATTACCGTACCACTACATGCGGATCTTAATCTGGTTGACCTACGAGGTTCGGTAGTAACTTGATCGGAAGTTTCATGATCATCATCATTAGCTTCCTCACTTCGGGTGTAGGAATCAGGAACTGATTTACGTGATGAACTACTTTCCAATAAGGGAGCAGGTACAGTTACCTCATCAAGTTCTACTTTCCTCCCACTCACTTCTTTCGAGAGAAACTCCTTCTCTAGAAAGATCCATTCTTAGCAACGAATATCTTGCCTTCGGATCTGTGATAGAAGGTGTACCCAATAGTCTCCTTTGAGTATCCTATGAAGACACATTTCTCCGATTTGGGTTCGAGCTTATCAGGTTGAAGCTTTTTCACATAAGCATCACAGCCCCAAACTTTAAGAAACGACAAGTTGGGTTTCTTGCCAAACCACAGTTCATATGGTGTGGTCTCAACGGATTTAGATGGTGCCCTATTTAACGTGAATGCAGCCGTCTCTAAAGAATAACCCCAAAACGATAGCAGTAAATCAGCAAGAAACATCATAGATCGCACCATATCTAATAAAGTACGATTACGACGTTCGGACACACCATTAAGTTGTGGTGTTCCGGGTGGCGTGAGTTGCGAAACTATTTCGCATTGTTTCAATGAAGACCAAACTCGTAAATCAAATATTCTCCTCCACGATCAGCTCATAGAAACTTTATTTCTTGTTACGATGATTTTCCACTTCACTCTGAAATTCTTTGAACTTTTCAAATGTTTCAGACTTATGTTTCATCAAGTAGATATACCCATATCTGCTCAAATCATCTGTGAAGGTCGAAAATAACGATACCCGCCATGAGCATCGACACTCATCGGACCGCATACATCAGTATGTATTATTTCCAACAAGTCTGTTGCTCGCTCCATTGTTCTGGAGAATGGAGTCTTAGTCATCTTGCCCATGAGGCATGGTTCGCAAGCATCAAGAGATTCCAAAAGCCCATCAGCATGGAGTTTCTTCATGTGCTTTACACCAATATGACCTAAACAGCAGTGCCACAAATAAGTTGCACTATCATTATTAAACTTATATCTTTTGGCTTCAATACAATGAATATGTGTATCACTACTATCAAGATTTAGTAAAAATAGACCACTCATCAAGGGTGCATGACCATAAAAGATATTACTCATATAAATAGAACAACCATTATTCTCTCGATTTAAATGAATAACCGTCTCGCATCAAACAAGATCCAGATATAGTGTTCATGCTTAACCCTGGCACCAAATAACAATTATTCAGGTCTAAAACTAATCCTGAAGGTAGATGTAGAGGTAGTGTGCCGACGGCGATCACATCGACTTTGGAACCATTTCCCACGTGCATCGTCACCTCGTCCTTAGCCAATCTTCGCTTAATTTGTAGCCCCTATTTCGAGTTGCAAATATTTGCAACAGAACCAGTAACAAATACTCAGGGGCTACTGTGAGTATTAGTAAGGCACACATCAATAACATGTATATCAAATATACCTTTCACGTTGCCATCCTTCTTCTCCGCCAAATACTTGGGGCAGTTCCGCTTCCAGTGACCAGTCCCTTTGCAGTAGAAGCACTCAGTCTCAGGCTTAGGTCCAGACTTGGGCCTCTTCACTTGAGCAGCAACTTGTTTGCCGTTCTTCTTGAGGTTCCCCTTCTTCCCTTTACCCTTTTTCTTGAAACTAGTGGTCTTGTTGACCATCAACACTTGATGCTCCTTCTTGATTTCTACCTCCGCTGCCTTTAGCATTGCGAAGAGCTCGGGAATTGTCTTATCCATCCATTGTATATTATAGTTCATCACCAAGCTCTTGTAGCTTCGTGGCAGTGATGGAAGAACTCTGTCAATGACACTATCAACTGGAAGATTAACTCCTAGCAGAGTCAAGTGATTGTCGTACCCAGACATTCTGAGTATATGTTCACTGACAGAACTATTCTCCTCCATTTTGCAGCTATAGAACTTATTGGAGACTTCATATCTCTCAATCCGGGCATTTGCTTGAAATATTAACTTCAACTCCTGGAACATCTCATATGCTCCATGACGTTCAAAACGTCGTTGAAGTCTCGGTTCTAAGTCGTAAAGCATGGCACACTGAACTATCGAGTAGTCATTAGCTTTGCTCTACCAGACGTTCATAACATCTGGCGTTGCTCCTGCAGCGGGTTTGGCACCTAGCGGTGCTTCCAGGACGTAATTCTTACATGCGACAATGAGGATAATCCTCAAGTTACGGACCCAGTCCGTGTAATTGCTACCATCATCTTTCAACTTAGCTTTCTCTAGGACCTCATTAAAATTCAATGGAACAACGGCATGGGCCATTTATCTACAACAACATAGACATGCAAAATACTATCAGGTACTAATTTTATGATAAATTAAAGTTCAATTAATCATATTACTTAAGAACTCCCACTTAGATAGACATCCCTCTAATCATCTAAGTGATCATGTGATCCAAATCAACTAACCATGTCCGATCATCACGTGAGATGCAGTAGTTTTCAATGGTGAACATCACTATGTTGATCATATCTACTATATGATTCATGCTCGACCTTTCGGTCTCAATGTTCCGAGGTCATATCTGCATATGCTAGGCTCGTCAAGTTTAACCCGAGTATTCTGCGTGTGCAAAACTGGCTTGCATCCGTTGTATGTGAACGTAGAGCTTATCACACCCGATCATCACGTGGTGTCTCGGCATGACGAACTGTCGCAACGGTGCATACTCAAGGAGAACACTTATACCTTGAAATTTAGTGAGAGACCATCTTATAATGCTACCGCCGAACTAAGCAAAATAAGATGCATAAAGGATAAACACCACATGCAATTAATATAAGTGATATGATATGGCCATCATCATCTTGTTCCTCTGATCTCCATCTCCAAAGCACCGTCATGATCACCATCGTCACAGGCTTGACACCTTGATCTTCATCGAACCATCGTTGTCGTCTCACCAACTATTGCTTCTACGACTATCGCTACCGCTTAGTGATAAAGTAAAGCAATTACATGGTGATTGCGTTTCATATAATAAAGCGACAACCATATGGCTCCTGCCAGTTGCCCATAATTGTGTTACAAAACATGATCATCTCATACATAAATTTATATAATCATGTCTTGACCATATCACATCACAACATGCCCTGCAAAAACTAGTTAGACGTCCTCTAGTTTTTTGTTGCAAGTTTTACGTGGCTGCTACGGGCTTAGCAAGAACCATTCTTACCTACGCATCAAAACCACAACGATTTTTTGTCAAGTTTGTTGTTTTAACCTTCAACAAGGACCGGGCGTAGTCACACTCGATTCAACTAAAGTTGGATAAATAGACACCCACTAGCCACCGTATGCGAAGCACGTCGGTAGAACCAGTCTCGCATAGCGTCTGGCGTAATGTCGGTCTGAGCCGCTTCATCCAACAATCTTGTCGAATCAAAGTATGACATCTTTGGTAAGCAGTATGACTATTATCGCCCACAACTCTTTGTGTTCTACTCGTGCATATAACATCTACGCATAGACCTGGCTCGGATGCCACTGTTGGGGAACGCAGTATTTCAAAAAAAATACCTACGATCATGCAAGATCTATCTATGTGATGCATAGCAACAAGCGGGAGAATGTGTCCACGTACCCTCGTAGACCGAAAGCGGAAGCGTTAAGTAACGCGGTTGATGTAGTTGAACGTCTTCGCGATCCAACCGATCAAGTACCAAACGCACGGCACCTCCGCGGTCTGCACACATTCAGCTCGGTAACGTCTCTCGTACTCTTGATCCAGCTGAGGCCATGGGAGAGTTTCGTCAGCACGACGGCGTGATGACGGTGATGATGAAGTTACCGATGCAGGGCTTCGCCTAAGCACTACAACGATATGACCGAGGTGGAAATCTGTCGAGGGGGCACCGCACACGGCTAAACAATCAACTTGTGTGCCTGTGGGGTGCCCCCCTCCCCCATATATAAAGGAGTAGAGGAGGGAAAGGCCGGCCCTCTCTATGGCACGCCCCAAGGGGTCTTCCTACTCCTAGTAGGAGTAGGCTTCCCCCCTTTCCCTAGTCGGAGTAGGAGAAGAAGGAAGAGGAAGAAGGAGAGAAGGAAAGGGGGCCGGCCCCCTCCCCAATTCGGATTGGTCTTGGGGGGGGGCGCCTCCCACTTGGCCGCCTCCTCCTCGATCCACTATGGCCCATTAAGGCCCATTAACTCCCCAGGGGGTACCGGTAACCCCCGGTACTCCGTAAAATGCCTGAACTCATCCGAAACCTTTCCGGTGTCCAAACATGGCCTTCCAATATATCAATCTTTATGTCTCGACCATTTCGAGACTCCTCGTCATGTTCGTGATCACATCCGGGGCTCCGAACTAACTTAGGTACATCAAAACACATAAACTCATAATACCGATTGTCATCGAACGTTAAGCGTGCGGACCCTACAGAGACATGATCGAGACTCACTTCCGGTCAATAACCAATAGCGGAACCTGGATGCTCATATTGGTCCCTACATATTCTACGAAGATCTTTATCGGTCAAACCGCATAACGATATACGTTGTTCCCTTTGTCATCGGTATGTTACTTGCCCGAGATTCGATCGTCGGTATCATCATACCTAGTTCAATCTCGTTACCAGGAAGTCTCTTTACTTGTTCCGTAATGCATCATCCCATAACTAACTCATTATTCACATTGCTTGCAAGGCTTATAATGATGTGCATTACCGAGATGGCCCGGAGATACCTCTCCGACAATTGGAGTGACAAATGCTAATCCTGATCTATGCCAACTCAACAAACACCATTGGAGACACCTGTACAGCATCTTTATAATCACCCAGTTACGTTGTGACGTTTGATAGCACACTAAGTGTTCCTCCGGTATTCGGGTGTTGCATAATCTCATAGTCATAGGAACATGTATAAGTTATGAAGAAAGCAATAGCAATAAACTAAACGATCATAGCGCTAAGCTAACGGATGGGTCAAGTCAATCACATCATTCTCTAATGATGTGATCTCGTTCATCAAATGACAACTCATGTCTAGTGCTAGGAAACTTAACCATCTTTGATTAACGAGCTAGTCAAGTAGAGGCATACTAGTGACACTCTGTTTGTCTATGTATTCACACATGTAAGTTTCCAGTTAATACAATTCTAGCATGAATAATAAACATTTATCATGATATAAGGAAATATAAATAACAACTTTATTATTGCCTCTAGGGCATATTTCCTTCACCTCTGACCTCCTCCCGAAGGTTCCTGGTGTCTTCTAGTCTAGGAAAAATCGTCAAAATTTTCGTTCCGTTTGGTATTGATTTTCTGTAAAAGACAAAAACAAGGAAAAAACAGCAACTGACACTAGGCACTAGGTTAATAGGTTAGTCCCAGAATAAGATGTAAAATAGCATAATAATGCATATAAAACATCCAAGATGAATAATATAATAGCATGGAACAATAAAAAATTATAGATATGTTGGAGACGTATTACTACTCCCACAATACCTACCACACGCGGCAGCACCTTCAACACCTACAAGTAGCAGCAGCAATAAACCACCAGGAACAGCAAGCAGACAACACCTCTTCTTTCTCTCCCTCAGCATCACCAGCACCTGCAACCTTCTCCTTGGATAATCAGCAGGAGCCGCAACTCCATGTGCAGCCACAACAACAGTCTTCAGCAGTTGCCCTTCTTCCTCCTCTGCCATGCAGTTCCAGTAGCCAGTGCGAGGGCTCCAACAGCCACAGTAGGCCCAAGACCTAGCATAGGCAACGTCCCCTACAACAGCTCATCGTCTGCCTGCTTCGGTTGCGTCCTTGCTTCCTCTTGCTCCTACACACGGATCTCTCCATGTTTGTTGTTCGCTCAGATCTGTGATGCCGCCTTATCAGACCACGTTGCCTCGTCGGCCGGTCAGCGTCGTCACCGTAGGTCCCGCCGTCCAGGCCTCTAATACCATGTTGTATGAGAGAGAGAGAGACGTACCCAGACCCTGGCAACAGCCAATGTGGTCTTTGGCGGCGCTCACACTCATGATAGGGAAGAACTCGTCCCCTTTTAGGTCACTCACGGATTGTCCTTGGCCACATGGGCCAACAGGGGTGGGCCACAATTACAATAGATATAAATTGTAGTCATCCTTGCTTCATATCATGAGTCATCCAGTGGTGTGAAGGCAGCAACACTCACCGATTGGACCCCAACAACGACCATTTTCATTCCAATTATTCATCCGCAGTCTAATGATGCAACACTAACATGTGAGACTGAACACTAGTTAAACGAGACACTTTTTTCTAGCATGTCATGGATTGTGGTGTCCCTTTCTTATAAATTTCCTGAGCTCCATTCCTTTGCTATAAATGATCTAGTCTCTATAGCCAGTGTTGCCTCTGCAGATAGTCTGTTTGATCTTTTCCACAACCCTTTGTCAGTACAAGCATATAACCAACTCAATGAGCTTCAGACAGTTATGCTAGATATTTCTAGCTCAGCTAAGGACTGTTGGATTAGCAATGGTTCTGATTTGAGGTACTCCTCTATTCAAATGTACTCAGCTTTGATGAGAACAAACAAATCACACATTTTGTTTCAAAATATGTGAAAAAATGCTTGAAGACTCAAATGCGCACATAAAAATTCCAGCTTGCTCTGCATGATAGAGTTAACACTAGAGCTATGCTTAAGAGAAATGGATTCATGATTTCCAACTATCTTTGCCCCCTTTGCAATTAGTCTGGTGAAGAAACCATCATGCATTTGCGTTGGGATTGTAGTTTTTCTCGGTGCTGTTGGCACTCAATTTTCACTACTTCCTCCATTCACTTCTATAAGTCATTTCAGACAACTGAAATTGAGTTGTTTTGCACGTTGTCTGAAATGTATACAATACCTTATAAAAGTGAACGGAGGGAGTAATAGAAGGAGTAGTTACATTTATGAAGACTTAGTGTTGCTCTTGGCAGCTCTGTCTAGAGAGATTAATCTAAAAATTCTTGTTCTGGGCTGTTGGCATATTTGGTTACAAAGAAATGGCAAGATATTTAGAAATATCGTCCTGCCTAATCCTTCTTGGAGGATATGCTTCAAGAAGGACATTTCCCAACTTTTATACAAACTTAAAGACAAGTATATCTTCAGAGCTAGATCAATGATTATCTCCTTTGTGTGTGTGGGTGAGATCAATGATTATCTCTGAATGTGTGTCTAATTCCCTAGAGCTAGTATTGGTTGACTGTGGACCATTTTTATTTTAGTTGGATTTTTTTCCTTTTTTGTTCGTCTTTGCTCCCTAGTTGTAATTTACTGTTTATACTAATGAAAATCAAGGTTCGGGGCTTAAAAAAGCAACACTGGTGTTTGCTGACAAGTGGAATCCAATGGTTACAGAGCTGCATACCATGAGAGTCTGTTTGTCCCACCATTGCAGGTGGGGCCCCTCGCAAACAAAAATATGATGCCACATTAGTGCAGTTAATGTGTACGGACCAGATCACAGACCCGTGATTGTGGTTTTGGAACCGGAATACCGGGGCAATAGCACTGGGTGCGTTTTTGAACAACCAAAATTCGAGGCAAGGTGGCTTGAGGAGGAGCAATGCGATGAGGTGGTGTGCAATGCCTGGCACTTGGAAATGCTGACTGGTGATAGAGGGATAGTTGCGGCAATCAGAAGAGTGGGGATGGAAATGCACACATGGAGCAAAGAGGTCTTGGGTGATCTAAAGAACCATATCAAGAAGGTCAAGAAGGAGGTCAGTCGCTTAATGAAAAGAGACATCTCCCAGGAGCAACTCTCTCTTGAGCAGATGCTAAGGTACAAGCTTGAGAGACTGCAGGACCAAAAAAATACTTATTGGAAGCAGCGGGCGAAGGCTCATTGGCTGCATGATGGAGATCGAAACACTAGCTTCTTCCATGCTTGTGCCTTGGATAGGCGAAGGGTGAACTTGATCAAATCTCTCAAGAATGACGAGGGCGGTGTGGTGGAGGGGGAGGAGGAGCTAAGAACCTTTATCACAAACTACTACAAGCAGCTTTTCTCTTCTTGTGCAGGAACTAGAGAGGCTGAGCTCCTTGACAAGGTCTCCCCGATTGTTACTGCTGAGAAGAATGTCTTCCTTAAGAGACCTTTCACCTTTGAAGAGGTAAAATTGGCTCTTAATTCCATGGGTGATTTGAAGGCCCCGGGTCCAGATGGCATGCCATCGGTCTTTTTATAAGCGCTTCTAGGATCTGGTAGGGGATGTGGTGCAGGGAGAAATTCTCAAGGTTCTGAACGGCGGCCAAATTCCAGCGGGTTGGAACGAGACGGTCATTGTATTGATCCCCAAAGTCAAGAATACAATTCGTCTTAAGGAGTTGCGGTCGGTTTGCCTTTGCAATGTGGTGTTTAAGATTGTCACAAAGGTGATTGCTTGTCGGGTGAAGGAGGTGCTTGATGTGGTCATTTCTCCTAGCCATAGTGCCTTTGTCTCCGGACGACTGATTACCGACAATATTCTGATCGCTTATGAGACCATCCATTTCATGCGCCAGAGGAAGGGAGGTAGAGATGGGCTTGCAGGTGTCAAGCTGGATATGAGTAAGGCTTTTGACCATGTTGAGTGGTCTTTCTTGGAGAAGATAATGCTGAATTGGGTTTCTCTCATAGCTGGGTGCAGCTGGTGATGCGTTGTGTGACCACGGTCATGTACAGGGTAAAGGTGAACAATAATATGACTGAGGTGGTGGTGCCTTAGCGTGGCCTGAGGCAGAGGTGTCCTCTACCACCTTATCTTTTCATATTGTGTGTTGAGGGGCTCTCGGCTCTCTTTCACCGGGCCGGGGAGGATGGATCCCTGCAGGGAGTTCAGGTTTTCCCTACGGCTCCCAAGATAAACCACCTCTTTTTTGCCGATGACTCCTTGATCTTTATGAAGGAGAATGAGCCAAGTGCTCGAAGGATCCAAGAGATCCTTGCCCTCTATGAGGACGCATCTGTCCAAATGATAAACAAGGAAAAGTCCGCTGTTATGTTCAGCAAGGGAACTTCTCAGCAAGCAAAAAAGAATTTTTACAGGATTTTACAAATTCGGGTCGAAGCCTTGAATGAATGATATCTTGGTCTGCCAATTTTCTTGGGTAGATAAAAAGCCAAGGCCTTTGAGTATCTTAAAGAGAGAATCTGGAAGTTGATCCAAGGGTGGAAGTAGAAATTCTTGTCTAGAGTCGGGAAGGAGATCTTGGTTAAAGCCGTGGCCCAGGCGATCCCCATCTATGCCATGTCCTTCTTTGACATCACAAAATCTTTCTGTGATGAAATTAGCTCAATGGTCTGTCGCTATTGGTGGAATAATCAAGATGAGTAGCGGCATCACTGGCTGAGCTGGCAATATCTTACAAAGACGAAAACTGAGGGTGGCCGTGGCCTTCGTGATCTCCACATCTTTAACCTGGCCATGTTGGCTAGACAAGTTTGGAGACTACTGCAAGACCCCGAGTCTCTATGTGGGAGGGTGCTGCGGGCTAAATATTTTCCTGACAGGAAGCTTCTGGACGCTGTTCTCGCCCCTAGTATATCATACACTTAGCGCAACATCCTAAAAGGGGTGGACTTATTAAAGGAAGGGATTATCTGGAGGGTGTGGGATGGGACTAACATGAAGGTGTGGGAAGATCCTTGGATTCCCGAGGCCGATACAAGGAGGCCTAGATCTCTCCCAGGGTGCTCCCCAATCACTCTTGTAGCATATTTGCTCTATCCAAACACCGGGGGCTGGGATGAGGAGATGGTCCATGATCTCTTTCAGGAGGAAGACGCAAAGGCCATTCTCTCCATTAACATCTGCGAAGGGATGGAGGATAATTTTGCTTGGCACTTTGATCAGCGTGGCATCTTCTCTGTCAAATCTGCTTATAAGATTGGTGTTATGCTGCGCGATAGAAGGCTGGGAAGAGATGGTGTAAGATCTAAGGAAAATTCTGCTAACAGCATTGTCAAATTTGATTGGAAGCATGTCTGGTCCCTGAAGTCCACTAGCAAGGTAAAGATGTTTGTGTGGCGCCTTGCCCACAATAGTCTGGCTAACAGCATGAAAATTCAAAAGTTGCGCATGGGCTTGGACACTAGATGCCCTGTTTGCCATAGGTTAAATGAAGATGGAGGACACACCTTCCTGAAGTGCAAGAAAGCTAAAGAATGCTGGAACATTTTGGCTTTGGGAGAGACCCAAGAAAAGCTCATGCTCAGCAATTCAGCCCACTCCATGCTTCAGGAGCTGTGGAGGTGTGATGAAGACACGCACCAGCTGAAGGTCGTGACCTTTATGTGGGAATGGTGGAATGTTCGCAACAAGGTGAATGCTGGTGAGGCGGCTCCAAAGCCTCAAGCGATTTTTTCACCGGGTGGAGAAGTTGCTGATTGAGTCCCTTGGCTTGCAGCCTTTGCTGAAAATACATGTGCAGGGGGTTGGGGCTATGTGATCCGTGATCAGGCTGGCGAATTTTTCGCTACTAGTGTGTGGGGACCCTGACTCATAAGTCGTGATCACCGAATGCACGTGTACAGTGATCCCAGAGATCAATGCTCACTGAACACACAGAAGCTGAATAACAAGAGTCTTACATCCACACATACCGTCTTACACAAATTATGACCATTATGGTCAAGTCTTACATTGATAAAGCCTTAAGGGCTGAACATCAAATGAAACACAAGCAGCGGAAATCTTCGTCGATAAGTAGAACCCATGCCATCTGCCTTAACCCTACAGGCATTCTGACTGGGAAGCGTCCTAGTTCGCATGTTCGTCTCCAAAGAACTCTTCTTCGAACTCCGGTTCTTCCATGCCTGGCCAATTAAATAACCAGTGGCAAGCCAATGAGTACCATGAATGTACTCGCAAGCAACCCATGTTTTGGTTCCAGATACAAAAATGCATGATATAGGTAAATTTTTGCAGAAAGCTAGTTTTGAGTGCAATAACATGTTCAACAACTTGTAAGACTTGCATCAAGAGAATTCAAGTAACCATGAGGACAAAGTTCTGATATCAACATAAATAGAGTGGGCACCAACCCAACTCAATCATGTCAAGTCCTTTGACTTGACCCAAGTAGTTTTTCCCATACACACACACTGGTTTGCAAACATGTGGACGTAGCCCAAGAGCGGTTACCGAACTGTCCTTGACCATGGACACGGCTATTCGAATAGTTTTACACTCTGCAGAGGTTGCACACTTTACCCACAAGATCCGGGAGCTTAGTGTCATCCACGACCAGCGATACCTCAAGTACCCGGGTAAGCACCCGATCACTACCTTTCCCTAGACGACACTAACAAGGAGTCCACTTGTTGTTCCATATCCTCACGATGTACATCATACGAGACTCACTCGAGATCGTAACATCCGAGAGGGGCCTTAGCAGTGTATACGGTGCCTGTAAAAAGCAGTCATGGCCGCCGTACCTAGCACGACCCCGTCCCGAGAGAGAGCACCAACTCTCCCCCGTCACTAGTAATGTGGGCTCCAAGCTAGTATCGGCCTAGGTAATCAATAATGCCCTTTCCCATATAAGGGTAGAGTGGTTGCGCATGTAAGGTTGGAATAACGGTCGCAACTTAAACCAATCCGTTTTGGAAACAACACACACACTCGCCTCGGTACACCACTTCGTCATCAAGTGGTTACCCATCTCATCATCTCCCTCGGGCATAAGTGGCACCCGACGGGGTTTTCGAAATGTCCTTTGAAAATACTTTATCTCCTTCACCATGCATATACCCGTCCCTTTTTGTGTAGCACTACTTTAGCATCCTATCTACTCCCACCGGCATAACCCTCATAAGAAGGTAGGGTCACGCACAATGCAAGTATCAATGAGGAAGTAACGGTGGCAAACCATCAAAGTGGTTACCACCTCATCATGATTCCGTTGCAACAACAATATGGTGGTATATGACATGCATAAAAAGGGTTTCATAGACATGGTCAAAGGGTTGCTTGCATGTTTTAACAAAGTCTTCGAGGTCTTCAAATATCTCTGGTCCAACTCTGAGCATTTCGTCTATTTCGTCAACTATCGTCGAAAGCAACCATAATAAGCAACACAACAAGGCATAAAATAAAAGTGCTCTAAAAATATTAATTTGACTTTTCTAGGACTTCTCTGGTTATATGAAAAATAACAGAGTGGTTTCATTGGAATTGGATCAGTGGATATTTCTGAACATTTTGATATGATGGAATCAAGGGGTTTATGGATTTGTAAGAAGTGTACAGAAATATATTTTGGAAAAATGAGCAAAGGCACCCATTTAACAAATCATAATTTTAGAAGCATCTAGGAGTTGGTTTCACTGGATTTGGAGTTCAAATGAATATTCTATGGATTTGCAAAGTTGACAAACATGAAGAAATGGCTCATTATTTTGTGGGGTACAGAAAGTATTAAGAAAAATGTTCATAAACTAAGTTATGAACTTATAAGCTTCTAGGAATTTGAATCATGGCATTTGGATCAATTTTGAGCTCCCTGTGATTTCCTAAAGTTCATCACAGAAATAGGAAAAATAGGATTTGATAAATATTTGTAAAGAAATATCTCTTGGAAAATGTGACAATAGTACCATGTGATAGAGAGTGATTTATGGAGTCACTATAAATTTGAATCATCAAATTTGGAGTTAATTTGAATAGTTTATGGATTTTTGAAGTTCACTGGAAAAGAAAAAGAAAAAGATTTGTGTTATACCTAAATCAGGCGTAGGGCGCAGCTTTAGCACCGCACAAGACTGGGCGGCCCAATTGCACGGCCACGCTGGCTAAGAAGGGCCACGCCAAGGCGCATTTCAGCTGCACGCATCCTGCGGGCAAGCGGCTTCTGGTCCCGCCTCCACTTAACCCGACCAAGGGCGGCTGGTTGTTGCCATCACGACAAAGGGCCGGGCGGCCGACGCTGGCGTCGTCCTCAACCTCCTGCCCGAAGCAGGGGAGGCGAGGCAGAGGGACCTCGACGGCAACTGCCGGCGCTACCGGCCACCGTTTCCGGTGATCCGGCCACCGGCGTGCTCGGGGAGACGAGCCGCATACGTTACCCTTGTCCGCGCGTCCATGGGAGGACGGATATGAGCGGGGCCAGGGCCACGGCGGAGGGCGGTACCGGCGAGTCCAGGGAACACGGCACGGCCACGGGAAGAAGGATAAGCGCGGGAGGGGCCCGCGGTGATGGTGCAGGTGCTCTGGTGCCGTCTAGAGGGGAGGAGGAGGAGTGGTGGGCGCGAATTTAGGCGGAGTCCGGCGGCTCGGCTCTGGCCATGGGGAGCGATGGAGGGCTCGGCGAGAGGGTTGGCTGGGTCGAGGATGCTTCTAGGAGGGAGAGAGGACAAATGGAGTGGAGAGGAGAGCTCGTAACGGCCTCATATGGGCACGGCTAGGAGCACCATGGGCGGAGCTCACGGCCACGGCCCAGGGCGTCGCCAGGGGCCAAACGAGCGCTTTGGGGCGTGTCTGAGGTGATCGTGGGCGTGGTCCATGTCAAGGGAGAGAAAAGAGGGAGCGGGGACGGGTCAAAGCCATCGCGCGTGTGAGGCTGCCCATGCTAGTGTAGGTAGCCGGAGGAAGAAGGAGGAGGGGAACAGGGGTTTAGCGTGTCCCAGACGCCGAGGCACCTTGTCGGGCGCGCTGGGGAGGCTCGAGGTGGTCGGAAGCCTCGGGCAGGACGCAGCTACTCTGATCTTGGGAGCACATCAGATGTAGCTCAGGCGCCCATTTGGCATGCCACGGCATGCCCACGCGCTTCTGGATGTTTCCCGCCTTGTCTACTAGCTTTGGTGCATATGGAGATGCCCTGGGGTAGCTTAGGTACTAAGGGAGAGGTAGGAAATAAAAATAGAGGGAGGAAAGAGATGTTGCCATGGCTGTCCAGAGAGGAATCTTGTAGTTTTTGCCCAACAATAATTGATAAATGGCCAGGGGAAAGTTACTGGAGGTAGGAGGTGACTAGGGTGAGCTCTGGTAAAAAGTTGAGCCCATTTGGATTAGTGGAAGGGGTCAAAGTAGTTGTTTTAGTAAAATGGCAGAAGGTGTTTGTTGCTGGTTTGGGCAAGAAGATGAACTCCTCTTGTCATAAGGCTTGACAGGGTCAAATGGCATGAGAAAATAAGGGGTTTCACCAATATTGAGTTCATTTGGGCAAAGTTGCCAATGCAACTTTTGTAAACCCTAGAAATTAGCAGAAATGAACTTGTGTAGATCTAGTTGAGCAAATCACTTCTCCTTGATGCACCACTTGGTGTAGTGGCCTCATTTGGTCATGTGAACATGCTCACAAAATTTGGGGTCATGGAGAGAAAGTTGGTAGTACAAAGTTGTTCAAATTTGATTCTGGTCAGAGAGGGTTTTGGGGCACTTTGATCAATATAACATTTTCCTCAACTTGTTCCATTTGGTCTAGATAAATGATTAGACCATTTGAGCATGTACACAAGATTTGAGAGCATTTGGACATGTTTGGCAATGTAAAGTTGCTCAAACTTCAAAATGGACGGAATTGGTTTTGAGGGGATTTCATGGGGTTATACTATTCTCCATGACATGATACTTGTCAAGATCATCAAACATGTCATATGTGACATGCTCGAATTTGCTTGGAATTTTTGGATAATATTTCCTTTGTAAATATTTCAAAAGCTTGAAATATCTAGAAAGGGTTTTTGAGGGATTTGACCAATATTTTGAACATGACCATGTGTTGAAACTCTTTTATATGGACAATATATGTCCTCTGAGTTTCCCTAGGTTTTTGTCAAATATTTTTAAAACATTAAAATAATTTTTCCCTATTAAAGACTATTTCTGGCCTTAAGAAAAAGCTTTTAGATAAAATGGGAAAATAACTTTTAAAATTATATTTTTGTGGTTTATGGGAATCCTATATCTAATAGGTTTCAAATATACTCTTTGAAATATTTTTCATACCCGAAATCAAGTACTTGCAGTGCAAACCTCAATTTAGGGGTTTTTGGAAAACTAATTTGTAAAATTCTTTTTGGCCAAATTATTTTGCAAGAAATTATTTTTATGTCCTATACACATGGCATGATCATTGGGAAAGGTTTTTGGATCAAGGAGAAGGAGTATAAGAGTTGGAGGATTTATTTTATTTTTAGAGCACTTGCAAACAACAGACAAAAACCAATCAAGGCAAGGTCCAAAACACTCAAAAGTTTTTGTCAAACCACATTTTATCATGATTGTTAGCTTAAGTGTAGTGGCATGAAAATCAGGGTGTGACATAGTGCGGGCAAATCTGTGAACTTGAAATGTGCTTTGCAATTTGAATCTGTAGCCTGCCTTGCTGCCATTGATGGGGCGATCAGGATTGGGGCAAATCGAATCATCTTCGAGTCTGATTCCTCAACCCTTATACATGCTTTGAAGAGCAACGAGTATGACAAGGCAACCATTGGTGTGTTGGTGAAGTAAGCTAGAAGCCTATGCATTCTAAACTTTGACCTATGCTTTTTCTTTCAGCCGACGCACTTGTAACTCTATAGCCCATGAGCTTGCCAAGCTGGGCGTTCATTTTACGTCTAATGACTCCTTATGGGAAGCCTCTACCCCCAATTGCATTGTAAAACAGTTAGCCAGTGACATTTTTGTGCTAGAAGTTTAATGGAATTTCCATTTTCCCGTCAAAAAAAAGTTAATGTCTACGGATGACGAGACTGAGCACCACTCCACCAGCATCAGTCAAAATTATGATTAGAGGACGGGGCGTCGACCCGTTGGCTGGGCAGCTGAGGTTGCTGTCAGCCCCCCGAGTTCAAGTGGTTGAGGATGAGCTGACATTGCTCGTGGAGTTTCTCTTATAAATAAATGCCAACGAGGGTTAGCCCTTGGGTTGGTCTCATTTTACTCCCCTAGCGCTCCTCCCCTGCACTCCGCTACCGGCCATCCCGGCCCCGGCGTCCACCGCCCCCGCGTCGGCGACCACTCCGGTCCCTGTGCCCACCTCCCTTGTGTCGGCGATCGGCCACGCGTCTCCCCCGCCCGCTCTCCTCATGGCGGCTAGATCTGAGAGCCCGGAGTCCGTCTTGTTTGCGTTCCCCCGTCCCCGCCCTGTGGTCTCTGGCCTGGGCCTGTCGGGATCCCCGTGCGCCCACTCCTCCTCGGATGGCCCCGTGTCGGTCAGGGTGTCGGCGCCTGGGCCGGCGGATGTCGGGCAGGCGGCCGGCTGGAACCGGGCCAAGGCCTCCCGCAAGGCTCTCTGGCAGCAGCGCAAGGCGCAGCGGCGCCTCCAGGAACCGCCTCGTCCGCCTTCTTCCTCTTCCTCGGAGCGCAGTCAGTCCCGTGCCATCAATGTTTCAGGGTCGGCCACCGCAAGCAAGATTGCACCTTTCCGCCGCTTTGCATCCGCTGCAACCTGGAGGGCCATTCATCTGGCTAAGTGCAAGAGGCCCCGCAGCCCCACCCCGGTCGAGGAGCTACGCCGCGCCGCCACGGCTAAAGTGGGCGCAGATGGAGACCCGGTCCCCGCCGGCGGTTGGTTCTGGGCGTGTTCTGCTGGATCCTTGGAAGAACGCGCTGTCGGCGTCGCCGGCACGGTTCTCGCCAAGTGTCCCTGTGGCGCGCCCCGCGCCTCCTATGCTGTTGGTGGTGGCGCCGGGTGACAACATCTGCGTCCTCAGGCGCTCTCCGGTCATGGATGAAATGAATTGGTGGACGTGAGGAAGTTGTCTATTAATCTTCTGCAAAAAGAATCAACTCAAGAGCACTCTTCTGTAAAAAATGACATCTATTCTTGTGAGCGCAAATTTCTGTTTTTTACAGCAAGATCACATTAACTTTCACCCAAGTCTTCCCAAAGGTCTTACTTGGCACTTTATTGAAACAAAAGATATAAAACATGATTACTACAGTAGCTTAATCATGTAAACACACAAAAACAGTAAGGGTAAATATTGGGTTGTCTCCCGACAAGCGCTTTTCTTTAATGCCTTTTAGCTAGGCATGATGATTTCAATGATGCTCACTTTAAAGATAGGAATTGAAACACAAAGACAGCATCTTGAAAAATATGACTAGCATATTTAAATCTAACACACTTCCTATGCCTAGGGATTTTGTGAGCACACAACTTATGGGAACAAGAATCAACTAGCATAGGAAGGCAAAACAAGTACTCCAAAACTTTAAGCACATAGAGAGGAAACTTAATATTATTGCAACTCCTACAAACATGTATTCCCCCCTCATAATAATTTTCAGTAGTATCATGGATAGCAACTTTGTTCTCATACTAAATTGGAACCTCTTCCGAAATAGTGGAATCATTACTAGCTAAAGTTGACACTCTTCCGAATCCACTTTCATAAATGTCACACTAAAATTCAACACCTCCAAAATAGTGGGATCACTAATTCCTAAAGTTGACACTCTTCCAAACCCACTTTTAAATGATAGTATTACTCATACTCCAAAGGATATAAGTGAAGTTCATGGAGGATTCTACAACTAACCAATATCCAAGCTCAAAATGTATAAGTGAAGCACATGAAGCATTCTATAAAACCATACTCAAAAGATTTAAGTGAAGCACAAAGAGTAATTCTATAAGATCATACTTAAAAGATTTAAGTGAAGCACAAAGAGTAATTCTATAAGATCATACTTAAAAGATTTAAGTGAAGAACATGAAGTATTCTATAAATTGATGAAGGGACATCTCATACTATCATGGTTCTTGAAGAAAAGGAAAAACACAAAGGACACAAATAATGTGAACAAAAAAAAACCGAGGTATACCGATATTTGTTGAAGAAGAAAGATGGGATGCCAACCGGAGCATCCCCAAGCTTAGATGCTTGAGTATACTTTCAAATATTTACTTGGGGTGCCTTGGGTATCCCCAAGCTTGAACTCTTGCCTCTCTTTATTCTTCTCATATTGATAGCTCCTCGACCTTCGGACACTTCATCCACACAAAACTTTAACAAAAACTTGTGAGATCCGTTAGTGTAATAAGGCAAATCACTACCTTTAGGTACTGTAATGAACTCATTCTTTATTTGTATTGATGTTAAACCTACTGTATTCCAACTTCTCTATGGTTCATACCCTCCGATACTACTCATAGATTCATCGAAATAAGCAAACAACACACGCAAAACAGAATCTGTTAAAAACAGAACAGTCTGTAGTAATCTGGAAGTTTGCCAAACTTAGGTAACTCCTAAAATTATAAACTAAATTTGATAATTTTAACCATTTGTACAGAAGTAATGTGAAAAACGTTTCAGACCCATTTGACTTTCTAGTAAAAAATAAAAATTCACGCACTACAGCCAAAGTTTCTGTTTTTGTTTTGCACATAGTAAACAAGCAATCTAATTATCCTAAAACCAAGGCTTGGCACATTATTTTTATAATACAATGAATATATACAAGGGGATAATTATTTAAAGAGAAACTTCCATGAAAAATTCTACATTGTTTCCGTGAGCATGAGCACAAGTGCTCAAGGTCGACCCTCACTTCTTCAATGCAAAACCTTCCAATCACTTCTCTTTTTGAAAAACTTTTTAGGCATGAGATGCAAGTAATAATTTTTTGTATTTTCATTTTTAATTTTTTTTGTATGTTTCACCCACAACTAAATAGAAACAAAAAGGAAAAACAAAATCTACTTAGTGAAGGAAGCAAACAAGCACACACGAGAATATCAACCCCACGCTATTGCTCCCCGGCAACGGCGCCAGATAAGAGCTTGATAGTCCCCAAGTGCAAGGAATCATCGTAGCACTTTCCAAAGGTGGAAGTGATAAGTATGGAGTGTCGAACCCACAAGGAGCTAAAGGTAAGATCAATATTATCTCAAGCCCTATCTGCCACTGATACGACTCTACGTGCACCGAACGTTTGCTTCCAACTAGCAACGAGAAATAAACTACGTTGTGGGTATGAAGAGGATAACTTTGTATGATATCGGAGAGCTAAAACATAAAAGTAGGTGCTGTTATCATAAAGTTCGAATATAATACTAAATATTATAAATAGCAAGTGTGGAATAATGGTGGATCGGTGTGCGGAATTGTCCTAGGCAATTGTTAACAAGACCGGTAATCACTATTGCAGTTTCATATGAGGGAGAGGCATAAGCTAACATACTTTCTATACTTGGATCATATGCACTTATGATTGGAACTCTAGCAAGCATCCGCAAATACTAAAGATCATTAAGGTAAAACCCAACCATAGCATTAAAGCATCAAGTCCTCTTTCTTCCCATACGCAACAATCCCTCTTACTCGGGTTAGTGTTTCAGTCACTCACCAACCCACTATAAGCGAATCATGAACATGTTGATGAAGACGATCACCGTGGCGATGATTCCCCTCCCGATGGCACTCCGGCGCCACCGGAAGAGAGGAGGAGAGGTTCTCACCCTTGTGCTTCCTCCTCCATGGCCTCCACCCTATGGTCCTTGGCCTTCATGGTGATGAAGACCCCTCCGGGATACTCCTCCATGGCCACCGGTGATGATGGCCCCCTCCGGCAGGGTGCCGGAGAGGGCCTTGATTGATTTCTCGTGGCTATAGAGGCTTGCGGCGGCGAAACTTCTGATCCAAGCCCCGTTCTGGAAGTTTTAGGGTACGAGAGTATATATGGGTGCAGGGAGGACGTCGGTGGACTTCCGGGCTGGCCACGAGGTAGGGCGCCCCACCTCGTGGGCAGCCCAGACTCCTAGTGAGCTTCCTGTACTCAATGGGCTTCTTACGGTCCAAAAATAGGTTCCGTGGAGTTTGGTCTTTTGGACTCCGTTTGATATTCCTTTTCTTCGAAACACTGAAATAGAAAAAAAACAGCAATTCTGGGCTGGGTCTCCGGTTAATAGGTTAGTCCCAAAAATAATATAAAAGTGGAAAATAAAGCCCAATATTGCCCGAAACAGTTGATAATATAGCATGGAGCAATCAAAAATTATAGATACGTTGGAGACGTATCAGGCATCCCCAAGCTTAATTCCTGCTCGTCCTCGAGTAGGTAAATGATAAAAAGATAATTTTTGATGCGGAATGCTAGTAAGTTCTTAAGTTTGATCAATGATAATTCCAATCACTTTTTCTAGCATCAATATGTGTCATAATAGAAGCTTATCTCATAAAACTTTTCATGATCAAGTAACAATCTATTCACAATGTCAAGCACGGTTCAGAAACTTCATTGAGAACTAACAAACTATAATCTCAGTCATTGAAGCAATTGCAATTTATCATAACATCAGAAAGAGTCAAGAATAGAGCTTTTCAGCAAGTCCACATACTCAACTATCATATAGTCTTCTACAATTGCTAACACTCACGCAATACTTGTGGTTATGGAGTTTCAAATTTATTAATCGAGAAAGATAGGGGCTTATTGTGTTGCCTCCCAACGTATTCACCTTTAGGTGATGTCAACAATAATAGACCATGCTAACTTACATCCAATTGGATATATATATCATGATCTTTCAAACACAAGGAGCATGCCAAAGGATAAAATGAAAAAGGGAATGGTGAGGATCACCTTGACTCAAGCATAAAGTAAAAACATAAAGTAAAAGATAGGCCCTTCACAGAGGGAAGCAGAGGTTGTCATGCGCGTTTAGGGTTGATGCACAAAATCTTAATGCAAAAGAACGTCACTTTATATTGCCCCTTATATGTGGACCTTTATTATGCAGTCCGTCGCTTTTATTACTTCCACAACAAGTTCGTACAAAGCTTATTTTCTCTGCACTAATAAGTCATGCATATTTAGAGAGCAATTTTATTGCTTGCACCGATGACAACTTACTTGAAGGATCTTACTCAATCCATAGGTAGGTATGGTGGACTCTCATGGCAAAACTGGGTTTACGGGTATTTGGAAGCACAAGTAGTATCTCTACTTGGTGCTGAGAATTTTGGCTAGCATGAGGGGGAAAGGCAAGCTCAACATGTTTGGAAGTTCAATGACAATATACTTTAACTGAGGTGTCGGAAAACATAAACCATTACGTTGTCTTCCTTGTCCAATGTCAACTCTTTTAGCATGTCATACTTAATGAGTGCTTTACAATCATAAAAGATGTCCAAGATAATATATTTGTATGTGAACCTCTCTTTCCTTATTACTTCCTATTAATTGCAATGATGACCAAAACTACGTTTGCCAATTCTCAACAACTTTTATGCCTCATACTTTCTATGTGTGAAGTCATCACTAACCATGTTATAAGCAAATGAAACATATAAAAGTTCAGATTTATGACATTCAATTCATTCCCCCATTTACTCATAGGATATATATGAAGCACATGAGTAAATGACAAACTACTCTAAAAGATATGAGTGAAAGACACTGAGTAGTCAAATAATTAACTATCCATGGGAGGGTTCCTTTTCTATTAAAAATTTCATATCCAATGATTTTATTCAAACAGCAAGTAAAACAAAATAAAATGACATTGCAAGGATAGCACAACTCCTGTGAAGAAGCAAAAACTTAAGCTCAACCGATACTAACCGATAGTTGTTGAAGAAGAAAGGTGGGATGCCTAACGGGGCATCCTCAAGCTTAGATGCTTGAGACTTCTTGGAATATTATCTTGGGGTGCCTTGGGCATCCCCAAGCTTGAACTTTTATATCTCCTTAATTCCCCTCATATCATGGTTTCTCTTTTTATCAAAAGCTTCATCCACAACAAACTCAACAAGAACTCGTGAGATAGGTTAGTATAAACCAATGCAAAACCTTATCATTTTCTACTCTAACAAAACACTAAAATTATTATTCAACATTGCATACTAAATGTCTCTGCATATTTAATACTCCTATCCTCAAATAGAATCATTAAACAAGCAAACATATGCAAACAATGCAAACATAATATCAATATGTCAAAACAGTACAGCCTGTAAAGAATGCAAGAGTATCAATACTTCCCTAACTCCAAAAATTATGAGAGAAAATTCCCACTGTAGTATATTTATCAGAGCTCAATATGCAAAAAGTTTCAACATTATATCATGCTCTAACTTTTCTAGGGAATTTTTGCAACAGAGGTAAACTTTATGTTTTCAAACAGCAACGTCTATACTAGCAAAATAAGCATGGCAAAGGCTATCCTTGACATTTTTATTGAAAATAAAGATGCAAAACACTATTCTAAATATCAGCTAGATAATACTAACAAAATAAAATGACGCTCCAAGTAAAACACATATCATGTGATGAATAAAAATATAGCTTCGAGTAAAGTATACCGATAGTTTTGAAGACGAAAGAGGGGATGCCTTCCGGGGCATCCCCAAGCTTAGGCGCTTGAGTCTTTCTTGAATATCACCTTGGGGTTCCTTGGGCATCCCAAAGCTTAGGGTCCTTCCACTCCTTATTCTCCTCATATCGACATCTCACCCAAAACTTGAAAACTTCAATCACACAAAACTTAGCCAAACTTCGTGAGATAGGTTAGTATGATAAAGAGCAAACCATTCACTTTGGTACTGACAAAGACAAGGTTCATAATTGTTTTCACACAATGCCTACTGTAACATATCATTTCTACAAATTATATTGAGAAATATAAGCCATAGAAACTAGAAAACAAGCAGACTATGCAATGAAAACAGAATCTGTCAGAAACAGAACAGTCTGTAATGATCTGAACAATAACCATACTTCTGCTACTCCAAAAATTATGAAATAAATTGGTGGACGTGAGGAATTTGTCTATTAATCTTCTGGAAAAAGAATCAACTCAATAGCACTCTTCTGTAAAAAATGACATCTATTCTTGTGAGCACAAAGTTTCTGTTTTTTACAGCAAGATCACATTAACTTTCACCCAAGTCTTCCCAAAGGTCTTACTTGGCACTTTATTGAAACAAAAAATATAAAACATGATTACTACAGTAGCTTAATCATGTAAACACACAAAAACAGTAAGGTTAAATATTGGATTGTCTCCCAACAAGCGCTTTTCTTTAATGCCTTTTAGCTAGGCATGATGATTTCAATGATGCTCACTTTAAAGATAGGAATTGAAATACAAAGAGAGCATCTTGAAGAATATGACTAGCATATTTAAATCTAACACACTTCCTATGCCAAGGGATTTTGTGAGCACACAACTTATGGGAACAAGAATCAACTAGCATAGGAAGGCAAAACAAGTATAACTCCAAAACTTTAAGCACATAGAGAGGAAACTTAATATTATTGCAACTCCTACAAACATGTATTCCCCCCTCATAATAATTTTCAGTAGTATCATGGATAGAAACGTTGTTCTCATACTAAATTGGAACCTCTTCCGAAATAGTGGAATCATTACTAGCTAAAGTTGACACTCTTCCGAATCCACTTTCATAAATGTCACACTAAAATTCAACACCTCCAAAATAGTGGGATCACTAATTCCTAAAGTTGACACTCTTCCAAACCCACTTTTAAATGATAGTATTACTCATACTCCAAAGGATATAAGTGAAGTTCATGGAGGATTCTACAACTAACCAATATCCAAGCTCAAAATATATAAGTGAAGCACATGAAGCATTCTATAAAACCATACTCAAAAGATTTAAGTGAAGAACAAAGAGTAATTCTATAAGATCATACTTAAAAGATTTAAGTGAAGCACAAAGAGTAATTCTATAAGATCATACTTAAAAGATTTAAGTGAAGCACATGAAGTATTATATAAATTGATGAAGGGACATCTCATACTAGCATGGTTCTTGAAGAAAAGGAAAAACACAAAGGACACAAATCATGTGAACAAAACAAAAACCGAGGTATACCGATATTTGTTGAAGAAGAAAGATGGGATGCCAACCGGGGCATCCCCAAGCTTAGATGCTTGAGTATACTTTGAAATATTTACTTGGGGTGCCTTGGGCATCCCCAAGCTTGAACTGTTGCCTCTCTTTATTCTTCTCATATTGATAGCTCCTCGACCTTCGGACACTTCATCCACACAAAACTTTAACAAAAACTTGTGAGATCCGTTAGTGTAATAAGGCAAATCACTACCTTTAGGTACTGTAATGAACTCATCCTTTATTTGTATTGATGTTAAATCTACTGTATTCCAACTTCTCTATGGTTCATACCCTCCGATACTACTCATAGATTCATCGAAATAAGCAAGCAGCACACGCAAAACAGAATCTGTTAAAAACATAACAGTCTGTAGTAATCTGGAAGTTTGCCAAACTTATGTAACTCCTAAAATTATAAACTAAATTTGAAAATTTTAAAAATTTGTACATAAGTAATGTGCAAAAATTTTCAGGCCCATTTGACTTTCCAGTAAAAAAATAAAAATTCACGCACTACAGCCAAAGTTTCTGTTTTTGTTTTGCACATAGTAAACAAGCAATCTAATCATCCTAAAACCAAGGCTTGGCACATTATTTTTATAATACAATGAATATATACAAGGGGATCATTATTTACAGAGAAACTTCCATGAAAAATTCTACATTGTTTCCGTGAGCATGAGCACAAGTGCTCAAGGTCGGCCCTCACTTCTTCAATGCAAAACCTTCCAATCACTTCTCTTTTTGAAAAACTTTTTAGGCATGAGAGGCAAGTAATAAATTTTTGTATTTTAATTTTTATTTTTTTTGTATGTTTCACCCACAACTAAACAGAAACAAAAAGGAAAAATAAAATCTACTTAGTGAAGGAAGCAGACAAGCACACACGAGAATATCAACCCCACGCTATTGCTCCCCGGCAACGACGCCAGAAAAGAGCTTGATAATCCCCAAGTGCAAGGAATCATCGTAGCACTTTCCAAAGGTGGAAGTGATAAGTATGGAGTGTCGAACCCACAAGGAGCTAAAGGTAAGATCAATATTATCTCAAGCCCTATCTGCCACTGATACGACTCTACGTGCACCGGACGTTTGCTTCCAACTAGCAACGAGAAATAAACTACGTTGTGGGTATGAAGAGGATAACTTTGTATGATATCGGAGAGCTAAAACATAAAAGTAGGTGCTGTTATCATAAAGTTATAATATAATACTAAATAATATAAATAGAGAGTGTGGAATAATGGTGGATCGATTGTGGAATTGTCCTAGGCAATTGTTAACAAGACCGGTAATCACTATTGCAGTTTCATATGAGGGAGAGGCATAAGCTAACATACTTTCTCTACTTGGATCATCTGCACTTATGATTGGAACTCTAGCAAGCATCCGCAACTACTAAAGATCATTAAGGTAAAACCCAACCATAGCATTAAAGCATCAAGTCCTCTTTATTTCCATACGCAACAATCCCTCTTACTCGGGTTTGTGTTTCACCACTCACCAACCCACTATAAGCGAATCATGAACGATTGCAACACCCTACAGCGGAATCCCTCACGCTTGCGCGACACGGAGGGCACCATAGGACATCACCAAAGTAAAACATATAACTCATACCAATCTAGATCATCAATCAACCCAAAGACAAAAGATATCTACTCAAAACATCATAGGATGGCAACACATCATTGAATCATAATATGTGGCATAAAGCACCATGTTCAATTAGGGATTACATCGGGGTGCGGGAGAGTGGACCGCGTAAAAGAGATGAGGATGATGATGATGATGGTGATGTTGATGAAGACGATCACCGTGGCGATGATTCCCCTCCCAATGGCACTCCGGCGCCACCAGAAGAGAGGAGGAGAGGTTCTCCCCCTTGTGCTTCCTCCTCCATGGCCTCCACCCTCTGGTCCTTGGCCTTCATGGTGATGAAGACCCCTCCGGTATACTCCTCCATGGCCACCGGTGATGATGGCCCCCTCAGGCAGGGTGCCGGAGAAGGCCTAGATTGATTTCTCGTGGCTATAGAGGCTTGCGGCGGCGAAACTTCTGATCCAATCTCCGTTCTGGAAGTTTTAGGGTACGAGAGTATATATGGGTGCCGGGAGGACGTCGGTGGACTTCCGGGTTGGCCACGAGGTAGGGGGGCGTGCCCCAGGGGGGTGGGCGCGCCCCCACCCTCATGGGCAGCCCGGGAATCCCCTGGTGAGCTTCATGTACTCAATGGGCTTCTTCTGGTCCAAAAATAGGTTCCGTGGAGTTTCAGGTCTTTTGGACTCCGTTTGATATTCCTTTTCTTCGAAACACTGAAATAGGCAAAAAAACAACAATTCTGGGCTGGGCCTCCGGTTAATAGGTTAGTCCCAAAAATAATATAAAAGTGGAAAATAAAGCCCAATATTGCCCGAAATAGTAGATAATATAGCATGGAGCAATCAAAAATTATAGATACGTTGGAGACGTATCAGCAGGCGGTGATGCCGCCGGTGCGGGAGTGGGCCGGTCCTACGCGCAGGCCCTGGTGGGCAAAGTGGGGCCGTCCAGCTGGCGTCTGCCGCCCATGGACCCCTCCCCTGGGCCGGGCCCCGCATGCCGCGCTGCCGCTATGGAGCCGCCCGTTGGGAGTCTGCCAGGCTGATCACCACCTAACCCTGTCTTGGAGACTGTGGTTGTCCTGGCGTGCAATCCTTCGGAGGAGTTGGTGGCGGTTGCCTCTTCGGAGCAGGATCAGGGCATGGGCCCGGTGGTGGGATCCGGTGCCGTGCTAATCATTGAAGAGGCGAAGACGCGCGCTGTCGAGTCCGCGACAGCCCGTGCAGGAGATCAGGTGGGCCTTGCTGCTTTGGGGCAGGTGCCAGTATGGTGATCGTGGAGGATCAGGTGGGCCAGGAGTCTCCTTTGACTGACACGCAGGTGGGCGCTGTCCGCACGGTCTCAAAGGATCCCGAGGTGGCCCATCCTGTACTGGAGACTCGGGAAGTGGCGGACACTGTTCCTACCGGATCTGGGCTACAGCTGGATAAATGTGCCCTGCTTGTGGCCAAGGAGGTTGGTGCTCTGTCTGATGCAGAGAATCTCGTGCTAGCTCTGATCCCAATCTTGGGTTCCGACCAAGTTATTCCCTCGGGTGGCAGGGACTCTGAGGCAGACGCGTGTCGCTCGGTGGTTGGGCTGCATGGGGGAGCGGATGCTGGCCTACCAGAGAGTGGGGTGTTGATCCTGGCTTTGCATGGCCCAATCATTGAGGTTGCTCCTTCCGTGGCCATGCACGACGACGTGCTGCCACCCAGGCAGCCCTTGGAGAGGTCTCGGACATGCAGATCGCCCACTCTCCTAGACTCGATGGCATGTCCGCCCAGGAATCTGCTGCCTACACTAAGCTCAAATGGTTCTGCTCCAGCCTTATGAAGAAGTTGGCCCCACCCCTTCTCAAGGAAGTCCAAGCCTCCAACCTTCGAGCGGAGGCAGAGCATTTCACCCCACGCCGTTGCACCCGCATCAGCAAGAAGCTTTCGGAGCATAAGAGCAGCAGGGCCAGCCAGGCACAGAATGTTATCATGAGAGCGTTGGGACTCGTACCGGATGACTTGGACGTGGATGACACGGTTGTTAGCGAGCTGCAGAACATTTTCGACTCGCCTCTTCGGGATCGGCATGTTCGAGTCATCGCGGCACTCTTCGGAAAAGAGGTGCCATCCATGGATGTTCTGGAGAAGGGCTCGGCCTCGGCGGTGCGCGCCCATTGAGCTCTTGGCGGGTTATGGAGTCTTTTACTTTTTTTCTTTATGGATATAAATCCGCAAATACTATGTTGGAATGTGCGTGGGCTGAATTGTCCTGCGAAGAGGGCGGCGGTTGGGGAGTTTGTGCAGGCAGCCGAGGTGAACTTGGTGTGCCTACAGGAAACAAAACTTGATGTGCTGGATCAATTTGTGGTTCTTCAATGTTTAGCTCCGTCCTTTGACGGCTTCGATTACTTACCGGCGTGCGAGACTCGTGGCGGGATTTTGCTTGCGTGGGATAGATCGGTGATGGATGTGGATGCCCTAGTGCACGACACCAACTCCCTTAGTGGCCTGGTTCATAATAAGGATGGCACTAACAGGTGGATTACTGCGGCATATGGGGCGCAAGGAGATGAGCTCAAAACCGCGTTTCTTGAGGAACTCCGAGACAGGAGGCTAGTCTGTCAGGGGCCATGGATGGTCCTTGGTGACTTTAACATGATCCTCCGTGCTTCCGAGAAAAACAATGCCAATCTTAATAGGACAATGATGCGGCGGTTCAGAGGTTTTGTAGATTCGCATGAGCTCAAAGAGCTATACATGCACGGAAGGATTTTTACTTGGTCTAATGAGCAGGACTCGCCGACCATGAAGAAGATCGACAGAGTGCTGGTTTCTGTCGATTGGGAACATAGCTTCCCGGACTGCCTTCTCCAGGCCCTCTCGACCAACATCTCGGATCATGCGCCTTTCAACCTTTCCACGAGTGCGCCTTTCTGCTCCAAGAAGCGATTCTGATTTGAGCTGTATTGGACTAAGCTGGATGGATTTGAGGAGGCCGTCAAGGAGGCCTGGACTTGCGACGAGGGGATTGTGGACCCATTTAAGCGTTTAGATGCTCTCCTCAGGAACACTGCTATGGCCCTCCAGGCCTGGGGCCAGTGCAAGACAGGGAACATAAAGATTCAGATGGCGGTAGCCATTTGGGTGATCGCTAGGCTGGATAGAGTTCAGGAAGCTAGGTTGCTCTCCCCAGACGAGCTATGGCTCAGACACACCCTCAAACATGCGCTAGGTCTCGCGTCGCTGGAGCGCACTATCGAAAGACAGAGATCGAGGATCCAATGGATCAAGGAGGGGATGCGAACACCAAGCTCTTCCAAGTTGTGGAAAACGGACGAAGGTCGAAGAATTTCATAGCTCATGTTAGGCACAATGGTGTTATTTACACTGACCAGGATCGGAAGGAGGAGATCTTTACCGAAGCTTATGAAGGGCTGCTTGGGCATGCCCAACCGAGGGAGGCCGGTCTGAACCTTGAGTTTCTTGGGATACAAGCTACTGATCTTCAAGAGCTCGAGCAGATGTTCACGGAGGAAGAAGTCTGGAACACCATTAAAGAACTGCCCGCGGATCGCGCGCCGGGACCGGACGGATTTATTAGGGCCTTCTACCACCGCGCTTGGCCAATCATCAAGCAGGATATCATGGCCATGTTGCTCAAGCTGTTCGTTGGGGATAGCAGAGGATTTAGCAAGCTCAATCGCACCCACATCGTCCTCATCCCAAAGAAACCAGATGCTCAAGAGGTTGGAGACTTCCGTCCAATCAGTCTGCCCCATAACGTGGCCAAATTGTTCGCCAAGATGCTTGCGATCAGAGCCAGGAGGAGGATGAAGGATATTGCAGCGGCCAACCAGTCTGCCTTCATCCTTGGTAGGAGTTTGCACGATAACTTCCTGCTCGTGCGCCAAGTAGCAAGGAAAATCCATGCCTGTCGTGATCCAGGAGTGTTCCTCAAATTGGATATTTCGCGCGCCTTTGATTCCCTGGCGTGGCCATTGCTCTTCGACGTTCTTCGCGCAAAAGGATTCGGTAACAAGTGGATTGGTTGGGTGGCTGCACTACTTAACTCGGCGAGCACCAAGGTCATTGTGAACGGAGTCCCAGGGAGGAGTTTTGCACATGCCAAGGGTTTAAGACAGGGAGATCCCATCTCGCCCCTGCTATTCGTGATCGCGATGGACGTGCTAACTAGCATCATCAACAAAGCAGAATCGGATGGCATTATCAGTGCGTTCACTGGAGTTACGGCTTTGCAGCGCCTGTCAATTTACGCCGACGACGTAGCCCTGTTCATCAGACCTTCGGCGCAGGACATGAGTTTCGTTTGGGACGCCCTCCACATATTCAATGAGGCGTCCGGACTCAAGGTCAACTACACCAAATCTTCTGCCATTCTCATCAGAGGGGACGGACAGGATCAGCAAAGGGTGGCGGACGTGCTACAATGTCAGTCGGGTGAGTTCCCCTGCAAGTATCTTGGCCTGCAGCTGACGATCCGGCAACTCACCAGGGCGCAATGGCAACCCCTTCTGGACCAAGCCAAGAGCTTCGTGCCCGCGTGGCAGAGAGGGCTAATCCAGCGGGCCGGCAGGCTAGTGTTGGTGAAGTCTGTCGCGGCAGCGAGGCCCGTACACCACTTAATGGTTCTGGAAGCGCCAATTTGGGTCTTCGAAGAGATTAATAGCTGGATGAGAGCATTCTTCTGGAAAGGAAAAGAAAAGGTTAGTGGAGGGCACTGTCAAGTCGCTTGGAACTCCATCTGTCGGCCGACTCAATTCGGTGGCATGGGCGTGAAGAATCTGCAACTACAAGCTTTGGCGCTGCGAGTTCGTTGGGAATGGCTCCGTAGAACTGACCCAGGCAGACCGTGGCAAGGTATTCCCATGTCTGATGACCAGTTGGCGAGGCAGCTGTTCGACAGCCTAGTGATGATCAAGGTGGGCGAAGGGAGTCGTGTGTTGTTCTGGAGGGATAGATGGATTCATGGGTTTGCGATCTTTGACATCGCACCGCTGATTTATAGCAGTGTGAATACTCGTACGCGCAACCGGAGGACGGTTCAGGAGGCACTGGATAACAATAGATGGCTCGAGGACATCCACGGCAACATTTCCGTCACGGCTCAACTCCAACTTATGCACCTTGGGCACGCGATTGGATCTGTGCAGAGGGACACGCAGATGTCGGACGTCTTCTCGTGGCCTTGTGACAACTCAGGAGTTTACACGGCCAGATCTACCTATCAAAGGCTGTGCGCTGGGTTAGAGAGGGTCCCCTTTGCGAAGTGCGTATGGAGGAGTTGGGCACCCCTCAGGTGCAAAATCTTTGCTTGGTTGGCCGTGCAACTGCGACTATGGACCTCGGATCGCCACGCCAGACATGGATTGCAAGAATACCCCTCACCTTGCTTCACATGCCTCCAGGACCAAGATAATGTCGAGCACATTCTGATTCAATGCGTATATGCAAGAGAGGTTTGTTACTTGGGCTTCCAAGAGCTCAACATTCAGATCAGGACGCCGGAGCCTCACGACACATTTATGGATTGGTGGCTTCGGGCGAGGAGCCAGTTCAGGCGTGCCGAGCGGCGTGGTTTTGATACTCTGGTAATTATCACGACATGGGCCTTGTGGAAACAGAGAAACGTCCGGGTGTTTAACAGGCCGTTGCAATTCAAGAACCCTACGCAATTGTTGTGCCAAATCACGAAGGAGGTGCAGGATCTTAGGACTGCAGGGATAGGAGTAGGAGGTCTTCAACGATTTGTGAGAGAGTAGCCTTAGTTTGATTGGTTGGAGTCCGCTAGCTTGAATGTTCGCATTCTACGCTAGCTTTTTGTAGTTAAACTTTCTGCCTTTTATAAAAATATGGTGGCATACTTTCGATTTTTTTTTATGATTATAGCATACTTAGTTGGTATTATGGGTGGGCAATCAGAATAATATTAATAAAGTAGGCATGAGCATACACACACATGCAGTGTAGGGATACAAATTCCTCGTATTACTACGTCTCAGCGACCGCACCGCGACCAGCGGCACAACAATTACTACTAGTAGTAGCAGTATATCATCGTCGATAGCACAGTCGCGCTGGCTCAGACGTCGCGGTCGCGCTTGCACTCTGGCGCCATGGCGGCGTAGCGGTCGTGGTCGGTGCAGTAGTTGTAGATGGTGTGCTCCTTCCTGACCCAGGCGAGGCGGCGGTACTGCGCGGCGTCCAGGTCCTGGAACTCGGGCTGGTCCCACCAGCGGGCGCCCTGGGTGGCGCAGAACTTGGCCTCCGCGGACGCCTCGCAGCCGTCGACGTGGAAGCCCCGGTAGGAGGCGACGAAGGGCGCCTTGGACCAGTCCGTCTTCTCCCGCCCGCCCCGGGTCGCCCAGTCGTCCGCGTTCCACAGGCTGGAGTAGAGCTTCATGGGCTGGTCGAACGGGTACCGCACCCCGAGGTCCTTGCTGTTCTTGAACACCCGGATCGGCGTGTCGTCCACAAAGAACCTGCATGCCCAATGCCCAATGCCAATGTCACAACCTTTCCTTTTTCTGTTAATAATTTCGATTCATTTCTTTTTCTTCTTTTACGAGGACATTTTTACAGTGGCGTGGCAATGAGAGAGACAGCGCGTCAGACATCGTGTCCGGTGTTCAACTTTGCAGAAATTCTGCATGGACGGTGCAGTGCACTATAGGACTGCACACGCCACCCCATGAGCCTGCCTAGTACACTGGGGCATAATTGCCTTGCCTGGAGCAGCGGGCCCAGGGCAAACCGACCTCTCTACCTTTGGTAGGAGTATTCATGTTGCTGTTCAGGACATGCACGCGCCCCGCATCCATTGCACATGCGCGGCGATCTTAGGTGTGCTGTGCTGGTTGTTTACGGATATTATGCATGTTGCATGGGCAGTACAGATTTTAAAATATCATGTATTATGGTACTAGCTCTCCAAGGAGGGAGTATAAGTTATATGCTCATAATAAAATACTAAAGTGTATCATTGTAAATGTTTTTGGATGGGAATAAAATGGCATTTTTGGGCACATAAGTTGCATTTTATATTAATTAAATATGTGGTTAAAGTTAGATTCAAAAACTAATTAGCCTTTCACGTAATAACAAATCAGTTCCAAACATCATTAACTAACTAAAGCTCGTTTTCTCATTTGTCACCAATAAGGGGGAAAGTAACTTAGTAAGCAGGAATACGAAAGGGGGATGGCATAGGTACGCGATCATGTAGAGGTTCCAGAGGACGGAGTAGGAGTGGTAGTCCTTGGTTGGGTCGAACCAGAGGTAGATCCTCTGCTCCCGGTCGCCCTTGCCGCCCGAGAACACGTTGGTCTGCAGGATGTACGGCTGCCCCGTCCTGTTCCCCAAGAACTCGAAGTCGATCTCGTCGTGCTCCGAGTTCTGCGACGACAGCTGCAATAGCAAATGCAATCCAGAAGCAAACCATCACTTACATTACATCTTAGGTATACTGCTGCACTGCGCAAGGGCGAGAATGCGAGATGGAGATGAACGTGAGGCGTACGTAGAAGGCGGTGACGGTGCCGGCGGAGTCGCCGCCGACGAGCTTGATGTGCATGCTGAAGTGGCCGAAGAGGTAGGAGCCCCGGGTCTGGAAGCCCGTGCCGGTGGTCTTGTCCAGGGACAGCTGCACCTCCCGCCCGCCGTTCACGTAGTGGATGTGGTCCTGCGCCCACGTCGGCACGTAGTTCTTCTCGAACGGCACGTCCACCGGCTTCCGGGGCGGCGCCGCCGCCACGCCGCGCAGCAGCACCGCCGTCACCACGGCGAGGAGGGCCCCCGCGGTCGCCTTCATTCTCTTTCGCCGGCCGGCCTCTCTTCCTCCTCCCTCTGTTACTTCTTGGCTTGGCTAGTGCTGGAAACAATGGCGAGTGGTGGATGCTAAGATGGAGAAGTCTGTGTGTATTTATAGCTAGTGTGAGCTCACTGTACGTAGGTTCTTGGAGTACATTATTGGTTTGCTTGGCGAAATAAAAATAATCCGTTTTGACGTGGCACTATGAACATGATGGATGGAGCGATGGCAATCGAGTGATGAGTGAGCCAGCTGCATCCAGTGCATGGGGACGCTGTGGAGTGACGTGCTTGCGAGGTGCAATGCTTGTCTTGTGCGTGTCAGGTTGGCCCAGTGCGAGCAAATCAAGCATGGCTGATTGATCCACGGATCATGCACCTCGCAACTTGCTGCCATTGCCACTGATTTATTTGCCATCGGATCGGAGTACAGTACAGTACTTCTTTTTGTTTTGATTATAAGTATATATATATGTTGAATCGAGGTAATATCAGAATTTCATTCGACAGACCAGCAGTCTTTTCGTCTTTGCAGCATTTGCTGTTTCTTCTATTCTATAGAAGGCTAATTTCTGCATCAGATTTTGAGGAGTTGTTTCAGATCGGTTATTTTGTGAACCTGTTTTTACACGAGTTTTTGAGAGGTTGATGATGGCGTGAAGGGCCGGCCCCAGCTTTGATCCGTTCTTGTGCGGCTAAATTTCGTGTTTTGACCCTTTTGACAAACAAAATCAAGATCTGACTCTGGTTTAATTTTTTTTTAGGATTTGACCCTTTTTCCTACTGCCAAGGGCTGTGGCGGTAGGGTAGACAGCCTATCATCAGGGCCCTTGGCGGTAGGGTACTTATCCACGTCAGCGCACGGAGACGGCCGCCGTCCCCCTCCGTCGCACCCTACCGCCAGGGCACCTGGCGGTAGCCTGTGTAACCCGACCGCCAGTGTCTGGCGATAGGGTCCAGGCAGTAATTTCCCCCGAAACCCCTGCGTCCCTGCCCATCTCCCCACCCCTCCCCTCCCCTCCGTCGGCAGTTCTTCTTTTTCTTCCCCAAGTCGCCCCTCTCTCCCTCTCTCATCTCCTCCACTCCTCCCCTCGGATCTTCACCGTTTGTTGATCGTTTTTGCGGATCGAGATGGCCCCGAAGAGAGAAACGTAAGCTCCTCTAATCCCTTTAATTAGTTTTTGCAAACTTGTTTCCGATTCGACGCATTATTTGCTTGAAATCCCTCATGTTTTTGAACTTAGATTGGATTTTTTTTTCACCTAAGATTGATTGTAGTTGTAGTTCTTAGTTCTTTAGTAAGTACTGATATTGGATATGAACTCTAATCAATAGTTCATATGTTAGTGTGAAGATGAACCCTAGTTCATAATTTTTTTTGTTAAAAAAATATGATGTAATGTTGATATGAGGATGAGCCCTATTTTGATGATGCATGTTGATATGATGATATGATCTAGTGTGAAGATGACCCTAGTTTGATGATGCATGTTGATATGATGATATAAAGATGTTGTTTGGAAAATTTTATTTAAAAATTTGATGATATGATGTATGTTGGAGGATTTTTTTTTTTGATATGATGCATCTTGATATGATTTGATACATCATGTGTAGTTGTTGTTGGAGGAGGAATATGCTTAAATTTTTATTCTGATATGATGCATGTTGATATGATTTGATCCATCATGTGTAGTTGTTGTTGGAGGAATATGCTTAAAATTTTATTTTGATATGATGCATGTTGATATGATTTGAGTTCATTTTTTGTTTATTTATGCATTATGCTTATGGTGCTTTGTTTATGAAATTTTATTAAGGCGGCCACCTCTTGCGGACAACATCGGCCCACGATACTTCATCTTTGGGATCGGGCATTCGACAAGGGTCATCGTGCCAGTTCATAGAGAACGGAGAGGTAAGTGATATGAATGAAATATTGATTAAAGTTTTCGGATTGATGAAAATAATTTCCTAACTTTTGGCGTTCACTTTTTGACAGATGCTCCAGCCACTGCGCATGAGGAGTGTGACGCCCACGATTCAATCATACACTAATCATACACGCAAATATGTACGATTAAGATCAAGGACTCACAGGAAGATATCGCAACACAACTCTAGACACAAATTAAAATAATAAAAGCTTTATATTACAAGCCAGGGGCCTCGAGGTCTCGAATACATAAGCTTGAATACACAAAGTCAGCGGAAGCAACATTATCTGAGTATAGACATGAGTTAAACAAGTCTGCCTTAAGAAGGCTAGCACAAAAGCAACATCGATCGAAAAGGCAAGGCCTCCTGCCTGGGAGCCTCCTAACTACTCCCCGGTCGTCATGGTCTCCACGTAGTAGTATGCATCGGCGGTGGCATCTGCTCTGGCTCCGGCATCTGGTTACATCAACCGGAAAGAAGAGGAAAGGGGAAAGGGGGAGCAAAGCAACCGTGAGTACTCATCCAAAGTACTCGCAAACAAGGATCTACACTACATATGCAACTTTATCAAAGGAAGGTTGTATATGTGGACTGGCTCTTGAAATGCGAGAATAGAGAGAAGGCCTAGTCCTATCGAAGACTAGCATCTTCTGCAAAACCACCATCTTGCAGCAACAGGAGGGAGTAGAGTAGCATAAAGTAAAGTAGTAGTAGTGTTATAGACCTCGGCCAGAGATCCTTTCTCGACTCCCTACGAGAAAGCAATCCCAGAGCCATACTATCCAGTTATCATCACAATCAAATTCTCATCACCATCCAGTTCTCATCACAAGTATCCAGTTCTAGTTGTATCGATCGGGATACAACTCCAAGTGTCCGTTACCGTAGGATAGACTATCGATAGATGTTTTCTTCCCTGCAGGGGTGCACCAACTTATCCACCACGCTCGATTAACTCCGGTCGGACACACTTTCTGGGTCATGCGGCCTCGGCCAAACAATACGCCGCAACCCGACCTAGGCTTAATAGAGAGGTCAAGACGGGACTAAACCTATGCCCTCAGGGGGCATGGGCCATCGCCCGGAACTCATGCACGCTATGCGTCTGTGACGGTGAGCAGACCTAGCTACCTCCCTAAAAAGGCAGGAGCTTACCAGTCCAACTCGGCGCGCGCCGCTCAGTTGCTAACGTCCATTAAGCTTCGGCTGATGCATACGACGCAGAACGCTCATACTATGCCCATGGTTAGTGCTATCAGGCCAGAGGCCCCTCGGATCAAATATCCAAATCGTAGTGGATTAGGAACACGCGGTAACAAGCAGAGACTCACGAAAGATGTGACCCCGTTGCCCCGTCTCGAGGACTTGCGGCAAGGGCTAGGAATGCCCGGCCACGCCTCGTAATTATCTCGCGGGCACCCTATAGGTCAACCCGTCTCCACATCACTCGCAATTAAGCTTGCGCGGGTACCCCTCAGGGTCGACCCGTCTTTAGTAACATGGTTCAGTGTAAAGTCATAATAACCATAGTAACCATGTGTCCAAACATCAAGGGGAAAACCCGAGGAATCACCCCCGGTGAATTCCACTCGATGTAATCATCAAGGTGAACGTAAGAGGGACCACCCTCGAGGTTCACACTTGAGGGGTTGCACGACAGAGTCGTATCGGAAGTGGTTAAGGCGGAATCACCCTCGATGACCACGACCGAATAACTACACTAGCGGGTTAACATCAGAAGTGCTGATGAGGCCTCACCCTCGGCACTCGATAGTAACCCAGTAGTGTCGAGCAACTAAGGGGAAGTGATGTGCGGTGTCGGGGCCTGGTCTTCGATCCCGTTGATCGGGTCTTTGATGATGAAGCAGGGGCAACAAGGACAAGGTGGGGGGTCACTGATGGATCACTAACCAACCTATACTAAGCAGTTTAGGATAAGCAGGTAGGTAACAATAAGCAGGTTACAAAAGCAGGCTATGCATCAGAATAGGAGCAATCAATTACAGTAGCAAAATCTAATGCAAGCATGAGAGAATGGAATGGCGATATCGGGATGATCACAGGAGGGGCTTTCCTGGTTGCTCTGGCAAGGAGGGGACGTCGTCGACGTAGTCGATCACAGGGGCGGCATCGGTCTCGGGGTCTACTGGAGAGAATAGGGGGAAGAAATAATAAATATAAAGCAAGCATAGCATCACAAAACATAACATGGCAATATGCTATGCTGGGGGTGACCTAACATATGGCTACACGATAAAGGTGAAGGGGGAATTCAACCGGGAATGATTTCCCGGTTCTGGACCTGTGTCAGACAGATGACCGAAGGGGGAATGTTCCATGCGCAGGTAGTTAGAGGCATCTGACAGGTAAACGGACCGCGTATTCGGATTCGTTAGATTTTTCTGAGCAACTTTCATGTATAAAGTTTTTCCATCCGAGCTACGCTTTTTTTTTGTGATTTTCTAAAGTTTCAATAGTTTTCTGAAATTATTTAAATTAATAGAATTAACAGAAAAGGGACATGACTTCAGCATGACGTGTGGGTGACGTCAAGCCAACCTGGTCGGCCGACCAGGTCAAACCTGACCGTGGGTCGGCTGGGACCCACATGTCAGCCTCTGTTAGCTTAATAGTGGATTAAACTAATCTAACTAAGCAAATTAGGGGTGTGGGCCCCATACGTCAGTGAGTGTTTAGGCTAGTATATTTACTTGTTTTTATAAAAACGTTTATTAAACTAATTATCAGAGTGGGGGGCCTCATGCCTGAGACAGAAGCCGGCCCAGTCAGCGTTGACCTCGGTCAACTGGTCAAAGTGGGGCACCTGGGCCCACCGATTAGTGGCCCAGGCGGTGCCACGTCGGTGACGTCACCGGAATCACGCCGACGACCATTCCCGCGGTGGAAGTTCGCCGGAGTTGCTCGGATTTCCCGCACAGAGCACCATTCTGTGCGTTTTCGGTGGCGTTCGAACGAGTAGATCGTCCCCCGTCGATCTAGAGTGATCCCAGGTGCGGGGGTGGCCGGAGTGGAGCTCAATGACGACCCATGGCGGCGCGGAATACTGGGCATCTCCGAAAACCACGCTACGGGCTGCGTTCTAGCTAACAAACGGCGCTAGCGGGCTCTACGGACCTCCAGCAACTCGATGGAGGCCACAGCTTGGCCCGGAGATGGACGGGGTGAGCGCAACGAGCTCGTGGACGAGGCCACATGCGGCAATGGCGACGGAGGCACCGCAAGCCATCTACGGTGCATGAGGAGGAACCAGAGGAAGGAGGAGGGTGCGGAGGCTTACGGCGCGGCACACGGAGGCCCTCGAGTGAACGGGAGCGCAGAGGGGAGGCAGAATCGATCGCGGCAGACGGCGGCGACCGAGGTTGGGGAAAAGCTTGACCCGGCCGCTGCAAGGTACTCCAGCTCGTCATGAAGCGCGGGGTCGAAGAGGACGACGTAGAGGGAGCTCGGGGACTCGGCGATTCGGCGAACGGTGGTTGGGGCCACGCCTACGGCGAGGCTTCGACGGCGATCTCGCTCGGGCGAGGGGTGAGCAGAGAGAGAGCGGCCGAGATGGAGAGGGGAGTGCGTGGAGGTAGGTAGGGGGGAATATCTGGGGGGGGCTCGGTGGAGGCCTTATCCTGAAGGAAATATGCCCTAGAGGCAATAATAAAGTTATTATTTATTTCCTTATATCATGATAAATGTTTATTATTCATGCTAGAATTGTATTAACCGGAAACATAATACATGTGTGAATATATAGACAAACAGTATGTCACTAGTATGCCTCTACTTGACTAGCTTGTTAATCAAAGATGGTTATGTTTCCTAACCATGAACAAGGAGTTGTTATTTGATTAACAAGGTCACATCATTAGTAGAATGATCTGATTGACATGACCCATTCCGTTAGCTTAACACTTGATCGTTTAGTATGTTAATGCTTTCTTCATGACCCATACATGTTCCTGTAACTATGAGATTATGCAACTCCGTTTACGGAGGAACACTTTGGGTGCTACCAAACGTCACAACGAATCGGGTGATTATAAAGGAGTACTACTGGTGTCTCCAAAGGTACTTGTTGGGTTGGCGTATTTCGAGATTAGGTTTTGTCACTCCGATTGTCGGAGAGGTATCTCCAGGCCTTCTCGGTAATGCACATCACTTAAGCCTTGCAAGCATTACAACTAATGAGTTAGTTGTGAGATGATGTATTACGGAACGAGTAAAGAGACTTACCGGTAACGAGATTGAACTAGGTATTGGATACCGACGATCAAATCTCGGGTAAGTAACATACCGATGACAAAGGGAACAACGATGTCGTTATGCGGTTTGACCGATAAAGATCTTCGTAGAATATGTAGGAACCAATATGGGCATCCAGGTTCCGCTATTGGTTATTGACCGAGAATGGTTCTAGGTCATGTCTACATAGTTCTCGAACCCGTAGGGTCCGCACGCTTAACGCTTCGGCGACAGTTCATAATGAGTTTATAAGTATTGATGCACCGAAGGTTGTTCGAGTCCCGGATGTGATCACGGACATGACGAGGAGTCTCGAAATGGTCGAGACATAAAGATTGATATATTGGAAGCCTATGTTTGGACTTGAATGGTTCCGAGTGAAAACAGGATGTTACCGGAACACCGGGGGGTTACCGGAACCCCCCGGGGGGTATATGGGCCCTCATGGGCCTTGAGGGAGAAGGAGAGGGGCCGGCCAGGTGGGCTGCGCGCCCCCCTCCCCCTTCTAGTCCGAATAGGACAAGGAGAGGGGCGCGCCTTCCCCTTTCCCTCCCCAATCCTAATCCAACTAGGAGAAGGGAGTCCTACTCGGTGGGAGTAGGACTCCTCCTTGCGCGCCTCCTCTAGGGCCGCCACCTCCCCTTGTCTCCTTTATATCTGAGGGGCAGGGGCACCCCAATACACACAAGTTGATCTACGGATCTTTCCTTAGCCGTGTGCGGTGCCCCTTCCACCATATTCCACTTGGTCATATCGTCGTAGAGCTTAGTGAAGCCTGCGCCGGAGAAGTCATATCGTCATGGAGCTTAGGCGAAGCCCTGCGTCGATGGAGCATCAACATCGCCACCACGCCGTCGTCTTGTGGAACTCATCCCGACACTTTGGATCGGAGTCCGGGATCGTCATCGAGTGAGCGTGTGCGAGAACTCGGAGGTGCCGTCGTTCGGTACTTGGATCGGTCGGATCGTGAAGACGCACGACTACATCAACAGCGTTGTTATAACGCTTCGCTTCACGGTCTCTGAGGGCACGTGGGCGGACACTCTCCCTCTCGTTGCTATGCCGTCACCATGGTCTTGCGTGATCGTAGGAAATTTTTGAAATTACTACGTTCCCCAACAAAGGCATCCGAGCCAGGTTTTATGCGTTGATGTCATATGCACGAGTAGAACACAAGTGAGTTGTGGACGATACAAGTCATACCGCCTACCAAAGATGTCATACTTTGGTTCAGCGGTATTGTTGGACGAGACGATCCGGACCAACCTTACGCCAGACGCTTACGCGAGACCGGTTCCCTCGTCGTGCTTTGCACATAGATGGCTTGCGGAAGACTGTCTCTCCAACTTTAGTTGAACCGAGTGTGGCTACGCCCGGTCCTTGAGAAGGTTAAAACGGAGTCTATTTGACAAACTATCGTTGTGGTTTTGATGCGTAGGTAAGAACGGTTCTTGCTCAGCCCGTAGCAGCCACGTAAAACTTGCAACAACAAAGTAGAGGACGTCTAACTTGTTTTTGCAGGGCATGTTGTGATGTGATATGGTCAAGACGTGATGCTATATTTTATTGTATGAGATGATCATGTTTTGTAACCGAAGTTATCGGCAATGGCGAGGAGCCATATGGTTGTCGCTTTATTGTATGCAATGCAATCGCGATGTAATGCTTTACTTTATTACTAAGCGGTAGTGATAGTCGTGGAAGCATAAGATTGGCGAGACAACAACGATGCTACGATGGAGATCAAGGTGTCGCGCCCGGTGGCGATGGTGATCATGGCGGTGCTTGGCGATGGAGATCACAAGCACAAGATGATGATGACCATATCATATCACTTATATTGATTGCATGTGATGTTTATCCTTTATGCATCTTATCTTGCTTTGATTGACGGTAGCATTATAAGATGATCTCTCACTAAAAATTATCAAGAAGTGTTCTCCACGAGTATGCACCGTTGCCAAAGTTCGTAGTACCCGGACACCACGTGATGATCGGGTGTGATAAGTTCTACGTCCATCTACAACGGTGCAAAACAGTTGCACACGCAGAATACTCCAGTTAAACTTGACGAGCCTAGCATATAATGATATGGCCTCGGAACACGGAGACCGAAAGGTCGAACGTGAATCATATAGTAGATATGATCAACATAGTGATGTTCACCGTTGAAACTACTCCGTCTCACGTGATGATCGGACACGGTTTAGTTGATATGGATCACGTGATCACTTAGATGACTAGAGAGATGTACATCTAAGTGGGAGTTTTTTAATATGATTAATTGAACTTAAATTTATCATGAACTTAGTACCGATAGTATTTTGCTTGTCTATGTTTCTTTGTAGATAGATGGCTCGTCTTTGTTGTTCCGTTGAATTTTAATGCGTTCCTTGAGAAAGCAAAGTTGAAAGATGATGGTAGCAATTACACGGATCGGGTCCGTAATTTGAGGATTATCCTCATTGCTGCATGTAAAAATTACGTCTGGAAGCACCGCTAGGTGACAACTGCTGCAGATCTTGAGCCGAAGTTATGAACGTCCCGCAAAGCAGAGCCGATGACTACTCTATAGTTCAGTGTGCCATGCTTTACGGCTTAGAACCGGGTCTTCAACGACGTTTTGAGCGTCATGGAGCATATGAGATGTTCCAGGAGTTGAAGTTAATATTTCAAGCAAATGCGGATTGAGAGATATGAAGTCTCCAATAAGTTCTATAGCTGCAAGATGGAGGAGAATAGTTACATCGGTGAGCACATGCTCGTAATGTCTGGGTATAACAATCACTTAATTCAGCTGGGAGTTAATCTTAGGATGATAGTGTCATCGATGTAATTCTCCAATCATCGCCACCAAGCTACAAGAGCTTTGTGATGAACTATAATATGCAAGGGATGACTAAGACAATTCTGAGCTCTTCGCAATGCTAAAAGTCAGCGGAGGTAGAAATCAAGAAAGAGCATCAAGTGTTGATGGTCAACAAGACCACTAGTTTCAAGAAAAGGGCAAAGGGAAGAAGAAGGAAACTTCAAAAGAACAAAGCAAGAAAGTTCTTGATCAAGAGAAGAAACCCAAGTCTGGACCTAAGCCCGAAATCGAGTGTTTTTATCGCAAGCGGACTGCATAATCGGAAGCGGAACTGCCCCAAGTATTTGGCGGATAAAAAGGATGGCAAGGTGAACAAAGGTATATGTGATATACATGTTATTGATGTGTACCTTACTAGAGCTCGTAGTAGCACTGGGTATTTGATCTTGGTTACATTGCTAATATTTGCAACTCGAAACAGGGACTACGGAATAGACGAGCAGCAAAGGACGAGGTGACGATGCGCGTGGGAAATGGTTCCAAAGTCAATGTGATCGCGGTCGGCACGCTACCTCTACATCTACCTTCGGGATTAGTTTTAGACCTAAATAATTGTTATTTGGTGCCGCCGTTGAGCATGAACATTATATCTGGATCTTGTTTAATGCGAGACGGTTATTCATTTAAATCGAGAGAATAATGGTTGTTCTATTTATATGAATAATATCTTTTATGGTCATGCACCCTTGAAGAATGGTCTATTCTTGTTGAATCTCGACGTAGTGATACACATATTCATAATGTTGAAGCCAAAAGATGCAGAGTTGATAATGATAGTGCAACTTATTTGTGGCAATCGCCGTTTAGGTCATATCGGTTGTAAAACGCATGAAGAAACTCCATACCGATGGGCTTCGGAATCACTTGATTATGAATCACTTGGTACTTGCGAACCGTGCCTCATGGGCAAGATGACCAAAACGCCGTTCTCCGGAACTATGGAGCGAGCAATGATTTATTGGAAATCATACATACCGATGTTTGTGGTCCAATGAATGTTGAGGCACGCCAAGGGTATCGTTATTTTCTCACCTTCACAGATGATTTGAGCAGATATGGGTATATCTACTTAATGAAACACAAATCTGAAACGCGTTTGAAAAGTTCAAAGAATTTCAGAGTGAAGTGGAAAATCATCGTAACAAGAAAATAAAGTTTCTACGATCTGATCGTGGAGTAGAATATTTGAGTTACGAGTTTGGTTTACATTTGAAACAACGTGGAATAGTTTCGCAACTCACGCCACCGGAACACCACGGAGAAATGGTGTGTCGAACGTAATGTCGTACTTTACTAGATATGGTGCGATCTATGATGTCGATTTCGATTTACCGCTATCGCTTTGGGGTTATGCTTTAGAGACGGCCGCATTCACGTTGAATAGGACACCGTCAAAATCCGTTGAGACGACGCCTTATGAACTGTGGTTTGGCAAGAAACCAAAGTTGTCGTTTCTTAAAGTTTGGGGCTGCGATGCTTATGTAAAGAAACTTCAACCGGATAAGCTCGAACCCAAATCGGAAAAATGTGTCTTCATAGGATACCCAAAGGAGACTGTTGGGTACACCTTCTATCACAGATCTGAAGGCAAGATTTTTGTTGCTAAATTCGGGTCCTTTCTAGAGAAGGAGTTTCTCTCGAAAGAAGTGAATGGGAGGAGAGTAGAACTTGATGAGATAATCAGATTCTGCTCCCTTATTGGAAAGTAGTTCATCACAAAAAATGGTTCTGTGACAACTACACCAATTAGTGAGGAAACTAATGATGATGATCATGAAGCTTGGATCAAGTTGCTACTGAACCTCGTAGGTCAACCAGAGTAAAATACGCACCAGAGTGGTATGGTAATCCTATTCTGGAAGTCATGTTACTCTACCATGGCGAACCTACAAACTATGAAGAAGCGATGGTGAGCCCAGATTCCGCAAAATGGCTGGAAGCCATGAAATCTGAGATGGGATCCATGTATGAGAACAAAGTATGGACTTTGGTTGACTTGCCCGATGATCGGCAAGCCATTGAAAATAAATGGATCTTCAAGAAGAAGACCGACACGATGGTAATATAACTGTCTACAAAGCTCGACTTGTTGCGAAAGGTTTTCGACAAGTTCAAGGGGTTGACTACGATGAGACTTTCTCACCCGTAGCGATGCTTAAGTCTGTCCGAATCATGTTAGCAATTGCCGCATTTTATGATTATGAAATTTGGCAAATGGATGTAAAACTGCATTCTTGAATGGATTTCTAGAAGAAGAGTTGTATATGATGCAACCGTAAGGTTTTGTCGATCCAAAGGGTGCTAACAAAGTGTGCAAGCTCCAACGATCAATTTATGGTCCGGTGCAAGCCTCTCGGAGTTGGAATAAACGCTTTGATAGTGTGATCAAAGCATATGGGTTTATCTGAGACTTTTGGAGAAGCCTGTATTTACAAGAAAGTGAGTGGGAGCTCATGGCATTTACGATATTATATGTGGACGACATATTATTAATTGGAAATGATATAGAATTCTGGATGGCATAAAAGGATACTTGAATAAAAGTTTTTCAATGAAAGACCTCGGTGAAGCTGCTTACATATTGGGCATCAAGATCTATAGAGATAGATCAAGACGCTTAATTGGACTTTCACAAAGCACATACCTTGATAAAATTTTGAAAAAGTTCAAAATGGATCGAGCAAAGAAAGGTTTTTGCCTGTGTTACAAGGTGTAAGATTGAGTAAGACTCAATGCCCGACCACACAGAAGATAGAGAGAAAATGAAAGATGTTCCTATGCTTGACCATAGGCTCTATCATGTATGCAATGCTGTGTACGGACACTGACGTATGCTTAGGCGTAAGCTTGGCAGAAAGGTACCAAAGTAATCGAGGAATGGATCATCGGACAGCGATCAAGAACATCTGAAATACACGAAAAGGACTAAGGATATGTTTCTCGTATATGGAGGTGACAAAGAGCTAGTCGTAAATGGTTACGTCGATGCAAGCTTTGACATCGGTCCTGACGATTCTAAATCGCAAACCGGATCGTGTTTTTATTAAGCGGTGGAGCTGTCGGTTGGTGCAGTTCTAAACAAAGCGTCGTGGCGGGATCTACATGTGAAGCGGAGTACATAGCTGCTTGAAGCAGCAAATGAAGGAGTGCGGATGAAAGAGTTCATTTCCAATCTAGGTGTCATACCTAGTGCATCGGGACCGATGAAGATCTTCTGTGACAATCTTGGTGCAATTGCCTTGGCAAAGGAATCCAGATTTCACAAGAGGACCAAGCACATCAAGAGACGCTTCAATTCCATTCGGGACCAAGTCCAAGTGGGAGACATAGAGATTTGCAAAATACATACGGATCTGAATGTTGCGGACCCATTGACTAAGCCTCTTCCACGAGCAAAACATGATCGACACCAAGACTCCATGGGTGTTAGGATCATTACTTTGTAATCTAGATTATTGACTCTAGTGCAAGTGGGAGATCAAGGAAATATGCCCTAGAGGCAATAATAAAGTTATTATTTATTTCCTTATATCATGATAAATGTTTATTATTCATGCTAGAATTGTATTAACCGGAAACATAATACATGTGTGAATATATAGACAAACGGTATGTCACTAGTATGCCTCTACTTGACTAGCTTGTTAATCAAAGATGGTTATGTTTCCTAACCATGAACAAGGAGTTGTTATTTGATTAACAAGGTCACATCATTAGTAGAATGATCCGATTGACATGACCCATTCCGTTAGCTTAACACTTGATCGTTTAGTATGTTAATGCTTTCTTCATGACCCATACATGTTCCTGTAACTATGAGATTATGCAACTCCCGTTTACGGAGGAACACTTTGGGTGCTACCAAACGTCACAACGTGAATCGGGTGATTATAAAGGAGTACTACAGGTGTCTCCAAAGGTACTTGTTGGGTTGGCGTATTTCGAGATTAGGTTTTGTCACTCCGATTGCTCTGGAGAGGTATCTCCGTGCCTTCTCGGTAATGCACATCACTTAAGCCTTGCAAGCATTACAACTAATGAGTTAGTTGTGAGATGATGTATTACGAACGAGTAAAGAGACTTCACGTAGCGAGATTGAACTAGGTATTGGATACCGACGATCAAATCTCGGGTAAGTAACATACCGATGACAAAGGGAACAACGTATGTCGTTATGCGGTTTGACCGATAAAGATCTTAAATAGAATATGTAGGAACCAATATGGGCATCCAGGTTCCGCTATTGGTTATTGACCGAGAATGGTTCTAGGTCATGTCTACATAGTTCTCGAACCCGTAGGGTCCGCACGCTTAACGTTTCGATGACAGTTCATAATGAGTTTATAAGTATTGATGCAGAAGGTTGTTGAGTCCGGATGTGATCACGGACATGACGAGGAGGCTCGAAATGGTCGCGCCCTAAAGATTGATATCTTGGAAGCCTATGTCTGGACTTCGGAATGGTTCCGAGTGAAAACAGGATGTTCTGGAACAGGGGGTTACCGGAACCCCGGGGTATATGGGCCCTCATGGGCCTTGAGGGAGAAGGAGAGGGCCGGCCGGGTGGGCTGCGCCCCCTCCCCTTCTAGTCCGAATAGGACAAGGAGAGGGGCGGCGCCCTTCCCCTTTCCCCTCCCAATCCTAATCCAACTAGGAGAAGGGGGAGTCCTACTCCCGGTGGGAGTAGGACTCCTCCTTGGTGCGCCTCCTCTAGGGCCGCCACCTCCCCTTGTCTCCTTTATATCTGAGGCAGGGGCACCCCAATACACACAAGTTGATCTACGGATCTTTCCTTAGCCGTGTAATGCGGTGCCCCTTCCACCATATTCCACTTCGGTCATATCGTCGTAGAGCTTAGGCGAAGCCTGCGCGGAGAAGTCATATCGTCATGGAGCTTAGGCGAAGCCCTGCGTCGGTGGAGCATCAACATCGTCCACCACGCCCGTCGTCTGACGGAACTCATCCCGACACTTTCTTTGGATCGGAGTCCGGGATCGCCATCGAGCTGAACGTGTGCAGAACTCGGAGGTGCCGTGACGTTCGGTACTTGGATCGGTCGGATCGTGAAGACGCACGACTACATCAACCGCGTTGTTATAACGCTTCCGCCACGGTCTCACGAGTGCGTGGACGGACACTCTCCCCTCTCGTTGCTATGCCGTCACCATGGTCTTGCGTGATCGTAGGAAAATTTTTGAAATTACTACGTTCCCCAACATATCCACCCAGTAGGTTGTCTGCGAGCTGGCTCGGCGGCGACGGTGGGTGCGCCTCAGTCGCTTGAACAGAGAATGGGGGAGAAGGAGGAGGTCGTGGTGGGCTGGGCTCTAGGCACTATGCACTTAGGCTAGTGCACAGTGGCCTTTTCTATTTTCTTTTTACAGAAAAAATGTTATGCATTATTTGAGCTGCCAAAAGGAGTTCTGTAAAATGTGGGACTTGGCCAAATAAATACATTACAATATTTGGCACCTGCCACAAAAACTTTGGGAGGAGTTTGAATTGTTTTGGATTTTTCACAAATGGAAAAGCATTTAAAAATTCTGATTTGGAACTGCATTAATTTCCAGGGGAAATTAGCTATTTCAAATGATGTTGAATCACTCATGACATTTAGTTAGTGAAATTTTGCAACCCAGCGAACATTTTTGTTTTACTGTTTGGAGAAATAATTTATTTGACTTTATTTTAAAATTGAATTTGAATTGGTTTCGAATCAAAGTGAGATTAGCAACAATAACAGTGATGACTTGGCATCATTAGTAGGGGATTACTGTAGCTTGATTATCCGGGTGTTACAAATCTCCTCCACTACAAGAAATCTCGTTCCGAGATTTAAGAGGTGGAGTAAGGGGGAAGCTATAAGGACGAATTTCTAAAAGGATGAGCATCTTGTAGTTATCTCAAGAAAGGAGATTTTAGAAGCACCAGGACGTATCGAGAGTGCTATACGGAGATTCAACAAGTTTTAACCAGGTAGGCATTCAGCTGATGCCTAGAATAGGTGATGAAGGGTGTCGGTGTCAAAACCGGCGGACCTCGGGTAGGGGGTCCCAAACTATGCGTCTAGGCGGATGGTAACAGAAGACAAGGGACACGATGTTTTTACCCAGGTTCGGGCCCTCTCGATGGAGGTAATACCCTACTCCTGCTTGATTAATATTGATGATATGGGTAGTACAAGAGTAGATCTACCACGAGATCAAGGAGGCTAAACCCTAGAAGCTATCCTATGGTATGATTGTTGTTAGATCCCTCTGGACTAAAACCCTCCGGTTTATATAGACACGGATAGGGTTAGGGTTACACAGTCGGTTACAATGGTAGGAGATCTACATATCCGTATCACCAAGCTTGCCTTCCACGCCAAGGAAAGTCCCATCCGGACACGGGACGAAGTCTTCAATCTTGTATCTTCATAGTCTAGGAGTCCGGCCAAAGATGATAGTTATGCTATCCAGACACCCCTAGTCCAGGACTCTCAAGAGCTCCCCGAACTGGGCTTAGGATTTGACGAGTCCGGCGCGCATATTGTCTTCGGCATTGCAAGGCGGGTTCCTCCTCCGGATACTTCATGGAAGGTTTTGAACACAAGGATAGTGTGTGGCTCTGCAAAACAAGTTCCACATACCACCGTAGAGAATAATTTTTGCACAGATCTGCTGACGTATTTCGCGGCGTGACATCACACCACGGCCAAGCCTTCATATGAATCATTTTTTACTATCCAACCTCAGCGCATTTAGCGAGGCGGTTTCCTTGGCACGTCTTATCAATGCGTAGATCGTGCCCCTTATTCCGGGATTCTCATCAATACGGACGTGGGTAACCCATCCGCGCCATTGATTACGGCGCTTGGGAGATAAGCGAGTTTTACCAGTGGTGGGGACGCATAGCTTCGTCCGTCCATATAAGGGGATAAGGATCCACCTTTTCACCTACGCCTTCTTCCTCCTTTGCTTATCTATTTCCGCGCACTCGAGCTCCAGCACCCAAGTCCGCACATCCCACCTCAACCTTTTCCAACTATGTCCGGAGCGGGAGGCAGGTGGATGGCCTCCTCCGTCACGGAGGGGCACATCACAAAGCTGCTGGAGGCCGGATACTTGTCCAGCAACATCGCGCACCGGCTGCCCGATGCGGGGCAGCTCATTCCAACCCCTGTGCCCCATGAGAGGGTGGTGTTTCTCCCCACTTCCTCCATGGACTAGGCTTTCCACTTCACCCATTTGTCCGGGGCTCATGTTCTACTACGGCTGGACTTCCACGATCCGGCCCCGAATTTCATCCTCAACATCACGGTGTTCAACGTAGTGTGCGAGGCCTTCCTCTGCATCCAGCCCCACTTCGGCTTATGGCTGAAGATCTTCAATGTCAGGCCGAAGGTAGTGGGCGGCCACCAAGCGGATTGCGGAGGCGCCATGGTTGGCAAGATGGCCAAAGTCCCATGGATCGAGGGCTCCTTTGTGGAGACCATAAAGGGGTGGCAATCGGGGTGATTCTACATCACCGAGCCGCGCGACTCTCAATGGGCGACGGCCCCCGAATTCCGATCTGGCTTCCCCACACGGCTCTCATCATGGAAAGAGCAGGCTCGACGTGGGGAATTCGGACGAGCTATCCGGACTCCAAACCGCGTCCCGAAACCTGGTGGACAAGAATCTCGGGCTTGTCAACGTAATCCAGTGATGCTCATCCGCCGGATTCTCCCATGCCAACAACGGGCCTTCAAATTGTGGGAGTTCGAACCGGCACATCACCCAACTCTGAAAAGGCTCTTCGACACTACGTACGAAGATGCCTGGAAGGTGCTGTTCAAGGGCGCCGAGGCTCCCACATCCGCTACCGAAGATCGCGGATTTAGCTCGCAGCGTCAAGCCAGCGAGGTAAGTTATTTTACCCTTTACGGGACTCTTTTTTCATAGATTGACTCTATGTGGGATCTAAAACTCCCTAACCTTTGACAGATCGGTGAAGACATCCGGATAGATTAACCGTCGGCCCCTTTGCCGAAAGACCAGCGGACGCCCGATTGATGGGGCTGCTGGCTCCAGTACCTCATGTGGTGCCGGAGAAGAAGGCCAAGAAGGAGGCCACGGAACTCGAAGGAGCTCCCGACGCCAGTGCTTGGGACTCATCGCCCGACAACCACGAGGTGGAATCCTCCTCACGAGGAAGAGGAGGAGGAAAAAAGCCTCTCTCGGTGAGGAGAGAAGAAAAGGAAGGCCGCCCCAATCGGGAGGCGGAGGGTCCAAGAAGGGAAGGACCCTTCCTTCGGACTTCTCTACCAACGTCGACAACGACGAGGAGGAGTGGCCAACAAGGGCCAAGCCCCTGGCGAGATCGTAAGTGTCAGGATACCCATGGTTTTTTCATTGCATAGTGTTCTCTAATGCCGAACAATTATGCAGCCCGCCCAAGGACGAGTTCGCCACTTCGTCGAGCGGGTCCCTGAGTTCGTCAGAAATGGAGAGTACTTCACTTCCGACCGCCTGCTCACCTCACACTGCGGACAATGCCGAGGTGGGGCCCCAAGGGGGGCCTGGTCAAGAGGAGGTGGCGCAGGAGGCGCCGCAAGGCAACCTCCCGGACTCTAGGCGGCGTGGGCGAGACCCCGGGGGCTCTAAGCTGACCCTTGTCCGGACTCCATAATGTAACCTTCAGCGGTTCCGAAGTCTGGCAAGCGGCACCTTCGTAAGAAGGGTAAGACGCAAGTGTCCTTCGTCCAACCTGAGGCACAGGACAGCTTACTGGAGGCGCTTGACAGCGCCTCCATCGAGGAGGAGCACCGCCTTGTTATGAGTGTGGTGATCCAGAAGTTCGATCCGCCAAGAGCGGGCTGATCGAAGTTCGTACCAGCCTTCTAACAGGCTTTGAGGTAAGTTTAGAATACGTAAAAATATTACCGCATAGACAGTAGCCCCGGATGCTTAGTTACGTGTTCGGAAAGAAAAGCCGGACTAAGGATCTAAAAGATATACGCAGGAGTCTAACATAAGTATGTCAATATGGGAATGCAGGCTACTGCTTGACCTCTGCCAAGACCGACTACGGAGGTCAATGCATTGAAGCAGAGCCTCGAGCGGTCCGAGAACGAGCTCGGCCAAGCCAAGAAGCAGCTCGAGGACAAGGAAGGTAAGTAATACCTTATTAAAAAATACCTTATAGAAAGGATTCGGTTGCAAAAAATGACAGGAATAACGTGGGTATTGTAGGGGCCGCGAACGAGGTGGCAACCCTAAAGGAGGCGGTGTCCGTGGCCGAAAACGAAGCGGCTGCGGAGCGCACCGAGCGAGAGAAGGGGGAGGCGCAGCTGGCGGAGGTGCGGCAAGAGCTCCGTGCTCGTGGTGGAAAACACGAGGGTTTGGAGCGTGACTCGAAGACCCGAGAGTCCGAGCTTGCTTCGGCTCTTGATAGTGCCAAAGCTGCTAAGGCCGAGGCCCAAAAAGCCTTCCAGGAGATTGAGGCAATAAAGAAGATCGCGGCGGGTAAGGCATTCTTTATGCAAAGCAAGAATGTGAAAGTGAATTACCTATTACTTACCCGGATTCAGAGCTCTCCAGGAGCATTCGCATATCTGCCCCGTAGTGTGTGTGATGCTGCCGCATTCTACCGCGCCAAGGAGGGGAGCTCGACGGAGAAGGTGTTCTGGTCTCAGTATCTTTGAGGCCGGACATCCGGTGCCCCTAAGCGACCAGTGGCAGCTGGTCGAGCTCCTAAGGTCGCCGAACAGGCCATGAGGGGCCTCATAGTTAATTTGTGGCCATTGGAAGCCATGCACAGGAGCTACTTTGGGCTAGTCTGGGTGGTGGGCCTTTGTTCATGGATTGAAGTCATCAAGCGCTCTGTCTGCATTGAAGGTGCCCGTCGGGCCCTTGCCCGTGCTAAAGTGCACTGGGGCAAGCTGGATGTGGAGAAGCTTGTGACGGACAGGCCACCGAAGGGCAAGGAGCATCGCACGCCCGAAATGTACTATGAGGGCCTCCTGAAGGGTGCCCGCCGTATAGCGGATGAGTGCTCCAAAGATGTAATTTTTTAATAGACTCGCATTTGTTATCCTGTACGCTGAAAACTTGTTCATATGCGCTAAGCAACGCTTGTTAATTTAAAATATTACCTTCAATGCGGCCGTTTACCAAATTTGAGAGATGGCAAGTCGTTGGCTTCAAATTTCATGCCATGCCACAGTGCTTTGGGGTGTTCGGATAAACTTGAGCGCTCTTGTTCCCATTCTTGGGTCCATCGAGGGAGGCACTCAATGCAACGAACAAGGCAACCGGACTTATAATGCTTGAACACTCTCACTTAGCCATAAATTCTATAATTTTAAATTTCGGCGAAGCCCCTAGTATTCGGAAGACCGAGTTCGGGGCGCTATCCACGCCTTGGCCGGACAATGTCGGTTCCTCGCTCTAAGCGGAATAAGTCTTTAGGGATCCGAAAAAAACTCTCGAACAGCGACCGGCTCTCGCCCTATCATGACGGTCAGTTTTAGCTTTCTCCACTGAGGTGCTCAACCCAGCTCAACCGGGGCACAATCGCAGTGGTTCTCTTAGTGCTACCTTAGCCGATATAACGGAACGTAAGGTACCAAAACATAGGAGCAGGGCAAACCCAACTATTGACCCAAGACATGATTCGGAGCCGATGCATATAATGCTATAAGTTCGGGGTGCCGCACTTGTGAAAGTGTTCGGACTTATCACACCATACTTTTGGGGTACTTAAGCCCCTGGTGTATTGGCCGTACCAAAGTGTACGGGTGCAACGTGTCATGAAATGAACATATATATAGATAAAGAAAGGAGTGCAATAATAGGCAAAAGCTATGTATTGTTTATTCAAAAGGTACTGCAATGAAAGCGTAATGATACAAATAGTGCGATAAGCAAGGGCTGGGACTATTTAACATGTCCCCTCGAGGGTAAGCTGCGGATGGTATGTAAAATAGGTATAATGCTCGTAATAGAGACCACCAACACTCGACGTAGCTTTACGCTTCCTGGCTGTTGCATCGTGAGTTCGGGCGATTCTAGTGCGGGACGGGACTTCTGAAAGCGGAGTCCCGAAAGTAAGAAAAAGAAAAGGAAAAGAAAAGAATGACACAATCGGGGCCCTTGGTGCTGTTTAGCCGCGTGCAGGCGTGCCGTGGTCGTGCCCTCCCCTTATTCCCATGGTATCTCCAGGGCGTAGTTATGAATGCGTAATCTTGGCTTCGCAATTTCGCGAGGGCTGGGGTTGGGGCGGATTACTCTGGCGTGCTTGGATCGTGCAGGCGATCTTGTTGTAGGTTACTCCGGCGCTGCGGTGTCCGGACGTTTAATGGCGGACTCGAGAATTGCTGTGAGAGGCTGCTTTGCACCTCCGCCGCGAGGGTCGTGTGCTCCTCGGTTGGAGAGAGCTTTCGGTGTTTCCATTGACCGTGATTACTCCTCGAGGGCCTGGCATCTTGAGCTTGAGGTATGCGTGGTGCGGCACCGCATTGAACTTTGCAAATGCGGTTCGTCCAAGCAGGCGTGATAGCCACCGCGAACGGGACTATGTTGAAGATTAACTCTTTGCTTCGGAAGTTATCCGGGGATCGAAGACCACTTGAGTGTAACCGAGCCCGCATAATTGGCCTCTACACCCGGTATGACGCCTTTAAAGGTCGTCTTTGTAGGTTTAATCCTTGAGGGTCTATGACCATTTTGCGACTGTTTCTGATAAAGCAGGTTCATTTGCTACCGGCATCCATCGAGGACTACGGTGGGTGGAAATCCGTCAATAATTGGGTTAAGAACCAATGCGGCGAAACCGCCATGACGAATGCTAGTGGGGTGGTCCTTCGATCGAAGGTGATCGGGCAGGAAGACCATGGGTTGAACTTTGGGGCGATCGGCTCCATCGCATATACGTCCTTAGTGCACGCTTCCGCTCCCTTTTGGGTATGTGGGTTGCGTATATCATGTTCACCGTCCGCACTTGTGTGGGAAAGCCCTTCATCCTCTATTGTTCGGCGGCCGGGCTCTTCCTCGTCATCGCTATGCAGCCCCTTGTCATTGAGTTCGCACTTAACTTGCTTGCTTGCTTGAACACCCAACAATCCTCGTTGGTGTGGTTGGCTGGCTTTCGGGGTTCCATGTATCCGCACAAGCGATCGAGTATTCGGTCCAAGTTGGATGGGCCACAGGTGTTTCTTTTGAATGGCTTCTTCCGATCGGGTTTAGAGCCTCTGAATCCGGCATTGACGGCCATATCTTCAGCATTATCGCCGTTAATGCGGCGCTTGTTCTTGTTGCGACGCGACCTGCCATTGCTGTCCTTGGTATCCGAACTATCAGGGTGTTTGGCCAAGTTGTTGCTTCGAGCTAGCCAGCTGTCCTCTCCCGTGCAAAAGCGGGTCATGAGTGTTGTGAGGGCTGCCATGGATTTCGGCTTTTCTCGCCCTAGGTGCCGGGCAAGCCACTCGTCGCGGATGTTATGTTTGAAGGCTGCAAGGGCCTCTGCATCCCGGACGATCAACGATTTGATTTTTCTTTGTTAGGAACCGTGTCCGTAATTGTCCGGCCGATTCTTCCGGCTGTTGAATTATATGACTAAGGTCATCGGTGTGCGGTGGTCGCACATATGTGCCTGGAAGTTATCAAGGAATGCGGCTTCCGTGTCCTCCCAACAACCAATTGATTCTCGGCAAGCTGTTGAGCCAATGCCGAGCTGGTCCTTTAAGCTTGAGTGGGAGGTATATGATGGCATGTAGATCATCACCGCGGGCCATGTTGATATGGAGGAGATAGTCCTCGATCCAGACCGCCGGATCTGTGGTACCATCGTATGATTCGATGTTTACGGTTATGAAGCCCTCGGGATTTGATGATCCATTACTTCATCTGTGAAGCATAGTGGGTGTCTTGGCGCCTCTGTATTGGGCTATATCACGACGTAGCTCATATGAGCTTTGTTCATCGTGGTTCGGCCCGACCGGGTTTCTGTATCTGGCGCGACGGTAATCATCCCAGTCGTTAGGCCCACGCCGATCTGTAGATCGATCTTGTATGTTTTGCCTTATCCTCCAATATATCTCGCAAGTCCGTGGCGTTTTCCGTGCCTTGGTACTTTTTGAGCAGCGTCGGGTGCGGCTTGAGCGGAGGGCGAGAGGCTTCTCATCACGACCACGGGTGGCCGGGTCCGCCGCTTCATGCGTTGGTGATGTAGGTTTGGGTCTTGCTTCCTCTAATTGGGGTAGCAGCCTGCGTTGGGGTATCTCTTGGAGGGGCGTTCGAGTTCATACTCTTGGTGCAAGGACTTGATCCATCTGTCGGCCTAGCAGGTCTTGGTCAGCTCTAAGCTGTTGCTGCTTTTTCTTGAGGCTGCTTGCCGTGGCCACAAGCCTGCGTTTGAAACGCTCCTGTTCGGAGGGATCCTCAGGCACGACAAATTCGTCGTCGAGGCTTGCCTCGTCTTCGGAGGGAGGCGCATAATTTTCGTCCTCGACCTCTCTTTCTGCCGCACTGTCGTGCGAACTTGCTTCTCCCTCCTCCCCGCCGAGTCCCGCTTTGGAGGGGTTGTCTTCAACCGTCCGGTGTTATTGTCTCCGTGCGGAATCACCGTTTTCTTGTGGCGGGATTTAGAACGCGGCGCTGATGTCGGCGTTTGGGTTGTTTCTTGGAGGGGTCATCCTCCGCCCGTTCCATCGCCATTCCCATCTTTTGGGAAGTCCACCATGTATATGTCATATGACGAGGTGGCCTTCCAAAGGCCCTCAGAGGTGCCGGGTCTTGGTCGCCTCCGGCATCGTCGCCCATACCGCCGATGTCTTTGGAGATGAAGTCAAGCATGTCGGTTAAATCATCGATGTGGCTACAAAGTGGGTGGTGGGTGGGCGTTGAATTTCTTCGTCGTCGCATCCCAACCTTCCTATCCGTAGTCGGCCAGGCTCTCCGATAAAGAGAGACTTTAGTGAGTTCAGGATATCGCCAAAGGGCGAGTCTTTGAAAGATGTCATGGCAGTGAACTCCATGATGGCGCCCAATCGGATTCGATTGGCAGGGGCACGGAGGGTTCGGAGTCCGGAGAAGAGTCCGGCACCTTGGAGTCACGAGCTTCGCAAAGGACAGGGAGGGTGTTCGGCTCGATCACCGTAGAGATTTCAGCCCCCGAGGCGGTGTCCTACCAACCATCCTCGATCGGCGAATCCGGCTCCGGATTAAGGGTCGGAGCGGATCTTTGGTGCGGCCTCCACGCTGTTCGGGCGGCAGAGCTAGATCATACCCATCGAGACAGGCGGCATGCTTTCGGGTGGCTCGAATCCGTCGAAGATCAAGTCTCCGCGGACATCGGCCGTATAGTTCAAACTTCCAAATCTGACCTGATGGCCAGGGGCGTAGCTTCGATCCGCTCCAGATGGCCTAAGCGAATTGGCCCGCATGCAAAGCCGCCGAATCTGAAGATCTGTCCGGGAGAAAAGTCTCACCTCGGACCGCGTCGTTGTTGATGATCAAAGGAGCCATCGGGCCTATAGGTGACAACACAGAGGAACTCTCAATGAAAGCACCAATGTTGGTGTCAAAACCGCGGATCTCGGGTAGGGGGTCCCGAACTGCATGCGTCTAGGCGGATGGTAACAGGAGACAAGGGACATGATGTTTTTACCTGTGTTCGGGCCCTCTCGATGGAGGTAATACCCTACTCCCGCTTGATTAATATTGATGATATGGGTAGTACAATAGTAGATCTACCACGAGATCAAGGAGGCTAAACCCTAGAAGCTAGCCTATGGTATGATTGTTGTTAGATCCTACGGACTAAAACCCTCCGGTTTATATAGACACCGGATAGGGTTAGGGTTACGAGTCGGTAACAATGGTAGGAGATCTACATATCCGTATCGCCAAGCTTGCCTTCCACGCCAAGGAAAGTCCCATCCAGACACGGGACGAAGTCTTCAATCTTGTATCTTCATAGTCTAGGAGTCCGGCCAAAGATGATAGTTAGGCTATCCGGACACCCCCTAGTCCAGGACTCCCTCAAAGGGGTTCAGAGAAAAGAAGATTAATGTTGCCTCTGATACCGAAATGAAACATGGCGAGGAAGTTAGCTCGTGTATTACATACGAAGCCGAGTGCCAAGAATATTTCGGAATCAAGGTTGTACAGGAGAGTCAGGTTTCGATCATGTGGAACTGTGGGTTATGGGCCCACCATGTGGGTTAAGGGGGTAGAAAGGGGGATTGCATCTTGCCTGGTCATAATAGTAAGGCATGTCAGAGAAAAATCCGTCAGTTATGTTGGCAACAACGTTGGTACCAAGGGCGAGGGGCGAAGAGAACCATTTTCCTGCTTGTTGAACGAGGCGGGCCAATAGGCAAAGTTCTCGCCCATCGGTGGTTACCGGAATGTCAACAGCAATAATAACAAGGTCTTACTGAAAAATTATACACCGAGGTGTTTACATAAGCAGGGAACTATTACTGCTTAGATCATATAGATCGCAAGAAAGGATTAACAAAATAATGGAAAAGAAAATGTGCTTATACAAAAGCATTAGAGTATATGCTTCCCCAGAACAAACAGAGCATGATATACATGACATGACATTAAGTACTTATCCATTTAGTTAATGGGGCAAGGAGAATCATGATGTTTATCCATACAACGGTGTTTGGATGATTGATCAAGAAACATTTAGCATTGCCCCTCCAATGTTCTTAATAAAATTCATAGTACCACAGTCATGCTTCGGGATAGCATTGACATGGTCGTTAGGTAGAGGTCGGACCTTGGGAACACAAAGGATCCATCGGGAATTTCTAGAACATCTCATGCAATTTTATCAGGGAAAAGATGAGGAGGTGGCCGATGGGTTCAACAGCAATCCATCAACATGTTAAAAGGATGTATTTCCAAAAATTATATGAACAAGTTTTGTGTTATGGGGGAGACAAGAATGTTGTCGATGATAACACAAAGCATCAAGGGGCAAGGAAGGTATTTCTCATCATGAATTCGATTGATATGTTGGGAGAGTTCAGAGGTTGATGATGATAACGACACATTTGACAAGAGATTTCAGGAAGATGTAATATATCGGCGATGACATCAAGTCAATGGAATGATGAAGCGAAAGGTTATTGGAACCACGAGTATGACACAAACTCGAAAGCAGGCTTGTTGTTCAAGGCAAAATGATATGACGAGGAAGATCGACGTAAGCTTAGCTCATCATCGAAAAACGTGCTCCGGGAAGAAGAACCAGGTAGCACAGTTAAAATTTGGCACGATAATGATATAGCCGATCAGGCTAGGAATAACTTGAAGGATTATTAAACTCGCAAGCAACGAAAATTACGTAGAGTTATTGGATCGGAGTGTGAAATTGATTCACTTATCGGTGTTCTCGATTGACAAACAACTCAGAACCCTTGACATGACATAGATAGGGTAAGGTAGTACTCCATCAAAAGTTCATAAGATGTAGTGCAATGGCATGATATCCTCGAGATACCAGGGTTAATACTCGAAGATAGATCATAATAGAGGTTGGGCAGGCGTATTGACCTGCAGAAGACAAGTGATTTAACTTGTCCAAGAAATGGGACCAAAGAAGAACAATCATGGTCGGAACCACGGTTGCGAAGGAATAATTCACCGATACCAGATGATATTATATCAAGGAAAAGTTATTATTACAAGAAGCTTCCATGATAAGTTCCACATCGGGTCCATGGGCATGAACACAAAGTTCAAGGTTGACTCCCACTTCTTCAATGCATAACCTTCCATTCATTTCTCACTTTCGATGAAGTTGTAGTGTTGAAATTATATCTGGCAAAACACCAGAAGAGTATGACTCGTGAAAACTCTCGGGTTCACATGGATTAGGGAAGGCATAGGTTCAACCCATAGGGGCATCTTAGGAACATATACCACGAACTTCAGGAGTAAATAACATCAGCTCAATAGCATAGCATGGTTGACAATAAGCAGAGGATAGAATTTACTGAAGGCAATATGTATCAGGGGAAGAGCGCACAAGATTTTGAATATGACAGACATTGCTGGATAATAATCCAACAAAGGATTTAGCGGTTCTCAATGGATCTGATGTGAGTATCAGTACTCAATCAGAAGAGGGAAAGAATGCAAAGGCATCCGATTATAGAAACAGCTGAATAATTCGACATTCAAGTTGAAGGGAACTAGTTGGACAATCAATTACAACATGATTGGCCGAGATCCAACTCATGTCCAGAATGACGTATGAGCAGGAAGGTGAAATTTCAGGGTTCGACTGATGATTGCGAGCAATCGCAAGATAATGAATCAATAGGCTCAGGATGACAAAGACAAAGGATGTTAATGAATATTGCTGGACATATGGATTTAACCATAATGCAGCCAGACAAGACTTTCGGGAGCACTAGGATGCAGAGGATCTTTGGGAGATCGAACTGCATCCGAAGAATTTTATGAGACATATGATCAACTGGGGATGAACGAATCCCCGGTAAGTGTGAGGAATTATTCATGGGGTTATTCAGGCGGAAAAGAGCTGCAAGGTAGTAGGAAAAAGGATTCTCGAAAGTCAGAGAATACTTTCGGGTATCATGTAATAACAAGAACAACTAGGGATGGAAGTATGAACGGCGAGGTACGCAGTTATCCTTAAGGATTCAGCGGTGTTAAGGGATTGCAAAAGAAATGAACACAAGTTCTCGGGATAACATTAGAGAGTATCTTCCGGGTCTTTTGTTGAATCAAGCCATCATCTGGAATGAAGGGGCTCTCCAGGAGGAAGTGGTTACGAGATCCTAGAGTCAGAGTTAGTAAAATCTTTAACCCGAATAGACGAGAGATCAGAGTCCCAGAGTATAGATGAGGAATAAAAGATCCTAATACCACCCAATGGCGACGTGGGCCCATAAGCCACACTGCCAATGTTAGTAAAAAAAATTAGTGACTAGACTCAACTTCGGCCAAGGAGTTGGAAAGGGGGCTACCTACAGGCAGTCGGCTCTGATACCAACTTGTGACGCCCTCGATTCAATCATACACTAATCATACACGCAAATGTGTACGATCAAGATCAAGGACTCACGGGAAGATATCACAACACAACTCTAGACACAAATTAAAATAATACAAGCTTTATATTACAAGCCAGGGACCTCGAGGGCTCGAATACATAAGCTTGAATACACAAAGTCAGCGGAAGCAACATTATCTAAGTACAGACATGAGTTAAACAAGTTTTCCTTAAGAAGGCTAGCACAAAAGCAACATCGATCGAAAAGGCAAGGCCTCCTGCCTGGGAGCCTCCTAACTACTCCTGGTCATCAGCGGTCTCCACGTAGTAGTGTGCATCAGCGGTGGCATCTGGCTCCTGGGCTCCGAAATCTGGTTGCATCAACCGGAAAGAAGAGGAAAGGGGGAAAGGGGGGAGCAAAGCAACCGTGAGTACTCATCCAAAGTACTCGCAAGCAAGGATCTACACTACATATGCAACTTTATCAAAGGAAGGTTGTATATGTGGACTGGGCTGCAAAAATGCCAGAATAGAGAGAAGGCAAAGTCCTATCGAAGACTAGCATCTTCTGGAAAATCACCATCTTGCAGCAACAGGAGGGAGTAGAGTAGCATAAAGTAAAGTAGTAGTAGTATTATCAACCTCGGCCAGAGATCCTTTCTCGACTCCCTACGAGAAAGCAATCCCAGAGCCATACTATCCAGTTATCATCACAATCCAATTCTCATCACCATCCAATTCTCATCACAAGTATCCAGTTCTAGTTGTATCGATCGGGATACAACTCCAAGTGTCCATTACCGTAGGACAGACTATCGATAGATGTTTTCTTCCCTGCAGGGGTGCACCATCTTACCCACCACGCCGATTAACTCCCACGGCACACTTTCCTGGGTCATGCCCGGCCTCGGCCAAACAATACGCCGCAACCCGACCTAGGCTTAATAGAGGGGTCAGCACGCCGGACTAAACCTATGCCCCCAGGGGTCATGGGCCATCACCCCGGGAACTCATGCATGTTGCTTACGCGGCCGGTGAGCAGACTTAGCTACCTCCCTAAAAAGGCAGGAGCTTACCAGTCCAACCCGGCAGCAGCTCGCTTCAAGCGCCTATTAAGCCGATTGATGCATACGACGTGAACGCCCATACTATGCCCACGTGATGGTTAGTGCTATCGGGCCGAGGCCCTCGGATCAAATATCCAAATCCTAGTGGATTAGGAACGCGCGGTAACAAGCAGAGACTCACGAAAGATGTGACCCCGTTGCCCCATCTCGAGGACTTGCGGAAAGGGCTAGGAATGCCCGGCCACGCCTCGTAATTATCTCGCCGGCACCTTGCAGGTCAACCCGTCTACACATCACTCGTAATAAAGCTCACGCGGGTACCCCTCAGGGTCGACCCGTCTTTAGTAACATGGTTCAGTGTAAAGTCATAGTAACCATAGTAACCATGTGTCCAAACATCAAGGGGAAAACCCGAGGAATCACCCCCGGTGACTTCCACTCGATGTAATCATCAAGGTGAACGTAAGAGGGACCACCCTCGAGGTTCACACTTGAGGGGTTGCACGGCAGAGTCGTATCGGAAGTGGTTAAGGCGGAATCACCCTCGATGAACATGATCGAATAACTACACTAGCGGTTTAACATCAGAAGTGCTGATGAGGCCTCACCCTCAGCACTCGATATTAACCCAGTAGTGTCGAGCAACTAAGGGGAAGTGATGTGCGGTGTCAGGGCCTGGTCTTCGATCCCGTTGATCGGGTCTTCGATGATGAAGCAGGGGCAACAAGGACAAGGTGGGGGGTCACTGATGGATCACTAACCAACCTATACTAAGCAGTTTAGGATAAGCAGATAGGTAACAATAAGCAGGTTACAAAAGCAGGCTATGCATCAGAATAGGAGCAATCAATCACAGTAGCAAAATATAATGCAAGCATGAGAGAACGGAATGGGCGATATCGGGATGATCAAAGGAGGGGCTTGCCTTGTTGCTCTGGCAAGGAGGGGCGGCATCGGTCTAGGACTCTACCGGAGAGAAGAGGGGGAAGAAACAATAAATGTAAAGCAAGCATAGCATCACAAAGCATAACATGGAAATATGATGTGCTGGGGGTGACCTAACGTATGGCTACACGATAAAGGTGAAGGGGGAATTCAACCGGGAATGATTTCCCGGTTCTGGACCTGTGTCAGAAAGATGACCGAAGGGGGAATGTTCCATGCTCAGGTAGTTAGAGGCATCTGACAGGTAAACGGACCGCGTATTCGGATTCGTTAGATTTTTCTAAGCAACTTTCATGTATAAAGTTTTTCCATCCGAGCTACGCTTTTTTTTGTGATTTTCTAAAGTTTTAATAGGTTCATGAAATTATTTAAATTAATAGAATTAACAGAAAAGGGACATGACTTCAGCATGACGTGTGGGTGACGTCAGGAGTCAACACAAGTCGGCTGACCAGGTCAAGCCTGACCCATGGGTCTAGCGGGACCCACATGTCAGCCTCTGTTAGCTTAACAGTGGATTAAACTAATCTAACTAAGCAAATTAGGGGTGTGGGCGCCATATGTCAGTGTGTGTTTAGGATAGTATAGTTACTTGTTTTTTTAAAAACGTTTATTAAACTAATTATCAGAGTGGGGGGCCACATGTGTGTGACAGAAGCCAGCCCAGTCAGCGTTGACCTTGGTCAACTGGTCAAAGTGGGGGACCTGGGCCCACCAGTCAGTGGCCCAGGCGGTGCCACGCGGGTGCCACGTCGGTGACGTCACCGGAATCACGCCGGCGACCATTCCCGCGGCAGAAGTTCGCCAGAGTTGCTCGGATTTCCCGCACAGTTCACCATTCCACGCGTTATCGGTGGCATTCGAACGAGTAGATCGTCCCGCGTCGATCTAGAGTGATCCCAGGTGCGGGGGTGGCCGGAGTGGAGCTCAACGACGATAGCGGGCGGTGCCGGAATACGGGCATCTTCGAAAACGACGCTACGGGCTGCGTTCTAGCTAACAAACGGCGCTAGCGGGCTCTACGGACCTCTAGCAACTCGACGGAGGCCAGGGCTTGGCTCGAAGATGGCGGGGTGAGCGCAACGAGCTCGCGGACGAGGCCGCATGCGGCAATGGCGACGGAGGCACCGCAAGCCATCTATGGTGCATGAGGAGGAACCAGAGGAAGGAGGAGGGTGCGGAGGCTTACGGCGCGGCACATGGAGGCCCTCGAGTGAACGGGAGCGCAGAGGGGAGGCGGAATCGATCGCGGCAGACGGCGGCAACCGAGGTTGGGCAAAAGCTTGACCCGACCGCTGCAGGGTACTCCAGCTCGTCATGAAGCACGGGGTCGACGAGGACGACGCAGAGAGAGCTTCGGGACTCGGCGACTCGGCGAACTGTGGTCGGGGCCACGCCTACGGCGAGGCTTCGGCGGCGATCTCGATCGGGCGAGGGGTGAGCAGAGAGAGAGCGGCCGAGATGGAGAGGGGAGTGGGTGGAGGTAGGTGGATGGGAATATCTCGGGGGGTTCGGTGGAGGCCTTATCCACCCAGTAGCACTGTCGGCGAGCTGGCTCGGCGGCGACGGTGGTGCGCCTCGGTCGCTTGAACAGAGAACGGGGGAGAAGGAGGAGGCCGTGGTGGGCTGGGCTCTGAGCCTTTGTGCACTTAGGCCAGTGCATGATGGCCTTTTCTATTTTATTTTTACAGAAAAAATGCTATGCATTATTTGAGCTGCCAAAAGGAGTTCTGTAAAATATGGGACTTGGCCAAATAAATACATTACAATATTTGGCACCTGCCACAAAAAGTTTGGGAGGAGTTTGAATTGTTTTGGATTTTTCACAAATGGAAAAGCATTTAAAAATTCTGATTTGGAACTGCATTAATTTCCAGGGGAAATTAGCTATCTCAAGTGATGTTGAATCACTCGTGACATTTAGTTAGTGAAAATTTGCAACCCAGCGAACATTTTTGTTTTACTGTTTGGAGAAATAATTTATTTGACTTTATTTTAAAATTGAATTTGAATTGGTTTCGAATCAAAGTGAGATTAGCAACAATAACAGTGATGACTTGGCATCATTAGTAGGGGATTACTGTAGCTTGATTATCCGGGTGTTACAAGGGGTCACGGGGTTCATGGGCATATGGACTACGACGATCGCTACGCGTCGTTCTTCAAGAAAGCCCGTCTATTGGGTTTCATGTTGCAGTTCAAGCGTCAGCCGCCGACGCTTGTCCACGCAGCTCTCACAGCTCTGATTGACCGGTGGCGAACGGAGACCCATTCTTTCCATCTGCCATGCGGGGAGATGACGGTGACCCTCGAGGACTGGGAGATGATTACTGCCATGCCGATCGAGGGTCATGCACTCACCCATCGAGTGGAGAGGACCGACGGAGGTACCATAAAGACGTGGAGAGGAAAGTGACTAACTGGGATGCTTACCTGGGCCAACACATGAGGTGGTACGATGATGACCAGAAGCACCGTCTTCGTCTCATGCCTCGGTGGACGGAGGAAGACATCGTGGAGCTAGAGAGGGATGACCCCGAGGAAGAGGCCTACCAAACCGGAATCAGATGAAGGAAATATGCCCTAGAGGTAATAATAAAGTTATTATTTATTTCCTCATATCATGATAAATGTTTATTATTCATGCTAGAATTGTATTAACCGGAAACATGATACATGTGTGAATACATAGACAAACTTAGTGTCACTTGTATGCCTCTACTTGACTAGCTCATTAATCAAAGATGGTTATGTTTCCTAACCATAGACATGTGTTGTCATTTGATTAATGAGATCACTTCATTAGGAGAATGATGTGATTGACTTGACCCATTCCGTTAGCTTAGCACTTGATTGTTTAGTATGTTGCTATTGCTTTCTTCATGACTTATACAAGTTCCTATATCTATGAGATTATGCAACTCCCGTTTACGGGAGGAACACTTTGTGTGCTACCAAACGTCACAACATAACTGGGTGATTATAAAGGAGCTCTACAGGTGTCTCCAAAGGTACATGTTGAGTTGGCGTATTTCGAGATTAGGTTTTGTCACTCCGGTTGTCGGAGAGGTATCTGGGCCCTCTCGGTAATGCACATCACTATAAGCCTTGCAAGCAATGTAGCTAATGAGTTAGTTACGGAATGATGCATTACGTAATGAGTAAAGAGACTTGTCGGTAACGAGATTGAACTAGGTATTGAGATACCGACGATCGAATCTCGGGCAAGTAACATACCGATTACAAAGGGAACAACGTATGTTGTTATGCGGTTTGACCGATAAAGATCTTCGTAGAATATGCAGGAGCCAATATGAGCATCCATGTTCCGCTATTGGTTATTGACCGGAAACAGTTCTAGGTCATGTCTACAAAGTTCTCGAACCCGTAGGGTCCATGCAACAAGGTTTCGATGGTATTATATTATGAGTTTATGAGTTTTGATGTACCGAAGTTTGTTCGGAGTCCCGGATGTGATTACGGACATGATGAGGAGTCTCGAAATGGTCGAGACATGAAGATTGATATATTGGAAGCCTATATTTGGATATTGGAAGTGTTCCGGGTGAAATCGGGATTTTACCGGAGTATCGGGAGGTTACCGGAACCCCCCGGGGGCTTAATGGGCCTACATGGGCCCTAGTGGAGAGGAAGAGAGGAGGCAAGGGCTGGGCCGCGCGCCCCTCCCCCCTAGTCCGAATAGGACAAGGAGAGGGGGGCGGCGCCCCCCCTTTCCTTCCTCTCTCCCTCCTCCTTCCCCCTTCTCCTATTCCAACTAGGAAAGAAGGGAGTCCTACTCCCGGTGGGAGTAGGACTCCCCTTGGCGCGCCCCTCCTTGGCCGGCCGCCCCCTCCCCCTTGGCTCCTTTATATACGGGGGCAGGGGGCACCTCTAGACACAACAATTGATCTCTTGATCTCTTAGCCGTGTTCGGTGCCCCCCTCCACCATAGTCCTCGATAATATTGTAGCGGTGCTTAGGCGAAGCCCTGCGACGGTAGAACATCAAGATCGTCACCACGCCCGTCGTCTTGTGAAACTCTTCCCCGACATTCTGCTGGATCGGAGTCCGGGGATCGTCATCGAGCTGGACGTGTGCTAGAACTCGGAGGTGCCGTAGTTTCGGTGCTTGATCGGTCGGTTTCGGTGCTTGATCGGTCGGGCCGTGAAGACGTACGACTACATCAACCGCGTTGTTCTAATGCTTCCGCTTTCGGTCTACGAGGGTACGTGGACAACACTCTCCCTCTCGTTGCTATGCATCACCATGACATTGCGTGTGCGTAGGAATTTTTTTGAAATTACTACGTTCCCCTAGCGATGGCATCCGAGCCTGGTTTTATGCGTAGATGTTGTATGCACGAGTAGAACACAAGTGAGTTGTGGGCGATACAAGTCATACTGCTTACCAACATGTCATACTTTGGTTCGGCGGTATTGTTGGATGAAGCGGCCCAGACCAACATTACGCGTACGCTTACGCGAGACCGGTTCTCCTGACGTGCTTTGCACAGAGGTGGCTAGCGGGTGTCAGTTTCTCCAACTTTAGTTGAACCAAGTGTGGCTACTCCCGGTCCTTGGAAAGGTTAAAACAACGCTAACTTGACGAACTATCGTTGTGGTTTTGATGCGTAGGTAAGAACGGTTCTTGCTCAACCCGTAGCAGCCACGTAAAATTTGCAACAACAAAGTAGAGGACGTCTAACTTGTTTTTGCAGGGCATGTTGTGATGTGATATGGTAAAGACATGATGCTATATTTTATTGTATGAGATGATCATGTTTTGTAACGCAGTTATCGGCAACTGGCAGGAGCCATATGGTTGTCGCTTTATTGTATGAAATGCAAGCGCCATGTAATTGCTTTACTTTATCACTAAGCGGTAGCGATAGTCGTAGAAGCAATAGATGGCGTAAACGCATAACGATGCTACGATGGAGATCAAGGTGTCGTGCCGATGGCGATGGTGATCACGGCGGTGCTTGAGATGGAGATCACAAGAACAAGATGATGATGGCCATATCATATCACTTATAATGATTTCATGTGATGTTTATCCTTTGTGCATCTTATCTTGCTTTGATTGACGTTAGCATTTTAAGATGATCTCTCACTAATTATCAAGAAGTGTTCTCCACAGTATGCACCGTTGCGAAAGTTCTTCGTGCTGAGACACCACGTGATGATCGGGTGTGATAGGCTCTACGTTCAAATACAACGGGTGCAAAACAGTTGCACACGCAGAATACTCAGGTTAAACTTGATGAGCCTAGCATATACAGATATGGCCTCGGAACATGGAGACCGAAAGGTCTAACGTGAATCATATAGTAGATATGATCGACATAGTGATGTTCACCATTGAAACTACTCCATCTCACGTGATGATCGGACATGGTTTAGTTGATTTGGATCACGTGATCACTTAGATGACTGGAGAGATGTCTGTCTAAGTGGGAGTTCTTAAGTAATATGATTAATTGAACTTAAATTTATCATGAACTTAGTACCTGATAGTTTTTTGCTTGTCTATGTTTGTTGTAGATAGATGGCTCGTGTTGTTGTTCCATTGAATTTTAATGTGTTCCTTGAGAAAGCTAAGTTGAAAGATGATGGTAGCAATTACACGGACTGGCTCCGTAACTTGAGGATTATCCTCATTGCTGCACAAAAGAATTAAATCTGGAAGCACCGCTTTGGGTGCCGAACCTCTTGTGGAAGTGCTGGCCCAGCGATGTTAAGAACGTATGGCAGAGCAAAGCTGATGACTACTCGATAGTTCAGTGTGCCATGCTTTACGGCTTAGAACCGGGTCTTCAACGAAATTTTGAATGTCATGGAGCATATGAGATGTTCCAGGAGTTGAAGTTAATATTTCAAGCAAATGCCCGGATTGAGAGATAGGAAGTCTCCAATAAGTTATATAGCTATAAGATGGAGGAGAATAGTTCTGTCAGTGAACATATACTCAAAATGTCTGGGTATAATAATCACTTGATTCCATTGGGAGTTAATCTTCCTGATGATAGTGTCATTGACAGAATTCTTCAATCACTGCCACCAAGCTACAAGAGCTTCGTGATGAACTATAATATGCAAGGGATGGACAAGACTATTCCCGAGCTCTTCGCAATGCTAAAGGTTGCGGAGGTAGAAATCAAGGAGCATCAAGTGTTGATGGTCAATAAGACCACCAGTTTCAAGAAAAAGGGTAAAGGGAAGAAGAAGGGGAACTTCAAGAAGAACAGCAAGCAAGTTGCTGCTCAAGAGAAGAAACCCAAATCTGGACCTAATCCTAAGACTGAGTGCTTCTACTGCAAGTAGACTGGACACTGGAAGCGGAACTACCCCAAGTATTTGGCGGATAAAAAGGATGGCAAGGTGAACAAAGGTATATGTGATATACATGTTATTGATGTGTACCTTACTAATGCTCGCAGTAGCACCTAGGTATTTGATCTCGTTACATTGCTAATATTTGCAACTCGAAACAGGGACTACGGATTAAGCGAAGATTGGCTAAGGACTAGGTGACGATGCGCATGGGAAATGGTTCCAAAATCGATGTGATCGCGGTCGGCACGCTACCTCTACATCTACCATCGGGATTAGTTTTAGACCTGAATAATTGTTATTTGGTGCCGCGATTGAGCATGAACATTATATCTGGATCTTGTTTGATGCGAGACGGTTATTCATTTAAATCAGAGAATAATAGTTGTTCTATTTATATGAGTAATATCTTTTATGGTCATGCACCCTTGAAGAGTGGTCTATTTTTATTAAATATCGATAGTAGTGATACACATATTCATAATGTTGAAGCAAAAAGATGCAGAGTTGATAATGATAGTGCAACTTATTTGTGGCACTGCCGTTTGGGTCATATTGGTGTAAAGCGCATGAAGAAACTCCATACTGATGGACTTTTGGAATCACTTGATTATGAATCACTTGGTATTTGCGAACCGTGCCTCATGGGCAAGATGACTAAAACACCGTTCTCGGAACTATGGAGAGAACAGCAGATTTGTTGGAAATCATACATCTGAGATGTATGTGGTCCGATGAATGTTGAGGCTCGTGGCGGATATCGTTATTTTCTCACCTTCACAGATGATTTAAGCGAGATATGGGTATATCTACTTGATGAAACATAAGTCCGAAACTTTTGAAAAGTTCAAAGAATTTCAGAGTGAAGTTGAAAATCATCGTAACAAGAAAATAAAGTTTCTACGATCCGATCGTGGAGGAGAATATTTGAGTTCTGAGTTTGGTCTACATTTGAAACAATGCGGAATAGTTTCGCAACTCACACCACCGGAACACCACAGCGTAATGGTGTGTCTGAACGTCGTAATCGTACTTTACTAGATATGGTGCGATCTATGATGGCTCTTACTGATTTACCGCTATCGTTTTGGGGTTATGCTTTAGAGACGGCCGCATTCACATTAAATAGGGCACCATCAAAATCCATTGAGACGACGCCTTATGAACTGTGGTTTGGCAAGAAACCAAAGTTGTCATTTCTTAAAGTTTGGGGCTGCGATGCTTATGTGAAGAAACTTCAACCAAATAAGCTCGAACCCAAATCGGAGAAATGTGTCTTCATAGGATACCCAAAAGAGACTATTGGGTACATCTTCTATCACAGATCTGAGGACAAGATTTTTGTTGCTAAATTCGGATCCTTTCTAGAGAAGGAGTTTCTCTCGAAAGAAGTGAGTGGGAGGAAAGTAGAACTTGATGAGGTAACTATACCTACTCCCTTATTGGAAAGTAGTTCATCACAAGAAACGGTTCCTGTGACGACTACACCAATTAGTGGGGAAGCTAATGATAATGATCATGAAACTTCAGATCAAGTTACTACCGAACTTCGTAGGTCAACCAGAGTGAGATCCGCACTGCAGTGGTACGGTAATCCTATTACGGAAGTCATGTTACTTGACCATGGCGAACCTACGAACTATGAGGAAGCGATGATGAGCCCAGATTCCGCAAAATGGCTTGAGGCCATGAAATCGAGATGGGATCCATGTATGAGAACAAAGTATGGACTTTGGTTGACTTGCCCGATGATCGGCAAGCCATCGAGAATAAATGGATCTTCAAGAACAAGACTGACGCTGATGGTAATGTAACTGTCTACAAAGCTCGACTTGTTGCGAAAGGTTTTCGACAAGTTCAAGGGGTTGACTACGATGAGACTTTCTCACCCGTAGCGATGCTTACGTTTGTCCGAATCATGTTAGCAATTGCCGCATTTTATGATTATGAAATATGGCTAATGGATGTCAAAACTGCATTCCTGAATGGATTTCTGGAAGAAGAGTTGTATATGATGCAACCGGAAGGTTTTGTCGATCCAAAAGGTGCTAACAAAGTGTACAAGCTCCAGCGATCCATTTATGGACTGGTGCAAGCCTCTTAGAGTTGGAATAAACGCTTTGATAGTGTGATCAAAGGATATGGTTTTATACAGACTTTTGGAGAAGCCTGTATTTACAAGAAAGTGAGTGGGAGCTCTGTAGTATTTCTGATATTATATGTAGATGACATATTATTAATTGGAAATGATATAGAATTTCTGGATAGCATAAAGGGATACTTGAATAAAAGTTTTTCAATGAAAGACCTCGGTGAAGCTGCTTACATATTAGGCATCAAGATCTATAGAGATAGATCAAGACGCTTAGTTGGACTTTCACAAAGCACATACCTTGATAAAGTTTTGAAAAGGTTCAAAATGGATCAGGCAAAGGAAGGGTTCTTCCCTGTATTACAAGGTGTGAAGTTGAGTCAGACTCAATGCCCGACCACAGCAGAAGATAGAGAGAAAATGAAAGATGTTCCCTATGCTTGACCATAGGCTCTATCATGTATGCAATGTCGCGTGCGGACACGGCGTATGCTTAGCAATAAGTTTGGCGGTGGAGGTACCAAAGTAATCCAGAGTGGATCACCGAGCAGCGGTCAAGAATATCCTGAAATACGAAAAGGACTAAGGATATGTTTCTCATTTATGGAGGTGACAAAGAGCTAGTCGTAAATGGTTACGTCGATGCAAGCTTTGACATCGATCAAGGCGATTCTAAATCGCAAAACCAGATACGATGTTTATATTGGGCGGTGGTACATCGGTTGGTGCGATTCTAAACAAAGCGTCGTGGCGGGATCTACATGCGAAGCGGAGTACATAGCTGCTTGGGCAGCAAATGAAGGAGTCTGGATGAAAGAGTTCATTTCCGATCTAGGTGTCGGACCTAGTGCATCGGGACCAATGAAGATCTTCTGTGACAATCTTGGTGCAATTGCCTTGGCAAAGGAATCCAGATTTCACAAGAGGACCAAGCACATCAAGAGACGCTTCAATTCCATCCGGGACCAAATCCGGTGGGAGACATAGAGATTTGCAAGATACAAATGGATCTGAATGTTGCGGAACCGTTGACTAAGCCTCTTCCACGAGCAAAACATGATCAGCACCAAGACTCCATGGGTGTTAGAATCATTCTTTATGTAATCTAGATTATTGACTCTAGTGCAAGAGGGAGACTGAAGGAAATATGCCCTAGAGGCAATAATAAAGTTATTATTTATTTCCTCATATCATGATAATTGTTTATTATTCATGCTAGAATTGTATTAACCGGAAACATGATACATGTGTGAATACATAGACAAACTTAATGTCACTAGTATGCCTCTACTTGACTAGCTCATTAATCAAAGATGGTTATGTTTCCTAACCATAGACATGTGTTGTCATTTGATTAACGAGATCACTTCATTAGGAGAATGATGTGATTGACTTGACCCATTCCGTTAGCTTAGCACTTGATCGTTTAGTATGTTGCTATTGCTTTCTTCATGACTTATACAAGTTCCTATAACTATGAGATTATGCAACTCCCGTTTATCGGAGGAACACTTTGTGTGCTACCAAAGCGTCACAACGAATCGGGTGATTATAAAGGAGCTCTACAGGTGTCTCCAAAGGTACATGTTGAGTTGGCGTATTTCGAGATTAGGTTTTGTCACTCCGATTGTCGGAGAGGTATCTCTGGGCCCTCTCGGTAATGCACATCACTATAAGCCTTGCAAGCAATGTAGCTAATGAGTTAGTTACGGAATGATGCATTACGTAGCGAGTAAAGAGACTTGCCGATAGCAGATTGAACTAGGTATTGAGATACCGATGATCGAATCTCGGGCAAGTAACATACCGATGACAAAGGGAACAACGTATGTTGTTATGCGGTTTGACCGATAAAGATCTTCGTAGAATATGGAGGAGCCAATATGAGCCTGTGTTCCGCTATTGGTTATTGATCAAAACAGTTCTAGGTCATGTCTACATAGTTCTCGAACCCGTAGGGTCCGCACGCTAAGGTTTCGATGTGATGCTTATATTATGAGTTTTGATGTCTTTGAAGTTTGTTCGAGTCTCGAGATGTGATTACGGACATGCCGAGGAGTCTCGAAATGGTCGAGACATGAAGATTGATATATTGGAAGCCTATATTTGGATATCGAAAGTGTTCGGGTGAAATCGGATTTTACCGAGTAAGGAAGTTACTGGAACCCCAGGGGCTTAATGGGCCTACATGGGCCCTAGTGGAGAGGAAGAGAGGAGGCAAGGGCTGGGCCGCCCTCCCCTAGTCCGAATAGGACAAGGAGAGGGGGGCGGCGCCCCCCCCCCCCCTTCCTTCCTCTCTCCCTCCTCCTTCCGCCCTTCTCCTATTCCAACTAGGAAAGAAGGGAGTCCTACTCCCGGTGGCAGTAGGACTCCCCTTGACGCGCCCCTCCTTGGCCGGCCGCCCCCTCCCCCTTGGCTCCCTTATATACGGGGGCAGGGGGGCACCTCTAGACACAACAATTTATCTCTTGATCTCTTAGCCGTGTGCGGTGCCCCCCTCCACCATAGTCCTCGATAATATTGTAGCGGTGCTTAGGCGAAGCCCTGCGACGGTAGAACGTCAAGATCGTCACCACGCCGTCGTGCTGACGGAACTCTTCCCCGACATTCTACTGGATCGGAGTCCGGGGATCGTCATCGAGCTGAACGTGTGCTAGAACTCGGAGGTGCCGTAGTTTCGGTGCTTGATCGGTCGGGCCGTGAAGACGTACGACTACATCAACCGCGTTGTTCTAACGCTTCCGCTTTCGGTCTACGAGGGTACGTGGACAACACTCTCCCCTCTCGTTGCTATGCATCACCATGATCTTGCGTGTGCGTAGGAATTTTTTTGAAATTACTACGTTCCTCAACATCAGAAACATGCACAGTGGATTTAGGGAGTTTGCACCCCTCATCAACAGAGTGGTAAGTTTGAACCGACACTTGTATTTAAATTAGTTTATTCGTCATCGTGACTGACTTATGTCGTTGCAGTCTGGTGAACTGAACAGATGCATCTTTGAAGTCTCAAATGCAGTAGGTGATCTCCCCGGGGGCGTACAATCTAAGAACAAAGTGAGGGGGACGATGAAGGTACAATTTCAGCCTCCTCGGAATAGATGCATCTTGTTCACTTGCAATCAATCGATCTGATACTTATTATGCCCTTTTTTCATTGTGAGTGCAGAAGTTCATGAAGCGTTATGCACTTTGGTAGAAATTTGCTTGGGTGTCTTTGGAGCTGGGTGAGTTGAAGCTTATCAGTCTGTAGCCACACAGGGTCTCATCGGCTCATCGAGCCATGCTCCCTCGTCGTCTAGGTTGGTTGAGGAGGAGGAGGAGGAAGAGGATGAGGAGGAGGAGGCCACACATGAAGAAGGGGAGGAGGAGGATGATGAGAGCAACGGGGAGGAGGAGTACGATGAAGATTATGGACCTCCACCAACTCAAACATCTCAATCATCTCAGCTGCCAAAGAGGAATCCGAAGAAGAAGGATTTGCTGAGTCCGGACCCTTTCCAGAGACCGGTTCCTCGCCGGCCCAAGAAGAAGACCGAAGAGACTCGTTCAAAGAGTAACGAGGACCGTACCTCCAAGAGGGGAAGGAGCAACTGATTATGCTTTTCGATACTTGGATCTTTTAGTTTGGTTGAACTTCGTTTGGTTGAACTTGTCTAGTGGTTGTAAAACTACGTGAAACTATGTGTTTGCTATTTGTGGATCTATGTGTTTGAAATGTTCTATGCACTTCAAGTTATCTTAATATGGATCTATGTGATGCCCAAGTTTAATTGTTTAAAATCTATGATATTGCTGTCATAATTGTGAAATTTGCTGTGATATTGCTGTCATATTGAATTTGAAAACAAGCAACCAAATGAAATAGAAAAAACAAAACAGAGGACCCTACCGCTAGGGGGTCAGACATTCTACCGCCAACCCCCATGGCGGTAGGGTGCACCTACCGCCAGGGCAGTTGCATGTTTCATTACAGAAACTTTACACCACAAAACACAGGACCATACCGCCAGGGGGTCAGACATTCTACCGCCAACCCCCATGGCAGTAGGGTGCACCTACCGCCAGGGCAGTTGCATGTTTCATTACAGAAACTTTACACTGCAAAACACAGGACCCTACTAACAGAAGACCTGGCGGTAGGGTCAGACAGCCTACGTCAGCCCCCATGGCGGTAGGGTGAACCTACCACGAGGGCCCTTGCATATTTCGTTACAGAATGCTTGTACGGCAAAACCCTGCCACACCTTACCGCCAGTGCCTCTGGCGGTAGGGTTAAACAACCTACCGCCAGGTTTCCTGACGGTAAGGTACTTATCCACGTCAGCGCAAGGTGACGGCCGCCGTCCCCCTCCGTCACACCCTACCGGCAGAGACTCTTGCGGGAGGTTGTTTAACCCTACCGTCAGAGACACTGTCGGTAGCAAAAGGGTCAAATCCCAAAAATATTTCAAACCGGGGTCAGATCTTGATTTTGTTTGTCCAAAGGGTCAAAACACGAAATTTTGACTTCTTGTGCAGGTCAGGTCTCGCACACAGCACAGTGGCTGGCAGGAATCAATGCAGGTCACATGGGTGTGCATGTTGCAGACTTGCATCACAATCAGGAGCTGTCCCGAGCGCGAATCTCCAAATCCAACGCCACGCGTGCCGCGGTCGGGTCGTGCTGGACCCGGAGCAACGCTACCGACACGAACCCGTTCCTTTCCGGTCGAATCGAGGTACTGCAGCTTCAGCAGCTAGACTAGATCCATCGGTTCATTCTGTGATTAGCTTAGGGTAAGCAGCTGGACTGCATTTCAATGGATTGATTGAGTGCAATGCACCACCGGTGAAAACGCTTTCAGTAGCTCTATGTACGCGGCACGCCGACACTGTCATACAGTCTATGGTGCTCCTTCTCCCCGCTAAAATCTTTCTGTGGCAGATTTTATCCAGTAGTATTATAAAGCTAGTATGTAGTACCACTGAGCAGTGAGCACTGTGGTGTGCATTCGAGTTTCCACATCCGTGGTTGCTCGTGAGTCGTGATGGCATGCGAGCCGTTGGTCCCATGTGATGTGCCCATGTTTTATCTACTCGTGATGTGCCCATGTGGTAGTAGTAAACTGCCAAGGAGAGGGTCTCCCATCCCATGCGCTAAAAGCTCTCTGTGGCAGTCCCAGAATGGCGGGTAACGAGCAAGGATGTCGCCATGTCTGTGCAGCACATTTTTCTACTACTTTCTAGGTTATACCACACCAAGCGGCTAACGAGCCAGTGCCATCTGTTACAAAATAACCTGATCAATCTATCATGTATGGTCCTGGCATTGGATAGGGAGGTCAATCGACGATGACCGGCGTCACATGCCGCGGCTGCCATCCCATGTTACCCGACCCTTTGGTTGCGCCGTGGCTCGGCGCCAGGCATGTCCACATTATGAGACGTGGCTTAACGGGATAGATCCCGTAAGAGTACGTGCTTTATTGTGGGCAGTTTGAAACTGTAGGAATGATTTGATTTTTAATAAAACAATAAATATTCATTTTTTGTAGGTTATCTTTCGAGCCACCGCGTTGATCCGTATGTGGTTTACTCACTCCGATGGAGGCCAGAGAGCGTTTGGTTACTGGATCTATCCGGTGGGAGATGGTAGCTCGGACTATTTTCAACCGGTTTGGATGACGGCCATGTAATGGGATAAGCAATTAGTTTTCCTATTTTTCTTTTGCCAACCGGTTGTGGCCTCATGTTTGCTTACTTTATTTTGCTCTCCGTGAGCTTTTTTCCTTTCGTTCAGACTGTCAGACCTTTGTTGAACCTTTTTGCTTATTTATATAAGTTGGCCGTATGCGTCTTTTTGATGCAGAGGCCGGTGAGTCCTCCTTTTTCTGGAAAAAAAAAACATGTCCAGGGCTGAGGAAGAGCAACTACGGACACGTGCGCGCGCCTCGCTGGAACCATGGAGAACCGGGCTCATTTACAATTTTATGCATCTCCAATGGCAATCCATAAAATATCTTCCTCATCCATCTGTAAACAGGGGATTAGCATGCGGACATGGATGCGAGAGGCAACTATCCAACACTAGTCGCATACATTTTCACAACAACTTAAATCAACCGGGCGAAATTCGTGCGAACCAAAAGAACAAAAAAAACCTAAACCCTATATCGGATGAACCACCTCGTACGCCCGTGACCGCCCTACCCTGCTGCACCGCCATCTCCATCGGTGTCGTCGTCGTGGTGGTGGTCCCTCCAGCGGCGGAACAGCGCCGGAGGGCCACACCAACCTTGCCCGGCTGGTGGCTGCCTGCCACTCGTGGAGGAGCCGCTCCGCTTCCTACTGCGTCGTGTGGAAGTCAGCCGCAGGCACTGTCGACGTGGCCTGTGGAGCCCTGGCGGCGGCCTTGCCGCGACCGGCTTTCACGGAGCCGTCACTGAGCGACCACTTCTCACTGATCTTGGCGAGCTCGCCATCAAAGCGGCGGTGGTGACAGAGCGATCGAGGCCGGGGTCGTTGCAGAACCAGTCCGGTGCCACGTCGCTCTTGGCGAACGTGGAGCGAGACTGGCATTGCGCTGGTCGCACCGCTCCTGCTGCCGAGCCGCGCGGTCCGCCTCAGAGACGACAGACCTCGAGCCCGAGGGACCGCCGAGGTAGTGGAGGAGGCGGTCGTGCGCCTTCTTGCGGGCGGTAGCTCCTCCTTGACGGCGAGGCGGTTGCAACGCGGCGGGGAGAACGGCGCGTCGATGCGGCCGTAGCGGCTGCGCGGTGGGGACGCGGGCTCGTCCTTGACGTGGCGTCCGACTTGGACGCCGCGGTTCTACCGGGGCGAGGCCGACTCCTCCTTCACCGGCAGGAGCGTGGACGCCTGCTCGGTCTTGACACGGTGGCACGGCGGGGAGGCCGGCTCCTCCTTCACGCGCGACAGTGGCGACGGCGGACACGACCCCATGTCACGGAGCGACCGCTCCGTCATTAACTCGACCTGACAAACGAAATCTTCGTCCATCAGAGCAGACTCCTTGAGGAGTCGGGGTGGCTGCTGCGGCGGCGCCTGCTCCTCCTCGTCACCGAGAAGATGATGACCTCCTCCTTGGCGGAGGAGCCGGCCGACCGTGGACGCTGACGGGCCCGAAGAGCGTCTGCGGCGGCGCCAAGACCCGTCGGAGGAGGAGCTTCCACCAACTTCGCCTACCGGCGCAGAGCACCACGACTTCGGCACTGCCGTAGCTTGGGGCGAAGAGGGGGAGGGAGGGGCTCGAGGCACGGAGATGGGGAAGGGGAGGGGAGGGGGTGCATCTCTGTGCAAGTCCGGCGCACGGCTTAAATAGCCGCGACGAGGACCAGGTGAAGGGTCGGTCAGCCGCTTCAATGCGGCGCAGCGGCCGGAGTTGGTTCCTCTGGAGCCTGCTTCTGCAATGAAGCGTCGGCTGCCGAGAGGTTGCGTCGGTCAGCGGTGCCTTCCCTCCCTCCCTCCGGTCTCATCGCGAAATCAATGCTGGCGTCCGCGTGCTCTGGGCCGGCATGAATACGGTGCGGTAAGCGGCACGTGCATCAGAAGTAAAGCGCGGTAGGGGTGGATGACGGATTTTTAGTGGGCCGGGGTGGACAGAAGCAGGCTTGCGAGTGGTCCGGACTCCCGCAAACCTCCCCCATGTTTGTCTCCAGTTTGTATGAGAATTCGCGTCCGGACTGCTTCACGGACCAATGCATTGGATGGCTTCCATGGTCCAGATGGTTACGGAGGTTTACAGATCCGCCTTGAAGATGCCCTAACACGGTGATCTAGGTGCGCTATAAAAGATGTCACGTTAGATTTTTGCTTAGTTGAAACAAAAAAAATAAAAGAAGCCAGTTATAGGATTAAAGCATGGTTAATAACAAAGCCTGTTGTTGACTATATATCAATGCCACGTCACTCAAAGTCTTCATAATATCTTTCTAGTATAATAGATGGGTTGTAAAATAGCTACTAGTATTTAAGGCTTGCATGTGAAAGGCGAGAAGAAGACACACGCTAATCGGTGGAAAAGAGAGGAGTGCTGGCTCATACGGGTGCATGCGGGCTTGGTTTGTTGTTTCTTGCGCTGCAACCGGTGATAGCTCAGGATCCCACTCTCTTCTTTTTCCTTCCTTCTCTCTATTTTAGTTATGATTTTAATGACAAAAAACTGCTTATAGCCTGCTGATTGGATACTATTGTATTTGCTCTTACAGCCGGCTGCCGCAGTACGATCTTAAACAACATTTGTGAGAGAGAAAAGTAGGCCACATGTTAATAAGTAGCATGCAAGTATGCCTAACTATTATACAAGTTAACTACTTGATAGAGTACATAGAATGTGGCCAATTAATAACATTTTTGGTGCGCAAGACCATAGGCTCCCAAGAGCCAAATTGAATTTCCGGACTAAAAGATAACATCTTCATGAGTACAAAGCTCGGTAATAAAAAAAACCTCAAGCAAATACACTCGTTTGTGCACAGCAAGATTACATTTTCTTCAATGATAACTTCTAATCTGTACTATATAATCTAAAAACATCAAAATTAAACTAAAAATTGAATTTATCTTATGTTACACTATCCACATTTTCCTCTGTCGGTTTGGATTATAACAAGTCCCATGCCAATATCTTGAGCTATTTTTAGAGCGTGAGTACATATCTCAAAAAACATGGCAGAAATGAGAAGGGATGGGAAAGCCAGGAGCACAAAATCAGTCATAAGAGAAGATGAAGAAAGCTCAAGGTCAAGTTGTTAGTGGAACATGTGCTGTGAGGGCTGGAGAGCAAGGGCACAGGTGGTCTGGGACTTCACTAAATACCCACAAGTCACCTGCTACAATTGTGGTGACCTTGGACACCTTAGAACTATGTGTGAGAGGCCAAAAAAAGGTGTTTCATTTGCAAAGCTAGTACACACCAGGTAGATACTTGTCTAGTTAGGAAAAGGCCACATCTGATGGAAAAGTATGCTGGGAGTGCTGCTCCAGGATTAGGTTTCTACCATCGAGAGTCTTCTTATATGGGGTAGAGTTCAATGGGAAGTACGAGAAACTGTATTGTGGTGTATGTGGAAACTGGAATGATCAACAAGGAGGAATTGGCCTAGGAGTTTTGTGCAATATACAAAACCAATTGGCCATGGCAGATTAGGGATTTAGATGAGTGGTTTTTCTTGGACAAATTCCCACCTCACATTTATGTTGAACAAGTGGCTGGAGGCGTGGAAGGAAGAACTGGTTGAGATTGACAAGTTAGAAGAGGTGTGGGTCGAAGTGAGGGGGCTGTTACCCAAGTGGTGTGAGTGGGCAGTCATAGATTAGTGTGTCTGTTCTTTTGGGTTGCTTCTTGAGATTGACTGGCAAGGAATGATCCAAGGGTTGTCTGAATGTGTTAGAGCTAAGATATAGTGTAGAGATCCGGCAAAAATACCTACTAAAAGGTTATTTGAAGTTGTGGAAATGCCTGCGAGAGAAAAGAATGATAAAGAAAAAAGGAGTAGTGAATCTGGAGGAGATAAAAGTGATGAGAGTAGTAAAGATGAAAACATGCTAACTGATAAGGGTGATGGTCAAGATGATGAATCACACCTCACTTCGGCGGGTGGACAGAGCAAAAGCAAACAAAATAGCTCAAGGAATTCTACAGGGGGTAGTGGTCAACAGAGAGAAGAGAGCATGGTTGAGAAGGAGTGAAATAACCAGTTAGAAAAAGTTAGCTTAGAATGTGATTGTCATTTAGATGCCAATGATATAATGCCTAATGAAAAGGGTGAAAAGGAAAAAAAAACACCTTTGTCTTCTCTGAGATGCTACTATTACATGAATTTGATGGAGATGGAGGAATTTGTAGCTGGTAGAAAGGTTCCAGAGGATAACATGGAGGAGGATGATAACCCACAACTATAGGGGATCGCAACAGTTTTCGAGGGTAGAGTATTCAACCCAAATTTATTGATTCGACACAAGGGGAGCCAAAGAATATTCTCAAGTATTAGCAGTTGACTTGTCAATTCAACCACACCTGGATAACTTAATATCTGCAGCAAAGTGTTTAGTAGCAAAGTAGTATGATAGTAGTGATAACGGTAGCAAAAGTAACAGTGATAGTTTTGTAGTGATTGTAACAGTGGCAACGGAAAAGTAAATAAGCAAAGAACAATATGTGAAAAGGTTGTAGGCATTGGATCGGTGATGGAGAATTATGCCGGATGCGGTTCATCATGTAACAGTTATAACATAGGATGACACAGAACTAGATCCAATTCATCAATATAATGTAGGCATGTATTCCGAATACAGTCATACGTGCTTATGGAAAAGAACTTGCATGACATCTTTTGTCCTACCCTCCCGTGGCAGCAGGGTCCTATTGGAAACTAAGGGATATTAAGGCCTCCTTTTAATAGAGTACGTGACCAAAGCATTAACACATAGTGAATACATGAACTCCTCAAACTACGGTCATCACTGGGAGTGGTCTCGATTATTGTCACTTCGGGGTTGCCGGATCATAACACATAGTAGGTGACTATTGACTTGCAAGATAGGATCAAGAACTCACATATATTCATGAAAACATAATAGGTTCAGATCTGAAATCATGGCACTCGGGCCCTAGTGACAAGCATTAAGCATATCAAACTCATAGCAACATCAACCTCAGGACATAGTGGATACTAGGGATCAAACCCTAACAAAACTAACTCGATTACATGATAAATCTCATCCAACCCATCACCGTCTAGCAAGCCTACGATGGAATTACTCACGCATGGCAGTGAGCATCATGAAATTGGTGATGGAGGATGGTTGATGATGAAGACGACGACGGATTCCTCTCCGGAGCCCCGAACGGACTCAGATCAGCCCTCCCGAGAGATATTAGGGCTTGGCGGCGGCTCCGTGTCGTGAAACGCGATGAATCCTTCTCTCTGATTTTTTCTCCCGAACGTGAATATATAGAGTTGGATTTGAGGTCGGTGGAGCACCAGGGGCCCACAAGGCAGGGCGCACCCATAAAGCGTGCGCCGCTTCACCCTCATGGACAGTGTGGGCCCCCTGGCCTTGATTCTTTCGCTAGTATTTTTATTATTTCCAAAAATAATCTCCGTGAAGTTTTAGGTCATTCCGAGAACTTTTGTTTCTGCACAAAAATAACACCATGGCAATTCTGCCGAAAACAATGTCGATCCGGGTTAGTTCCATTCCAATCATGCAAGTTAGAGTCCAAAACAAGGGCAAAAGTGTTTGGAAAGTTAGATACGACGGAGACGTATCAACTCCCCCAAGCTTAAACTTTTGCTTGTCCTCAAGCAATTCAGTTGATAAACTGAAAGTGATAAAGAAAAACTTTTACAAACTCTGTTTGCTCTCGTTGTTGGTAATATGTAAAGCCAGGATTCAAGTTTTCAGCAAAGATTATGAACTAACCATATTCACAATAACACTTAGGTCTCATGTTTACTCATATCAATGGCATAATCAACTAGCGAGCAATAATAATAAATCTCGGATGACAACACTTTCTCAAAATAATCATAATATGATATAACAAGATGGTATCTCGCTAGCCCTTTCTGAGACCGCAAAACATAAATGCAGAGCACCTTTAAGGATCAAGGACTGACTAAACATTGTAATTCATGGTAAAAGAGATCCAGTCATAGTCATACCCAATATAAATTAATAGTAATGGATGCAAATGACAGCGGTGCTCTCCAGCTGATGCTTTTTAATAAGAGGGTGATGAGTCAACATAAAAATAAATAGATAGGCCTTTCGCAGAGGGAAGAAGGGATTTGTAGAGGTGCTAGAGCTCGATTTTTTGAAATAGAGATAAATAATATTTTGAGTGGTATACTTTCATTGTCAACATAACAACCAAGAGATGGCGATATCTTCCATGCTACACACATTATAGGCGGTTCCCAAACAGAATGGTAAAGTTTATACTCCCCCTCCACCAACAAGCATCAATCCATGGCTTGCTCGAAACAACGAGTGCCTCCAACTAACAACAGTCCTAGGGGAGTTTTTTTCGATTTGGTTTGCATAAAGCATGGGACTGGGCATCCCGCTGACCAGCCATTTTCTCGTGAGTGAGGAGCGGAGTCCACTCCTCTTGAGAATAACCCGCCTAACGTGGAAGATATAGACAACCCTAGTTGATACATGAGCTATTAGAGCATACAAAACAGAATTTCATTTGAAGGTTTAGAGTTTGGCACATACAAATTTACTTGGAACGGCAGGTAGATACCGCATATAGGAAGGTATAGTGGGCTCATATGGAACAACTTTGGGGTTTAAGGGATTGGATGCACAAGCAGTATTCCCGCTTAGTACAAGTGAAGGCTAGAAAACGACTGGGAAACGACCAACTAGAGAGCGACAACAGTCATGAACATGCATTAAAATTAATGAATATTGAGTGCAAGCATGAGTAGGATATAATCCACCATGAACATAAATATCATGAAGGCTATGTTGATTTGTTTCAACTACATGTGTGAACATGTGCCAAGTCAAGTCACTCGAATCGTTCAAAGGAGGATACCACCCCATCATACCACATCACAACCATTTTAATAGCATGTTGGCACGCAAGGTAAACCATTATAAACTCCTACATAATTAAGCATGGCATAAGCAACTACAATCTCTAATTGTCATTGCAAACATGTTTATTCATAATAGGCTGAAACAGGAATGATGAACTAATCATATTTACAAAAACAAGAGAGGTCGAGTTCATACCAGCTTCTCTCATCTCAATCAGTCCATCATATATCATCATTATTGCCTTTTACTTGCACAACCGAACGATGTGGATAATAATAATAGTGCACGTGCATTGGACTAAGCTGGAATCTGCAGGCATTCAATTCAAGAGAGAAGACAAGGTAATATGGGCTCTCGGTTAAATCAACAATAATGCATATAAGAGCCACTTCAACATTTTCATTATGGTCTTCTCCTCTCGACCCCTAAAGAAAAGAAAAGAAATAAAACTATTTACACGGGAAAGCTCCCAACAAGCAAAAGAAGAATGAGAAATCTTTTTGGGTTTTCTTTTAATTATTACTACTACAAGCATGAAAAGTAAACTAGCTAAAAGCTACAACTAGTTTTTTTTTGTTTTTCTTAAGGTTTATCAAACACACAAGAAGAAAGCGAGAAAAAGAAAAATAAACTAACATGGATAGTACAATGAAAGAGTATGAGCACCGACAACTAGCATGAGTGTGTGAATATGAACGTAATGTCGATGAGAAATATATACGCCCCCAAGCTTAGGCTTTTGGCCTAAGTTGGTCTATTGCCATGGCTGGCCTGGCGGATATCCAAAGTTGTAGTTGCGGTCGTACTAAGAAGCAGCGGCTATTGCATCGTGGGCTGCAGCTTGGAGGCGAGCTGCCCTCGTCCTCCTCTCGTACTCATTTGCCTCCTCCCTGGTTATGACATATCTCCCCTTTGCCTGAAAGTCAAAGAGAGTAGGAGCAGGGAGGACAATATTGACGGCGTGGCCTTTGTCAAATATTAGTCGATACTGGAGAGGCGGTTCATTCCTCTCAACAAACTGATGGTGAACCATGGCATTAAAATCTAGATAAGAAGGAGGCAATTCCATATCATAATCACGAATAGGTATACCAAGAAAATTAGCTAGACGGGTTGCATAAATTCCGCCAAAGAAATCTCCATTAATTCTATTATTATGCAACCTACGTGCAACAATGGCCTAACACAGCACTCCTGAGAACACTGAGATCAGGGAAACACATGTGACATGCTTCATCCTTACCATTTATGCACCTACCTATGAAGAGAGCAAAATAATGTATAGCAGGAAACTGAATGCTACCTATGGTAGCTTGTGTTATATCTCTAGACTCCCCCACAGTTATACTAGCAAGAAAATCTCTAAACTCAGATTTGCGGGGCTCACTAGTGCTACCCCATTGTGGAAGTTCGCAAGCAGTATTAAAATCCTCTAAATCCATAGTATAAGAATTTTCATAAAGATCAAATAGGACAGTTTGAGAATTGTGTGATGATGAAAATTCAAACCTTCTCATAAAGGAATCAGTGAGATAGTGGTACTGGCGGCACTTATCTGCCTCGAAGCTCTCAAGATCAGCGTTGCGCACGTATGTGTTAAATTCCTCCTTGATTCCTGCTCGATCCATAAAGTCCTCTAACGGCCATTCACAAGCCCGCACTTGAGATTCCCTCGGTGGTTCATCGTCCGCATCGCGTATTGCGGGCCTGGGTCCTTGCTTCCTTGAAGGACCACCTTGGTACATTTTCCTAAACATATTTCTTCCTCTGAAAAATTTCTGAAAATTTTAGTAACTTCAAATAAGAGTGAATCAATCTCAACAATATTGATAGCAACTACTCCCACATGTGCCTAGAGACTATATCATGCATTAGAATTACTTGGAACCATATAAATTTGACATGCAAGCTCAAGAACAGGGTCACCTAAGCAGCAAAAATTTGCAATGAATAAAGCACTAGAACAAAGACTAATTGGACCATTGGAGGAGTCACATACCAAGGAACAATTTCCCAAAGCATTTTTGTGAGTGGAGCCTTGAGCAAGGAGATAAAAAATGGCAGCAAGATGAGCTAGAACTCGTGCTTGAGCTGGTTGGTGATTTTTTTGGGAGGAAGAAGGAGTGTGTGGGTGCAGGAATAAGTGGAGGGGAGCCACCATGGGCCCACGAGGCAGGGGGGCGCGCCCTGGACCCTCGTGGCCAGGTGCTAGCTCCCCCTGCTGTGTTCTCAGTGCCAGATATTCTCAAATATTCCAGAAAAAAATCATATTTCAATTTCGGGGCATTGGGAGAACTTTTATTTTCGGGGTATTTTTTTATTGCACGGATAATTCAGAAAACTGACAGAAAATACTATTTTTTTTCTTTATTTATTATAAATAACATAAAGTAAAAGGAGGGTACAGAAGGTTGTGCTTTCTAACTTCATCCATCTCATGCTCATCAAAAGGAAACCACTAACAAGGTTGATGAGGTCTTGTTAACAAACTCATTCCGAATTGCATGAAACCGGAGAAATTTCGAATAACACTAAGTTACCTCAACGGGGATATGCACATCCCCAATAATAAGAATATCATATTTCTTCTTGACAGTAGGAAGAGGAAATTCAAAACATCCAAAAATAATCGATGGAATTTTTCCAATAGAATTGATACTGTCGACTTGAGGTTGTTTTCTTGGAAAGTGTACCATATGCTCATTACCATTAACATGAAAAGTGACATTGCCTTTTTTGCAATCAATAACAGCCCCTACAGTATTCAAAAAGGGTCTTCCAAGAATATAGACATACTATCGTCCTCGGGAATATCAAGAATAACAAAGTCCGTTAAAATAGTAACGTTTGCAACTTCTGTGAGCACATCCTCACAAATACCGACAGGTATATCAGTTGATTTATCAGCCATTTGCAAATATAATTCAGTAGGTGTCAACTTATTCAAATCAAGTCTACGATATAAAGAGAGAGGCATAACACTAACATCGGCTCCAAGATCACATAAAGCAGTTTTAACACAGTTTCTTTTAATGGAGCATGGTATAGTGGGTACTCCTGGATCTCCTAATTTCTTAGGTATTCCACCCTTAAAAGTATAATTAGCAAGCATGCTGGAAATTTCAACTTCCGGTATCTTTCTTTTATTAGTAACAATTTCTTCATGTACTTAGCATAAGGATTCATTTTAAGCATATCAGTCAAACGCATACGCAAGAAGATAGGTCTAATCATTTCAGCAAAGCGCTCAAAATCCTCATCATCCTTTTTCTTGGATGGTTTGGGAGGAAAAGGCATGGGTTTCTGAACCCAAGGTTCTCTTTCTTTACCATGTTTCCTAGCAACAAAGTCTCTCTTATCATAACGTTGATTCTTTGATTATGGGTAATCAAGACCAACAACAGGTTCAATTTCTACATCATTGTTATTACTAGGTTGAGCATCAACATGAACATCATCATTAACATTATCACTAGGTTCATGAGCATCAGAGATAGAAATATCATTGGGATTCTCAGATGTGTCATGAACAGGTTCACTAGAAGAACATCATCATTAACATTATCACTAGGTTCATGAGCATCAGAGATAGAAATATCATTGGGATTCTCAGATGTGTCATGAACAGGTTCACTAGAAGCATGCAAAGTCCTATCATTCTTCCTCTTCTTCTTTTTAGAAGGACTAGGTGCATCTACATTAGTTCTTTGAGAAACTTGCTCAATTCTCTTAGGGTGGCCCTCAGGATACAAGGGTTCCTGAGTCACTTTACCCCCTCTAGTTGCAACTCTAACAACAAAGTCATTATTCTTACTATTCAATTCATTGAGCAAATCATTACGAGCTTTAAGTACTTGTTCTACTTGAGTGGTAACCATAGAAGCATGTTTACTAATGAGTTTAAGTTCACCTTTAACTCTAGACATATAATCACTCAAGTGTTCAATCATATAAGCATTGCGTTTTAATTGTCTACCAAAATAAGCACTAAAATATTCTTGCTTAACCATAAAGTTATCAAACTCATCCAAACATTGGCTAGCAAACTTAGTAGGAGGGATTTCAGCTTTATCGTATCTATAGAGAGAATTTACATTTACTACCTGTGTCAGGTTATCAAGACCATGTATTTCTTCAATAGGCGGTAAATTAAGACCATGTATTTATTCAACAGGAGGTAAATTCTTAACATCTTCGGCTTTTATACCTTTTTCTTTCATAGATTTCTTTGCCTCTTGCATATCTTCAGGACTGAGAAATAGAACACCCCTTTTCTTCGAAGTTGGCTTAGGAGTTGGTTCAGGAAGTGTCCAATTATTTTCATTTGTCAACATATTATTTAGTAGAATTTCAGCTTCATCAACAGTTCTTTCCCTGAAAACACAACCAGCACAACTATCCAGGTGGTCTCTGGAAGCATCGGTTAGTCCATTATAAAAGATATCAAGTATTTCATTTTTCTTAAGAGGATGATCAGGCAAAGCATTAAGTAATTGGAGAAGCCTCCCCAAGCTTGTGGGAGACTCTCTTCTTCAATTTGCACAAAATTATATATTTCCCTTAAAGCAGCTTGTTTCTTATGAGCGGGGAAATATTTAGCAGAGAAGTAATAAACCATGTCCTGGGGACTACGCACACAACCAGGATCAAGAGAATTAAACCATATCTTAGCATCACCCTTTAATGAGAACGGAAATAATTTAAGGATATAGTAGTAGCAAGTTTTCTCATCATTAGTGAATAGGGTAGCTATATCATTTAATTTAGTAAGATGTGCCACAAGAGTTTCAGATTCATAGCCATAGAAAGGGTCAGATTCCACCAAAGTAATTATATCAGGATCAACAGAGAAATCATAATCCTTATCAGTAACAAAGATAGGTGAAGTAGCATAAGCAGGATCATATTTCATTCTAGCATTCAGAGATTTTTCTTTTAGCTTAACTAATAATTTCTTAAGATCACTCCTATCATTGCAAGCAAGAAAGTCTCTAGCAGTTTCTTCATCCATAACATAACCCTCAGGCACAACAGGCAATTCATATTTAGGGGGAGAATCTTCATCGTCACTTTCATCAATATTATCAGTTTCAATAATTTCATTCTCTCTAGCCCTAGCAAGTTGTTCATCAGGAAATTCACCAAGTGGCACAGTAGTATCAAGCATAGAAGTAGTTTCATCATGAGTATCATGCATGGCAGAAGTGTCATCATCAATAACGTGCGACATATCGAATTAATAGCGAAGCGAGGTTTAGGTGTCGCAAGCTTACCCAAAGCAGAAGGTGAATCAAGTGCGAGCTAGATGGCAGTTCCTTACCTCCCTCGTAGTTGAGGGATAAATTTTGGTTTTCTCGTCTTTCAAGTTCTTCATAGTGACCAGAAGATATAAATCCCAAGTGACTCAAAGAATAGAGCAATGCTCCCCGGCAACGGTGCCATAAAATAGTCTTGATAACCCACAAGTATAGGGGATCGCAACAATTTTTGAGGGTAGAGTATTCAACCCAAATTTATTGATTCGACACAAGGGGAGCCAAAGAATATTCTCAAGTATTAGCAGTTGAGTTGTCAATTCAACCACACCTCGATAACTTAATATCTACAGCAAAGTATTTAGTAGCAAAGTAGTATGATAGTAGTGATAACGGTAGCAAAAGTAACAGTGATAGTTTTGTAGTGATTGTAACAGTGGCAACGGAAAAGTAAATAAGCGAAGAACAATATGTGAAAAGCTTGTAGGCATTGGATCGGTGATGGAGAATTATGGGATCACGGTTCATCATGTAATGATTATAACACGTGGTGACACGTAACTAGCTCCAATTCATCAATGTAATGTAGGCATGTATTCGAATATAGTCATACGTGCTTATGGAAAAGAACTTGCATGACATCTTTTGTCCTACCCTCCGTGGCAGCGGGTCCTATTGGAAACTAAGGGATATTAAGGCCTCCTTTTAATAGAGTACGGACCAAAGCATTAACACATAGTGAATACATGAACTTCTCAAACTACGGTCATCACCGGAGTGGTCCCGATGATTGTCACTTGGGGTTGCGGATCATAACACATAGTAGGTGACTATTGACTTGCAAGATAGGATCAAGAACTCACATGTATTCATGAAAACATAATAGGTTCAGATCTAAAATCATGGCACTTCGGGCCTAGTGACAAGCATTAAGCATAGCAAAGTCATAGCAACATCAATCTGAGAACATAGTGGATACTAGGGATCAAACCCTAACAAAACTAACTCGATTACATGATAAATCTCATCCAACCCATCATCGTCCAGCAAGCCTACGATGGAATTACTCATGCACGGCGGTGAGCATCATGAAATTGGTGATGGAGGATGGTTGATGATGACGCCAGCGACGGATTCCCCTCTCTGGAGCCCTGATCGGACTCCAGATCAGCCCTCCCGAGAGAGATTAGGGCTTGGCGGCGGCTCCGTATCGTAAAACGCGATGAATCCTTCTCTCTGATTTTTTTCTCCCCGAACGTGAATATATAGAGTTGGAGTTGAGGTCGGTGGAGCACTAGGGGGCCCACGAGGTAGGGGGGCGTGCCCAGGGGGCAGGCGCGCCCCACCCTCATGAATAGGGTGTGGGCCCCCTAGACTTGTTCTTTCGCCAGTATTTTTTATTATTTCCAAAAATAATCTCCATGAAGTTTCAGGTCATTTTGAGAACTTTTGTTTCTGCACAAAAATAACACCATGGCAATTCTGCTGAAAATAGCGTCAGTCCGGGTTTGTTCCATTCGAATCATGCAAGTTAGAGTCCAAAACAAGGGCAAAAGTGTTTGGAAAAGTAGATACGACGGAGACGTATCAGAGGAAGGGGTGCAGGATGATGAAATTTCAGAGAATCTGTCTGAGGACATCATGCCTGATTTTAGTTCCTTTGGGGTTCCTCAAGATGGTCGGATGCTTGGGTGTGAGAAAGAAAAGAAAGGGAGAAAGCAGAAAGCCTGGGGGCCTGTGCAAGCTTCTAGGAAGAGCTCCAGGGTGGATATATGTCAAAACATGGTGGACAGGGTTGTGTTGCTCAAGATGAAGAAGAATTTGGAGTTGCCTCAAAACATGAAAGATATTGCTTCTGGTAAACCTTTCAATGCGATTCCTATGGATGAAATTGATAGTATGACTCATGATATTAGTGGGATCATTAAAGAACAATTTATAGATAAAGGTGCTTCTAATGATAACAATGGTGTTAATAAAGATCTTGATAGAGACAGATTAAATGATGAGATTGATGATGAGGTTGGTAGGGTTATAGGAGCGGAAGCTCAAATTAAGCATGTTATATGGGGCAAGCACCCTAGAAAAAGGTTGCAATGAAATACATCTTCTAGAATGCTAGGGGAATTTTAGCCCCTGGAAGAAAGAAGTGTATTGAGGACCTCATATGGCCTTCAAATCCTGTTTTAGTAGGATTTCAAGAAACTAAGGAGGATAGTTTCTCTAAAAGAATCTTAGTAATTTAATGGGAAATAGGAGTTTTGACTGAATTTCCTTCCATCTATGGGTTCTGCAGGTGGTATTTTAGTAGGAGTGGATATAAATCATTTTGAGACTGTTAGCTGGGAAATTAAAAAAATATGTTAGTGTGGTTGAGGGAGTCCTGGATTAGGGGGTATCCGGACAGCCGGACTATATCCTTTGGCCGGACTGTTGGACTATGAAGATACGAGATTGAAGACTTCGTCCCGCGTCCGAATGGGACTCTCCTTGGCGTGGAAGGCAAGCTTGGCAATACGGATATGTAGATCTCCTCCCTTGTAACTGACTCTGTGTAACCCTAGCCCCCTCAGGTGTCTATATAAACCGGAGGGTTTAGTCCGTAGGACAACAACAATCATACCATAGGCTACCTTCTAGGGTTTAGCCTCTACAATCTCGTGGTAGATCAACTCTTGTAATACTCATATCATCAAGATCAATCAAGTAGGAAGTAGGGTATTACCTCCATCGAGAGGGCCCGAACTTAGGTAACATCGTGTCTCCTGCCTCCTGTTACCATCCGCCTTAGACGCATAGTTCAGGACCCCCTACCCCAGATCTGCTGGTTTTGACACCGACATTGGTGCTTTCATTGAGAGTTCCACTGTGCCGTCACCATAAGGCTTGATGGCTCCTTCGATCATCGGTAACGATGCGGTCCAGGGTGAGGTCTTCCTCCCCTGATAGATCTTTGTATTCGGTGCCTTCGCTCTACGGGCTAACTCGCTTGGCCATCTGGAGCAGATCGAGAGCTACACCCACAGCCACGGGTCGAGTTTGGGAACTTGAATTACCTTTGCCGAAATCATGGAGACTTGATCTTTGACGGATTCAAGCCCATGCCAGGCGCGCCGCACGATCACGACGAGCATGATATAGCTCTACCGTCGGACAGTGTTCGGGAGATCACACCGGCAACCACTCCGGCCTTCAATCCGGAGAAAACTGCGCCATCCAAGGGCGGGTGGATAGACCCCGTCATGGAGGTTGTACTCTCAGCAGCGATAGAGCCGGATACTGACCTTACCCCTCACGAGAGCCGTGATGCCGAACCACTGGATTCATCTCCGGCCACGGGCTCCGAACCGCCTGCGTCCGTGCCTATCGAATCCGATTGGGCACCGATCATGGAGTTTACCTCCGCGGATATCTTTCAGCACTCACCCTTCGGCGATGTGCTAAACTCGTTAAGGTCTCTCTCCTTGTCAGGAGAACCTTGGCCGAACTATGTCCGGCTAGAAGGGGATGCGGACGACGAAGAAATTAGCTGCCCACCCACCACCCACTTAGTAGCCATTTTCGACGATTTAACCGACATGCTCGACTTGACTCGAAGACATCGACGGTATGGACGACGATGCGAGGAGGAACAGGAACCACCGCCTCTCTGGTATTTGGACCGCCACCTCATCATACGATATATATATGCTAGATACCCCCAAAGAAGGCAATGGCGACAAGACAGCGGAGGATGACCCCTCCAAGAAGCAACCCACGCACCGACGTCAGCGGCGCCGCTCTAAGTACCGCCATAGCAAAAGCAATGATACCGGCACAAGAGACAATAACACTCCGGATAGTGCCGAAGACGATGACAATCCCCTCCAGCCAGATTTAGAGCAGGAGGATGAACAAGCTAGCCCTCTAGAACAGGCAGCAGATGGAGAAACACAGGATGACAATTACATGCCTCTCTCCGAAGACGAGGTGAGCCTCGGCGATGAAGAATTTATCGTGCCTGAGGATCCTGTCGAGCAGGAGCGCTTTAAGCGCTGGCTTATTGCCACGGCAAATAGCCTGAAGAAAAAGCAACAACAGCTTCGAGCTGATCAAGATTTGCTAGCAGACAGATGGACCGAAGTCCTTGCGGCCGAGGAATACAAACTCAAACGCCCCTCCAAGAGTTACCCAAGACGTATGTCGCTACTCGAGGAGGAAACAGTGAAACCTACTTCACCAACAGACGATGCGGTGACCCGGCCACCGCGTGGTCGAGATAGGGAGGCGTTTCACTGAAGTTCAGCCTGCACCCCGCCGCCACTCAAACAAAAATACCAAGGCCCGGGGCAACACGCGGGACCTGCGAGATGAATTGGAAAGCAGGGCAAAACATGCAAGATCAATATACGGGTCACGGGGGCGCGCACCAATGCGGGACGATGACCGTCACGCCGGATACATTAAAGGTAAATCCGGCCGGGCTGAATACAGCAGACAAGAGTCATATGAACTGCGTCGTGACATAGCCCGGCACAGAGGCGCCGCACACCCCCTATGCTTCACCGATGAAGTTATGGACCACGAATTCCTGGAGGGTTTTAAACCCGTAAATATCGAATCAACCGATGATACAATAGATTCCGCAGTATGGATTGAGCATTTCCTCCTCCATATCCAAATGGCTCGCGGTGATGATGTACATGCCATCAAGTACCTCCCACTAAAACTCAAAGGACCAACTCGTCATTGGCTGAATAGCTTGCCAGCAGACTCCATCGGCGGTTGGGAGGATTTGGAAGATGCATTCCTTGACAACTTCTGTGGCACTTATGTGCGACCACCGGATCTTGACGACTTGAGCCATATAATTCAGCGAGGGTGGAATCGGCCGAGCAATTACGACGCGGTTCCTAACTAAGAAGAACCAAATTGTCGACTGTCCGGATGCTGAGGCCTTACCGACATTTAAGCATAATATCCGTGATGAGTGGCTCGCCCGACACCTCGGCTAGGAGAAGCCGAAATCTATGGCAGCCCTCACAACACTCATGACCCGCTTTTGCACGGGCGAGGATAGCTGGCTGGCTCGCAGCAACAATACATCAAGAAACCCGGGCACTTCAGATACTAAAGATGCTAATGGTAGACCACGCCGTAGCAGACACAAAGCGCCAAGAAGAACGGGCGATAATGCCGAGGATACTGCCAATGCCGGATTCAAAGGGCTCTAAATCCGGACAGCAGAAAAACCATTTAAAAGAAGTACTCCGGGCCCGTCCAGTTTGGACCGCATACTCGATCGCTAAATGTCAAATACACGGCACTTCGATAAGCCAGCTAATCACATCAACAGAGAATGCTGGGTGTTCAAGCAGGCCGACAAGTTAAATGCCGAAAACAAGGACAAGGGGCTGCATAGCTATGACGAGGAGGAGCCCCAGCCGCCGAACACGGGAGGACAGAAGAGATTCCCCCCACAAGTGAGGACGGTGAACATGATATACGCAACCCACATCCCCAAGAGGGAGCGGAAGCGTGCACTAAGGGACGTCTATGCAATGGAGCCCGTCGCCCCAAAGTTCAACCCATGGTCCTCTTGTCCGATCACCTTCGATCGCAGGGACCACCCCACTAGTATCCGTCATGGCGGATCTGCTGTGGTCTTAGACCCCATCATTGACGGATTTCACCTCACTCGAGTCCTCATGGACGGCTGCAGCAGCCTGAACCTGCTCTATCAGGATACAGTGCGCAAAATGGGTAATAGATCCCTCGAGGATCAAACCCACCAAAACCACCTTTAAGGGTGTCACCCCAGGTGTAGAGTCCCACTGCACGGGCTCAATCACACTGGAAGTGGTCTTCGGATCTCCGGACAACTTCCGAAGCGAGCAGTTAATCGTCGATATCGTCCCATTCCGCAGTGGCTATCACGCACTGCTTGGATGAACCGCATTTGCAAAATTCAATGCAGTACCGCATTACGCATACTTCAAGCTCAAGATGCCAGGACCTAGGGGGGTCATAATAGTCAATGGAAACACATATCGCTCGCTCCGCACGGAGGAGCACACTGTGGCGCTCGCAGCAGAAGCACAAAGCAGCCTCTTAAGGCAATCCACGAATTCGGCGATAAAGCCCCCGGACACCGTCAAGCGAGTCTGGAGTAACCTGCAACAGGATCGCCTGGCACGTTCAGAGCTCGCCTAGCAATTCGGCCCCCGCCCTAGTCCCAGTTAAACGGCGAAATTTGTGCCGCACGTACATAATTACGCATCGAAAATACAATGGGCATAGGCGGGGGCACGACCATGGCACGTCCCACAGTGCGGCTCAACCGCCCGAGGGGCTGAATACCTTTATCATTTTCTCCCTTTCAGGAACTTACTCTCTGGAAGCCCTATCCGGCAGTGCGATTGCCGGACACATAATACAACAACCAAGGTGGCAGGAAGCTACGTCGTACAAAGGAATCCCCAGGTGGTCTCTGATAACGAGCGAAATACCTACTTTAAATACCAGTCCGCAGCTTGCCCTTGGATAGGACATGTCAAATAGTCCTATTTATTTTTCGCTTATTGCACTACTTGTATCAGTACGCTTCGACGTATTCTTTAAATAACAATGCACATCATTAGTCTATTATTGCATTATATATTTATTTTTATATGTTTATTTACGACAATCAGCACTCGTACATTACGGTATGCAGCCAAGACGCTGTGGGCTTTCAGATACCCCATAATAGGGCGTGAGAAGTCCGAACACTTTCGACAAGGCACGGCACCCGAACTTATAGCATTATATGCATCAGCTCTGAATCATGTCTTGGGTCAATAGTTGGGTTTGCCCGGCTCCCATGTTTTGGTACCTTACGCCCGCTATATCGGCTAAGGTAGCACTGGGAGAACTACTGTGATTGTGTCCCGATTCTTCCGGACGAGCACCTCAGTAGAGAAAGCTAAAACTGACTGTCATGATAAGGCGAGAGCTGGTCGCTGTTCGAGAGGTCTCAAGTCCTTAAAGACTTTTTCTGCTTCGGGCGAGGAGTCGGCCTTGTCCGACTTAGGCGTGTATAGCGCCCCAAATTCGGCCTTTCGAATACTAGGGGCTCCGCCGAAGTTTAAAATTGTAGACTTCTATGGCTAAGTGAGAGTGATAAAGCATTATAGTACGATTGCCTGGTTCGTTGCGCTGAGCACCTCCCTCGAAGGACCCAAAAATGGGAAAAAGAGTGCTCAGATTTATCCCGAACACCCCAAAGATTAGCTGCATGGGGGCAGAAGCGACAGTAGCCAACTCTCAGATTTGATAAACGGCCGCACAGAAGGTAATATTTAAATTCAAAAAGCGTTGCATAGCGCAAATGAACTAGTTTTCATATTACAGGATCACATGAGAAAATTCATTCAAAAATTACATCTTTGGTACACTCCTCCGCCACAAGGCGTGCACCCTTCAGGACACCGTCATAATACATTTCGGGGTGGCGATGCTCCTTGCCCTGTGGCGGCCCCTCCTTCACCAGCTTCTCGGCGTCCATCTTCGCCCAGTGCACCTTCGCACGGGCAAAAGCCCTGCGTGCACCTTCGATGCAGACGGACCGCTTGATGACTTCCACCCGGGGGCAGGCTTCCACAAGCCGCCTCACCAGACCGAAGTAGCTGTTGGGCAGGGGATCGCCAGGCCACATCCGAACTATAAGGCCCTTCATGGCCTGTTCGGCCTCCTTGTGGAGCTCGACCAGTTGCTTTAGTTGGTCGCTCAAGGGCATCGGGTGTTCGGTCCCAGTATACTGAGACCAGAACAACTTCTCCATCGAGCTCCCCTCCTCAGGCTAGTAGAACTCCGCGGCATCAGACACACTGCGGGGCAGATCTGCGAACGCTCCTGGAGAGCTCCGAACTCGGGTAAGTAAAAAGAAATTTTCTTTCACGTGCTTGCTTTGCATAATGAATGGCTTACCCGCCGCTATCTTCTTAACCACCTCAATTTCCTGGAGGGCCTTTTGGGCTTCGACCTTGGCATGTTTCGCGCTGTCGAGCGCCTTTGCAAGCTCGGACTCTCGCATCTTAGAGTCAAGCTCCAAGGCCTCGTGCTTCTTGACGAGAGCCTGGAGCTCTTGCTGCACCTCGCCTACTCGGGCCTCTTGTTTTTCTCGCTCGGTGTGCTCTGGCCGCTTTGTTTTCAGCCTCGGACAGGCGCCTTCTGTGGTTGCCACTTGGTCGTGGCTCTGGCACATTCATGATGATCCTATTATTCTGCAACCAAATCTTTTTTCATATAGACAAGGTATTGCTTACCTTTGCTCTCCTCGACCTGCCTCTTGGCACGGCCGAGCTCTTCCTCGGACCGCTCAAGGTCCTGCTTCAGTGCAGCGACCTCCGCAGTACGTGCGGCAGCGGTCAGCAGTGAAGCCTGCATATCCACATAGACATATTCTGATTAGACTCCTGTGATTTTTATTTTGATCCTCTATTGGGCTTTTCTTCGCGAACGCCAAACAGAGCGTCAGGGGTTACTGTCTATACGGTAACATTTTCCTATATTTTGATTACTTACCTGAAAGCCTGTTAGGAGGCTGGCACAAGCTTCAGTTAGTCCGCTTTTGGCGTACTGAACCTTCTCGATCACCGCACTCATGATAGTGCGGTGCTCTTCGTCGATGGAAGCATCGTGAAGCGATTCCAGCAAGTTGTCCGGTGCCTCTGTATGGACAGATGTCACTGGCACGGGCGGCTTGCCCCTCTTAATAGGGGGTCGCCTGCCGGAGTCCGGAACCACCGGAGGTTTCGGCACAGTGTTCGGCTGGGGGCCGAACTTGGAGCCTGTGGGAGTCTTGCTCCCTTTGCACCCAGGGTTCGGAAGGTCACCTTGAGGCGCTTCCAGGACTACCTCCCCTCGGCCCGGTGTCTTCTGAGGCAACACCTCAATGTTGTCCGTAGGGCGAGGGGTGGAGGCGGTCGGAAGAGAACCGCTACTCATATCCGACGGGTCCAAAGAACCGTCCGACGAAGATACGTCGATACAGGCTCGGGACGGACTGCATAATCATGTTTGACGTAAGGTGAAGCAGTGCAATAGAAACATATCGAATTATTATGGTATCCGGATACTTACGACTTCACCAGGGGCTTGTCCCTGGGCAACCACTCGTCGTCGCTGTAGGCGGCGGTCATGGAGCAGTCCGGAAGGAGGGTCCTTCTCTTCTTGGACCCTACGGCCTCCCCGGTTGGGGCGGCCTTCCTTTTCTTATCTCCCTCTATTGGGGGGGGGGAGAACTTTCCTCCTCCTCCTCCTCGTTTTCGTGGGAGGAGTGCGCCCTGGAGTGTTCGGACGATGAGTCCGACACGACCGCGCGCCGGAGAGCCTTGCGGGTCCCCGTGGTCTTCTTGTTCTTCTTCTCCGGCACCTCATAAGGTGCCGGAACCAGCATCTCCGTTAGGAGAGCATCCGCTGGATCTTCGGGCAGGGGGGCTGGACAGTCAATCTGCTCCGCCGTCTCCACCCAATCCTGTTAAAGGCATGGGAGCGTAGATCCCGGACATGATTAAACTGGGGAAAATAAATACCCTATAAGGTATAAAGAACTTACCGGACTGGCATGGCACTTTGTGCTGAGTCCCCGATCTTCGGTAAGGGGAGGAGGTACCTCGGTGCCCTTGAACAACACCTTCCAGACCTCCTTGTGCGTCGTGTCAAAAATCTCGCTCAGAGTCTGGTGCTTGGCCGGGTTGAACTCCCACAAATTGAATGCCCGTTGTTGACACGGGAGGATCCGGCGGAAGAGCATGACCTGGACCATGTTGACAAGCTTGATTTTCTTGTTCATCATGTTCTTGATGCAGGTCTGGAGTCCGGTCAGCTCTACCGGGTTACCCCAGGACAGACCCTTCTCTTTCCAGGAGGTGAGCCGAATGGGGATTCCGGATCGGAACTCGGGGGCCGCCACCCAGTTGGTGTCGCGCGGCTCAGTGATGTAGAACCACCCCGATTGCCACCCCTATATGGTCTCCACGTAGGAGCCCTCGAGCCATGTGACGTTGGGCATTTTGCCCACCATGGCGCCTCCTTATTCCGCTTGCTGCCCGCCTACTACCTTCGGTTTGACATTGAAGGTCTTCGGCCACAGGCCGAAATGGGGCCGGATGCGGAGGAAGGCCTCGCACACGACGATAAACACCGAGATGTTGAGGATAAAGTTTGGGGCCATATCATGGAAATCCAGCCGTAGTAGAACATGAGGCCGCGGACGAACGGGTGGAGAGGAAATCCCAGTCCGCGGACGAAGTGGGTGAGGAAAACTACCCTCTCATGAGATTCCGGGGCAGGAACGATCTGCCCTGCGTTGGGGAGCCGGTGCGCGATATCCGCGGCCAAGTATCCGGCTCCCCGCAGCTTTTTGATGTCCTCCTCTGTGACGGAGGATTTCATCCACTTGCCTCCCACTCCGGACATGCTTGGAGCGGTTTGAGGAGAAAGATGCAAACTTGGGTGTTGGAGCTCAAGTGCGCGAGAATGGATGAGCAAGGAGGAAGAAGGCGTGGGTGAAAAAGGTGAACCCTTATCCCTTTATAAGGACGGATGGAACTATACGCCCCTACCTGCCTAGTAAACTCGCTTATTCCCCAAGCGCCGTAATTGATGGCACGGTTGGGTTACCCACACTCGTATTGATGAGAATCCCGTGATAAGGGGACACGATCTCTGCTTCGACAAGACGTGCCAAGGAAACCGCCTCGCAATATGCGCCGAGGCTGGTTGAGAAAAACGGTTCGAATAATGACCGGGCCGTGGTGTGATGTCATGCTACTGAGTGTGTCAACATATTAGATTTGTGGAAGTATTATTCTCTCTACGGTGGTACGTGGAATTTGTTTTACAGAGCCGGACACTATCCTTGTGTTCAAAATCTTCTATGGAGTATTCGGAGGAGGAACCCGCCTTGCAATGCCGAAGACAAACTGCCACGGACTCATCGTCATTGAAGCCTGGTTCAGGGGACTCTTGAGGACTCCTGGATTAGGGGGTTTCCGGACAGCCGGACTATATCCTTTGGCCGGACTGTTGGACTATGAAGATACGAGATTTAAGACTTCGTCCCGTGTCTGGATGGGACTCTCCTTGGCGTGGAAGGCAAGCTTGGCAATACGGATATGTAGATCACCTCCCTTGTAACCGACTCTGTGTAACCCTATCCCCCTCCGGTGTCTATTTAAACCGGAGGGTTTAGTCCGCAGGACAACAACAATCATACCATAGGCTAGCTTCTAGGGTTTAGCCTCTACGATCTCGTGGTAGATCAACTCTTGTAATACTCATATCATCAAGCTCTATCAAGCAGGAAGTAGGGTATTACCTCCATTGAGAGGGCCCGAACCTGGGTAAACATCGTGTCCCCTACCTCCTGTTACCATCCGCCTTAGACGCACAGTTCGGGACCCCCTACCCGAGATCCGCCGGTTTTGACACCGACAGTGGTTGTTAAGGATAAGAGTAGTGATACTGTTTCTAGAGTAACTATATTTATGGTTCTGCTTATGAGGAGGGTAAGTAGGAATTTATTTCTGATTTGCATTCCTTGTTTCTTAATTAGAACGGGCCAACCATTATTGGTGATGATTTTAATCTAGTTAGAAATCAGGGAGACAAAAGTAATACATAGATTTTAGATGGGCTGACAAACTTAATATTTGGGTGGATATGTGGTCTCTGTTGGAGATTAACATGTCTGGTAGGAATTATACTTGATGCAATAATCAGGAAAACAGAATTATGTCTAAGATATATAGGATCTTTTGCACTACTGGATTTGATGTTGTTTATCCTTTGGCCAGCTCTAGAGTGCTACCTAGAGTAGGCAGTGATCATACTCCTGTAATTTGGGACTCAAGGGTGGACAAGTGTAGAAAAGAGTTAGTTTCAAATTTTAAAAGTGGTGGATTACCATGCCTGATTTTAAAGACCTGGTAATCAAGGCTTCGGCTAGAAGATGTGAGTCTGACAACCCTGTAGGTTGTTGGCGGCTTAAGGTGAGAATGTTTAGGAGGCTGGCTAGAGGGTGCAGTAGAAATGTTGAGGCCTTCCTTAGGAAGAAGAAGAAAGAACTCATGATAGAATATGATGCTCTAGACATTAAGGCAGAGGCTAATAATCTATCGGTTGAGGAATGCGAGAGAAAGAACAATATCCTTAGAGAGCTTAGTGAGATGTGGCAAATAGAGGAGATTAAAGTTAGGCAGAGATCTAGGGATAGATATGTAGTGGAGGGGGCAGAAATACTGCTTATTTTTAGGCAGTGGCTAACCAAAGAAGGAGGAAACGTGTTATGCATGTGTTGGATGGGACTGAAGGTCCTGTCACTGACAATGTGGGCATGAAAAATATAGTTGTAGATTATTATAAAAACTTTTCAAGTGGGAACCTAGACCTGACATGAACTTAAGAGAATATTTCTTCAATGAGGAGGAGAAATTTTCCAAGGAAGAAAATGATAGATTAGAGAGTAGATTTATTGAGGAGGAGATCAAAATTATTGTGTTTGGTTCTTACTCGGATGAGGCTCCTGGTCCAGATGGGCTCCCTTTTATGTTTTTTCAAGTGTTCTGGGGTGTGATTAAAGAGGATCTCATTAGGATGTTTGATGTTTGGTTTGATGGGAACTTGGACCTGTTTAGACTGAATTTTGCCATGATCACCTCGATCCCTAAAGAAAATGAGGATAGAACAATGAATAAATCTAGGCATATTAGTCAGCTGAATTGTTGTCTTAATTCTTTTTACCAAGGTTCTAGCCAATAGATTAGCTCTCATTATTGGGAGATTGATTTCATAGTTCCAATCTGCCTTTCTTAGGGGCAAATATATTCTTGAGAGTGTGGTAACTTGTCATGAGATTGTGCACTCTGTAAATTCTTCTAGCAGGTAGGGACAGCTTTTTTAGATTGACTATGAGAAGGCCTATGACAAGGTCACCTGTTTGAGCTGTTGGCTCTTAGAGGTTTTGGGAGTAGATGGATGTCCTGGATTAGGAGTATTACTATGGGAGGGTCTGCAGGAGTCAAAATTAATGGTGAGGAGAGTGATTGTTTTTCTTACTGGAAAAGGTTTGAGTCAGTGGGACCCCGTGTCTCCTTTACTTTTTAATTTAGTTGTTGATGTTTTTTCTAGAATTCTAGTCAAAGGGTCTCAAGCATGGATCATTAGAGGGTTGTAACCTGAATTAGTTAGGGGGTGTCTGTAGTATGCAGATGACACTCTGCTCTTTTAAGAGAATGGTGTTAAACATCCAATATTATGGGCCGCCAAGAGTTATTCTTGGGAGCCACTTCTAGGAGATAGTGAAAGTGCAACTATCCCTAGGTGGTTTTGGTAATTCATAACAACATATAGCTCATTGAGCTAATACTATTCCAAGACAAATATTTCAGGAAAGCTCAATGAATGGCATGGCATGGATGATGAAAGTGGATCCTCAAAATATCAAGGACAAAAGGATTGGCTCAAGCTCAAAAGCTCAAGACTACGCATTTTAAATTTTAGTGATCCAAGATCACATTGAGTCTATAGGAAAAGCCAATACTATCAAGGAGGGATGAGGTGTTGCTTAATGAGTTTCTTGCTCCATGATGCTTAGTGATATGCTCCAAAAACCCTCAACTACTTTCTCACATCCACATATGACCTAAACCCAAAGTCAAACTCGGCCCCACCGATTCTTTCTATCCGGTGCCACCGAGTTCAGATGTCATAGCCACTGCCACAAACCCTAGGCAAATCGGTCCGCCGATAGGGATCTCGGTCTCACTGAGATGGGATTGTAATCTCTCTGTTTCCCTTCGTAAAGTTTCGGTCTAACCGAAGTGAGTGATCGATCCCACCGAGATTGCAATGTAAACTCTCGGTTTCCTTTTCGTAACATTTCGGTCTCACCGAAAAGAGTGAATCGGTCCCACTGAGTTTACCTGACCAACTCTCTGGTTAGCTAATTACCAAAATCGGTCTCACCAAGTTTGTGTAATCGGTCTCACCGAGATTACCTTATGCCCTAACCCTAAGCATGTCGGTCCTACCGAGTTGCATGTCGGTCCCACCGAAATCACTAACGGTCACTAGGTTTACTGAATCGGTCAGACCGAGTTTATTGATTCGGTCCCATCGAGATTGGTAAATTGTGTGTAACGGTTGGATTTTGTGTGGAGGCTATATATACCCCTCCACCTCCTCTTCATTCATGGAGAGAGCCATCAGAACAAACCTACACTTCCAACTTACCATTTCTAAGAGAGAACTACCTACTCATGTGTTGATGCCAAGATACTCCATTCCTACCATATGAATCTTGATCTCTAGCCTTCCCCAAGTTGCTTTCCACGCAAATCTTATTTCCACCAAATCCAAATCCTGTGAGAGAGAGTTGAGTGTTGGGGAGACTATCATTTGAAGCACAAGAGCAAGGAGTTCATCATCAACACACCATTTGTTACTTCTTGGAGAGTGGTGTCTCCTAGATTGGCTAGGTGTCACTTGGGAGCCTCCAACAAGATTGTGGAGTTGAAACAAGGAGTTTATAAGGGCAAGGAGATCGCCTACTTCGTGAAGATCTACCGCTAGTGAGGCAAGTCCTTCGTGGGCGACAACCATGGTGGGATAGACAAGGTTGCTTCTTCGTGGACCCTTCGTGGGTGGAGCCCTCCGTGGACTCACGCAACTGTTACCCTTCGTGGGTTGAAGTCTCCATCAACGTGGATGTACGATAGCACCACCTATCGGAACCACGACAAAAACATCCGTGTCTCCAATTGCGTTTGAATTCTCCAAACCCTTCCCTTTACTTTCTAGCAAGTTGCATGCTTTACTTTCCGCTGCTCATATACTCTTTGCATGCTTGCTTGAATTGTGTGAGGATTGCTTGACTTGTGCTAAAATAGTTAAAATCTACCAAAGACTAAAATTGAGAAAAGGTTAAGTTTTTAATTGGTCAAGTAGTCTAATCACCCCCCCCCTCTAGACATACTTCAAGGTCCTACAAATAGAGATAGTTTTTCTTTCCTGTTTAAGTTACATCTATATCTATTCCCAATCTTCTGTAAACTCTTCCGATTAGTCCTCTAACTGTATGCGTGTGTAATCTCCTCGAGAGGTTTTCTCTCGCTATCAATATATAAGCACGCGGGCTCCCGTCCAGGGAGTTGAGACGCTTCGACAATAGTTTACATGGTATACAGAGCAGGCCTTTTCCATCGCATCTAGCTCATCTACCTCCATCGATCAACCCCATCCACCTTCATCGATCAACTCCATCGCCACCATGTCCTCCTCTGATGTTCCCTCCTCCGGCCTAAACTACAACATCTCCGAGCCTCTCACCAGGACGAACTATGTCCTTTGGCGAGCTCAAGCCCGATCCCAAATACTGGGCGCCGGTTTGTATGGCTACATCGACAAAACCATAGCGGAGCCTCCCAAGGATAAAGATGGCAAGGATCAGGAGATGTCGAACCCTACCTATGCCCCCTGGCTAGTCCAGGATCAGCAAATCGTTGCCTACCTTCTCTAAAACCTCTTGTCAGTGTCAAAACCGGCGGATCTCGGGTAGGGGGTCCCGAACTGTGCGTCTAGGCGGATGGTAACAGGAGACAAGGGACACGATGTTTTTACCCAGGTTCGGGCCCTCTCGATGGAGGTAATACCCTACCCCGCTTGATTAATATTGATGATATGGGTAGTACAAGAGTAGATCTACTACGAGATCAAGGAGGCTAAACCCTAGAAGCTAGCCTATGGTATGATTGTTGTTCGCCCCACGGACTAAAACCCTCCGATTTATATAGACACCGGATAGGTTAGGGTTACATGAGTTGGTTACAATGGTAGGAGATCTACATATCCGTATCGCCAAGCTTGCCTTCCACGCCAAGGAAAGTCCCATCCGGACACGGGACGAAGTCTTCAATCTTGTATCTTCATACTCCAGGAGTCCGGCCAACGGTGATAGTTCGGCTATCCGGACACCCCCTAATCCGAGACTCCCTCACCTCTCCAAGGAGGTCCTCGTCCAGGTGGCTTCGCTGGAGACCTCGCATGCAAGATGGATGGCGCTCTCCAACATGTTTGTTGCGGTCTCCCTCTCTCGCGTCAACAATCTTCATGTTGCCCTCACCAACGCCCAAAAGGGCACACAATCTGCCTCAACATACTTCGTCTATATGTGTTCCCTCTCTGACGAGCTCGTGGCGGCGGGCGGACCTCTCGGAGAGCCGGAACTCATCTTGTTCATTGTCACCGGCCTTGATATGGATTACCAGCCACTTATCTCCGCCCTTGATGTCCGCACCGAGCCCATCACGGTCGATCTCCTTTTCTCTCTGGTGGCCAATTTTGATCAGTGGGTCGAACTATACCATGACAACAGCGGGGGCGGGTTCAAATCCTCAGCGAATTCTGCTTCCTGAGGCAGGCGGGGAGGCAGAGGTGGCTATCACAACCAGAAGAACGGCCCTGGCAACGGATCATGTGGAGGCCCTGGCAGTGGTGACCATTCTGGTGGCGGCGGTGGCCCTACTGGTGGTGGCGGCGGCTACCAAGGGAGTGGTGGTGGCGGCGGCTACCACAGCAACGGTGGTGGCGGAGGCTACATCGGCGGCTACCACAGCAACGGTGGTGGCGGAGGCTACAGCGGCGGCTATCACCATAACAATGGTGGTGGCGGCTATCAGGGTGGTGGTGGCGGCGGCTACTATCACTCCTCCAACAACAATGGCAGCAACAACAATCGATTTACCCCTCCAACAACAACCGGCGCCCCTTCCAAGGCTATGAGGGCTATGAAGGCAAGTGCCAAATATGTAAGAAAACAAACCACATTGCTAAGGATTGTGATTGGCGCTACGCCGATGACAACTCCCAGAAAAAGAAAATTGAAGCTGCAGCAGAAGGATCATATGGTGCCGATACCAATTGGTACATGGACACGGGTGCAACAAACCACATTACTGGAGAATTGGAGAAGCTGACCATGCATGACAAATATCATGGCCACGATCAGATCTACACCGCCGCTAATGGTGCAGGTATGGAGATTAATCGTATTGGTCAATCAATCATTAAAACCCCACATAAAGATCTTGTCCTAAAAGAAATTTTGCATGTTCCTAATGCTTCCAAAACTCTTCTTTCAGTCCATCACATTGCTCTTGATAAAAATGTCTTTCTAGAATTTCACCCCTATTTCTTTTTGATCAAGGACCAGTCCACGAAGAGAGTTCTCCATAGGGGTGTCTGTATTCAAGGGCTATATGCGTTGCTTCCTCAATAATGCAAGTTTAATAAACAAGTCTATGGTGCCATCAAACTCTCTGCTGAAAGGTGGCACAGTCGTTTAGGTCATCCGTTTTTTCCACTATTCATCAAATTCTTAGTAGAAATAAACTCCCAGTTGTTGGTGAGAGAGATTCAGAAACTATTTGTGATTCATGTCAAAGAGCAAAAAGTCATCAATTACCGTATCCTGTTTCCACTAGTGTATCTACCAAACCTTTACAACTTATTTTTTCTGATGTATGGGGTCCTGCACCCACTTCGGTTGGTAGACATTCTTACTATGTAAGCTTTGTTGATGATTTTAGCAAGTATACCTGGATTTATCTTCTTAAAAAACGCTCGGATGTTTTTCAAGTCTTTCGCAATTTCCAAGCTCTAGTAGAACGCAAGTTTGATAGCAAAATCATTGTCGTGCAATCTGATTGGGGTGGGGAGTATGAGAAGCTAAATTCTTTTTTTCAAAAGATAGGTATTTCTCATCATGTGTCCTGCCCCCATGCCCATCAGCAAAATGGTTCCGCAGAATGGAAACATAGACACATTGTTGAGGTAGGCCTAGCTCTCCTAGCTGCGGCCTCCATGCCTTTAAAATTTTGGGACGAAGCCTTTCTTACTGCCGTCCATCTTATCAACATGTGGCCTAGTCGCACTATTGCCAATGAAACTGCTACTGAACGTCTTATTCATGTCACCCCTGATTATACTACACTTCATGTTTTTGGGTGTGCGTGTTGGCCTAATCTTCGTCCCTACAATGCTCGCAAACTCATGTTCCGCTCACAACAATGCATTTTTCTTGGCTATAGTGCTCAACACAAGGGTGTCAAATGTCTAGATATTCCAACTGGTCGTGTGTATATTTCTCGCGATGTTGTTTTTGATGAAACCAAGTTTCCCTTTGAAAAACTACATCCCAATGCCGGTGCCCTTCTACAAAAGGAGATTCTTCTCCTTCCTTCTAATCTATCCGGAGTTGATTGTGTGGGCAATGATGATTGTATTGATTCAATTACGACTAATTCTTGTAATTCTGCATCTGAGTGTGCTGCTACAGGTGCCAACAATGGTGAAAACAGTGCACACAAAGGTGCAAAAATGGCAGCAAACGGTGCTTCTACATGTTCTGCAGCTACAACGGACTATCCGACGCGACCGCCTTCGGGATTTGTGCCTCTGATCGCACCAGGGCCGACAACATCGGCCTCGGGATTGCCGATCTGCCAGGTGGCCCCGCGCCCTACGCATGGCCCGCATCCACCTGCGGCTGGGCGCTCGCCTCCACCCCGCCCGACCCACTCGTTCGCTGCCACGTCAGGCCCCTCCGACGCTGGGCTAACTCAGTTTGCCCCTGAGCCCCGCGTCTACATCAGGCGGGGTCCACCCCTGTCAACTGCGCCCGGCGCGTGCATCCGTGTGGGATCCGACCCCGACCCTGCTGCTTCCCCGGGATCTTCTGTGGCTCCTTCCTCATCTCCTATGATTCGTTCCGCCACAGAAGATCCGGCGGTCGCGGAGGCTACAGCGGACGATGCAACCACCTTCTCGGGATCGGTTTCGAGCCTTGCAGCTGATTTTTCTTCACCTGCGGCCACTGGATCTTTTGTGCCGCAAACTGCTACAAAATTTGGTTTGGCTGCATCCACTGGAGAACCACGCACACATCTTGAGGCTCTTGCTGATCCAAAGTGGAAGGCAGCCATGGATGATGAATTTCAGGCTCTTTAGGAAAATCGTACTTGGCATTTGGTTCCTTCACAACAAGGTAAAAATGTGATTGATTGCAAGTGGGTGTTCCGAATAAAATGGAAGTCTGATGGTACAGTAGATCGTTATAAAGCTAGGCTTGTTGCTAAGGGCTTCAAGCAAAGGTATGGCATAGACTACAAGGATACTTTCAGTCTAGTTGTTAAAGTTGCTACTATTCGTATTGTATTGTCTATTGTTGTATCTAGACGATGGAGTCTCAGGTAGCTAGATGTGCAGAATGGGTTTCTTCATGGTGTTCTGGAAGAGGAAGTATATATGAAGAAACCTCCTGGGTTTGAAGACAAGAACAAGCCGTATCATGTGTGCAGGCTTGACAATCTCTCTATGGGCTGAAGCAAGCTCCTAGACCATGGTACTCTTGTTAAAGTACAAAATTGCAGCAACTTGGTTTTGTTCCTTCAAAGTCTGATACTTCACTATTCATCTACAACAAGTCTCATACATCAATCTTTGTGCTTATTTATGTTGATGATATCATTGTTACAAGTTCTTCCAATGAAGCAGTGATAGCTCTTTTGTCAGATTTGAATTCAGAATTTGCTCTCAAGGATCTAGGAGATTTGCACTTATTCCACTACAAAAAAAATACACTTCTATGGTGATAAGTGTTTGTAGGACCTTGAAGTATGTCTAGAGGGGGGGTGATTAGACTACTTGACCAAATAAAACTTAACCTTTTCCCAATTTTAGACTTTGGTAGATTTTAGCTATTTTAGAACAAGTCAAGCAATCTTCACACAATTCAAGCAAGCATGCAAAGAGTATATTGGCAGCGGAAAATAAAGCATGGAACTTGCAAGAATATAAAGGGAAGGGTTTGGAGGATTCAAACGCAATTGGAGACACGGATGTTTTTGTCATGGTTCCGATAGGTGGTGCTATCGTACTTCCACGTTGATGGAGACTTCAACCCACGTAGGGTAACGGTTGCACGAGTCCACGGGGGGCTCCACCCACGAAGGGTCCACGAAGAAGCAACCCTGTATATCCCACCATGGCCGTCGCCCACGAAGGACTTGCCTCACTAGCGGTAGATCTTCACGAAGTAGGCGATCTCCTTGCCCTTACAAACTTCTTGGTTCAACTCCACAATCTTGTCGGAGGCTCCCAAGTGACACCTAGCCAATCGAGGAGACACCACTCTCCAAGAAGTAACAAATGGTGTGTTGATGATGAACTCCTTGCTCTTGTGCTTCAAATGATAGTCTCCCCAACACTCAACTCTCTCTCATAGGATTTGGATCTGGTGGAAAGAAGATTTGAGTGGAAAGCTACTTGGGGAAGGCTAGAGATCAAGATTCATATGGTTGGAATGGAATATCTTCGCCTCAACACATGAGTAGGTGGTTCTCTCTCAGAACTGGTAAGTTGGAAGTGTAGGTTTGTTCTGATGGCTCTCTCTCCGAATGAAGAGGAGGTGGAGGGGTATATATAGCCTCCACACAAAATCTAACCGTTACACACAATTTACCAAACTCGGTGGGACCGAATCATAAAACTTGGTCGGACCGATTTAGTAAACCTAGTGACCGTTAGGATTTTCGGTGGGACTGACATGCATCTCGGTAGGACCGATTTGGTTAGGGTTAGGGCATAACGTGATCTCGGTGAGGCTGATTACACTAACTCGGTGAGACAGAATCTGGTAATTAGCTAACCAGAGAGTTGGTCAGGTGAACTCGGTGGGACCGATTTGCTCTTTCGGTGAGACCCAAAAGTTACAAAAGGGAAACAGAGACTTTACATTGTAATCTCGGTGGGACCGATTCGCTCTTTCGGTGAGACCGAAAAGTTACGAAGGGGAAACAGAGAGATTACAATCCCATCTCAGTGAGACCGAGATCCCTATCGGTGAAACCGATTTGCCTAGGGTTTGTGGCGGTGGCTATGACATCTGAACTTCGGTGGCGCGGATAGAAAGAATCGGTAGGGCCGAGTTTGACTTTGGGTTTAGGTCATATGTGGATGTGAGAAAGTAGTGGAGGGTTTTGGAGCATAACACTAAGCACATGGAGCAAAAGGCTCATTAAGCAACACCTCATCCCTTCTTGATAGTATTGGCTTTTCCTATAGACTCAATGTGATCTTGGATCACTAAAATGTAAAATGTAGAGTCTTGAGCTTTTGAGCTTGAGCCAATCCTTTGTCCTTAATATTTTGAGGGATCCACTTTCCTCATCCATGCCATGCCATTCATTGAGCTTTCCTGAAATATTCATCTTGGAATAGTATTAGCTCAATGAGCTATATGTTGTTATGAGTTACCAAAACCACCTAGGGATAGTTTTACTTTCAAGCTCCCCCTTTTTGGTAATTGATGACAACATATAGATCAAAGCTTCGACAAATGATAATAAAATTGAAAAACATCGTCGCTTTGAGAAGTATGTGATAAGCAAGAGCTCCCCCTAAATTTGTGCATATCTTAAGATTTGCTTTAGACTACAAATGCACAAGAAATTAGGCTCATGGGTTACTCTTCCATGTCACATACATTTTGGTGGAGCGCTCAAAATAATAACGATTGAATACATGCACTCATCACCAAGCACAGTGAATGATCATATAAGGATAAATAAGATAATATCATAAAAGGCATAAGTGTAGCTTATGATCAAACACATGATCATCAATGTCTCACGGGTAATGCATAGTATCTCAAGCAATCAAACTCAAAAAAAGGTTCAACCAAGAAGAAAAGAGAGAACAAAAGCAAATCTCTCTCTCTCTCTCTCTCTCAAAGCCTATGATCTATACATTTTTCTCCCCCTTTGGCAACAAGTTACCAAAAAGTTCCTAGAAAATGCATAGTACTATGTCGTCTCTCAGGCTTGGTCTTCTGGTGGTGGTGTAGACAGGACTCCAAGGATGAACGCATCAGTAGACGTGGTAGGAGCTGAAGAAGTTGGAGCTGGAGCTGGTTGAGCTGGAGTTGTAGCTGGAGCTGAAGTAGTGGCTCTGGTGTTTGGAGTTGGTACTGCAGCTGGCCTCTGAGCTCTAGGCACTCTGGCAAATGCATCAGTTGTCGTCTTGCCCTTCCTCTCCTACATATCATCCTGTAATTGCTCCACACCGATGAATCTCACCACTTTGACATCAAGATCATAGAATTTTTGTTCCATGATTCTCTCCAGGCTCTCCTGGTTTTGAGTTAGGGTGGCCAACCCCTTCTCAATCCGCAGAGTTGATGCTATTAAGTAACCAAGCTACTCCTGCTTGTTCTTCAGAAAGTAGTCAGATGCCTCTGCTTGAGTTGGCATCTTTGCAGCTTTCTCTTTCATTGCCTTCTCCTTTCGCTCCTGAGCTTGCACTGATGATGGTTCATTCTCGGTCATGACAACTCGATTGTCCTCAAAATCAGGATAGAGAACCATGTGTTCCTTATCCAATAGATACTTTCCTGTGCCCGTCTTCGAGTTTATCAACTCCTAAATCTGGGGCATAACCACAGCTCCTCTTACGATTCTTTGTCCTCTTAATTGTCTCGACTATGAGGCTCATAACCTTGAATTTCTGAGGCACATCAAAAACATGAAGCAAATTGATTGCATGTCCTCTAATCATGTTATGGTCACCTGATTTGGGCAAAAGAGTATGCCTTAAGATCCAGTTGATCGTAGGAAGCCCTGACAGCAGAAAATGGACTGATCCAAACTTGAAGTTATCAAGTGCATCATCGGGGATCTCTTTGTACATGTGTGACATTGTGCTATGATCCATTTTCTTCTTACCATAAATGTCCAGGTCATCCTCACTTTCCTTTGGGGCATTGATCAAGCTTGCCCATTCCTCTATGGTAGACTGATATCTGGTTCCTTCTGACATCCACACTATCACGCCATCTGGATAGAAGTGTCTTTGTGGAGTAGAATTGCATGATGAGTTAAATCGTTCCGGTTGGTGAGCTTCGCCCAACAAAATCAGCAACTCCACAAGCCTTGAAGCTATCATATACTCCAGGGTAGTGTTCTGTGTTCTCCTTCATGTAGGTCCAGTTGACCCATCTCATATCGCAAACTATGGGCTTCTTATCCAGCAAAATAGTCTCATAAAAGTCCTGCTGCTCCTTGGTGTGGAACTTGTAATCCACAGCAGTCCTTCTCCTCGTGGCATATGGATCTGTCTCTCTCTATAGCCTCAACCCATTATCTCTCCTGATCTTCATGTTTTCAGCCACAGGATGAGCATCATTGTGGTCTGGGATCTTCGGTTTGAGCTTCCTTAGGACCTGCCCTTCTTCTTCTTCTTCAGCTTCAACCTCAGGCAATGGGGCCTTGTTCTTTTCAAATTTCTTTGGTATGCTCCTCGGTATTCCTCTTGGGTGCATTCTTGGGCTTGGGGGCAGCTTTGGGCTTGGAAGTTGCAGCCCACGACTTGATAGCATCACCCATCAGCTTTTGTGCCTTGGGTGCAGGCTCTGCAACCTCTTCTTCTTCTTCCTCTTCCATCATGGAAGGCTTCCCTATCACTCTTGCCATGGTCTTCTTGACCCTTTCTTCCTTTTCTTTCCCTCTGTAGCAACAGGCTCTTTGGGTTGAGATTCCAAAGGAGCTTGAGTAGACATTTTAGCTTTGGACATTGGTTGTCTGCCTGCTGGCCTTTTGATTTTCAAACCAGGCTTCACTGCAGATGAGCTGACCTCCCTCTTGAGCACTTTCTTCTTGGAGCTTGCCTCATCCTCAACTGCCACGTAATCCTCATCCTCAGACTCTGAGGTCTTCTTATTTCTTGACCTAGTGGCAGCCTTGGGCAAATTTCTCGGAGTGCTTCTGCTCCCCTCATCTGAGCTGCTTGAGGGACTAGTGCCCTCGCACAATTGGATCTGCTCTTCAGATTTGTTCTCGCTATCACTGGTGCGACATGTTTTGTCCAACTGACTGCTGACCCTGTGAATAGTTATAGATGAGGTAGAGTGGATGAGCATCACAAAATGCAGAGTTTTTGCAAAAGAATGATTCAAAAAACTTAGTTTTAGTTTCCCATTGAAAACATTTCGGATCTACCGATTTTCAAACTCGGTGATACCGAAGCAGTTTTGGAACCTAAACTAGTGAACTCGGTCAGACCGAGTCACAGTTCGATGCACCGAGACTGCTAGGGTTTCACAAAGTTCGGAAATCGGTCACACCGATTTGTAATTCTCGGTGAGACCGAGACTTACAAGTGCAATGGCATCAGCCAAATCGGTGGGACCGAGTTTTTCAACTCGGTGGGTCCGAGATGGTTTCATGAAACCTAACCCTAAATTTTCGAATCACAACTATTCTAAGGGTTGATTTGATTTGGATAGGAGTGTTTCAATCATGGCAAGATGCATAATGTTCACAATGTCTTTGAGAATCGGACGAGGAAAGCACCGTGATCGAGTCCATACCCTAGTTCGGGGAACTCGCCACGCTCGGCAGCGGTGGAGGAGAATTCCGTTGACGGCGGAGACCAGTATCGGAGGCGGTGGCATTTAAGTCGATGATCCATAGACCACATTGGCAGAGCGAGCTATGCGCGGGCGAGAGGATTCGGAGAAAGTTTTCCAAATTTTGCCCGTGCGATATATATAGCCCGAACCTGTCGGTGTAACCGAGTGGTACAACTCGGTGGCACCGAGATGCAAAAGCGTGAACAGTTATTGCAACTCGGTGTGACCGAAAATCTGAATCGGTTGCACCGGATGAAAACCTAGATCGACTTAGTAATCTCGGTATGACCGAAATGGAGGAATCGGTCGGACCGAAAATCACAAAGAAGTTTTGGAAGTTTAAGTCTATGACGAATCGGGGACTCCGAAAGTGCTCCTCACACAGTGGTTTGAATCTGACTTGATCAAATTTTGTGATGTAGCATGAATAGAGTTTGAGACGAGAAAAGCATAGATAGCTAGAGAAGGTTCTTAGGCATTCTTGTCCATCCACTTGGCCAAAAGAAAGAAAAATCAAACAATCAAAACAACAAGTGGATGTCCTCAAATGAGTAAATATGCAACCAACGTGCTCACAAAATAAGATGACAAATGAAATATGTGACAAAGCATGCACAGCCAATTCTAGCATCTATCAAACAATTGGCGATGACTAGGTCATCTATATATGAGTATATTGACTTAGGAGTCAAATGAGAACATTTGATCATAGGTCATACTCATCGTTTAAGCTCAAGTGGGGTTACCACTTTTACATAAAGCATTTATGTGTTCACATCATTATAGTTGCTTTGACTCAATTCTTAGAATTAAGCTCCCCCTAGATGTGAGATCCCACCTTAGAGGGATAAACTAACCTTGGGTTTTGTGGATGATGACTTCATGTAGGTGTTGAAGATGTGGATGCTCAATGTTGATGTAGATCGTTTGGAGTGAGTTGCACTTTCAATACCTACATGGGTTAGTCCCACAAGGAACAAACAAGGATTTCCATAGACATAGAGTGATGCACACACAAAATGATGTCCATGAAAACATTAGGTTACCTTGTCCCTTGCCTTACCAACATGAGGGTTTGTGACTCCTTGAACTAATGCAAGATATGGAAGTTGATTGCGCTTGTCCTTGCCATAATGATATGAGTGAAAAACGTTGGTAGATTCACCCTCAAGAACTCTCTAGTTCTTCTTCTTCGGGATCCACATCAACTTGATGGGAATCCTTGGTGTAGTAGTTGTACTTGATGAAGTAGAACTTGACGTAGTCTTGGGAATCCACTTGACCAAGGCCTTAGGTGCTTCTTCAAATGCATCAATTTCCTCTTGAAGCTTGTCCTTGCCTTTGTTCTTGTGGTCTTGTGGTGGAAGATCATCTTGTACTTGTGTTCCCTTGAAGGAAGTAGGATCATACTTCTCTTGTTGAGGAACAAACTTCGTCTTGGGTTATTGATCTTCTTCCCACTCAACTCCATTGGCTTTGAATTTCGTTCAAAACCAACACCTTGATTCTTCCGGTTCCTTCCTTGCTTGCGTACAATTTCCTCAAATTGCTTACTCCCAGCAAGACTCTTGTATACACCTTTCTCTATAATTCCCTTCAATAAGCTGTTTTCTTGCTCAAGTGTAACTTGGCTAAGAGAATCATTAGTGGAATCAAGAGGACTACTAGAAGCAACAATATTGGATTTAGCATTGTTATTGTTACTACTAGAAGAAGAAACTTTCTTGCTCTTGTTACTAGACTTGACTTGAGGCATGTAAGTAGATAAGAGTAAACGCTTGGCAATGTAAGAAGAACTTTTCTTACGAAGATCATCATTGATTGCCTTTAAGAACTCATGCTCTTGCTCAAGATTGAGCTTTTCAAAGCGTAACTTCTCATGAGCCCTTAAAAGTTCTCGATGATCTTCAAAGATAGTTTCATGAGCTAACTTAAGAGTGTTTAGTTCTTTAGTTAGACGCTCAATTTTCTCCTTATCATTGTCATTCGTTTCAACTTGATTAGCATGATTAATTGACGTTTCATCATAGTATTCATCACTAGAGTTGTCAACAAGTAAATCATCATCACCTAGCAAGTCATCTTCATCAACATCAAAATCAACATACTGGGTGTGTTACCTTAGGACCTTTGGCCATGAAGCATCTACCAATTCCTTCATTTGGTGATTCAAATATGTCGTAGGAGTTGGTTGACACAAGTGCTAGACCAGCAACACCTTCATCCTGAGTGTATTCGGAGTCGGAGTGATAGCTTCTCTCAGAGTGATGGTCGGAGTCGGAGCCGGATACCCATTCACCAACATGAGCTTGATGTCTTCGTTTTTTGTAGCTCTTTGATGACTTGTCCTTCCTTTCCGAATCTTTGCTTCTCCGTGAGGGTCTTCGTTCATAAAGATCATCTCTACTCCTTCTCTCTCTTGGTGGTGATCCTTCTCTTCTACTTCTTCTCTTGGGAGAATCTTCTCTTCTTTTGTAGGGTGCCGTACACTCATTGGAATAGTGTCCGGGTCTCCCACAATTGTACAATTGCGCTCTCGACTAGAAGATCTTTTGTCATTGTAGGACCTTGACTTAGAGCTTCTTTCTTTGCTTCTACTCTTGTAGATTTTGTTGAAGTTCTTCACCATTAAGCTCAATTCCTTATTGAAGGTTTGTTTCTCACTTGATGATGTGGGGGCTTCACATGAAGCTTTGTAAGCACCACTCGACTTGTTGTGAAGTTCCTCCTTATCCTTGAGTGACATCTCATGAGCAACAATTCTTCCAATGACTTCCGTAGGCTTGAGATCTTTGTAATTTGGCATCATTTGGATCAATGTGCACACAGTATCATATTTTCCATCCAATGCTCTTAGGATATTCTTGATGATGTATCTGTCGGTCATCTCTTCACTTCCTAAGCCGGCAATCTCATTTGTGATAAGAGCAGGCCTAGAGTACATTTCAGCGACACCTTCACCATCCTTCATTTTGAACTTGTCAAGCTGACTTTGGAGCACATCCAACTTGGATTCCTTGATGAGTCGGTACCTTCTTGCATATCAATCAAAGTATCCCAAATTTCCTTTGCATTCTCAAGACGGCTGATTTTGTTGAATTCTTCGGGGCACAATCCATTGAAGAGGATATCACAAGCTTGAGCGTTGTATTGCAACATCTTCAAATCATCCGCACTAGCTTCACGGTTTGGTTCTCTCCCATCAAAGAATTCACCTTGCAAGCCAATACACACAATAGCCCAAACTGCGGGGTTATGTCCGAGAATATGCATTTTCATCTTATGCATCCAACTAGCAAAATTAGTGCCATCAAAGTAAGGACCTCTACGATGATAATTTCCCTCGCTAGACGCCATACTCTCCTAGGTTGTGAAACCAAGGTTATGACCACCAAAAGCTATGGAAATCAAAGCAAATGGAGACCAAAGCTCTGATACCACTTGTAGGACCTTGAAGTATGTCTAGAGGGGGGTGATTAGACTACTTGACCAAATAAAACTTAACCTTTTCCCAATTTTAGACTTTGGCAGATTTTAACTATTTTAGAACAACTCAAGCAATCTTCACACACTTCAAGCAAGCATGCAAAGAGTATATTGGCAGCAGAAAATAAAGCATGCAACTTGCAAGAATATAAAGGGAAGGGTTTGGAGGATTCAAACGCAATTGGAGACACGGATGTTTTTGTCGTGGTTCCGATAGGTGGTGCTATCGTACTTCCACGTTGATGGAGACTTCAACCCACATAGGGTAACGGTTGCACGAGTCCACGAAGGGATCCACCCACGAAGGGTCCATGAAGAAGCAACCTTGTCTATCCCACCATGGCCGTCGCCCAAGTGGCACCTAGCCAATCTAGGAGACACCACTCTCCAAGAAGTAACAAATGGTGTGTTGATGATGAACTCCTTGCTCTTGTGCTTCAAATGATAGTCTCCCCAACACTCAACTCTCTCTCATAGGATTTGGATCTGGTGGAAACAAGATTTGAGTGGAAAGAAACCTGGGGAAGGCTAGAGATCAAGATTCATATGGTTGGAATGGAATATCTTCGCCTCAACACATGAGTAGGTGGTTCTCTCTCAGAACTGGTAAGTTGGAAGTGTAGGTTTGTTCTGATGGCTCTCTCTCCGAATGAAGAGGAGGTGGAGGGGTATATATAGCCTTCACACAAAATCTAACCGTTACACACAATTTACCAAACTCGATGGACCCGAATCATAAAACTCGGTCGGACCGATTTAGTAAACCTAGTGACCGTTAGGATTTTCGGTGGGACTGACATGCATCTCGGTAGGACCGATTTGGTTAGGGTTAGGGCATAACGTAATCTCGATGAGTCCGATTACACAAACTCGGTGAGACCGAATCTGGTAATTAGCTAACCAGAGAGTTGGTCAGGTGAACTCGGTGGGACCGATTTGCTCTTTCGGTGAGACCGAAAAGTTACAAAAGGGAAACAAAAAGTTTACATTGTAATCTCGGTGGGACCGATTCGCTCTTTCGGTGAAACCGAAAAGTTACGAAGGGGAAACAGAGAGATTACAATCCCATCTCGGTGAGACCAAGATCCCTATCGGTGAAACCGATTTGCCTAGGGTTTGTGGTAGTGGCTATGACATTTGAACTCGGTGGCGCCGGATAGAAAGAATCGGTAGGGCCGAGTTTGACTTTGGGTTTAGGTCATATGTGGATGTGAGAAAGTAGTGGAGGGTTTTGGAGCATATCACTAAGCACATGGAGCAAAAGGCTCATTAAGAAACACCTCATCCCTTCTTGATAGTATTGGATTTTCCTATAGACTCAATGTGATCTTGGATCACTAAAATGTAAAATGTAGAGTCTTGAGCTTTTGAGCTTGAGCCAATCCTTTGTCCTTAATATTTTGAGGGATCCACTTTCATCATCCATGCCATGCCATTCATTGAGCTTTCTGAAATATTTATCTTGGAATAGTATTAGCTCAATGAGCTATATGTTGTTATGAATTACCAAAACCACCTAGGGATAGTTGCACTTTCGGTGTTTGTCACAAGAGTCACGTTTTACATCATGCATGTACATCCATGACGATTTTATGACGTAATCAAGATAGTCATACATGTGCTGTCGTAGAAGTGTTCCATGACATTACCAAAATTATCATCACGGAAGTGTCCACTTCCATGACGAAAAATCGCGCGTCACAGAAGTGCTTTCTTCAAGGGTGACCGACACGTGGCATCAACCGTAACGGAACACCGTTAAGCTATCGGGTCCGGTTGTGGATCCGATAACCCATTAACAATCCGGACCAATGGCGATTTTCCACGTGTAAAATCATCATTGGCTGGAGCAAAGACGTGTCAGCTCCCCGTTGGCACAGGTGTCACTCATCCAATGGGCGAGATGCGCTTATGAAATGTTGACACATGGACCGGCCCAAAAGTGGTTGTCGGTGTCAAAACCGGCGGATCTCGGGTAGGGGGTCCCGAACTGTGCGTCTAGGCGGATGGTAACAGGAGACAAGGGACATGATGTTTTTACCAGTGTACGGCCCTCTCGATGGAGGTAAAACCCTACTCCGCTTGATTAATATTGATGATATGGGTAGTACAAGAGTGGATCTACCAAGAGATCGGAGAGGCTAAACCCTAGAAGCTAGCCTATGGTATGATTGTTGTTCGTCCTACGGACTAAAACCCTCCGGTTTATATAGACACCGGATAGGGTTAGGGTTACACAGTCGGTTACAATGGTAGGAGATCTACATATCAAGATCGCCAAGCTTGCCTTCCACGCCAAGGAAAGTCCCATCCGGACACGGGACGAAGTCTTCAATCTTGTATCTTCATAGTCTAGGAGTCCGACCAACGGTGATAGTTCGGCTATCCGGACACCCCCTAATCCAGGACTCCCTCAGTAGCCCCCGAACCAGGCTTCAATGGCGATGAGTCCGCCGCGTAGTTTATCTTCGGCATTGCGAGGCGGGTTCTTCTCCAAATTCCATATAGTTGTCGAATAGTGTCCGGCTTCTGATAAATGTTGCGCTCCTTGGCTTCCACGCCCAATAATGGCCATCTTCCACGTGTTTGAATGAATGCGAAAAGCCAGGGTATTTTTACACTTATCCCCCTAGCTGCGCAAATGAGCCGCCTATAAAAGGGACGAGGATCTACATCTGAGTCACACCATCCCCCCTCCGCGAGCTTTCATCGGAGCGCCTCTGACAAAAATTCATTCCATCATGGACAGTCGACGCGACTCCTCCTCTCGTGCTCCCAGCCCTCATCCTGGAAATTGGGAGAGATGCTCAGTCCCGCATAGCGAGCTAGTGACACTCCAAACCAAGGGATTTCTTCCCCGGCCTTCATGGTTCCGGTTCGAGCCGGAATCACCACCTATAAGGGCGGAAAGCAAGCGGAGAGTGTCCCGATCCCTCCAACGGAGAGCGGGTATGCTTTATCTCTTATCTAGTAAGAGGACTCGGATTTCCAATTCATCCGTTTCTCCGGGGGCTCTTGGAGTTCTACGGCCTCCAGTTACACCACCTTACGCCTGCCTCCATTTTGCACATCGCGGGCTTTGTGGCCCTTTGCAAACTGTTCTTGGGCATCGAGGCTCATTTTGCGTTGTGGAAGAGATTATTCTGCCTTGTATCCCGTTCTCATGAGGGGTCAATATATCAAGTGGGCGGAGCCGAGCTGTGGCGCATCGCCGGGACCGGATATCTATCCGGAACCCCGAAGAAGGCGTCCGAAGACTGGCCTTCGAAATGGTTTTATATAGAAGACGTCCCGCTGCGGATCCTGTTCGGATCGGTCTCCGGAGTTCAACAAAGCTCCTTTGAAGAAACGCTGAGTTGGCGCCCATGAGCCCCGGAGGGAAGATGACAGGATGTCCTTTACGATGAGCCGAATAAGATTGTTAGCTCATTCTGCATCGACCATGATCGGTGTCATGGCCACATGTATTATGCGGGGTGCAGCCGCTCCAAAGATAGGGGCCACCCCATGTGGGATTTCAACGGGAGGACGATGCCACCCGTCATGGCCGTAAGGGGCCGGGATCGGTCACCGATCTGGTGAAGATCTTGTCCGCGCTGTACAAGGGAGAAGAGGAGGATTTTCTCCGTGTCAGTCCATTGAACGGATTTTCTATGAACAATCCTCGAAGCTGGGTAAGCGGACATTTCTTTTTTTGTACACCCGATCCGTATTCCCATGGTTAGGTATCTCATTTTGTGATTTTGACGCAGGGACTGCGCCAGGCCGTGAAAGACATAAACAGCCTGCCTCCACAACCCGAGGATCCAGAACGGCTCCTTGATCCGGCCTCCCAAGAGGATCCGGACATATTGGTGGAGCTGATTGATGGGGTATTTTACCAACTGAGCATCGATAATGCCTTCGTTGCCATTACGGTCGATTACCGGAATACTTCGACCTCACAGTGTAATCGAGACCGAGGTCCCAATACTCGATAATGACCCATCCGTGCTTATTTTTTATCACCGTATACCCATGGTGTTTCGCAGGGGTGGCTTCGAGGCGGGAGGACGAGCTCAAGGGCTTAGCCAACAAGGGGCAGCACGGCCTTGTGCTAAAAAGAAGTGCGGTCCGGATCGAACGCTGCCGCATAGCGGTATGGCGTGTCACCATATTCCTGTGGATTGATTCACGAAAGGCGTACTAACGCTGGTGCTCTTTTCAGAAAAAGAGCGCCACGGAATGTGTCCGGAGAGGTTGTTAATCGAGCCTCCGCCACCGGGCTCCAAAGCCGGGTCCAGAAGCGGAGGCAAGCACAGCGTCAAGGTCGGATGCTCCTCGGCGAGAGGATGCCGACAGATTATGCGCCACCAACTCCGAGGTGGAGAGTGCCATGAATCACAAAGCGCCACGACAGTTCTTCGTGACGCATGTTTCTCCCAAGAGGCATTGAATGCCTTCAATTCAGAGATGCGCACCTCCGTGCCGCTCAAGATGGTCTAGCCAGAGCCACGGAGCAAAGTATGTAAAGGACATACGGGTGAGGAAATTTGACGGTTATATATGCCAAGAGCCCCGAGACTTAAAATAGTTAGAATAACTGATTTAAGGATCATTTGTTATGCAGGATCTTACAAAAAGAATACCCGACTGTCCCAGAGCTTGAAGAATGCAAGGCCCAACTTGAGGCCGCACTAGCACTTCTGAGGGGAGCCACAGAGACCCCTCTAGTAATATATGCTTCAAAAGATAAGTAGTTTGTGAAGTGTGGCGTGTGTGTAAATCGACAATAATATTGCAGATGGCGCGGACTAGATCCGGACAAGCAACAGCTCTTGCGCCGGTTGAAGGCCGGCGAGAATGTGCTTACAAGGGTGAGGCAAGAGAAAAATAATCTCTAAGATGCCAACACCCAGCTGGGTGTGGAACTAAAGGATGTTAGCGCCCAGCTGTCTGACTCCGTGAAGGAGAATCGGCGACTTAAATGGCATTTATAGTAAGTGCTTGAGCGAACTTTGAAAAAGAGTTCGGCGAGGAAGTCAATTAACAGAGTTATGTGCGTAGGGTATGCTCACGGGTCGCCCCGCAGAGGAAATGCCCGGTTCTACGGGTGACCTTCTTCCCGAAGTTATTGCAACCGCATCGAACGAAGTTCGGCAGGTGATGAAAGGCGTCGCCGACAGGCCTTGTGGCCATCTATCTCCCTGCCGAAGGCCTTGGAGAGCTTGCAAGAGAAGCTTCAGTGAGCACGGCGGCGCTTTTGACTATGGAAGATATCGGCTGTCGTCAAGGCGCCAGGAGGCACAGGCCATGGTGAAGACGCGGTACACAAAGGCGGACCCAAACCACATGGCCGAGGTCGGACCTATGGGGCCCGACGGGAAGGAGATCCATGTGAGCTTAGTGTACGGCCAAGTAGAGTTGGCCGCAAAGTATTCCCAGCAAGACTGTAAACTAGATAGCCTATTAGATGGCATTGAAGAGGAATCCAATCAGTCAATTTGACTATGTAATTTAAAATGACATGTAAAATGCCTTCTAGCCGGATTGTAGATCGTTTGTCGTAGCGGACCTTTTCGCTTCAACCTCGGGACCCAATAGTCTGGAGTGTGTCTGAATACCCTCGCGGTTATGTAAAAACCGGGGCATGCGTGGAGACCAGGCGTAGGGGTCATGAGTGCTTTATCAGACAAGTGCCCAACTAGTTATGTTATATTACATGGTTAGTAAGAAACATCTTCCAGGGAGAATAGTTCCGTTAGGGGTTCCTTTCCCTGGGAGGTATGCCCTAAAGTGCATGTCCGGACTGCGAAAAAAGCAAAAAAGCATCTGGGGGCAGATAAATGAAAAATAAAAAATCGTCTTTTAGTTCACCAATCGAATATTCCCTTAAGAACGCTAGCTTTCGGCTTCACCCGGTCCCGAGGTACACGTCCGGCTGACCCGCGGTAACAATCACAGAGGTGCTCCTTTACCACCTAGTCGAACAATCGGGAACGTAGGGGTAAGCACAGGAGCCAGGCAACCCAGCTTGGCCAAAACTTAAGTCATATCGATGCATATAATGGTGAATAAAAGGTACATGCGAAAGTGTGACACATGATTTGGGCATAATGCCCGTATAAATAAGCTCCAGTTGAAGAAGCCCCAAGGTATAATGAGCGTGGATAGTGCATCAAGTGTGTGCGAACAATGCGCAAACGAGCCTTTAACGGCTTCGGAAAAAAGGAGGGAGAAGGAGAGAAATAAAATACGGCTTAAAGTATAAAATATAGACGGAGGAAGGAGACGAACTCAGAATCCGGCACTAGGCGTAGAATCTTCGGAGACGGGCTGCGTTCCATGGGTTCGGCTCGAGTCGGTTATCCGATGTGTTTCGCAGACGGTATGCTCCGCCGGTCAGGACTTGGTTGATGATGAAGCGACCCTCCCATTTGGGCTTGAGTTTGTCCTTTTTCTTGTCCGGCAGGCGTAGAACTAGTTCGCCAACATTGTAAGCTTTGGCCCGTGCATTTCCTGCTTTGATATCTTCGAGCCTCTTTGTTGATAGAATGCGGAACGAGCTTTTGCCACGCCACGCTCCTCCTCCAAGGCGTCAAGCTGTCCCGCCGATCGAGCTCGGCTTCTCTTTCTTCGTACATGCGCACGCGAGGTGAGTCATGAATTATGTCATGGGCAAAACTGCCTCTGCGCCATATACCATAAAAATGGTGTAAATCCGGTAGTGCGATTCGGGCGTGGTCCGCAGCCCCAGTACGGAGTCGAGCTCCACTACCCAAGGTCGTGTTAGATTCCTTGAGGGACCGCACTAGCCTGGGTTTAATGCCGCTCATGATTAGACCGTTTGCTTGCTCGACTTGACCGTTAGTTTGGGGGTGATAGACTGAAGCGTAGTCGAGCTTGATGCCCATGTTTTTGCACCAGAGTTTGACCTCGTCGGCCGTGAAGTTTGTGTCATTATCAGTGATGATGCTATGGGGGACGCCGTAACGGTGTACTACCCACGATATGAAGTCTATCATCGGTCCGGATTCGCCGTCTTCTGTGCTTGGCCTCTATCCATTTGGTGAATTTATCCACCATGACCAATAGGTATTTTTGCTTGTGGGTTCCTCCTTTAAGGCGTCCAACAATGTCAAGCCCCCGGACCGCGAAGGGCGGTGATGGGTATAGTTTTGAGGGCGGTGGGTGGCATGTGGCTTTGATTAGCAAAGAGCCGGCAACCGACGCATCGTTGGACTAAGTCACGAGCATCTGCCGGCCGTCGGCCAATAAAATCATGTTCGGAAGGCCTTGCCTACTATGGACCGGGCTGCGGCATGTTGCACACCGAGTCCCGCATGAATTTCAGCCAGGAGATTCCGCCCTTCCTCTTCGGAGATACACCTTTGAAGGACTCGGTTGTGCTTTTCTTATAGAGCTCTCCCTCATGGACCTTATAGGCTTTAGACCGCCGCACTATGCACGATGGGCCTCGTTTTGGTCCTCGAGAAGTTCCTGCCTAGTTAGGTAGGCTAGGAATGGATTCTGTCCACAGGCGATGACTGCCATTATTGCGTGGGATGACGGTGTTATTTCGTTGGCGGGACCACCAACTATGTCGGAATGTTTGGTGTGGGGCAGTGTGGTTGGGTCCGGGTTGTTATTTCCGGACTCTCCCTCCCATAGTACGGATGGCTTGAAAAGCCTCTCTAGGAAGATGTTGGGGGGGACGGCATCGCGTTTTGCGCCAATGCGTGCCAACACGTCTGCTGCCTGGTTGTTATCGCGAGGTTCGAATCCCCGCGCACCTCTAGGCGTTGAATGCCCATGGAGACTGCCATCCGGAGACCATGTAGAAGGGCCTCGTATTCGGCTGTGTTGTTGGAGTCCGTGTACATTATTTGAAGTACGTATTGACTGTATCTCCGGTTGGGGACGCGTCGAGCAGCGCTTGACCCCTGTGCCGCCAACATTTTGGAGCCGTCAAAGTGCATGATCCGGTTGGAATATGCGCCCGTACTCTTTAGGGAGTTCGCTTGATCCATTCAGCGATGAAGTCAGCCAAAACTTGCGACTTAATAGCTCGCCGTGGCTTGTAGGTTATGTCGAACGGAGGAGCTCAATGGCCCATTTAGCAATCCGCCCGCTATGCGTCATGATTGTTTATAATGTCATTAAGAGGTACTTTGGAGGCTACTGTTATCGAACACTCTTGGAAGTAGTGTCACAGCTTCCGGGATGCCATGAACACCGTGTATGCTATCTTTTGATAATGTGGGTATCGTGGCTTGCATGGAGTTAGGACAGTGGACACGTAGTAAACTGGTTTTTGGAGACGGAACTTGTGTCCGTCCGTTTCTCGTTCGACAACGAGCACCGCGCTTACAACTTGATGGGTTGCTGCGATGTATAATAGCATCGGTGCGCCCATGTTGGGCGCGGCCAGGACCGGATTTGTTGCCAATATGGCTTTGATTTCTTCGAGTCCGGCCGTGGCAGCATCCGTCCGCTCGAAGTGTTCGGTGCGTCGGAGGAGGCGATAAAGGGGTAATGCCTTTTCTCCTAAGCGGGAGATAAAGCGGCTTAGAGCCGCCACGCATCCAGTCAATTTTTTTATTTATTTGAGGTCTTTGGGGATATCCAATTGTGACAGAGCTCGGATCTTGGCTGGGTTTGCTTCAATTCCTCTACCAGATACAATGAAGCCCAAGAGCTTTCCGGCTGGTACACCGAAAACGCATTTTTCCGGGTTGAGCTTGATGTCATATGTTCGGAGATTATCGAATGTGAGCCTCAAGTCATCGACTAGGGTTTTGACATGCTTGGACTTGACGACCACATCGTCTACGTATGCCTCCACTGTTTTGCCGATCTGGTTTGCGGACATATACGAATCATGCGTTGATATGTTGCGCCGGTGTTTTTGAGCCCAAAGGGCATTGTGTTGAAGCAGAATGGGCCGTATGGAGTGATGAATGCCGTTGAGGCTTGGTCTGGCTCTGCCATCTTAATTTGGTGGTAGCCGGAGTATGCGTTGAGGAAACACAATGAATCGTGTCCTGCGGTAGCGTCGATAATTTGATCGATGCGGGGGAGGAGGAAGGGATCCTTTGGGCAAGCCTTGTTAAGGTCCTTAAAATCGACACATAGGCGCCAGGATTTGTCCTTCTTTGGTACCATTACTAGGTTTGCTAGCCAGTCCGGGTGTTTAATATCTCTGATGAATCCGGCCTCCAATAGTTTAGCTAGCTCCTCTCCCATGGCACATCTCTTGGGTTCGGAGAAATGTCAAGAGCTTGTTTGGTGGCTTGAATCCTTTTAGGATATTTAGGCTGTGATCTCGCCAAATTGGCGTGGGATTCTGGCATGTCACGAAGGGTGCCGTGCAAAAATGTCCCAATATTCACGTAGGAATTCTCGTAGTGCAGCGTCCACATCAGGGTTTAATTGTGCCCCGATGGAGGCCGTTTTTGTAGGGTCCGTTGGATGGACTTGGAATTTGACTATTTCATCTGCCGGTTTAAAAGAGGTGGACTTGGATCTCTTATCGAGTATCACATCGTCCCTGTTCACCGTGGAGCGCAGCGCAGTGAGTTCCTCTGTCGCTAGGGCTTCGGATAGTGCCTCAAGGGCAAGTGCGGCTGTTTTATTTTCGGTGCGGAGCGCTATGTCCGGGTCACTAGCGAGAGTGATAATTCCGTTGGGTCCGGGCATTTTGAGCTTCATGTACCCGTAATGGGGTATAGCTTGAAAAATTGTGAATGCCTCTCGCCCTAATAGAGCGTGGTATCCGGCTGAGCAGGGCCACTTGGAATGTGACCTCCTCGGACCTATAATTGTCCGGGCGTGCAACACCACATCCAATGTGAGCTTTCCTCAGACGGCATGCTTCCCGATCGGGATTATTCCTCTAAAGGTTGTGCTGCTTTGCTCAATGCGGCTCCAGTCTATTTCCATTTTTTGAAGGGTTTCCTCGCATATGAGGTTTAATCCGCTGCCGCCGTCCATGAGTACCTTGGTAAGGCGAAAGCCCTCCACTATTGGACTGAGGACCAATGCGGCTGGTGCTCGGGCTGTTCGGAATTTAGGTTAAATCATGGCGTTAAAGGTAATAGCCGTGTCCTCCATGGATTTATTGTTGCTATCTGGTAGACTTCGCAAGGCTGTGGAGTGTTCGTTTCCGCATATTATTTGATGCGAAAGTCTCAAGAAGGCTATTAATACCATCTTGGTATTCTTTGGCCTGGTGCTCTGGAGCTAAGAGATCTTCGCCACTTTTGGGCACCTGCCGTAGTATCCAACATGCTCTAAGGCTATGAGTTGGAGTGGCGCCCTCTGTGCTATGAATTTTGCAGGGTCCATTGAGCCATCCCTCCAGTACGGTTCCATGCCCTTTGGGGGGGGGGGGGTTTGCTTTTTGGTATGTAACCCAGGTGCCTGGTGATGATGCACCCTTTTATTTTGGACTAGGGTCGTATTCGGGGCCGGATTGTCCCAAAATTTGATTTAGGTTTTCAGCGCTCTCCATCGCCCAAGATACTTTCGTACTATGGACGCCAAGTCAGCGGCGTGTAATTTCACGACGACTTATGGCGTTTAGGATTCCCTTGTTCGTGCAATTATTGTAGAAGAATGAGATTGCGTCCTCCTCGCGGCAATCCTTTATCATGTCCATAACCAGGAGGAATCTGGCCCAGTAATGATGTACTGTTTCACTGGGCTCTTGCCGGGTTTGGGATAGATCTCTTATGTTTGGGTGGGCGGGTGGAATTAAATTCCGAACCCCGTCCGATCTAAGATTCAGGGGCCAAGAAGTTTCCAAACTCGGAAGCTTGGGTTCTTGGAGGTTGTCCAATGAATCTAGCCCATTGCTGACTTTAAGTTCAGGGCTTGAGTGGTGTCCTCCTCATGGGAATCCGGCATGAAGGGGTCAGGAATCCGGACATAGCTAGTCCTTAAGGTAGGAGAAGAGTCGCCGTATTGTTCCTCTACCACAACAACGTGGTGGGTAGCCTGGGGAGGGTTAATCTCTCTCAGATCGGTTTTAGGCCCAATCTGATCGTAGTCATAGCGACTCCAGGCGGTGATGCGATCCAAGAGCTCGTTTAAGGAAGAGAGCTCCGTCGGATCTAACCGCTCGGCGAGTTCCGAGTTAACGTGAAGATTGCTTTCGATGACTGAGAAGTCATCGTCGGTGGCGGCGAACAGCGGTCATAAGAAAACCGCTTAGCCGGAGAGTTTGGCCGGTGGCCAAAGCTCCTTTAGCAACGGTGCCGTCTTTAAAGACGGGATGAGGCATCCTTCCCGACAGACGGCTACTGCAGGAACTCTCAATGAAAGCACCAATGTCGGTGTCAAAACCGGCGGATCTCGGGTAGGGGGTCCCGAAATGTGCGTCTAGGCGGATGGTAACAGGAGACAAGGGACACGATGTTTTTACCCAGGTTCGGGCCCTCTCGATGGAGGTAAAACCCTACTCCTTCTTGATTAATATTGATGATATGGGTAGTACAAGAGTGGATCTACCACGAGATCAGAGAGGCTAAACCCTAGAAGCTAGCCTATGGTATGATTGTTGTTCGTCCTACGGACTAAAACCCTCCGGTTTATATAGACACCGGATAGGGTTAGGGTTACATGAGTCGGTTACAATGGTAGGAGATCTACATATCCGTATCGCCAAGCTTGCCTTCCACGCCAAGGAAAGTCCCATCAGGACACGGTGACGAAGTCTTCAATCTTGTATCTTCATAGTCTAGGAGTCCGCCAACGGTGATAGTTCGGCTATCTGGACACCCCTAATCCAGACTCCCTCAGGGCCCATAAAGTTTAAATGGGCGGCCCAACTAAAGGCCCACAAGATTTTGCGATCCATAATGGGCCGACCCAGCAAAAAGGCCCACGAGATTTTGCAGACCATAATGGGTCGGTTTAAAGGCCCACAAGATTTTGCAGGCCATAATGGGCCGGCCCAGCTAAAGGCCCGCGAGATTTTGCGGACCATAATGGTCCGGCCCAGCTAAAGGCCCACAAGATTTTGCGGACCATAATGGTCCGGCCGAGCTAAAGGCCCATGAGATTTCGCCGACCATAATGGGCCAGCCCAGCTGAAGGCCCAAAAGATTTTGATGACACTAGTAGGCCGGCCCATTAACAGGCTGCCATGTTTTGGGCCAAATGCCAGCCCATATTTGATCTGGTCCATTAACAGTCTGCCATGTTCCGGGCCTAATAAAGGCCCATATGAGATCTGGATCGTTAAAAGCCTACCATGTTCTGGGCCAAATTACGGCCCATATCAGGTCCGGCCCTTTGAGAGGCTTTGGGCTAAATTATGGCCCATATCAGATTCGGCCCGTCAACTAGACGCTATGCTTTTGGGACCACTTGATATAGGCCCATTTAGTAATTCAGCCTGATATTAGTTTCGGCCTGTTAAAGGCCCGTTTAACATTTCAGCCCTATATATATTTTGGCCTATTAAAATCCTGTCATATAGTTGGGCCTAACTACGGCCCGTTTACATCCGGCCTGCTCATAGACGATAATCTGATTGGGCCAAACAAGGACCGAGACAATTTTGGCCTGTTATAAGCCCATGATTTGATTGGCACAATCATGGGCCAGGGTCTATTTCGGCCTGCTGCCGGCCCGTGAGCTGTTCGGCACTTTCCAGGCCCAACCTACTTTTCAGCCTCCTAAAAGCCCATTGAGTTTTCTTGGGAAAATAGGGCCGGCGGTTTACTCGGCCTATTAAAGGCCCAAATCTACTAGTGGGCCAGTTTACATTTAGGCCTGTTAACGGACCAAGATGACGGGGCCCATGATGCGGATCATACATAGTGATTTGCATGACGGCCAGATTATGTACCGTAATTTTACGGTTTGGCCGGTTTACTGTGAAGACAGGATATATATACAGTAAAATAACTGCAGCATTGTGAATAAGAAAAAAAAACCTAGACTATACAATAAAGAAATTAAGGCATATTACATCCACTGGGCATCAAAGTTTTCCACTATGATAATAAAGCACAAGCAGACAGCAGAATACACTGGGCATCAAAGATCGCCACCAGTGCAATTAAACACGCCGACAAAATAATATACAAAACCGACAACACTTCAATAGAGTTCAAGAAAGGTTAGCCCTGCCGAGCTGCAAACAGCGACTAAGCAAGCTGATGAGACTGCTCTTGTTTAACACTTATATCATCCTCACTCTGAAAGAAAAACAAGTGCATGACGGATGATAGGTTTTGCACATATAAGTATCAAGGTCTTGACAATTCATCACATTTCTTCTTGTGAATAAAGTGACACAGTTTTAAATAGCATTAACACAATATGGTATTGTTCAGGTCAAGACATGGCAGGAAATGACATTGTGAAGGAGTTGGCAGCTTCACGACACCACTGGATTACGGTTCAAGAACTCATAAGTATCAATATTTTCTGTGTTGTCAATTTATCCCATTTCAGATTGGCAAAATAAGATCACTTGCTTTATATAGTTTAATTTACATGGTATGAAGAAGGAACTTGGTTGTACAACTGAAAACTTAAATTGAGAAGGACAAACTTTTATTTATGAAGTACATAATAAACTTTAAAATGCAATTTGATGCAAACACCAAAAATAAACAGCTGTTGCAGTCATGCCTAACCAAATATACACAAAAAAGTTTGAAGGCTTGAGAAGGACAAACCTACATTATTGGTGAAGGCAGGCTCTATAAAGCCCTTGTCCATGCTGATGGGGGGGCAATTCAAGAAGTTTACCACAAAATCTTCTTCATAAGCATTGCCTTTATTCTACATTTTCTTAAGAGTAAATATAGATGTGACAATATAAGAAAAAGTGGAGAATATTTAAGATAAGATGAAGAGTGATGCTACATAACCAAGTAGCTATAAATGTAAGTACAGCGATACAGGCAAAAGGTACAGCCAAGAGCAATGCAGAGCTAAACTTCTTCAGTACCATCGGTGTTATCCAACCTTATGGTAAGAGTAAATATAGATATTATGTGTAGAAAATGGAGGGCAAAGGAAAATAAGTTGCAGAGTGATGGTACATGAACAACTACCTGTCAATATAAGTACACTGATAAAGGACAATAGGTACTTACAAGAACAATGCAGAGCTAAAAAAATTCATTGGCATTGGATATATTTTACACTAATGTAACCATTCATACAGATCAGATAATTTGGAGCAAACAATTAATAAGCAAGCTATCATGCATACTGTTGTCACATAATGAACCAGGTATGTATGCAATACAGTGATACAGGACAACAGGTACTAACAAGAGCAAAGAAGCGGGCAGCATATTTGCGATATCTTGTCGTTCTTTTCAAACCGGAATTCCTTTTGGAGCAGATTTCCTGCAAAAAAGATCCGTAAGGCACATGCGGAGAAGTAAAAGTTCAAATTGCCATGCGATATCATAGACAGTACCTCATCCTCGGAATGAGACCAGTGCATAACAAGGTTTTTTCATTCAATGTCTTCTAAATTTAGCGGGGAGACTTCACCAGAAATTCGTTTATAGACTTGCCATCAAAGTGTGATTTCTTGGGTAACACCGATCTTTGCTGCAATGCTTCCTTGAAAAGCTTAATCAAGCTTTGCTCGTCATGACTATCCAGATTGACCTCGCCTACTTACAACAATGTAATGTAAATCATTGATGTGTTCAACAACAGAAAACAGGAAAATAATCACCATGAATAATAGCACTTACACGTAAGTGGGACAGGAAGATGTGAAAATGGTGTTTGTCTTCACTATAATCTTCCCATGATGGGAATATATGCATGTAGTACCTAACAACATTGAAAGCATTGTCTTTTAAACTGGGAATAACTGGAATGGGGTTCCAATCTGCAGTATTTGGCCGTCTCTGCAGTTGGGATAGGTCTTCGGCCGATGGACTTCTTTATGCGTTTTCTTTGGTCGGAGTAGGATTTTTCTATGGTACGGCTGGTGCTATGGCAACTGAAATCGGCATACCTTTTGCCGGAGTGCAGGTCCTGTGTGGTGGGGCTAGTGGTGTGGCCAGTGAAGTATGGGTACGGTCTGCTGGAGTCGGTCCTACGTTTTGTGTCACTGGTTGTACAACCAATATAAGTGGGGTGTTGTCTCATTTCTCCGGCACAACCACGTTTTTCAAGGACTTTGCTGGTGCTCCTTCAGGTTCGGCAATCACCCTCTTCCTTTTTGATGTCTGATGCACAAGAACAACATTTGAGTGGAGAAACATGGTATGATGATAGATGGAATATGTATTGATAATGGATGGGCATGGCATCTCGACATATATGATGAGTAAACTAAGCAGATGGCGGTGCAACAAAGTAGAAGAAATGCAAGACAACATATGCAAGATACACGCAATCAATAAAACCTTGCCAAATTAGAACAGGCACCTTGATGGTGAACAGGACAGGCCATCTGCCTTTGACTCCTCGAGGTTAGAATAGTCATTAGGATCATATTCTGAACAAGAATCAATAGGTGGGGAGTGTATGAGTTTCATTGCATCCAGAATGGTACTCAATGCCTTGGTGCCAATTTTGTAAGTCATTGCAGTGTTTAGCTTCAACAGTGGACTGCTGCTAGTGCGACACAAAGCAGCTACACAGATCATAGTGTAGATATAACGGGAAAACCGTAAGCATCAGAGTAAAATCAGCAAAGTGGAACTTGCTGGAATATATGTGCTAGTATTGCCGATACGGCTAGAAAGGCTTCGGATACTAGCTCTCTTCAAGCTGAAGGTGCTGATCTGTTAATATCAGTGTAACTCTCAAAGGCGACACAACTCCCCGTATTTCCTTGCTATTCTTATAGGATTCAAGTGGGCAGGCCACTACAAATCCTATTCCCATGTTTACAAAATCCTACGAATCAAAGAGGCCCGAAGAGTTCAAAGTGTCCATCACAACCGACTGTATAGACCTCTACACTGCAAATGTCCCTACTCATCTTCACTACAAGGAACATATCGTACTACTATCATACTCCCTCCGTTCCAAAATATAAGTCTTGGTAGAGATTTCCACTATGGATAACATACAGATGTATCCAGATACATTTTAGAGTGTAGATTCACTCATTTTGCTCCATATGTAGCCCATGGTGGAATCTATACAAAGACTTCTATTTAGGAACGGAGAGTACTTATTAAAGAAGAACGGAAGAGGAACATGCTAAAGAAGAGCAAGCAGATTTTGGATAAAAAATGTTAGATTAAAGGTGCCCACACATGATGAACCAGGCGCATTAAGAAAGCAACTCACGATGTCTCTCTATATGTGGTGCACGTGCTTTTGAAAGTAACGAGGAACATTAGCTGACCAATTAAATGTTATCTGTTTTAGTAATATCAGCATCATATCAGATTCGTACTTGAGCAACAAGTTTGGAATTATGAGTGGCACGTTGTTTAGCTTGATGGATTCAGGAGCAGTGCTAAGCAGGTACGATGATGGTACTGAATATAAAGGCATGTCTGCATGCAAGTTGCATGACTTTTGTCATTTGGGTCAGTCGACCATTTCAGGCGGTTGGATGAAGATCCTATGTCTCCTAACCCTTCTTCTTCCTCGTCTCTGATTCTTCCCATACAGAACACCGCATGGGCCTTGACTGACCACCGCCCCACCGCTGTGTTCCTCCGCCACCCCACCCCGCCCCCACCCGTGATCGAGTTTTCTTCGTTGGGCGAGGCCCCACCACCGCCCACAACCATCATCCCACCCGAGCCCTTCGTTCGCCGGCGAACTCCGTGACTCTGAAAAATCGACTGACCCAATTTTGAAATTTAGTCTATTGTGATTTAACTAGTGTGGAATATAAGGGGAAAACCATAAGCATTGTGAGTATAGTGTTGAGCGCGCCATGGCGGATCTGAAGGTGCAAACCGGACAAAGGCAACTTCGCAACCAATGTTTGCTTTCAACTAGCAAGTAAGTGATGGACAAGAAATCAGAGTAAAGTAGTGGCGATCTATTTTCTTGCTGCGATAAAGAAGTTGAGCAGATACGAAAGAGTACCACCTTTGGTGCAGCGCTGTGTATGCATCTGCTGAGAATTTGGCGGTGTTGCGGTAGCGATGGCTGTCGACGGCGTGGAAACAGATCTAGGAGGGTAGACGGTGGCGGCAGGGCGCGGTGGACGAGACGGTCGTAGGAGCGGCGCCGGCAAGGTGGATGATGGCGGGGATGAAGTGAGAGGACGAGATGCAAGGATCCCAGTCCGAAGCCGTGGATGAGAGAGGTCGATCTCTTGTAATGGACGGCGACGTCGGGGTATCAGCTCCGGCATGGTGGAGGAGGACGGCGGTGGATGGGGTGGCGGACGGAGGAGGCTGGGGTGGAGAGGGTGTTTTGGCGCCCACGGAGTACGAATGGGGAAATGGAGGTAGAGAGGAAGGGGGGAACCATGTCTTCAGGGCGCGCTTGTCTCGAATGCGAGAAAATTTACAAACTTAGCCCCCGTTTCAAATTTCCTACATCACAGCAATATTAGTCGGTTGGGGATAGGACGGTAATCTCGCATACACTGAATATTTGCCGATGAGAGTTTGTTTTTGGCGCCCACCGTGTATGAATTGGGGAGGGAGTCGATTTCGGCCGAGGACACACTGTGTTTTGGCGCCCACCGTGTATGAATCCGGGTGAGAGGCGGCTATGTCACGTTTGAGTGAAATTACAAACCTACCCCTATTACAACTTATAGAAATCGAGCAGATAGGCTTTACGTGGTAGGGATAGGCAGTAGTAATTTTCATCTTGCAGATTTTGGTTTCAGGCGGTTACTGCGACTTTCCCCGCTTCGTTCAAATTTTGCAGAGTGCACGTTTACCATGCCAACTCAATTCGAATCATGTTTGTATTCTGTTTTTTTTTCAGGCGGGATCCATTTTCGATTGGAATGAAATTCTATATACATCATTTTTTATATATATTTTCAAAAGCACAACACCCTTTATACATAAATATGGTTTACAAATGGCATGATCTCAGATTCATAAGGTTGTATCCATCAATTTGGATTTTCAAATATTTGAAACCACTTTATGTTGAAATCCAATGTATGCATTCCTCGCTAACTGTCTCCAATTAATGTGTGTTTCATGCGGGTTTTTTTACTTCTCAAACATGTATAATGTGTTTCACACATGCAACATATAGTGTAACCCTGTTTAGACATTAATTGCATATAAACCATGCATTGTTTCTAATTAAAGAATCTATGGATCACCAATATTGATAAACTATATAACATTACACGTGTCCCCAAATTCAAATGAATATGCATGTTTGATACACCAATTTGCGTTAAGATATTATCGAAGTCGTGATCTCCAGTTTAAATATTTGAATCCCATTTAATCCAGATATTCGTCTCATATAACTACCACTCATGCTTATATAGGACTATCTCTCTAGACCTATACGCGTTCATCGTCTCTCGGGTATCTCTCGTGCTACCTTTATGTCGACAATGATCTTTTATCTTCGTAACATACTGACGGTACTCTCTCCCTCGACCTTTATCACTCTATCTCTCTCTAAGTATATCTCGCTCCCTGCTATGTGTCTCTAACTATGATTCTCCATGTGGAATCTCTTTTTCTCACACAAACACAAAACTTTGTCTCCCGGGGTCTCATCTCTCTCTACTATTCCCCTGTGTGCCACTCGCACACCCCTGATACAGAGATGGCTTTCTCTCCTTAGGTATGAGAACCTACGACTCTTCCTCTTAAATATCTCTTTCTCACACACAAACACAAACTCTGTCTCCCAAGGTCTCATATTTCTCCATTGTTATCTTGTATGTTTCTCACACACACTCTCTCTCCCTAGAGATATCTTGTGTTCCCTCATATGTCTCTCTAGCTATCACTCTCGTTGTGAAATATCTTTCTCTCTCGCAGACACAAAACTCCGTCTCTTGGGATCTCATTTCTCTCTGATATTTGTTTGTATGTGAGTCACATGGACCCTTTCTTCATCTCTCTCACACCCACACACATAACTCGGCCTTCTGATCCACTCGACTCCTATCTCTAACGCACACTAGCTAGCATCTTTATCTTTCTATTTATCTGTTTCTCCATCAACCTTCTTTCATTTATAGGTTGATCTCTTTGCACAATCGTTGTGCCTCACTCCCTCTGCCGCCATAGATGCATGCTCCAGCCCACGCCACTATCTCTTAAAGACAAAAACACATGCTCAATTGTCGGGCCTTCTTCCTGCATTCTCACATGCATGCATATTGTCATACCGATCCGTCTCTCCCATGTCGTTGATCTTATGGCTTATGTCTTCTTTCTTTTATCTCGATCATCTGGCAGCACACACATCCCACGTATACATGTATACCTCTCACACATGCACGTTCAAGGTCTCTATGTCTCCATACTTAGTTAATTACCCTCAACCCTAATGCCACATCGAATCGTTCTCTTCTTGCGTGCACATAACTTCCGCCTGGATGGGTAAAACGCACACTCACACTTAATAATATCCTTCTAGCTACCCCCCCTCACTCTTCCCCTATATCCCCGAAACCAATAAGACCATCCCTTCGTTTAATTCCCTCCTACATGCACCATCGATATATAGTAGTCTTCCTCGGTGTCTCTCGATGTCGACTCCTCTCACGCGCACACACCTTCTCTTCCCTCTCTACGGGCATTTTCTCTCTCGCACCCCATCGTTGGTGGCCTCTGCCATACACATCACCTCTCTATGATGAAGTCATGCACACTTAAATTACATCCGTCACCGAGGACCCCGCGACACACACGCACGCACCCACCCACCCACAAACACACACACACACACACTAAGACTCCATCACACACACACGCACACACACACACTAAGACTCCATCTCCCTCTCTCTCTCTCTCTCACACACACACACACTAAGACTCCATCTCACACACACATGCTCTAGGCGGAGCATTTGTTCCTACCACCCTTCATCCAACCTTACCCGTATGATAAACAATCACCTTAATTTACTTGTATAACATGGACAAATTCCACTTTACTTTAGTAGTTAGCAAACTTACCATCTGTACCCTTATAAAAAACCGATTTGGCGATGATGGTGTGCCTGCCATCTTGTAGTATAGACCGTCTGATCTATATCTGACGGATAGAAAGCAAACTATGATAATTTTACAAAATATATCTGCACCTCTCTCCACATCCTTATCTCCAAAAACCTCATTGCTGAGCAATTAAAAAAGAAAGTCTCTGGAACAATCTAGCATGGTGGCCCCTGCCACCTGCCGGCGCTGTCCATCCCCATGCCTCCGCCCATTCCGACCACCAGTCACCTCCACGCTCCACTCCTCCTCAGCTTATCTCTCATCTTTCATTTTTTTGATGACATTCTCGAGATACCAGTTTTTCGATAAAATTCTCAAAATATCATTAGTTTCTACACATGGGATTACTCCTGCATGGGTAAATCACAACACGTGTTTTGTAAAAAGAATGCATATTGATGTTCCGTGCAACGCACGAGCATCTTGCTTGTAATTATATAACGCAAATCATGAGCAGGAAGTGACATTTTTTTACACAACCACGTTAACATGGCCACGTAAATCATTAGCTAAAGTAAATACCATTATACTTATATCCCGATGCAAAAGGTTGAGTACATGTCCAAAGAGTAGAGTCGCACACACGCACTCTGTCTCTCAGAATCACACACACACACACACACCAGTTACGTGACGCCCACTTAAGCAGACACGTATGTTACAATTTGTGCACCCGCGGGTACACGTGATGTTGCGCATTTATTTAAGCCGGCCGTCGAACCCAAACAGTAGCTGCATTCATTCCCCTCCCGCCGCCTCTTCTCTGGTCTCCATCGCCCGGTAGCCATGGCCCGGCCGAAGGTAACAACATACGCCATACTCCCACCAGAGCGGCGCTTTAATTTGGAAATTTTAGTGGTCATGCATGCATCTTTTTGTGCTAGCACTCCTATATAAGGGCTAATCGGTCGCTTCCCGCGGACGTCCGCGGGCGGTGGAAGAGGAAGGAGAAAGGAAGCGGGCTGTGGACTAACGTTTTTTACCACAATTTCTTAGGAAACTGAGTGCAATGAATGAGTAGTTTTGCAAACTACCAAGATTACACCAAACGGTTCAAAACCTATACTCCCTTGCCAAAGACGCTGCGCTTCCAGCGTGAAACGGTCAGCCGCCTCGAGCGCCAAGGCGTCGACACGCATTAATGCCCGGCCAGAGCGGAGGCGACCTCTCACTGGCGCCGGCTTTGAAGCCGCGCGACGGCCGAGAGAGCGCCACTTCCCGGTGCACGCGACTGCTCCGCGTCGAGGCTGGCCATATGCCCTGTTTGGATCCATGGGTTAGAGTTAGTTTGAGTTAGTTGGGGCTCAAATAGCCCTAAAGTATCCAAGCATGAGGGTTTAAATTGGAGCAAGTTGCACCGAACCCACCAAAAAAACTATCCCACCCAAGAGGTGCTAACTGGAGATAGTTCTCAATGGGACCACTGAAAAATCACTTTTCTCTCTCCATCAAGTGCATTTATTGTCAATCTAACCCTGTCACCCAAACACCTCTTTGGCTACAGTTAGTTCAGGGTTAGTCATGAGTTAGTCTAACCTCTAGCTAAGTTAGAGTATCCAAACAGGAGCAGTATAGGACATGCAAGTTGCTCAAAGCATACAGTCAAATTCGTACATGAAAGGATTTTTTTCTTTTTGAAAATGGAACGTGAAAGGATTTTTTTTAGAATGCTCTTGGTATGTCGCTAACATGTGATGAGTTAACCGACCTCAATAGACGGCAAAAACGCCAGCCCGCTGCACTTTGAGAGAGACGAGAAGGAGAAGCGTCTGGGCTCTTTGGATTACTCGAGATAGGTGTCACATGGAAGCCAAGAAATATGGTGATAGCGTGGGTTAGCCATGTACTAGTATGATGTAACTACACTGGGCTGACGTGTTTCGTACTCTTCCAGTCCATTGTGGAGATGATTGGTTGACTTTATATTGCTGAATAATATTATGAGTGCAGACGCTCCACCACGAGGTTCCTTGCTCCTTCTCGGTCGTCGAGAATCTATGTTCTTCCACTCTATTTTTTATGTGAGCTTTGTTCATCCTTTTGCCAACACGCGAGACATCTAGCATCAAGGTGAACATGTCATGCAAGGATCGTTCCATCTATATCAAGAACAAGTGGGACTGGAACTACGAGATGGACATGTACCCAGGAGTGGACGTGCGAACCTGTGTAATGTAGCGCAGTAAGTGAAGTAGAAAGACACAAATAGTATGAACATGCGTGGCATATAGGCATTTGTCTCTTACTACCACTAAATGTTGTACGTGCAATGCCCGGTGATGTTATGGAGTACATGACTAAGTACTCTACTACTACTATATTAATTGGAGGCACATATTAGGAATGTGCAGTCATCTTGGCATAGTACTCTTTATAACCGAGTACTGCTAATACGCTCCTAAGTGGGAAACCGTTTAGGTTGTGATCGGTGTGAACAGGTTTGCAATAAATATAGCGTGGTACTACCTCCGTCCTAGTTTATTAGTCCCCTTTGTAATTTGTGCCAAATTTTGACTAAATATTTAACTTAAAAAATATTAGTGCATGTCAACAAAAATTATACTAGTATCGCTGTTCCGTTTCGAAAAAAAAGCATATAAGCTGTTACTTCTTACCCAAAGGATCTTTATATCCAACAGACACAAAATATCCATTCGACTGTTCGAAATTACTTTCACTGCTGATCTGACTCGAGGTAATTGCTGCATCACCACCAAAACCCACCATCTCTTAAGCTAAAGTAGACCGAGCTAACCCCTATATTAGCATATTACTAAGAAAAACAAAAGGCACTGTAGAATCATTTAGGATGTGAGCTTGTCAATCTGAATGTGGAGGGACACCAGCTTAGCCCCGGCCAGCAGCTCGGGTGGAACTATGAAGAAGGTCAGCTCCTGCACGGCGACGTCGCCGGGATCCCTGCTGCTTGTCACCTCCATTTCCACCTTAATGGCGTCGGTCCTGCCTTTGGGCTCCCCCGGCGGGCCGTTTGCCCACATCTTGGCCACGTAGTGCGGCAGTGGGGATGCCCCCGCTCTGATGCAGACGACCGACAAGGCAATAGGCGCGCCGATGTCGAGCACGCCGCAAACCAAGAAAAATGCGCGGCCGTCCTCCTCCACGAACAGCAAGAGCCGTGGCTCCGATAGTGGCACTTGCAGCTGGAGCACCTTGCCGTACTAGATCATGTGCACGAGCATGGGATGCACGGTGCTGATGTGGTGGGAGAGCACCAGCGGCGGGCCTTCGTAGCCGCAGACGGGCACGGGGCATTTGCAGGGCGCGAGCGGACACACGCTCTTGTGATTGGCGAGCTTGTGGTAAGTGACGTAGAGCCCCACAGCCTTCGTGCGGGCACTCCACCCTCACCGAGGAGAGGACGGCGTCCACCGCTGTTTCCGCACGCCAAAGCCACCACCGCGCTCGCACCTCTGGCACTGCCGCTGGTTCCCGGGGCGCTCGACATGGCAGTCCGCGCAAGCCAGGTGCCCTCCCTTGCACTGCACAAATCAATCGAACAACACATCAATCAAGAAACCTGCACCTTGCTCGATCAGCCGAACGGACGAGGTGTATTCGAACCTCATACACTGGAGGCTTCAAGGGGCGGAGGCACAAGGGGCAGTGGAGCAAGGTGAGGTACATCGAGACCATAGAGAGCTCCATAGTCGGGTCCTGTTACGTCTGCATGATCTCGCCCTCCTCATGCACAACCATCTCTCGCTTTATTAGGGCCGGGGCATTATAAAGCTTTACTGTCACATATTCATACTACTTCAACGTGCATTAAATCAACACATGCAAGTATCAAAAGGAGAGTCATGGCATGCATACATGCGTTGTAATTAATGCATCGGTAAACGCAAATTATTGAAATATATCGAGTGCAGTACTTTGATGTGTCGCGTCAACTCGTACAAGACCGAGAAATTTGATTACTACAACGCCCTCTCGCCTTAACCGCACCTGCCTTTGGCTGCATGACAGGTGGGCCACCGACCTGTTGGGCCCACCTGTCATAGACGCAAAGGCAGGAGTAGTAAGTCAATTAAGCTGCGTCCCTCCCTCGCCCATGAGCGTGGTGGCTGGCAGGACTAGGAGAAGCTTTCGTTCGCTAAATGCTCTCCCTCCCGCACGCGGTGGACATGCAGCAGTTCAATCGGTGTCAGATGGCCAGAAGCATACTGTAGTACTCCTCCACTGCAGTAGTGCTCCATCATTTGGCTACTTTGGACCCTATTTCCTTCCGGATTTGGCGGAGCGAGCCTGGCCGAGGCAGATGGGGGCGCGCCCGGCAAGGAGCCATGCTGGCCTCTCGCGCAGTCCGCCGACCGAATCCGCCATCCCTGTGCAAGGAGTCGCGCTGGCCGAGACCGATGGGGACGGGCCGTGCAAGGAGCCGCGACTGATTACCGGCGGGCGGACGGGCCGCAGGGAGACGAGGGGGTATGTTGCAGGGAGAGTGAGAGAAAAGGTGTTTTTAGTGGTCCCAAGAAGAACTAACCCAAATAAGCACCTCTTGGGTGGGTTAGATTTTTTGATGGGTTAGATGCATCTAACCCAAACTAACCCTCCCGTTTGGATATTTTTGAGTTAGTTGAGTCCAAACTAACCCAAACTAACTCTAACTCGTGAAACCAAATAGGGCCATTGTTCGACTTCCCAAAGAGGCAAAGAGCCAACCGCAGCCCGGACGCTCGTGTGGCAGTTTCATGTGTAGAGTAGTCTAGGATAGCGTGTACCATGCATGTAAGCTTAAAATTGTTGGGGTCGGCTCCATGCTTTATTTTTTGATTAAAATAATCTTCTAGCCCTACATGTCATCCTGGTGATTCTAGTTTTCACGCTCATCTGGTCAAGACAGGAATATATATTTTAATTTGTGGTGGGGTAAATGTTAGAGGTTGCAGCAAATGGAGTATTGTACACTGCGGGTCTTTCAGCCAAGTTTAGAGGCAACCATGTGGGGCCAGTGCTATGATGTGTCGCGTCAACTCGTACAACAAGGAGAAACTTGATTTTACTGTACACGCCTTCTCCCTCGCCCATGCGCTGTGGCTCATGAGCGAGGACAGGTTTTTGCTTATAGTACTACAACAAGCTATCCCTCCCACTCGCGGTGGGCGGACATGCAACAGTGGATTAAGCATCTTTGTAGAAGCAGTAGAAGTAACATCATTGTTCGTCTTCTCGAAGAGGCGAAGAGCCAAGTGCAACCCAAACGTGGCAGTTGCGAACCTTGGAGCATGCATATAGCCAGTCTCTTGCATGAGGCAAAATTGCTATGTGAGCCCACTATTGTAGTACTCCCTCCGTTTATTTTTAGTCTGCATATAAGATTTAGTCAAAGTCAAACTTTGCCAACTTTGACTGAGTTTATAGAAAAAATATCAAGATTCACAATATGAAATTAATATTGTTAGATGCATAATGAAATTAATTTTCATACCATATAGCTTTAGTATATTAGATGTTGATATTTTCTCCAAAAAAGTTGGTCAAACTTTATAAAGTTTGACTTTGACTAAATCTTATATGTGGACTAAAATGAAACGGAGGGAGTACTTGCTAGTATAGCCCTGTAAACCAGAAAGGAGTATTTTCCTTTCTAGAGATTCCAACAAGTGACTAGACTACACCGAGACAAAGTACATATGGAGCAATATGAGTGAATCTACACCATAAATAAATACGTAGTTCTCTCGTTTTCCTCTCGGCCTTGGTCGCGGTGCACAATATTGAGTATACTAGTACTATCATCTTGAAATTTACGAAGTCACCATAGGCACCTCGTCGTCGACGGGAACGTCTCCTGACACGCGATAGACACGGCGATCGCCTCCATAGGTGCTTGAATGCCAAGGAGGGAGAGGGTAGAAGTTCCCGAGACATTGAACGGTCAATGATGCATCCTCAAATTACATGCAGAGGGAATTAATTGGAGAAGCGGAATAGAGCCAGCACGATGTGAATGCAACAGAGTTTGGATTCTCATATAAAGGCGCACCACCACTACAATCCATCTACTCCTCCTTAGTCTCTACGCAACACTACTCACTCCAATCCAAGACCAAGTTACCAGAAGCCAGAAGCACCTATGGAGGCGATGGACACGAGCGGCAGTCGGCTGTGCCAAATCATCCAAGGCGCCGGCCTGCGGCCCCGCATCATGCAGCGTTTCCAAACAGTGCTGGTGACGTCGGCGTCGTAACCCTCGCCGACGCCGGCTTCGCCTCTCGCATGGACAACATGATGGCCAAATCCATCCGCAAGTTCGCTGCCGTCAAGAAGCACGCGGACGACCTTGTCGTACTGCTCCATCCCGTGCACCCAGGCTCCTCATTGCCTGCCACCCTCATCGGCCTCCATGGTGACGAACTCTTTCAAGCCCTGGTGGCCCTGCAGGTGCCGAAGGTCGCGATGAAGAATGTGCACCTCGAGGCCGCGCTCGTCGCGCAACGCCTCGCCATGGGAGAAGAGCTAGCTGTAGCACAGACGCTGTTGTCAGATGGGACTCGCGTTGATAGAATAGGAGTATTGAGCACTCGTACCTCTTTTTTTAGGGAAAAAGCAGTCGTATGTCTAGTACTACCACTAGTTGGGTGTGTCTGACCTATACCTGTCATCACTTTAGGTCTCCTTTTCGAACCGCAGCTACGCTTCACCGTACATATTTTTTTAGTGCGGGCAGGGGAGATTTTTTTAATTCTCTTTTAGTGGGCTCGAGGAGAACTAACCCAATTAGAACCTCTCCACCGGGCTAGTTTTTTTAGATGGGTTAGAGCAAACTAGCTCAAACTAACCCCTCCTATTTGGATAATTTGAGGCTATTTCAACCCAAACTAGCTCTAACTCAGGGATCCAAACAAAGAGGAATAGTATTGTACATGCTTCTGATGCGGACCGTGGCACATTGTTTTTTATGGCCATATCAGCACATTGTTTTCTACTGTTGATTCACTGGGCTGCCGTGGTTCGCACTCCTCCGACGTGAGTATTAGTACTACTACTCCCTCCATTCCTAAATATAAGTCTTTTTAGACATTTCAAATTGACTACAACATACGGATGTATGTAGACATATTTTAGAGTGTAGATTCACTCATTTTGCTCCGTATGTAGTCACTTGTTGGAATCTCTAGAAAGACTTATACCGCATGATTCTTTGCTCCTTCTTACTACTACGTACTACTTGACATGTGGGATAGCCAGCAGCATCCGGCTCGACGTGTCGTGTCATGCACCAGATTAGAGTGCGGAGCGGAAGGGGCATCACCCGGTCGTCTGCTTGATAATTCAGGACTATAGTGAGTAGTCATATCACAAGTATTTCCAAGAAGAACGCGCCGTCAAATCGCATGACCCGACCTTTCCAAAGCAGTAAGTAAGTTGAATCCTCTACTCCCTCACCCTCCTCGCCTCTCTGTCAAACCGCCTCTGAAAACTGCCAGCGTCTTGCCGGGAAAAGCCCCGCCCTCAACTTTTAACTATGCGAAAATAGTTCGAGCTTGTTCGTTCTATATAAATACTAGTACTGTATGTTTATTCACCTATGGGGTTGTTCAATGAATGGAGGGCAGGGGAGCACAAGTGAACAATACTACTACTAGTAGTAGTAGTAAGTAGGAGTCGTACAGTTAGTCACCTTAAATAGAGAGTTTCTTTTCTTTAATGCCACGTACACAAATTGAAACGCTTGTTGTGGAGAGAAAAAGATAATCACTCCACTATATATGTACGCAGGGGCCTGAGCACTTGCTTTACTAGGGTTGCTCTCTTCATTCTCTCATCCTCTCAAGATATAAACTAGACAGCGGTAGCGACATTTTCTCTCTGCTCACCACTGGTCACAGATCCGGCCTGATCCCTTCGGCTGGTGTGTGTAGAGGACTAGGTGCATCGTTCACGCGGTCATCGCCAGCGAGGGAGGAAACCCACAGCTGCTGGAGGGGCTCGATCCTCTGCCCGTGTCGTTCTCTCCGACACAGCGCCGGCTTGGGAGGTCCTCCGACCCTTCTTCCTCCCTGCCGTATTGTCCGCAGATCCGACCTGCCGCCGCCGACATCCCGACGACCCTCAGGTATAAGTTCTTCGAAAGCGCCCTTGCTCTACTGCCCCAGCTCCCCACGTGTCTGCATGTGCATCTTTTTCTACTCCCATCAGCTCTTCGAAAGCCACCTAAATTTTTAGTATTATTAGAGGTAAAGCTACTTCATGCATTTGAATCTAGGACTTTGTTCAAACAACAAAGAAAGGGGGGAAAGTTGTAGCATGAATCTAGGACTTGATTCAAAGAGGAAATAATATGGTGAAAGTAGTAGAGACCAGATACCCAACCGGTCTCTTGGTTGAAAAGGGAAATAATGGGAAAACGCGGTACAAACTAGATAAGGAACAGATCTATTATTGGTTGAGAAAAGGATACAAAGTGGCGGCTGGTGGACAAGTCAACAGAGTATGTCCAGGATTAGATTTGTTGCCCTCACATAGTAAAAGGTCTCCAGGATTAGAATTGCTGCCCTCACATAGTAAAAGGTCTCAGGATTAGATTTGCTGCCCTCACATAGTAAAAGCTCTTCAGGATTAGATTTGCTGCCCTCACATAGTAAAAGGTCTCCAGGATTAGATTTTCTGCCCTCACATAGTAAAAGGTCTTCAGGATTAGGTTTGCTGCCCTCACATAGTAAAAGGTCTCCAGGATTAGATTTGCTGCCCTCACATAGCATGAACAAACTCGGCATCACCACTTTATGCCTCCTTGTAGGTATATTGTGCTGATGCGTCCACGGTCGCATGTCCTTATACCAACCTTTTGATGTTGTTAATGTAAGGGTGCTTGTAAAATGAAGCGATCACACTGTTACCTTAGGGACATGTCTAACCAGTGTTATTGTTAATCTAATGCCTCAAGTGATAAGATGCAATTAAACTGTGTTACAAATGGTACTCCTGCTGTTTTCCCCAGTATGATAAGTAAGTTGCTCCTTTACGCTGCTGAGTGTCCTAGTGTCCCCACAGTCCCATGCCCTTAAACCAATTCTTTAGCTGTTGTTGATTTACTGTATCTGGTAAACAAGCAATGCCACCATTAAAGTAATCCCATATTTGATCTCATTGTTGATCGTAATGCTTCTGGTAACATGAAACATTGCTGACGTTTCAAAATTTCTATTGTCCTTGCGTGATTGCCATGAACATAATTAAGATGCTTCTTTTCATTTCGTATATGTTTTGTATATTCTTATTGACCACAATTGTTTACTTTCTATCTTTTTGTGCAGATAGGGATATCCATTTCACCTTGTTGCTATTGTGACCTTTTGGTGAACTGCACAAAACACTTTTTTTGGAATGAGTGTCTTGTGCAGTTCAACTAAAATGTCACTTGGGCAACATCTCTCAATTTTGGTGGAACTGCACAAAATGGTGATTGGAGTTTCCAAAATCTCCGTCAAATTCTGCTGGTAATCTCGTGTAACATTTTATTAGCCTTTGCAAGATGAGCCGTCACTGTCACCACAATGGCACTTTATTTTAGTGGAGCTGCACAAAAAGATAAGCAAATTATAGTTGCACCTTACATGAGCTGGACAGTCAACCTTAATGTTCCTCAATTTTAGTGCAACTACTAAAGAAGAACCTGCCAGCTCATGAGAGCAAGTACTTCTTGCTAGCTGAATGCTGCAATCTTTGCTTCATTTCAGGTGAACTGCAGAAAAAGGCGCATGAATTGAATCATGGAACTCCAGGCTAGCCTCATCCGAGTGGAGCTGTAGGTTGGGTTCAAGGAATGCCATTATTATAGTAAGCATGCTCTTCTTATTTGTGTTGTGCAAACGGGAATACTCAACTACAAATGTTGTGACGGCCAAGAGCATTCGCCAAGTTTTTCGATTGTATGACATGGCTAGCCAAGATGGATTTAATCCCGATATTCACTTTATCAAAAGTCTCTAATGGGTTGGTTCTGAATCTTGCAGGCTGGGAATCAATGAGATGTGTATGCATCTTTGTTGTACTTATTATTTGAATCTTATTTGTTGGTTCTGAATCTTGCAAGCTGGGAATCAATGAGATGTGTAGGCATCTTTGTTGTACATATTATTTGGATCTTATTTGTTGGTTACGAATCTTGCAGGTGGGAATCAATGAGATGTGTAGGCATCTTTGTTGTACTTATTATTTGGATCTTATTTGTTGGTTACGAATCTTGCAAGCTGGGAAACACGGCATGATGATGCAGAGGACAACAACCATAACAAATAGTTCAAACTTGATAGTATTATACGTGTGAAAGTCGACAAATGTCTTTGATCGTCTGGCGTCCCCAGAATAATAATTCTAATTGTTGTGCATGTTGATCCTGTGGCACTGATAGAACGATCCAATGCATTGCTTGTTTTAAGTATAAATTTCTATTAAAGCTAATTAAATTTAAGTAAAGTGACCACTAACTCCTTTTATTATAGTACCAATACAGACCCGCTCGTGAAGCGACGTGTGGCCGGAGTAGGTTTCTTAATGGAGGCGTTTGAATGCGCCGAGGGTGCATCTTCTGCCGGGCATGCAGCGGACGAGGGAGGGTAGTAACTGTTGTTGCCTGTACACACTTAGTTTACTGTTGAATCCAGTTCCCCAAGAGCTGAAAAACGAACTGTTGTCGCCGCCTACCCACTCATTCACTTGAAGAGACTCCAATGGCGATCTGAGGGGTGAACCTGCTGGATATGGACTTCAGCAAGGAGTTCCCCTTTGAGTTCGTCGTTTAGTCCTATGGCTGCACCAAGTTAAATATGATGTACACCAACGATCCAGACTCGGTGAAGCTCTGCCTCGCCGAGTTCAAGCAGTACCTACGGGACGAGAAAGCACAAGGTTGTAGGACTAGACCTTGTGCCCATCCATTCGTCTCCTGACAGGGACCAGCGGATCGCCGTCGCCCAGGTATGTGTGCGGGACGAGGTTCTCATCTACCACTACGTAGGGCCATCAAAGGTTACGGAGCATTCTCCCGTTTCATCGGCTACCGACTGCACCTTCGCTATGGTGGAGAGAAGGAAGAACGCGATGATTGACCATCTGGTGCAACAAGCTTGTCGACATCCGAAGCAATAAAAGATCATCGACAGCAGGCGGGAGAAGGACTCCGTGGTTGACCTCGCCGAGACCATCATCGACCCACGATACGCCAACATGAAAGAAGACAACGACACCAAGGACCTGAACACGTGAGAGGTACCTGCGAATCTAGCCTACATAACCCACGCGGCCAAGGACGACATCGCGTACTACGACATGTACAGGCAGATCTTGGACATGAGGGCGTGTCTACTTCCCGTAACCGACGATTACACGGACAGCCGCAGCGTCATGATCAAGCGTGCCAGGAAGGTCTAGATATTGTACTTTATCTGTTTATAAGCACCTTTATCATCTGAGTGTTTCATGCATTAGCCTATGTGTCGTAATTATCTGTTTTGTCCAAAATATTTCTTTTAAGAACCCATTAAACTGTTTGCTTTTTTTAGTCGCTATTTGCTTATGTATGTAACTAGTTCACTTGTCCGTTAAAAAAAACTAGTTCACTCGACTGCCGTGCTTTGAATCTCCTTTCTCCCAACATATTCCCTCCTCGGTGGACCCAGCAGGTCTAAATACCACAGACATATGGGACCAACCACCTATCCATTTGTATTTCTTTATTTTGTTCAATCTTTCGTCCTCTTCCTATACAGTGGCTGACCATCATAGACTATGGTGTTGGCCAGGCCATCCCTCTACTACCACACATTGTCCGGCGGCGGCGGCTCCACCGGCCCACCCTGCACCGGAACACAAGTCAACCCTCGTACTCCCCTCCGCCTGCATCTTCCACCGCTCCAGTTCGTTCGGTCTGAGGTCTCGACGTCGTCCTCCGCCTTGGTGCTCTAGCCGCGGCGCCGCCGTTTGTCATTCCCAACATGGTCAGCAAAACAAGAGGAATCGGGAGACAACTGTTCATCGAGAGGCTGACAGTCCTGGGCCCACCAGGTCCATGGCCTAGGTTTTGTTGTTTAACATGGGCAGCCCACGACATGTTTCAACATTTTTTAGATCCAGCAGGTATCAAGCGGCCTCTGGGCCTCCCAACCTAGCTTGTCTATAACATCAGCAGCCCAAGTTATATTTGTTTTTTCAAGACGACGCACAACTCAGTTCTATTTTTCTATAAGAATGCAAAACTGAACCTATGTTTTCTATAAGAATGCAAAACTGAACCTATGTTTTCTATAAGAATGTAAAACTAAACCTATATTTATATCTTATTTTATTACATATATATTAGAAACAACATAAGTTTCCGTTAAACCTGTCGTTCATCCAACCATTTTCTAGACCTTCCCATTTCCTTTATTTTTCGTTTTCATTAATTCTATATCTGAATTTTCTCCCACTTTCTTTTTCGATGTAAACTGAGTTTTCTCCCAGTACTTTTCCCTAGAACCAACTCAACTGTCCCACGTCTAGCCTAAAAATTAATAATACCCCATTTACTATTAAATCATCAAATTAAAATGATATTTTATTTCGTAAGTTGAAAGTTCTTACAAAATAATAATAATAATTGTTTATATATAACTTGGCAAGTTAACTCCTAGTGATTGTGTACATAAGCTTGCAAAGATTTTACTGACCAATGTAGTAATATGCGTGCAATCATGTGTTTATGTTTTTATAACATTTCTCCGTCTAGCCCAACATGATATTTTCACCCAGCCCAGCAAGTCTGCGGATTTCGAGAAAAATGCAAATGGGCTTTAAATTCTACCATATATATAAACGGGTTGCATAGATGCTACATCATTGTTTCACCCAGCCCACCAAATGAACTAAAAGAACAAATGGACTGGCTGACATGTGGGCCAGTAGGTCAAAACCTAAGAAGGTGTTGGATTTACATCCAACGGCCGGCATTCTTCTTCAATCTCTCGTCTTCTTCCCCCAGCGCTGTCGGGACCGCCTACTCCAGCCTTCGGCGTCAAGCGGCGTTGTTTTGCGCGCCTCAGCGAAACGCAACCCCGCCGACGGCCAGGCCATCCCTCCACTCCGCACCTCCTGTTATTCCGAGTGTAGGCCCACCCCGCACCCGAACCAGTCAAGTTTTTCACTCCTCTCCGTCTACGACTCCACTGTCGCGTCTTCCCCATCTCTGGGTCGTTCCAGTCTAGGGCCTCGCCGTCGTCCACCGCCTCGGTACGCTCGGCGTGGCGTGGTCAACTATCTGAGTCATCGGAAGAGGATCAGATGCGTGGAGAGCTCGACGGCCGGGACCCACGAGGTCCATGGTCGCACGCAAGGAAAGTTCCTCCTTATTAAAATTTGTTTCCTCCCCACGGTTTGGGACCCACCAGATGTATCTTCGCACGGAAGGAAATTCTTCCTTGTTATGCGAAAAAATATTCCTCCTGTTGACAGCTGGGACCCGTCAGTTTGGTGGCTGACTTGTGCGCCTACTAAGCGGACGTGTACGCACGGCTTTATCAACTTAATCAACAAATGATTCTAGCAGCTAGACCGTTGGATGCTCCAACAGCCGTGCTCCTTCTTCAACCCCTGTTCTTGCTCGTGTCTCCCGTGGACGGCACCGCGGCAGTGCTGCCGCGCACCCGAACCAGTCAAGTTTCCCACTCCTCTCCATCTATGACTCCACTGTCGCGTCTTCCCCATCTCCGGGTCGTTCCAGTCAGGGGCCTCGCCGTCGTCCACCGGCCTTGGTGCGCTCGGCACAGTGTGGTCAACGTGGTCAACAACCAAGAGTCATCGGAAGATGACTGTACGTGAGAGGCTGACAGTGGGGATGCACTACGCCCATGGACGTATGCATTCAACTACATCCTTTTTACCCTGGAAAATAATGTTTTCTCCCCCTGACTGTTGGGACCCACCAGCTACATCTTCGCACGCAAGGAAGTGCGTCCGGGCAAAAAAAAACGATTCGCCCCCTGACTGATGGGACCCACCAGCTATATCTTTGCATGCAAGGAAGTGCCTGACAGTCGGGACCCATCTGGTCGAAGCGTAAGTAGCGTTGTCATTCTGGTCGCGAACGTGTACGTACATACTGGTCGATGTAGAGCGCGCACATGTCGTAGTAGAGGCGTGCATGTAGCATCTACACGTACGTACAGCGGCCAGTGTGCAAGAAAGAAAATACGGCCACGTACGTACATACGGGCGGGGTCTCGAACGCCTACTCACGCATACGTACCGCCAGGGCTCGTGTACATGGCTGGGTCGGAACGGAGAAATTGCGTCGTCATCGTGTTCATGGGGAGCCAACCGGCTGGGTCGGAACGGAATGCGTCGTCGTGTTCATCAGGGGGCTTGGACGGAATAGCCGATGGAAACGGGCCTGGCGTACCACAGAACAGAGAAAACAGCCTTGTGTTCGACCAACCACGTTCGAAACGGGATCCTGTTCATCGGGAGGGGTCTGGCGTACCGCAAAACGGAGGAAACGGACCTCCTACGGTCGAAACGGGGGTCCTGTTGATCGGGAGGGGTGGCGGCGCAAAAGCGGAGAAACAGACTTGTGTTGGGCGCCACTGATCAAAGCAGGGGTCCCGATCGCCGGGAGGTGTAGCGTACCACAAACGGGACTCCACGGGATCTGTTCATCTCCACCATCGACCCCTCCGGCCTCCACAGACTCTTGTTCATCCACCATCGACCTCCTCCGGCCTCCACTGCGATCGTTCATCCGGCCTCCACCGCGCTACTCCACCGGCTACTGTTCAACCAGCCCTCTCCACGGGCTCCTGTTCAACCACCCCTCCACGGGCTACTGTTCATCCAGCCCTCCACCGTCTACTGTTCATCCAGCCCTCCACAGGGTGGTCCTGTTCATCCAGCCCTCCACGGGGTCCTGTTCATCCAGCCCCAACCGGCTCGATCGATCGGGGTCCTGTTCATCCAGAGGCAACACCACGGGGTCCTGTTCATCCACCCCCATGGGAACTGTTCATTCAAACCCCCGACAACGCTCACTATTCATCCATAAGCGGCATTGATCGGCTTGATTAGCAGCGATGGCGAAGAATCGCCGATCGGGTTGATTAACGATCATCGATCGATTGCTCGGGTTCAGTAACGTGTAGCCTGCAGTGCAATTGCTCGGGTTCAGTTAGAGCCCAACGCCTCGCTCGGGTTCAGTTAGAGCCCAATGCCTCACACCCACGCGCGTGCGTGCACGAGAGAAACGTGCAAACCTCCATGCATCGCTCGGCCCCGACCACCCACCGTAACCGGGAACACCCCGATATTTTCCTCGCCCTCGCTTCTATCACGGTTTTTTCCGTCATGGACGGCCCAAAGAATGTCATGCAGCTGCGTCTCCGGCCCGCCAAGGACGAAATCCCATTTTCTGTCATGATTTTTTGTCATAGAAGTAGGAGCCCACCACATCTATGATGATACCGGGTTTTGTCATAATTATCGTCATAAGTATGACAGAAAAAATTTGTTCGGCCCAAATTGTCACGGATGTGTCTTTTTTTTGTAGTGTTCCTTGGTATTGAGGTCAAGAAAAACAAGGAGGGTGGTCTTCATCTTTCTCAGGAAAAATATGCCACTGATCTTTTGAGGAGAGTTGGGTTGCAGAATTCTAAACCTTCACCAACACCATTGTCCAGTTCAGAAAAACTCTCTCTTACTGAAGGTGACCCTTTGAGTCAGGAGGATGGCACCAACTATCGAAGCTTGGTAGATGCACTACTGATGTTGACCCTTACTAGACCTGACATTGCTTTTTGGTCAATAAAGTACGCGGTTTCTTCATGCACCCACTTCGCCCATTGGACTGCAGCAAAAGCGTATATTGAGATGTGTGAAAGACACTTTGAGTGTTGGATTGACCTTGACAAGTCCTCATCCACGCTTGTGAGTGCTTTTTCAGGACTACGACTCGGCAGGCTGTTTGGATGATGAAGGTCAACAGGAGGGTTTGCAGTTTTCCTTGGTCCTAATTTGATCTCATGGTGTGCAAAGAAACAGGCTGATTTCAAGGTCAAGTGCTGAGGCGGAGTATAAGGCATTGGCAAATGCAACATCAGAAGTTATTTGGGTGAAAGCCGTTCTTAAGGAACTTGGTCTTCATCACACACAAACTCCTTGTCTTTGGTGCGACAACCTTGGTGCCACATACTTATCTGCTAACCCTGTATTTCATGCAAGAACTAAGCATACTGAGATAGATTATCATTTTGTTAGAGAACAAGTTGCCAACAAGGAACTGGACATTCATTTTGTACCCTCAAGAGATTAAGTTGCGGATGGTTTCACGAAAGCTTTGGCCACAAGACCGTTTGAAGAGTTTAAACGTAATCTCAACTTGAGGAGTTTAGATTAAGGGAGGGTGTTAAACATCCAATATTATGGGCCGCCAAGAGTTATTCTTGGGGGGCACTTCTAGGAGATAGAGATAGCTTTTCTTTCCTGTTTAAGTTACATCTATCTCTATTCCCAATCTTCTGTAAACTCTTAGGTTAGTCCTCTAACATGCAGCGTGTGTAATCTCCTCGAGAGGTTTTCTCTCGCTATCAATATATAAGCACGCGGGCTCCCGTCCAGGGAGTTGAGACGCTTCGACAATAGTTTACAAATGGCAGTAGAGTTGCTTTAAATTTGAAATCGATCCTAACGTGCTTTGAGAAAATTTACGTTATGAGAATTAACTATCATAAGAGTGCTCTGGTGCCCATTAATATGGCAAATGAGGAGTTAGGAGTCTTTTTGGAGATTTTTTCAGTGCATAACAAGTGGTTTTCCCATCAAGTATTTGGGAATACCACTTCATTTTGATAAGCTGAGTAAAGAGGATCTACAAATCTTGATTGACAAAATCCTTGCTAGAATAGCTGGTTGGATGGGCAAGTTGCTTTCCTATCTAGGTAAAATAACTCTAATTAGATCCTACCTAGCTAGTATTCCTTTATACTTGTTGTCCTTTTTTAAATATCCCAAATGGGCTATTAATTTGATTAACTCCAATATGGCAAATTGTCTGTGAAGTGATAGTGAAGGGGTACAGAAAATTCATACGGCGGTGGCCTTCTATTTGTATGAGGAAAGAATATGGTGGTATGGGGGTCCTAAATCTTGAGGACATGAATATATGTACGATTGGATCACAGGTTAAAAGGTACTTTCGGTGGTGAGGGCTCCTTGTGAAAAAAGATAGTGGATAGTAAATATAATACCAGGAACCCAAACATACTTTGTTGTCAAGACAGCCATCTTTCTCGATTCTGGAAAAGCTTTCGATGGGCTTTACAATTTGTGAAATTTGGGGGTATAAATGGCAAGTAGGAAATGGGAGGATGGTAAGATTTTGAGGAGATATTTGGCATGGAAATGCTCCTTTAGCTACCCAATTTTGGGTTTTATATTATTTAGTTCAAGAGGAAAATAAACATTGTTGAACTGTGAGATGACAATGAACTTAAGTGTACATTTATGAGGGTGTTTTCTGATGAGCTGATGATCTAGTGGAAGGATCTGGTTAATATCCTTATATTAACTACATATAGCAATCGATGATGATTCTACGATGTGGCAATATGAGACTAAAGGCGTATTCTTCTAAGTCTCTATATGTTATTATTAACTTTAGGGGGATTCAGCCTTTATAATTACCAGCAGTGTGGAGTATTAAAGTACCCCCAAAAGTTCAGGGTTTCCTGTGGTTGTTTTCTCAAAATAAGATCATGACTTGATAACCTAAGAAAAAGAGGGATGGCTAAACCACTGGAATGGGTGCATTGTAAGGAAATAGAGTCGGTGTATCATCTTTTCTTTGAGTGCATTGTAGCTAAGCATTTCTGAAATGAGATTGCATCTAAGTTTAATGTTCAGATTGTGGATTTTGAATCGCTTGCGAAACTATGGCTTTGCAAGAAGAGATTTGTGCATATTGGTGTAGTTACATCTGCAGTGCTGTGGAGACCGTGGAATTTTAGGAATTCAATTGTCTTTAATAGGGTTACTTTGATTTCCATGAAACAGGTAGGGGCCTGCATGCCTCGATCCATCTGGCAGCAAATAAGAGTCTGGTAACGTGAGAGGTTACCGAAAAAGGCTTTCGCCCCGCTTTATATATAAAGCAATGATCAACCACAGCCCAAGAACAGACGCACCCTATGACAACACACGCACACACCCAAGACGGGATACATAGGCGCTGAGCGCAGCAACACCACCCCTACCGCTACAAGAGCAATCGGGGTCCTCCACGGTGAACACGCCACCGCGAAGAGATGAAGCCGCATATGACGAACCGTGAGCTCCAAGGCGACGCCTCCAAGAAGGTTACGACGCCAAGCGCCGCCACCGCCTGACCCGGGGGTCAGAGTTTCCTCTGGAGCAACACGATGACCGATGAGAGCCGCGACGACGCCTTCAAGAAGGTAACGCGCTACGCCGCGGCCGGTCCGTCCGAAGATAGAGCAAGTTTTCACCCCAGCTAACACTCATCGCCACCGAACGCCACACCCCAGCCACCATGCCACCCACACGGCCATGGTCACCAGGCAGCACCAAGCAACAGACTCTGCCCAAGAGCACCGCGCTACCACCACCAAGTAACGTGAGAGGTTTAAGCGTTGGTAGATGTTTAGTGAAGTAGGACCGTGGTTTCTTTCTATGAAATGGAAAACACCCTCATAAATGTACACTTAAGTTCATTGTCATCTCACAGTCCAACAATGTTTATTTTCCTCTTGAACTAAATAATATAAAACCCAAAATTGGGTAGCTTAAGGAGCACCTAAATGAGCACCTTTTCATCAGGAAAAAAAATGAGAAGGGAATATAACTGATATACTGCATCAACAGAATTCCAAATCCTGGTTTATAGAACGCAGCTAATGGTCTTTTCCGTTTGCTGACTTTCATCTCACAAATCCAACTCAAATTTGACAACGCCAGTAAAAACAGCCTCAAAATCAAACTAGTGAACAATTTCAAGAGTTTGGTTATATTAAAGATTTTAGCCAAAAGGCAGGCTAAATATTAAAGTCGAGACCCTAGGAGTAAGTGGGTCAGAAAAATATACAGCTCACTGGATAAAAAATGATAAATATTGCATCATTAAGTCACACAATAAAATGAATGGTATTTTTCATCCACCAAAAGTGGGAAACCCCAGTAACACATTGCAGTCCATTTCATACACGAGCACAAAGAACAAGCAGAGTATCTACTAAAACGAACGACAAACAAAATAAAGCTAATAAAAGCCGCAAAGCTAACACAGAAAACATGTTTGGAAAATAAAATCTGCACAAGTCTAACACCTAAGTTGGTGAGCATGCAACAGCTGCTCATATTCAGGAAATGTTTCTGCAATTCTCCCAATTAGGTCGTCTGGCAAAACCTGCGCTTGGAGGAGCGCAGTATGTTTCTGAATCAGTGAAAGAACCACTTGTTGTATGTCCATTTCGTCCAGGGAACCTGCATTAGCCCCAGAAACAAATGTTCACAAAACAACCTTTTGAGGTTAATATCAGAAGAAAAACTATTTTGCGGTAAATATCAGATAAATAAAATAGTTCCAGAAGTTTACCCAGTTCAATGTCTTGGGTTTCTTCATCTATGTCTCCTTCCTCAACAACCTTGATTGACTCGCCAGCAGCAGCAGCATATCTTGCAAGGAATTCCTCTTCCGTCTCTTCTCGCACATCATCATCCTCCGAATCCTGATTGCATGTTCACGATCTTCAAGCAATGTGTTTAAGCTTAGAGAGAATATAGAAAACACGGTTCTATGGCACATTACCTCATCATCGTCATCAGTGTCTTCCTCATCATCATCGTCATCTAGATCTTCTGCTCTATCACCATCATCATCGTCCCCGTCCTCTTGAACGTCCTTGAGATGAATGCAGGACTCCATCAATGATATATAGCAGTCTTGCAACACCTTGGTGCCACCCATAGAAAGGGCCAGCAGTCGCTCAATCACAGTTGCTAATGTTAATACTGCATGGTGATTGCAAGCAGTAATAAGATGACACATCTTTCTTAGTCAAGAAAGCAAACATCAACAAGACTCAAACTGTAATGATCAATAGATATATAGTTACTTACTGGCCAGTTTGATCTCAGATTCAGACGAGAGCCCAGGAGTAAACGAGCTACTTGAGACTTGTGCCAGTGCAGATGCCCATGCTGTATAACCATTGCCATCATCCTTGCATAAAACTTGCTGAATAGCATCTGGATAGCAAATGTAGCATGAAGAAATGGCCAAGAGTAGTGGCTTCCATATCCCAGCAGGGCTGTCAGATACACCCTTGAAATAGGAAAATGTTGCTTCCCCAAAGGTTACAGCAAGAGTCATTCTAGTATCTTCTGCTCCCAAGGAAAAATCTGGAGCATGCAATAGTGTATGGATGCATGAGCATGCCCTCCATGTTGCAGAGGGGTAGGCTGCAATTGCCCTGGTCACAAAACTAGAAACCCGACTGATGACTGAACTTTGTGATCCATTTGCAGATTGGGAAGGAAGCATCTTCAGAAAGAAACCAGAGGAGTCAAATCTTTGATGGAAACTGACAGCTTCTTTGATTGCGTTGAAAACTCCTTGATCCTCCTCCTCCTCCCATGAGTCCCAGTATGCAATGATGTCTGCCCATATAACTACTAGCTCAAAGACCTTCATGTGTGTGATTTCTTCCATAGAAGTAATAGACCTCAGGATGAATTCAAGCAACACGGAAGCATCATTTACACATGAAGGTGGTGGCAGTGCAGAATCTAAAGTCAGCTCCTGAAATGAACGTCAACAAACAGTCAGACAGATTTTATTGCACAGCCACCTACAGACATCAGTAGATAGCGAACTTGACTTCCACTTTGCCAACATACCATCTGTTCAACTGGCAACAGCCAAGCTTTTTGTAATACTGTTGAAAAAGTTTGAGCGATAGCAGTCTGGCCTAATTGCCACACACTCTTCTCATGTTCCTTGTTTTCATCTGGTGCAGAGCTATCCCAAGCTTGAACCATAGCTACCAGTGCAGCAAAACCCTGTTCGACAACCTACAACAATACATACATGTAAACCAGTTAGGGCTATTAGGATTTTCCCAATAGGAATTAGTTAATGAGGGATACTAGAGACAAAGCAGTGGGATAAAAGAACAGACGTCCATAGCAACATGCAAACATGTATTTCCTTCAGAAAAAATCTATCAGTAGTTCCACACCAGGTTTATAATCTTTGTTATATGTTACATTGTATCAAGAAATAAGGCCACTGAGTGGACTTAGGTTCTAATTCTTGAGCCTCACCCACAAGTATGTGAAAATGATAGTAGTGAGTACTATTGTGCCTGTATTGTCTGCAGAAAGCATGAAAGTATTGACCATGGAAATCTGAGAAATGAATAAAGCAATATTACCTGAGGCCATGGATCTGGTACAGGGGGCAGTAGATTTGTGATAGTATTGGCAATGTTAGACACAGTGCCAGGAATGTGAGCCACAACTTTCTCTTGGCCAGCATCGACTATTGTTCCCAGAAGCTGAAACAAAAGAGCAGACTCGTTTTCATCTTCAGCACTTATCCTTTTCACAACAACTTGCAAAAGGGCAACCCAGTCAGGCGGAGCATAACCATTCTACAAAAAGGCACACAAAAACATGTCAGTGGCATATTTACAGGCGACAAGCAGATTCCATTGACAATACCATGTCAACTCTTACCTCAATGAGTTCTGCAATAGCACCAGAAGCAGAAGAACGAACCGGATAACAAGTTACATCCTCGGCATCTTCCATGCTCAATGCCTTCATTAAAGAATTATAAATATCCGTGCACATAGCCTGCAGATAAGCAAAAAAGGAATCAGAAATTAAATATATGATGATATAATGAAATACAGTGATGAAGTCTCGTGTGTTAACTAGCCCATCCTACAACATGATGCAAGCATGAACGCAATGAAAGGATGTACCTCTGGTAGGCACAGGGCAAGCTGCCCTATAATCCAGTTTGCAGTAGATATCAAATATGGACTGCACGGATCTAAATAATACAATGGAAGAATCCGGTTCCTGATCAAAGTAACCGCCAAATCTTTCCTCTCACTCAGAAACTGCAAAATGGGTTAATAAATCAGCAACTACTCTAATATCAGTACAGAGGATAAGGGAACCAGGGGCTGAGTCTCTCGTAGGAAGAGAGGTTCAGAAAATACACATCTTATGAGAGAACATTCTTACATCTTGGAGGCCTCCATATGCCATTAGAACACCAAAATAACTGAAATGAATTAAAGTGACTATTTCATAAGTATGAAACAAATAGAAAAGCAAATAATCCAGAGTCCACATGTATGCATGTGGCACAGATATGTCTAGATTTCCACAATCCCTTCTTAAGGGCCAAAATAAATAAGCCGTGTGATCTTACTTCTGCACTGCCTTTGATGACGCATCTTCTCCATGAGAAGGTACAGGAAATTTTGACAGGAATGGGATGACCAATAGCTCCCCAATGCAGCTTCCTCCTTTTCCTTTGCTTTTGTCACCCTTCTTGCGTTTGGAAGCTGCAGATACAACTGGTGGGCCCTGAAACAAGAAACATGAGTTAGTATAAGTAAAACACCTATGCAAGTCTTGTTTTAATTTAATTAGTTCCCTGGATTCAAAAGAAACAGAAAATATGCATGAAATTTGTAGCTTGTGCAATGCAGTCGCTGAAAGCATTTAAAATGCATATATATGCCCGAAATAATAGTTTCAGATGCTGAACTGACTTGTAATTGTTTATTGTTTATACAAGGAATCAGCCTAACAATATGAAGTCACAAACTCTGATATAACAATCTAATCTTAAACAATGACCTAGTGTGCCTAAAGGATATTATGTGCATCAGTGCACTATGAAAGAAAAATACTTGGATGACTGAGACAGATTTTAGAGGGAATTTGCATGAAAATGGTCAATATCCATCAATTTGATGTATATATCGTTGTTGCAATCCGATATTCCAATGAAAAATAAGCTACTACAGAAAATAAAAATCTTTTCAAAATCCAAGATTTTTTTTTGTGGTATATGCGCAAGGGCGTCATATACTAACTAAAAGATAATCTTCTTAAACAATATTGGCAAGGGAATCCAAGGTGTAGCTTCTGTAACCATGATGAATTTATTCGGAATCTGTTTTTCAATTGTCATTTTGCTAGAGCCGTGTGGCGTAGCATCCAACCATCACCTCCTCGAGGCGTTGCTAATATGTTTAATAATTGGTTGAGGGGGCTCTCAAAAGGATTGCCGGATATGGTACTACTTGGAGTAGGTGCTCTTGATCACTATGGCTTAGTCGTAGTGATATTGTTTCTAATAAAAAGGAACATTAACTCTCATGTGCAAATTATGTGCATATGTACAAGCTGGCTCCGTTCCTGGTCCATTCTTCAGTAACAGAAAAACCAAGAGTTTCTGATAGTGGCATGCACACAGTTGCAGCAGGTGGTCAGTGACCCGTTCTCCCAGCAGCGGCCTAATCTCCGTACTGTGGCATCTTGAGCCTTCCAGCCGCATTATGATTGTGTTGTTTCTATGTTATCTCTAGCAACTTATACTTTTACCAGGTTTGTTCCCCTGCGTGTGCTTGTGCATGTTTCGCTGTATGCGTTTATGATGCAGAGGCCAGAGGCCCAACTCTATTGTTCTTGTATCACCTAGATACATGGCAAAGAATTAATAAAATTTTCTATTTCGAAAAAGGGAAGAAAATTACAACCTTTGAGAGGGCTAGAACACCAAGTAAATTGATGGCACTTTTCCTAGCAGTAAATAAATCCTCAGCCCACCCTGAAATGTCATCCTGCCAAAAAAATCAGTCAGACAACATGAACACAAGAGATAAACAAGTATTGTAGAATCATGTATTTACAAGTTCAGAGGGAAGATTCTTCCAAGATACACTCATCGGTATCCTCCTCCCAGTCAGCTATATCCTAAGTAACATATAAAGTTGGGTCAAAATAAGTACATATTGGAAAGATGTTATTTATCAACAAAAAGGTAGGGAGCTAACCTTTTCATTTAATGCTAATGCTGGAAAAATTGCTGAATCCATAAGTGAAGAAAAATGGGGTGAAACAAGACGCCATCCCTGCAACCAAGAGAACACATGGCCATCAAGTTCAAACATTTCTGTTCCGACAATGCAGTCAAATTACTTGGTGTACACTTACAGGGCCTGTCTCCAATACACGGGAAATTACGTCAAATGTTAACGAAAAAATCCGGTCCGAGAGAGAATTGAGTTTCTGCAATCATTTATTCATTTGTCATTCGGAATCTTATCAAATACAATAATGATAATGATAACAATGCCCATCACACCATTCAATAATCTAGAAAATGTTACAGGCTCATAATACTTGGTCTTCAGCACTATAGAACTTACACTTAAATGAATGCTTTGTTTCAATATTCTGATTACGCAGTTGACAATATGTGGCATCTGGCTGAGAACAATGAAGAGTAAGCATTCTGGAAAATATACTAGAAAAGAACAACAGCAGAGACAAATGTACATACTTATCAGCATGCTTCCTGTGACGAGTAACAAGTGTGCAAAATATAATAAGACATCTTTTTGCAATCTTGAGCCTTGATGTAGCTGAATCTTCAGGAGGACTGTTGAAATCCAATGAATCCAGTACACGGAACATGTCTTTGCAAAGGGAAGGCAGGATCTGCTTCACCCCAGATGGCATGTATGACCTCACCTGCAGGAGTACCACAATTAGTCACACATTATAGGAAGTTAACAGCCAATCAACCAAGCATGCCAAAAAGAAGTCTATCACAGCACTATGACAATGTAAATATACAGGGCAAGCACAGCACTGGGAAGCAAAAGAATGGACTAGGTATGCACAGCATTCTCATATTGCCTAAACAAAAAAGAAAATATTGTTTTGAGCTTTGTTCAACAAATATACGCTATTTAGTATTCAGCCTACCCTTTCAATTCATATGTTTTCAGTATGTGATATTTATACTGTTAATACATCACAAAGAGGAAACAGAAACAGGACTTACAGTGAAATACATGCACTTGCATGTGATAAGTAGGAGCTGCTCATATTCCAGCTTATTCCCATCGTGCGATAGTAGAACCTGTTGCACACACCATAAAATGGTCAACAAAGATCAGGGGGCATATAGTCTTTGGAGAGCATCAGAGTGCATTAGCAAAGGACCTTGTCAGCAAAGTGGTGGAATGTCACTTGCAGTGGTGCAAGAATCTCAGCTGCGATTTGCTCCAACTGCTCTGGAACAGGCTCCTTTACAACTTTCGGGTTCAAGAAATACTGTAAAATAAACACGGTTAGGTAAGAAACATTGGTTTCATTAATATACATGTTTTATTGACAGGAGTTAAATCATTATCAAATAAACTAACTAAAGAGATCCAAATGGGGCACAACTCTCAAGTAGAAATCGATACATCATACAGGCACGCTGATGATGAAGTACAGAAATTGATTCAGGAAGTCATGAAAGTAAAGTATTCTCTAGTGGGTTGAACTGTCAAACAATGGCTGCGCATTTTGAACAGGGAATCCCAGAGAAAATAAGTTCCTATGAGAAACAAACAACAGAGGGCAGTTAACTTTCTGTTTTACTCCATCCGTTCCACAATATAAGACATTTTTGCAAGCTAAAACAGCTTACAAAAGCATCTTAGATTATGAGACAGAGGGAGTAGTTCTTCATACAGATAAGGTAGGCAGAATAATTCTGAAACAGGAAAGTTCCTATTATTTATAATGCAGGGACAAAATGCTCTGAAGCCAGAGTAAGTGTGCATTCTGAGAAATGCAGAGGGTAAGAAGTTGGATTTCAGAAACATGTCGGACAAGTGCAAAGCACATGTAAATATGTAGCGCTCGTCCTTGGAAATTGACATATACCTGAAAGGGGCGAAGGATGGCCTGGAGTACCGTGAGAGCATTAATGGTTTTCCACTCAGGATGCTGGCCTGGACTAATTGCATCGCTGCTCTGGATCACCAGCTTCAACTGAGGCACAAGTTGAGGCCACGAATTCTCCTTGACAAAATCTTTCACGACGACTTGGCCAAACTGCCAGTAACAAACGGTAGCAACATAAGCAATTAAGAAACAACCTTATGGATGATGCAGCATGTGATATTTTGAGATACAGGGCACATCTGCGCATACAACTTCAATCAGCACTCGAAGAATTGCAGGTTCCACTCGAAGCAGAGCCTGCGCGAGCTGGTCGCGAAACTCCCTGTAGAGATCGGACGACGAGAGCCCCCCTTCCATGTTGCGCCGGACGAAATTCTTCAAGTAAGTCGCCGCAGCTATTCTTGTCCCTTGATCACCATCCCTACAACCGCAATTCGACTAATCCGATTACAGCCATCAAACTGACTTCACAGTTAAAGCACGCTTGTTGCATCACCAGAAGGACGGGCGCGCAACAATAATTCCTCAAAGAAAGAGAAAGATTTGTCACTGCGTCAAGCGCCTTGAAATGAAGCGCCGCGACGCTGCCGCTGAATTCCCCAGCAGCAAAGAGCCATGGGCTACCGCAAATTCGCGCGCAACTAAGCCTGCACAAGGGCACGGGATCTACTGGAGTGGTATGAGGCAGGGTACCTGCGGCGACGGCGAGGAGGGCGATGGGGAAGCGGGGGTCGCCGGCCGCGGAGATCCGGTCGAGGCCGGCGGTGGCGGCGTCCACGGACGCTTTATCGGCGCTGAGGGTGGCGGTGAGGAGCCGCCGGAGCTCATCGCCAGCTGCAGCGGCGGGGTAGGCGGCGTCGACCTCCATTGAGCACAGTAAACCCTAGGAAGTCCTTTGCCTCTTCCCGCCTTTTGACCAAGAGAAACGAGAGGGGGGTGGAATATATGGCGGGAAAAGTTGCATTCCGCGGAGTACACAGGATCACTCTCTTTTTTTTTCTGATGAGGAACAAGTTGCATTCCGGCTAAGCACCACCCATGGACCGATGTTAGCACGATGACTTCCTCAACTGTCTATTATAACAAGTTGTGCCCACTTCGATAAGGAAGGAACGATGGCAGCGGCTACCTTCTGCTCGCTTCAGTCTTTGTAATCAGAATCATGATGTAATTTCATTATTTTTGTTGTTTGTTGTACTGATATAATTGAAGATGAATAAATCGAAAGTTTTATGTAAATAAAATTGCCAATGATTACACAATTGTGTGCTCAACGAACCCATGATATTTTTTAAAATTACTTACGAATTGGGTGAAATCTTCATTTTACTTGATTTTGAGTTGAAAGGTTTTCAAGGTGAAATTAATGTTGTTGCCTCTTAATGGGAGCTAATATATCTCGCGTCGTGCGACAAATAGGTGGTGCTTAGCCACCCAATTTTTTTTGAACATCGGTACAGACATAAGTGCTTATATACACGCGCATACATTTACCCTTATGAACATACACGCGCACACCCTACCCTTATGAGCGCTTCCGAAAGACTGAGTCGGCATATTATCTTGAGATTTACAAAGTCACCGTAGACACTTCGTCATCGACGGAAACATCTCCTCCCACTGAATACACGTCGCCGGAAATCCTGAAATAAATCTAAAAATAAATGCGAGCATTAGAATTTGAACTCTGTGTGTTGGGGATACCACAGTCTCTCCAACCATCCAACCACAGGTTGGTTTGCGCTTGGCCGGCCAATTGTAGTGAAAGAAAAATGCAAACCGAATTGCTGGGAGGTTAGCCGCTCGAGTTAATTAGCTCATGTGTTTAAGACTACCTACAATGAATAGTAATTTGTACTAGCAACATATATATGTGAATATTCATTTATGAGTTCATGCCATCTACACCAAGTAAAGAAAAAAATTAAAAAATACAAATAAAATTAAAAAAATCCAAATTTTTTGCATGGTAGATAATTTGGTGTGCGAGGTGTACTCCAAACTTCAGGTCATTTGGACACATGAATAGCTCTCAGCAAAAAAAGACAAATTAGATCAAAACAGTACATAAACAGTAAACTTTTTTATAGACCCGACATTTGTCTTTTTTGCCGAGAGGTACTCAGATGTTCAAATGATTTGAAATTTGGAGCGCAGCTCACGCACCAAATTATGTACCATGCAAAGAACATCGGCATTTTTTATTTCTTTTGTATCTTTTATGAATTTTTTCTTCAGCGCGGGTGCAGTGAGCCTGGGCACAAAATGTTGCTCCCCATGCATATTAGTACTCTATATTACTACCTTTATAGTGAAAAATACCATGTGTGTGGTGTCATGCAACACTTCATTTATTAGCTTGTAGACTCAATTTTGTCTTGGTATATATGATGTTTTTTTACGCTTTGGTATATGTGATGTTACTCATAGTATGAGGCCTCCTCAAATGCATGGGTGCTTAGATGAGGTGCTAAGCACATTAAAGACTTCAGCAAATAAAGCCCCCAATGCATAGGTGCTTAACTCGTTGTACCTAAGCTCCCTTCACTTAATGATTTAGCAACTAAACTCCTATGTGCATTGATGGACTTCTATCATTCAATTGTTTTGCCTAGATGTAACATCCTAAATTTTCAATTTGAAATGTTATACTTAGGTCATCATATGCATATCATATTTCATATGCATATCATATTTTATTTGCATTTTGGTTGTGATCCTAAAAATCCTAAGCAACTCAAGGACCCACGGAGAGAGTTGGGGATTTTATTATTTTTATATTTGAAATTTTCTCAAATATTGAAAAGAGGGTCATTTTGATTTAATTATTTTTCTCTCCGAAATATTTCGTATTAAAATATATGAGAGGAGATAATATGACTTCTCCAAAATAAAAGAAATATTGGAGGAAAAATGTTAAAATCAAATAAATAATTTTATTTGAATTTTATTGCTATTTTTATTTGAATTAGAAAAATATGCATTTTTCAAAATTGCATTTTAGGCCAAGAAAATGTTCACTAAGTTCTAAATATTTTATTTAGACAGTGAAAATTATTTTTGGCATTTTCAGAATTTTTTTTATTTAGGATTTTTTTCCTTTTTCGGCGAAACTTATTTTATTAAAAAAATCTACCTGGACCGCACTGGGCCAAGGGCCCAGCCAACCAGCCGTCGCCTTTCGCTTCGCCCGCGTCTTGCCGCCCGGGACTCGGAGGAGTCTGAGCCCTTGACACCGTGACCCCTCCTCAAGTCGGACCCGTCGTTGCCTCTCCTCCTTTAAATACCAGAGGCCCCTTGGACCTCGAGCCGCCATGCCACTGCGCCCATGCCGCCTTGTGCCCCGCCATAGCCCATGTCCGTCGCCTCCGCCCGCCAGCCACTGCTTGTGCTTCCTCATTGGAAAAGGCTGAGTCATGTGGGACCTCATGGATTCATGCCGGTTTTTTTTGTTTTAGATAAAAACCGCAGGTTTTTAGAAACCCTAGATTGGTTTTTTTTATTTAATTAGATTGGTTCAGGTTTTTCTCGGTTTAGTTCCATTTGCGAACGTTCGTTCATTCGTTTTAACGAACGAATTCGTCCGTTCGTCTCTGTTAGCGGACGTTCGTCCGATAGATTTTTCTTTTCCGTTTATTTTTGGCTAGGGACCTATCCGCGATTATTTTTATCGCAGATTAGCCTCTGATCTTCAAACCCTCACAACTTTTAAACCGTTCGTCCAAATCCAGTTGAACCAACGCCAAAATCTTCGTCTCGAGCCCCTCTTTCTGTTTAATCAACTTGAACGTGGTTTTGACAATTTAAAATTTGGTTTCAAGCATATTTGAATTCGAAGTTCTTTTGATCGTAGTTTCAGTTCCGTAGCTCCGTTTTGACCGGTTCTTTTTGCAAATCGAAGCTCTTCAGTTGACCTTTCAGATTGGATCTTCTTATTTGAGTTTTACCCCTTGCATCTATGCTTGAGTGCTTATGTATGCTATTGTTTGTTTGCGATAGAATTTCCGGAGTGCGAAGCGTGCTACTACGAGTCTCTAGGGTTTGCGGATCGTCAGCAAGGCAAGTAACACATTGATCATACCCCGTTATTACCCAGTTTTTATGCATTAGTTCCAATCCTCAAACATTGCATGAGTAGGATATGAATAACTTGTGGGTATTGGGAAGTAGTTGATGAGGTAGAACCTATTGTCTTTTTTTATCAAACCCTTGGGAGTTACTTCTACGTTATGCTTATACTGCTATGCTATGCTCGTAGACGTGGATTGGGTTTGAGTGTATCCATGACAGATGTGAGATTATTAATGATTAACTTAAGGTGGCTACTTAAAATACACATCTGGGTGGATTGGTTGCGGGCACCTGGAGAATCCAGTGTTGTCCTAGGATATCCCGGAGTACCCGTGTGATCATCCTACGGTTCGCCACCCAGGCTCAAAGGGATCATAAGATTATTCATGCTAGAAACTTCCGTGTGCGACCACAAGCTATTATGGGCTCTAGCATAGTTGAGTAAGTTGCATGACCTCTTTCAGTGGTGGGCTAGCAGATGTAGGGGAAAGTAGGTGTAACTGTCCACCCAGAGTAAAGAGTTAATGTTTCTGAAAGACTATGTCTCGGTCATCCATATCTCAAACACCATGTAGTACGAGAAATCCAACGGAGGAGATCGAGTCTTGTGGGGAAAACTGCGCAAACCTCTGCAGAGTGTACAAACTAATCATGGTTAGCCGTTTCCCCGGTTATGGACGAGTATCTGGTTCTTGGATTATCACGTTGATCTCATCACTCTAATTAATTTGTTGGGTTATTAATACTGCTTAATTGGGATTGAGTTGGAGGAACCTTCTCAATGTTTAACAACTACCACGATAGTTAAACAAAATATATTCCTTTGTTGTAGGGAAAAAATGGCTTTTCGCAAAACATTACAACCATAGAGCCTCCACCAGCCATATATGCATGTAGTGATAGCATTTACTCTGGTCATTGCTCTACTGTGTTATATTGCCAGCATATTCCATGTCTCGACCGTTTCGGCTGCAACATATCATGTTCTGACTTTTTAGACGAAGAGTAAGGTGCGCTAGGTCGTTGTCATGCACTCAGCTATGCCATTGGAGTTGATGGACTCACTTTATCTTGCAAGCCTTCCGCTGTTATCTTAATTAGATGGCCTTAAGCCAGATTTATTGTAATAAGTTCTCTTTTGAGACATTCGATGTAATAAGTGTGTGATTGAACTCTGTTATAAATCCTTCAAGCATCGTGGTGTGTCAAAGCATTACCGATCCAGTGGATGACACTTATGCATAGAGATTTGACTGCCCCGAGATCGGATCGCTATAGAGATGGTATCGAGCACACGGTTGATTGTAGGACACAACCACTAAGTTAAGCCATAGGTCACTCTTCTCTACTCATTTCTGACTCCTCTCCATTTTCTACTCTATAGGATGGCGGACTCAAGGAACAAGTTTGCACAACCAGATGAAGACACACCTTTTGGGAGACACTTGAAGGAAGTCACTAGGTACGTGAACATTGGAATACCAAGCTTCACCGGGAGCTACACCGCCACTTTACCGGAAGAGGAGCGTTGGATGATTCGAGTTCAAGTTCCAGGAAGGACATTCACGCCAGTCACTGAGCCCATAGAGTTTTCCTTTGATGCCCCAACCTGGAGTCTAGGAAAGAGCATGGCAGCTCACATCACCATGGGATGCATCGGCGAAGTTTACCACAAGGATCTTAAGGACACTATCTACCAGATATGTGGGCACCGAGATGAGCAATGGGAGATGATCAGCACCAGGAGGGACAAGTCCATTGCAGCTTTCATCCAGGAGTTAAACCAGCACATTTGTCGGCAGGAGAACCAGATGTGCGCAAGCATGATAGATTTGAAGAAGGTGATGACCAGGAACACGGAGCTAGAAGAGGAACTCAAGTCTACACGCGACGGATACGAGGAGGAAATCACAATACTAGTGAAGAAGAATGACGACCTGACGAGGAAGCTAGGAGTATTCGTGGGAGACCCCGCGCCAGGAGGAGATGACGACCACCCCGATGACATTCGTTCAGAAGACTACATCATCATCGACGATACCGACTCCGCCCCCGGCAATAGTGATGATGATTACGAAGACGAAGCTGGAGCGGATATCATGTAGTCTTCCACCGATCAAAATTTCTAGATGACCACCATATGATCAGTACTATTTCGCCCATGTATATAGTAGTAGTCTGAGCACTATAACGATAGTTAGATCGATTGTATGCCCTTGCTTGAATTGATTTGGTGTGATATGAATGTGTTGTCTCATGTGCATATGGGTAGTGTCGGCGTTCTGGGAACGGGGGTCCCCAGACTTGCCTGCCTGCGGCCCACGACATGGCTCCACAAGCGGGCCCGTGTGGCCCATCTTCACCAGCAAGGACTCAAGACCCTCGCGAGGGGCCAAGCCTCGCGAGGCGGACGACACAAGTGTTGGGGAACGTAGTAATTTCAAAAAAAAATCCTACGCACACGCAAGATCACGGTGATGCATAGCAATGAGAGGGGAGAGTGTCGTCTACGTACCCTCGTAGACCATAAGCGGAAGCGTTATGACAATGCGGTTGATGTAGTCGTACGTCTTCAAGATCGACCGATCCTCAGTACCGACCGTATGGCACCTCCGCGTTCAGCACACGTTCAGCTCGATGACGTCCCGCGAACTCACGATCCAGTAGAGCTTCGGGGAAGAGCTTCGTCAGCAGGACGGCGTGGTGACGGTGTTGATGAAGTTACCGACGCAGGGCTTCGCCTAAGCACCGCTACGATATGACCGAGGTGGATTATGGTGGAGGGGGGCACCGCACACGGCTAAGAGATCAATGATCAGTTGTTGTGTCTTGGGGTTCCCCCTGCCCCCGTATATAAAGGAGCTAGGGGGAAGGCGGCCGGCCAAGGAGGAGGGCGCGCCAAGGGGGGAGTCCTACTCCCACCGGGAGTAGGACTCCTTCTTTTCTAGTAGGAGTAGGAGAAGGGGGAAGGGAGGGAGAGAGGAGGAAGGAAAGAGGGGCGCCACCCCCCCTCCTTGTCCAATTCGGACTAGAGGGGGAGGGGGCGCGCGGCCTGCCCTCACCGCCCCTCCTCTTCTCCACTCAGGCCCAATAGGCCCATTATACTCCCCGGGGGGTTCTGGTAACCCCCCGGTACTCCGGTATATGTTCAAAACCTCCCGAAACATTTCCGATGTCCGAACATAGTCGTCCAATATATTGATATTTACGTCTCGACCATTTCGAGACTCCTCGTCATGTCTGTGATCATATCCGGGACTCCGAACTACCTTCGGTACACCAAAACACAAAAACTCATAATACCGATCGTCACAGAACTTTAAGCGTGCGGACCCTACGGGTTCGAGAACTATGTAGACATGATCGAGACATGTCTCCGGTCAATAACCAATAGCGGAACCTGGATGCTCATACTGGTTCCTACATATTCTATGAATATCTTTATCGATCAAACCGCATAACAACATACGTTGTTCCCTTTGTCATCGGTATGTTACTTGCCCGAGATTCGATCATCGGTATCTCAATATCTAGCTCAATCTCGTTACCGGCAAGTCTCTTTACTCGTTCCGTAATGCATCATCCCGCAACTAACTCATTAGTCAGATTGCTTGCAAGGCTTATACTGATGTGCATTACCGAGAGGGCCCAGAGATACCTCTCCGACAATCGGATTGACAAATCCTAATCTCGATCTATGCCAACCCAACAAACACCTTCGGAGACACCTGTAGAGAATCTTTATAATCACCCAGTTACGTTGTGACGTTTGTAACACACAAGGTGTTCCTCCGGTGTTCGGGAGTTGCATAATCTCATAGTCATAGGGAAATGTATAAGTCATGAAGAAAGCAATAGCAACATACTAAACGATCTAGTGCTAAGCTAACGTAATGGGTCAAGCCAATCACATCATTCTCTAATGATGTGATCGAGTTAATCAAATGAAAAATCATGTCTATGGCTAGGAAACTTAACCATCTTTGATTCAACGAGCTAGTCAAGTAGAGGCATACTAGTGACACTCTGTTTGTGTACGTATTCACACATGTACTAAGTTTCCGGTTAATACAATTCTAGCATGAATAATAAACATTTATCATGATATAAGGAAATATAAATAACAACTTTATTATTGCCTCCAGGGCATATTTCCTTTAGTCTCCCACTTGCACTAGAGTCAATAATCTAGTTCACATCACCATGTGATTTAACACCAATAGTTCACATCACCATGTGATTAATACCCATAGTTCACATCGCCATGTGGCCAACACTCAAAGGGTTTACTAGAGTCAGTAATCTAGTTCACATCGCTATGTGATTAACACCCAAAGAGTACTAAGGTGTGATCATGTTTTGCTTGTGAGAGAAGTTTAGTCAACGGGTCTGCCAAATTTAGATCCGTATGTATTTTGCAATTTTCTATGTCAACAATGCTCTACATGGAGCTACTCTAGCTAATTGCTCCCACTTTCAATATGTATCCAGATTGAGACTTAGAGTCATCTGGATCAGTGTCAAAACTTGCATCGACGTAACCCTTTAGGACGATCCTTTTGTCACCTTCATAATCGAGAAACATATCCTTATTCCACTAAGGATATTTTTGACCGTTGTCCAGTGATCTACTCCTAGATCACTATTGTACTCCCTTGCCAAACTCAGTGTAGGGTATACAATAGATTTGGTACACAACATGGCATACTTTATATAACCTATGGCTGAGGCATAGGGAATGAATTTCATTCTCTTTCTATCTTCTGCCATGGTCGGGCTTTGAGTCTTACTCAATTTCACACCTTGTAACATAGGCAAGAACTCTTTCTTTGACTGTTCCATTTTGAACTACTTCAAAATCTTGTCAAGGTATGTACTCATTGAAAAAACTTATCAAGCGTCTTGATGTATCTCTATAGATCTTGATGCTCAAAATGTAAGCAGCTTCACCAAGGTCTTTCTTTGAAAAACTCCTTTCAAATACTCCTTTATGCTTTCCAGAAAATTCTACATTATTTCTGATCAATAATATGTCATTCACATATACTTATCAGAAATGTTGTAGTGCTCCCACTCACTTTCTTGTAAATACCGGCTTCATCGCAAGTCTATATAAAACTATATGCTTTGATCAACTCATCAAAGCGTATATTCCAACTCCGAGATGCTTGCACCAATCCATAGATGGATCGTTGGAGCTTGCACTTTTTGTTAGTACCTTTAGGATCGACAAAACCTTCTGGTTGCATCATATACAACTCTTTTTTAAGAAATCTATTAAGGAATGTAGTTTTGACATCCATTTGCCAGATTTCATAAAATGTGGCAATTTGCTAACATGATTCGGACAGACTTAAGCATCGCTACGAGTGAGAAAATCTCATCATTAGTCAACACCTTGAACTTTGTCAAAACCTTTTTCAACAAGTCTAGCTTTGTAGATAGTAACACTATTATCAGCATCCGTCTTCCTCTTGAAGATCCATTTATTTTCTATGGCTTGCCGATCATCGGGCAAGTCAACCAAAGCCCACACTTTGTTCTCATACATGGATCCCATCTCGCATTTCATGACCTCAAGCCATTTCATGGAACTCGGGCTCATCATCGCTTCCTCATAGTTCATAGGTTCGTCATGGTCAAGTAACATGACCTCCGAGAACAAGATTACCGTACCACTCAGTGCGGATCTCACTCGTTGACTCCACGAGGTTCGGTAGTAACTTGATCTGAAGTTACATGATCATCATCATTATCTTCCTCACTAATTGGTGTAGGAGTCACAGGAACAGATTTCCGTGATGAACTACTTTCCAATAAGGGAGCAGGTACAGTTGCCTCATCAAGTTATACTTTCCTCCCACTCACTTCTTTCGAGAGAAACTCCTTTTCTAGAAAGGATCCATTATTAACAACGAATGTCTTGCCTTCGGATCTGTGATAGAAAGTGTACCCAACTGTCTACTTTGGGTATCCTATGAAGACACATTTCTCCGATTTGGGTTTGAGCTTATCAGGATGAAACTTTTTCACATAAGCATCGCAACCCCAAACTTTAAGAAACGACAACTTTGGTTTCTTGCCAAACCACGATTCATATGGTGTCGCCTCAACGGATTTAGATGGTGCCCTATTTAACGTGAATGCAGCTATCTCTAATGCATAACCCCAAAACAATAGTGGTAAATCGGTAAGAGACATCATAGATTGCACCATATCTAATAAAGTACATGATTTATGTTCGGACACACCATTACGTTGTGGTGTTCCAGGTGGCGTGAGTTGCGAAACTATTCCGCATTGTTTCAAATGAAGACCAAACTCGTAACTCAAATATTCTCCTCCATGATCTGATCATAGAAACTTTATTTTCTTGTTACGATGATTTTCCACTTCACTCTGAAATTATATGAACTTTTCAAATGTTTCAGACTAATGTTTCATCAAGTAGATATACCCATATTTGCTCAAATCATCTGTGAAGGTCAGAAAATAACGATACCCGCCGCGAGCTTCAACACTCATCGGTTCACATACATCAGTATGTATTATTACCAATAAGTCAGTTGCCCACTCCATTGTTCCGGAGAACGGAGTCTTAGTCATCTTGCTCATAAGGCATGGTTCGCAAGCATCAAGTGATTCATAATCAAGTGATTCCAAAATCCCATCAGCATGGAGTTTCTTCATGCGCTTTACACCAATATGACCTAAACGGCAGTGCCACAAATAAGTTGCACTATCATTATTAACTTTGCATATTTTGGCTTCAATATTATGAATATGTGTATCACTACGATCGAGATCCAACAAACCATTTTCATTGGGTGTATGACCATAGAAGGTTTTATTCATGTAAACAGAACAACAATTATTCTCTAACCTAAATGAATAACCGTATTGCAATAAACATGATCAAATCATATTCATGCTCAACGCAAACACCAAATAACACTTTAGGTTCAACACTAATCCCGAAAGTATAGGGAGTGTGCGATGATGATCATATCAATCTTGGAACTACTTACAACACACATCGTCACCTCGCCTTTAACTAGTTTTTGTTCATTCTGCAACTCCCGTTTCGAGTTACTACTCTTAGCAACTGGACCAGTATCAAATGCCGAGGGGTTGCTATAAACACTAGTAAAGTACACATCAATAACATGTATATCCAATATACCTTTGTTTACTTTGCCATCCTTCTTATCCGCCAAGTATCTAGGGCAGTTCCACTTCCAGTTGAAAGGATCGATATAGTTGACTAGAGGGGGGGGGGGAATAGGCAACTAACAACTTTTAGCTTTTCTTTACCATTTTAAACTTTGCATCAAAGTAGGTTGCCTAGATATGCAACTAGATGAGCAACCTATATGATGCAACAACAATAAGCACACAAGCAAGCAAGAGATATGGCACAAATAAGCTTGCACAAGTAAAGGCATGAGATAACCAAGAGTGGAGCCGGTGAAGACGAGGATGTGTTACCGAAGTTCCTTCCCTTTGAGGGGAAGTACGTCTCCGTTGGAGCGGTGTGGAGGCACAATGCTCCCCAAGAAGCCACTAGGGCCACCGTATTCTCCTCATGCCCTCACACAATGCGAGATGCCGTGATTCCACTATTGGTGCCCTTGGAGGCGGCGACCGAACCTTTACAAACAAGGTTGGGGCAATCTCCACAACTTAATTGGAGGCTCCCAACTACACCAGAAGCTTCACCACAATGGACTATGGCTCCACGGTGACCTCAACCGTCTAGGGTGCTCAAACACCTAAGAGTAACAAGATCCGCAAGGGATTAGTGGGGGAAATCAATTTTCTCTTGGTGGAAGTGTAGATCGGGGCCTTCTCAACCACTCCCGAGCAAATCAACAAGTTTGATTGGCTAGGGAGTGAGATCGGGCGAAAATGGAGCTTGGAGCAACTATGGAGCTTAGGGTTGGAAGAGGTAGTCAACTAGACGAAGAAGACACCCCTTTTATAGTCGAGAACTAAATCCAACCGTTATCCACCTAACCAGCCCTCGCCTCGCGGTATTACCGCCCCTGACAAGCGGTACTACCACACGGCCACACGGTACCCGCGGTACTACCGCTGCTATGGCAGGAACTAGGTCAAGCCTGAAGCACAGAGGCTGAGAGCAGTACTTCCGCAGGAGCGGTACTACCGCTCCCCCTTGCGGTACTACCGTAAGGCATGAATAGCCTAGCTTGGGAAAGACGCGGATGAATAAAAAATACATCCGTGCCTACTTCCGCTGAAAATCAAACGATGCAAAAATCCGACACGGTACTACAGCTGGAGGAGCGGTACTACCGCGTGGCGGCTGAGCCAGGCCGCGCGTGGTACTACCGCGGAGGCGCGGATGTAAAAAATTACATCCGCCCCTACGACCGCAATGCAGCGGCACTTGGCCTGGGGTCCATGGTACTACAGCTCCAGAGGAGCGGTACTACCATGGGCTCCTGCGGTACTACCACGCCGAGGTCCGGTACTACCGCGGTGCCAGGTACTACCGCTCGAGGAGCAGATACTACCGCAAGCCCAAAGACGCAACCAAGACATAATGCATAGAGGATAAACGGAGGATGCTCTAAAGCGAGGGGAAAGGTGGAGACAAGGAAGAAAGCGGTATGCGTGATGATTCCACCCAAACCTTTTCGAAGCGGACCCCCTCTTGATAGTACGGCTTTCCTACGACTCAATTCCATCGAAAAGAAACGTAAAAAGAACGTCGTCTTCAATAGTCTTCGAGGGGCACCAAACCGTCTTGTGCCTAGCAATGAAACGTATGAGAAACTCAAGGCACACAATTAGTCCGCAAAAGCATTGTCATCAATCATCAAAACACCTTAGGGATAAATATGCCCTTACAATCTCCCCCTTTTTGGTGGATTGATGACAATACGGGATTTGCACAAAGTAAAATAATATTGAGCAAATGCAAACCTCTCATCTCTAAAATATAGATGGGCTCCCCCTAGATGTGTGTAATCTAGATGGGATCAACACTCTCCCTATATTTTATAGACAAGGCATATCTTGCAATAGTAAGGCTAACACTAGACAAGATAGCAAACAAGAGCATAACATAAGTAGCACAATTATATCATAAGCTCACTAAGATAGGATAGAGTGCATATGTCTTACACCATATGAAGGATAAGTCTCAAAGGCGCAAACCAAACCAAAGCAAACGAGGTTCAAACGATAAAGCAAACACACCAAACATGACACACGACTCGCAAGCACGCAAATCCCTACACTCTCTCCCCCTTTGGCATCGAGACGCCAAAAAGGCAGAGAGGACACCTACACACAAGGGGTGGCTCAGGCAGAGAAATCGCTCCAACGCTCCCCGTCAGACTCGGCGGCGGGGACGGTCTCCTCGATGTCCTCCTCAGAATCAGTCCACTTGTAGCCTTGCTTCGCCATCCATTCGGCCTCCGGGGTGATGTGCCTCTCTGACCCACTGGATTCTGCCTCACCAAAGACCTTCATGATCCTCTTGTCACGGCGGCGACTCTCCTTGGAAGCAACGTGAGTCCTGTACTACCCCTTTTCCTGCATGCAGAACAAAGTCTTCATCTTGTCCTTCAGCTTCTTGGCCCACGAGGGCTCAGAGGAACGATGGATATACCCAGCAACACGGTCCTCAGCAACATCCTCTGCCTCAGCCTCCTCCTCATCAACAGCCCTCCTAGCAGCAAACACATCAGCACGAGTGGTAGTGTTGGCCCACTTGGGCTTGACACGGAGACTGATGGACTCATGCCGAATCTAGTCTGGAGCAAGGAACTCATCACCAGGGAACAACTTCTCCCAAGTCTTGGAGATCAATGTAAATGTGTATGGTCCATAGATAGGTACCTTGCGGTTGAACACCATGAACCGAAGCTCACACCACATGATGTGTGAGACATCAAGTGGTTGGGTCTGAGACACACGTGCCTCCTTGCATAGGAGCATCATATCCACCAGATAGGCTCGCACCTTGTCCTTGGCACCAATGCGAGGAAACAGAGAGTTGCGGAAGATGCGATACATGATGTCCAGAAATGGGTTCAGCACCCACGTCGAGTTGCCACTGGGAAGCACCTTCTCAACATAATACTGCCGGAGCTTGTTCTTGCTTGCGGACTCAGGGTTGGCATGAGGGCGAACACCTACGGGTGTGGTGAGCCTGGCCATCGAACTCCGCAGCAGATCCATGAAATCCTTCCAGGTAGCAGTCAACTGACGGCCATTGGTCATCCAGGTCATCCTCCGCTCCTCCCCAGGGTGAAAGTGAACTGAGGCAAAGAACTGACAGATAAGCTCAGGGTCATAGTCCAGGTGGAAGGAGATCACATGTTCAATACCAAACTGCTCCACCAAATCCAGAGCCTCTCCAAATTACTCACGATGCTTGTCCTTCCTCATGTGATTCATGTCAATCCACTTGACATCCACGTAAGTGTTTTGCTTCGCCTTGATCACATCCAGATAAATGAGAGTCTGCTGCTTGGTCCAAAACAAGTCATTGCCTCTAAAGATAGCCCAGGCATTCACATATGGGTTGATCTGCCTTCGAGGGATAAACTCAGAAAGTGGAATCTCGTCCATGCCCTTGGCGGGTTCCTTGTACTTGCTAGCGGAGGACTTGACATTGCGCTTGGGGGCACTGGAGCCCTCTGGAGCTTCATCTTGATTGCGCAGTCGCTTGGAGCCAGTGTCACGACTGGGATTGGAACGGCGAGTAGGGGCACCGGAGCCACCACCTAAGACACAAAGCAAAAGCACACACAAAGAGCGAGAAGAATCAATGCAAAGACCTTAGCAAGACAAGGGAAACAAGTAGAAAGCATACGTGGTAATTGCCAAGAAGAAGATTGGACAACAATGGTAGTACTACCAGGTCGCGCGGTACTAAAATCTTAGTACCGCTCCTAGTCGCGGTAGTAGGACCTTAGTACCACAACTTCGGCGGTAGTACCAAGACTTTTGACGGGCGGTAATGACCAGCGGTAATCTCAAGACAGGAGATGCGGTAGTACCGCACGACGGCCGATCCAAACCACTTTGAATCTGAGAAAACCCGCGAAAACGCGGTGGTACTACGGTTGATCAAATCTACCACAGGACAACATATCAAGTATAATTTCTACGCAACACTACTCTCCTACATCCTACTCTTGCAAAGATTTGGCCTAAAATCTCAAGAACACATGCATCTCCCCAAAAACCTAGAGGCAGAATAACAACCAAGAGAGAGAGAGGGATTTGGGGAGAAACCTTGGTCCATGGCAAGAGGAAGTGATGGGGAACGATCCCACCGGTCGGAATCCGAGGAGAGTGGCTGGAGACAAAGATCCGGCGAGGGTCTCCGGCTCCGTTCTTGAGCAAGAGAGAGAGAGGTGGCGTGGAGAGAGACAAGTGAATGGGTATGGGGAGTTGAAACTCCCCCTGCCCGAGTCATAACCCCCACGCGACTCACAAGATGGTAGTCAAGCGCTTCATCGCGGTAGTACCGCTCGGGCGGAAGTACCGCACCGAAGCGGTAGTACCGCTCTCCCAAGCGGCAGTAAAAAATTACTGCCGCGCTAGGTGCGGTAGTACCGTGCACACCACACGCGGTAGTACCGTGGCTGGCCGCGGTAGTACCGCGAGCTCAAGAAGATGCACGTTTCAAACACAAGAAAAAGAGGTCTTCGCACGGAATCTTCAAGCCAACAAGACACCACAAGAACACGCTCAACACGAAGAGAGAAAGGCAAAGGACAACAAGAAACAACCTCGAGACACAACCTCTCCAAAGAGAGGGCGGTGGCCGGAGCCACCTATGTTTGAGTCAATTGGTATGGCACCGCAAAGAATTATCCTTGGGCCCATGACCAAAACTCGTCTTTGAAGCACAAGTACCATAAAATATGGCTAATGTGAAAGAGTTGATCAATTTATGCATTATGGGGGGAGGGAGAGTTCATTGAGAGAACAACACTCCCCCTATGTCCATGCCTACATCTAAACAAGGCAACAAGTTGAGTATGGTAGGGTGTGCAAGGGTTCAAGCAACATTTCTCGAATCAATGATATTTAGCTCATGCCTTAACTCGTGAAATCTTGCTTCATCCAATGGCTTCGTGAAAATATCTGCAAGGTTATCATGAGTGTTGACGTAGTTGAGCTCGATCTCCCCTCGCCTAATGTGATCCCGGATGAAGTGATACCAAATCTCAATATGCTTGAGAGAAATCTTGATGGCACTTTCATTGTCACACCAAAGAGGCACTTTGTCACAAATGACACCGTAATCCTTTAAAGTTTGCCTCATCCATAAGAGTTGTGCACAACAAGCGTACCGCCACATACTCCGCTTTGGTGGACGAGAGAGACACACAACTTTGCTTTTAGAAGACCAACTTACCAAAGAGCAACCAAGGAATTGGCACCCTCCGGAAGTGGACTTCCTATCCACTTTGTCTCCCGCCCAATCGGAGTCCGAATACCCTACAAGCTTGAAGTTTGCTCCTCTTAGGTACCATAAGCCAAAGTTTGGGGTATGAGCCAAATATCGAAAGATTCGCTTGGCCGCCACAAAGTGGCTTTCCTTAGGTGCGGCTTGAAACCGTGCACAAATTCCCACACTCAACATGATATCCGGTCTAGATGCACAAAGGTAAAGCAAGGATCCAATCATGGAATGATATACCTTTTGATCCACCGCTTTAACATTGGGATCAATGTCAAGTTGGCACTTGGTGGGCATTGGAGCGGAAGCCGGCTTGACATCACTTAGCTTGAATCTCTTGAGCATGTCTTGAGTGTATTTGGCTTGGTTGATGAAGGTTCCTTCTTTTCTTTGCTTCACTTCGAAACCGAGAAAGAACTTCAACTCTCCCATGGAAGACATCTTGAACTTTGAGGTCATGAGTGCGGCAAATTCCTCGTTGAAAGCTTTGTTAGGGGAACCAAAGATAATGTCATCAACATATAGTTGGCACACAAACAACTCCCCTTTGACCTTCTTAGTAAAAAGAGTGGGGTCGATTAGCCCAACTTCAAACCCACGATCTTGTAACATCTTGGTAAGGTGGTCATACCACGCACGTGGGGCTTGTTTAAGGCCATAGAGTGCCTTATCGAGTTGATACACATGATCGGGAAACTAGGGATCCTCGAACCCGGGGGGTTGCTTGACATAAACCAGCTCATTAATAGGACCATTATGAAAAGCACTCTTCACATCCATTTGTTGCAATTTAAAGTTGTGATGAGAAGCATAAGCAATCAACAAACGAATGGATTCAAGGCGAGCAACGGGAGCAAAGGTTTCACCGTAGTCGATACCCTCGACTTGGGAGTAGCCTTGTGCCACCAATCGTGCCTTGTTGCGAATGATGGTCCCATGAGCATCTTGCTTGCTCTTGAATATCCGCTTGGTTCCAATGACATTGTTGGTTCCCCGTTGGCCTTGGCGCTAATCTCCACACCTTGTTGTACTCGAAGTTGTTGAGTTCTTCATGCATGGCATTAAGCCAATCCGGATCTTCGAGTGCTTCATATACCTTTTGGGGTTCAACACAAGAGACAAACGCGTGATGTTCACAATAGTTTGCCAATTGTCTATGAGTGCTTACCCCCTTTTGAATGCTTCCAAGCACATTCTTCATGAGATGACCCTTGGTGGAGAGCTTGGATGCAATCTTGGCGGCACGATGCTCCAATTCCTCCTCAGTGGTGAGTTGAGGAGCGGTCACTTGATCATCTTGAGCACCGTCTTGAGCTTGTTCTTGATCTTGAACTTGCTCGGAGGAGAGAACTTGACCTTGGGCATCACTTGGTGTGTCAACACCGTCTTGAGCATGATCTTGCCCTTGGTCTTGTTTATGAGGTTGAGGGCCTTCACTTTGTTCTTTGGAAGCGTGTGGGCCTTGGGTTGGTGATGGCTCCACTTGAGTGGAGTATTGTCCTTCTACTTCGGCCACAAGGGGTTCCTCAATGGGTAGGATAAAACCAACACCCATTCTTCTTATGGCTTGAGGAGGAATTTCATCACCTACATCACAAGTGCCACTTTGCTCCACTTGGGAGCCGTTATTCTCATCAAACTCCACGTTACACGTCTCCTCAATAAGTCCCGTGGATTTATTAAGGACACGGTAAGCATGAGAGTTTGTAGCATAACCAACAAATATGCCCTCATAAGCTCTAGCCTCAAATTTAGACAACCGGACACCTTTCTTGAGAATGAAACACTTACACCCGAACACTCGAAAGTACTTGAGGTTGGGCTTGTTATCGGTGAGTATCTCATATGGAGTCTTGTTCAAGCCCTTGCGGAGGTAGAGCCGATTGGATGCATTACACGCGGTGTTGATGGCTTCGGCCCAAAAGTTGTATGGAGACTTGAACTCCGCCATCATGGTCCTTGCCGCATCCATCAACGTCTGGTTCTTCCTCTCCGCAACACCGTTTTGTTGAGGGGTGTAAGGTGCGGAATATTGATGCTTGATCCCCTCATCACTAAGAAACTCATCCAAGGTGTAGTTCTTGAACTCGGTGTCGTTGTCACTTCTTATTGTCAAGATCTTTGCATTGTGTTGACGTTGGGCTTCATTTGCAAAGTCAATGACGGTTTGTTGGGTCTCGCTCTTCCTCTTGAAGAAATACACCCAAGTGTATCTTGAATAGTCATCCACAATCACCAAGCAATACTTCCTACCCCCAAGACTATCAAAGGATGGAGGCCCAAAGAGATCCAAATGAAGGAGCTCCAAAGGCCTCTTCAAGTAAATGATAGTCGTGGGAGGGTGAGCCTTCTCATATAGCTTTCCTTCGACACAAGCACTTCAAGCATGATCTTTAGCAAAACTAACATTCGTTAGTCCACGGACATGGTCCCCCTTGAGAAGACTTTGCAAAGATCTCATATTGACATGGGCTAAACGGCGATGCCAAAGCCATCCCACGTCAACTTTAGCCATTAGGCATGTCGCGATCTTAGTGGGTCGCCTACGAAAAGTTAATCACATATAGACCGTTCTCGACATGCCCAACAAAGGCTACTTTAAGAGTCTTGCTCCACAAGAGGGCCACGGTATCAATATCAAAGGAAGTGGCAAAGTCCATGATTACAAGTTGACGAACGGAAAGTAAATTGTATGCAAGGGACTCAACAAGCATGACCTTCTCGATCGTGAGATCATGAGAAATGACAACCTTGACGAGTCCCAATACCTTAGAAGACGAGGCATCACCCCACTCGACATTGGTGGGCATAGATGGAATCTTGTGCACGTCCACCACCAAGTCCTTGCTTCCGGTCATTTGATTTGTAGCTCCACTATCGAGCAACCATGATCCCCCACCGGAAGCAAACACCTACAAGAGATCAATGCTTGGTTTTAGGTACCCATTTTGTAATGGGTCATTTGATGTTAGTAACAAGGGTCTTAGGAACCCAAATAGACCATTTAATATACTCATGAGGAGAACCAACAAATTTGGCATAAACATGTCCATCACTAGCACGACATAACATATAAGAAGGATTAAAGTCACCGGCTTTGTTGGGAGGGGTGGCATTGCCCTTCTTGACACCGCCACCCTTCGCATTGTTCTTCTTCTCCTTGGAAGCACCCTCTCCCTCCTTCAAAAAAGTTTGCTTGAGAGGAGGAGGTCGTTTTGTCTTGTCATTCTTCTTCTTGTTCTTGGGCTTGGGTGCGAACCCAACCCCCTCCTTGGCCACAACTTCCTTTTGATTGCTCAAAAGGTCGTTGAGGTTCTTCTCACCTTGTATGCATGACACAAGGCCTTTCTCAAGTTGCTCCTTCAACTTAGCATTCTCCTCAACAAGATGCACATGCTCACAACAAGGGTTAGTAGCATTTGCATTATCAATTAACACCATATGAGGAAAGGTGGCTTTTTCCTTGGTTAGCTTCACTTGGAGTTGATCATGAGACTCCTTGAGGCTAGCATGAACACCCTTCAAGACTTTGTGAGCCTTGTCGAGAATGTCAAACTCCTCTTTGAGTCTAGCAAGATCAACCCCAAGCTTTGCCTTCTCGGAGTTTAGCACGCGAGAAACAACAAGAGCATGATCAAGATCTTTCTTTAACTTAGCATGATCATCGTTGTGTGACTCCTCAAGAGCCAAACGAAGACCACGCTCTTCGTCAAGAGCATTGGAAAGATCCAAAATCTCATCGGCATAGTCACGACTATGCCCCTCCATATTAGAGATGGTATCTTCGTGAGCCTCGATCATGTCATTGGCTTCACCAAGTTGTTCCAAGAGAGCAACAAAGTGCTTCTTGGATTTACCCTTGAGTTTACCCATAAAGGTCTCAAACTCATTCTCCTCCACATTTGTCCCCTCATGTTCATCAATACTATCCGTCGAACAAGGATGATTAATGATGGTAGTTTTGATGTTGGGGGTTACCTTGTTGGTGGCTTTAGCCATGAGGCACTTGGCGGTGATGCTCTCATTGGGTGAGTCGAAGAGAGACACCCGTGGAGTCGTCACAATGGCAACGGAGGCCATGGCAACCGACTCACCATCTTCATCATCGTCATCATCCTCATTGTACTCTTCTTGTACCACCAATGCCTTGGGAGGAGTCTTCTTGGTGAAGTTGCTCTTGTTGGGGAACGACTTGGCCTTGTCCTTTCGGATGAGCTTGCCACCATTGTCTTCCCTCTTCTCATAAGGGCAGTCTGCAACAAAGTGGCTCAGATTGCCACAATTGAAGCAAGTACTCACTCGTTGCTTGCCCTTTGCTCCACTTGAATTGTTCTTGTTGAAGTTTGGCCTTGAGTTCTTCTTGCTCCAAAATTGCCTTGAAGCAAGGGCCATGTGTTCATGATAGGCATACTTCGTATCTTCGAGGTTGCTCTCCTCTTCTTCCTCTTCATCCTCTTCCTCCATACTAACCTTGGCCTTTAGAGCAAGGTTGGGCTTCTTTACTCTTTGAGAGCGTAGAACCGCATTGTCGGCGGTCTTGTCCAAGATGCTCATAGCAACGAACTCATCCAACACTTCACTTGAGGACAAGGTGTGGAAGTCCAGCCTTTGACGAATGACGGAGGACATGGCTTTGTGGTAGGGCATCATTGCCTTGAGGAATTTGCGCTTGATACAATTGTCATCCGTGTCCTTACTTCCATGATCTTGGAGAGAGACCGCAAGTTTGGTTACTCTCCGATAAAGCTCACGAGGTTCTTCATCTTCTTTCATTGCAAACTCATCGGCTTCATCTTGCACCACTTCATAGTTGGAGCGTTGAATGCTTGCGCTTCCTCGATAGAGGGAAACCACTTGGTGCCAAGCATCTTTGGCCATGGAGTAGGGCCGGAGATGAGGAAGATCTTGTTGGAAATATGCTCTAGAGGCAATAATAAATTAGTTATTATTATTATATTTCCTTGTTCATGATAATCGTTTATTATCCATGCTATAATTGTATTGATAGGAAACTCAGATACATGTGTGGGTACATAGACAACACCATGTCCCTAGTAAGCCTCTAGTTGACTAGCTCGTTGATCAATAGATGGTTACGGTTTCCTAACCATGGACATTGGATGTCTTTGATAACGGGATCACATCATTACGAGAATGATGTGATGGACAAGACCCAATCCTAAGCCTAGCACAAAGATCGTGTAGTTCGTATGCTAAAGCTTTTCTAATGTCAAGTATCATTTCCTTAGACCATGATATTGTGCAACTCCCGGATGCCATAGGAATGCTTTGGGTGTACCAAACATCACAACGTAACTGGGTGGTTATAAAGGTACACTATGGGTATCTCCGAAAGTGTTTGTTGGGTTGGCATGAATCGAGACTGGGATTTGTCACTCCGTGTGACGGAGAGGTATCTCTGGGCCCACTTGGTAGGACATCATCATAATTGCACAATGTGACCAAGGAGGTGATCACGGGATGATGTGTTACGGAACGAGTAAAAAGACTTGCCAGTAACGAGATTGAACAAGGTATCGGGATACCGACGATCGAATCTCGGGCAAGTACTATACCGGTAGACAAAGGGAATTGAATACGGGATTGATTGAATCCTCGACATCGTGGTTCATCCGATGAGATCATCGTGGAACATGTGGGAGCCAACATGGGTATCCAGATCCTGCTTGTTGGTTATTGGCCGGAGAGTTGTCTCGGCCATGTCTCAAGATGGTTCCCGAACCCGTAGGGTCTACACATTTAAGGTTCGGTGACGCTTAGGGTTGTAGAGATATTAGTATGCGGAAACCCGAAAGTTGTTCGAGTCCGGATGAGATCCCGGATGTCACGAGGAGTTCGGAATGGTCCGGAGGTAAAGATTTATATATTGGAAGTCCAGCCGCCACCGGAAAGTTTCGGGGTCATCAGATTGTCTGGGACCACCGGAAGGGTCCCGAGGTCCACCGAGTGGGGCCACCTATCCTGAGGGCCCCATGGGCTGAAGGGGCGTGGGAACCAGCCCCTGGTCGGCTGGTGCGCCCCCCTTGGGCCTCCCATGCGCCTAGGGTTGGAAACCCTAAGGGGTGGGGGCGCCTCCACTTGGCTTGGAGGCCAAGCCACCCCTAGGGCAGCCGTCCCCCTCCCTAGATGGGATCTACAAGGGGCCGACACCCCCCTAGGCCCCTATATATAGTGGAGGGAAGGGAGGGCAGCCGCACCTGAGTCCCTGGCGCCTCCCTCCCTCCCGTGACACCTCTTCCTCCCCGCTTGCACTTGGCGAAGCCCTGCCGGGATCCCGCTACTTCCACCACCACGCTGTCGTGCTGCTGGATCTCCATCAACCTGTCCTTCCCTTGCTGGATCAAGAAGGAGGAAATATCTCTCCCAACCGTATGTGTGTTGAACGCGGAGGTGCCATCCGTTCGGCGCTAGGATCATCAGTGATTTGGATCACGACGAGTACGACTCCTTCAACCCCGTTCACTTGAACGCTTCCGCTTAGCGATCTACAAGGGTATGTAGATGCACTCCCCTTCCCCTCGTTGCTAGATTACTCCATAGATTGATCTTGGTGATGCGTAGAAAATTTTGAATTTCTGCTACGTTCCCCAACAGTGGCATCATGAGCTAGGTCTATGCGTAGTTTCTATGCACGAGTAGAACACAAAGTAGTTGTGGGCGTCGATTTTGTCAATTTACTTGCCGTTACTAGTCTTATCTTGATTCGGCGGCATCATGGGATGAAGCGGCCCGGACCGACCTTACACGTACGCTTACGTGAGACAGGTTCCACCGACTGACATGCACTTGTTGCATAAGGTGGCTAGCGGGTGCAAGTCTCTCCCACTTTAGTCGGATCGGATTCGATGAAAAGAGTCCTTATGAAGGGTAAATAGCAATTGACATAACGTTGTGGCTTTTGCGTAGGTAAGAAACGTTCTTGCTAGAAACCCATAGCAGCCACGTAAAACATGCAAACAACAATTAGAGGACGTCTAACTTGTTTTTGCAGGGTATGCTATGTGATGTGATATGGCCAAAAGAATGTGATGAATGATATGTGATGTATGAGATTGATCATGTTCTTGTAATAGGAATCACGACTTGCATGTCGATGAGTATGACAACCGGCAGGAGCCATAGGAGTTGTCTTAATTTATTGTATGACCTGCGTGTCAATGAACAACGCCATGTAATTACTTTACTTTATTGCTAAACCGTTAGCCATAGTAGTAGAAGTAATAGTTGGCGAGACAACTTCATGGAGACACGATGATGGAGATCATGGTGTCATGCCGGTGACGATGATGATCATGGAGCCCCAAAGATGGAGATCAAAAGGAGCAAAATGATATTGGCCATATCATGTCACTTTTTGATTGCATGCGATGTTTATCATGTTTTTGCATCTTATTTGCTTAGAACGACGGTAGTAAATAAGATGATCCCTCATAATAATTTCAAGAAAAGTGTTCCCCTAAGCGTGCACCGCTATGAAAGTTCGTTGTTTCAAGCACCACGTGATGATCGGGTGTGACAGATTCTAACGCTCACATACAACGGATGTAAGCCAGATTTACACATGCAAAACACTTAGGTTGACTTGACGAGCCTAGCATGTATGCACATGGCCTCGGAACACAAGAGACCGAAAGGTCGAGCATGAGTCGTATGGTAGATACGATCAACATGAAGATGTTCACCGATGATGACTAGTCCGTCTCACGTGATGATCGGACACGGCCTAGTTGACTCGGATCATGTAATCACTTAGATGACTATAGGGATGTCTATCTGAGTGGGAGTTCAGAAGATGAACTTAATTATCCTGAACATAGTCAAAAGGTTTTTGCAAAGTTTGTCGTTGCTCGCGCTTTTGTTCTACTTTGTTTAGATATGTTCCTAGAGAAAATTTAGTTGAAAGTTGATAGTAGCAATTATGCGGATCGGGTCCGAAAAGCGAGGATTGTCCTCATTGCTGCGTAGAGAAAGCTTATGTCCTTAATGCACCGCTCGGTGTCTTTGAACCTCGAACGTAAATGCGTGGATGTTGCGAACATCTGACATACAATTTTTGATAACTACGCGATAGTTCAGTAATGTTAAACGGTTTAGAATTGAGGCACCAAAGACGATTTTGAAACGTCGCGAAACATATGAGATGTTTCGAGGGCTGAAATTGGGATTTCAGGCTTGTGCCCACGTCAAGAGGTATAAGACCTCCGACGAGTTTCTTAGCCTGCAAACTAAGGGAGAAAAGCTCAATCGTTGAGCTTGTGCTCAGATTGTGTGAGTACCACAATCACTTGAATCGAGTGGGAGTTAATCTTCCAGATGAGATAGTGATGTTTCTCCAAAGTCATTGCCACCAAGCTACTAGAGCTTCGTGATGAACTGTAACATATCGGGATAGATATGATGATCCTTGAAATATTCGCGATGTTTGACACCGCGAAAGTAGAAATCAAGAAGGAGCATCAATTGTTGATGGTTAGTGAAACCACTAGTTTCAAGAAGGGCAAGGGCAAGAAGGGATACTTCATGAAATGGCAAATCGGTTCTTTGCTCTAGTGAAGAAACCCAAGGTTGAAACCAAGCCCGAGACTAAGTGCTTCGTAATGAGGGGAACGGTCCTTTGAAGCAGGACTACCCTAGATACTTGGTAGATGAGAAGGCTGGCAAGGTCGATAGAAGTATATTGGATATAAATTATATTAAAGTGTACTTTACTAGTACTCCCAGTAGCACCAAGGTATTAGATACCGGTTCGGTTGCTAAGTGTTAGTAACTCGAAATAAAAGCTACGGAACAAATGGAGACTAGCTAAAGGTGAGATGACGATATGTGTTGGAAGTGTTTCCAAGATTGATGTGATCAAGCATCGCATACTCCCTCTACCATCAAGATTGGTGTTAGACCTAAATAATTGTTATTTGGTGTTTGCGTTGAGCATAGACATGATTGGATTATGTCTATCGCAATACGGTCATTCATTTAAGGAGAATAATAGTTACTCTATTTATTTGAATAATACCTTCAATGGTCTTACACCTAAAATGAATGGTTTATTGAATCTCGATCGTAGTGATACACTTGTTCATGCCAAAAGATATAAGATAGTGATGATAGTACCACAGACTTGTGGCAATCGCCATTTGAGTCATATTGGTATAAAACACATGAAGAAGCTCCATGTAGATGGATCTTTGGACTCACTGCTTTTTGAAAAGATTGAGACATGTGAACCATGTCTATTGGTATATACGCATGAAGAAACTCCATGCAGATGGACCGCTTTGGACTCACTTGATTTTGAATCACTTGAGACATGCAAATCATACCACATGGGCAAGATGATTTGAAAGCCTCGTCTCAGTAAAATGGAACAAGAAAGCAACTTGTTGGAAGTAATACATTTTGATGTGTGCAGTCCAATGAGTGCTGAGGCACGCAGTGGATATCGTTATGTTCTTACTTCACAAATGATTTGAGTAGATACTAAGTACATTTACTTGATGAAACACAAGTCTGAATTATTGAATGGTTCAAGTAATTCCAGAGTGAAGTTGAAGATCATCGTGACAAGAGGATAAAATGTCTATGATATGATCATAGAGATGAGTATCTGAGTTGCGAGCTTGGTACACAATTGAGACATTGTGGAAATTGTTTCACAACTAACATCGCCTGGAACACCATAGTGTGATGGTGTGTCCGAACATCATAGCTGCACCCCATTGGATATGGGGCATACCATGATGTCTCTTATCGAATTACCACTATCGCTTCATGGGTTAGGCATTAGAGACAACCACATTCACTTTAAATAGGGCACCACGTAATTCCGTTGAGATGACACCGTATGAACTATGGTTTAGAGAAACCTAAGTCGTCGTTTCTTAAAAGTTTGGGGCTGCGACGCTTATGTGAAAAGTTTTAGCACGATAAGCTCGAACCCAAAGCGGATAAATGCATCTTCATAGGACACCCAAAACAGTTGGGTATACCTCCCATCTCGATTCAGGAAGCAAAAGGGATTGTTTCTAGAATCGGGTCCTTTCTTGAGGAAAAGTTTCTCCTGAAAGAATTGAGTGGGAGGATGGTGGAGACTTGATGAGGTTATTGAACCATCACTTCAACTAGAGTGTAGCAGGGCACAGGAAGTTGTTCCTATGGCGCCTACACCAATTGAAGTGGGAGCTAATGATAGTGATCATGAAACTTCGGATCAAGTCACTACCAAACCTCAGAGGGTCGACAAGGATGCGTACTACTTCAGAGTGGTACTTAATCCTGTCTTGGAGGTCATGTTGCTAGTCAACAATGAACCTACGAGCTATGGAGAAGCAATGGTGGGCCCGGATTCCAAAAATGGCTCGAGGCCATAAAATCCGAGAGGATCCATGTGTAAAAACAAAGTATAGACTTTGGAAGAACTACTTGATGGTCGTAAGGCTATTGGGTACAGATGGATTTTAAAAGGAAGACGGACAATGATGGTAAGTATCACCATTAAGAAAGCTTGACTTGTCGTTAAGATGTTTTCCGATAAGTTCAAGGAGTTGACTACGGTGAGGCTTTCTCACTCGTAGCAATGCTAAGAGTCTGTTGGAATTGGATTAGCGATTCTTGCATTATTTATGAAATCTTGCAGATAGGATGTCAAAACATTTTTTCCTCGACAATTTTCTTGAGGAAAGGTTGTATGTGATACAACCAGAAGGTTTTGTCAATCCTGAAAGATGCTAAGAAGTATGCAAAGCTCCAGCAATCCTCATAAGGACTGGAGTAAGCATCTCGGAGTTGGAATGTACGCTTTGATGAGATGATCAAAGATTTTGGGTTTGTACAAAGTTTATGAGAAACTTGTATTTCCAAAGAAGTGAGCGGGAGCAATATACATTTCTGATGAGTATATGTTGTTGACGATTGTTGATCATAAATGATGTAGAGTTTCTGGAAAGCATATAGGGTTATTTGAAAAGTGTTTTTCAATAGAAAACCTAGATTAAGCTGCTTGAACATTGAGCATCAAGATCTATAAGGATAGATCAAAAATGCTTAATGGTACTTTCAAATGAGCACATACCTTGACATGATCTTGAAGGTGTTCAAGATGGATCAGTCAAAGGAGTTCTTGCCTGAGTTGTAAGGTATGAAGTTAAGACTTAAAGCTCGACCACGACAGAAGAAAGAGAAAGGACGAATGTCGTCTCCTATGCCTTAGCCATAGGCTCTATACAGTATGTCATGCTTTGTACCGCACCTGATATGTGCCTTGCCACGTGTCTGGCAAGGGGGTACAAGAGTGATCCAGGAATGGATCATTGGACAATGATCAAAATTGTCCTTGGAGTAATAAGGACATGTTTCTACCGATTATGGAGGTGATAAAGAGTTCGGCGTAAAGGGTTACGTCGATGCAAGCTTTAACACCTATCCGAATGACTCTGAGTAGCAAACCGGATACGTATAGTGGAGCAACCATTTGGAATAGCTCCAAGTTGAGCGTGGAAGCAGCATTTATAGTATGACCTAGAAATTTGCGAAGTACATATGGATCTGAATGTTGCAGACCCGTTGACTAAAACCTCTCTCACAAGCAAAACATGATCAAACCCCAGAACTCATTGAGTCTTAATCACATGATGATGTGAACTAGTTTATTGATACTAGTAAACTCTTTGGATGTTGGTCACATGGCGATGTGACCTGTGAGTGTTAATCACATGGCGATGTGAACTAGATTATTGACTCTAGTGCAAGTGGGAGACTGTTGGAAATATGCTCTAGAGGCAATAATAAATTAGTTATTATTATTATATTTCCTTGTTCATGATAATCATTTATTATCCATGCTATAATTGTATTGATAGGAAACTCAGATACATGTGTGGGTACATAGACAACACCATGTCCCTAGTAAGCCTCTAGTTGACTAGCTCGTTGATCAATATATGGTTACGGTTTCACGACCATGGACATTGGATGTCGTTGATAACGGGATCACATCATTATGAGAATGATGTGATGGACAAGACCCAATCCTAAGCCTAGCACAAAGATCGTGTAGTTCGTATGCTAAAGCTTTTCTAATGTCAAGTATCATTTCCTTAGACCATGAGATTGTGCAACTCCCGGATGCCATAGGAATGCTTTGGGTGTACCAAACGTCACAATGTAACTGGGTGGCTATAAAGGTACACTGCGGGTATCTCCGAAAGTGTACATTGGGTTGGCACAAATCGAGACTGGATTTGTCACTCCGCAGACGTAGAGGTATCTCTAGGCTCACTCGGTAGGACATCATCATAATGTGCACAATGTGACCAAGGAGTTGATCACGGGATGATGTGTTACGGAACGAGTAAAGAGACTTGCCGGTAACGAGATTGAACAAGGTATCGGGATACCGACGATCGAATCTCGGGCAAGTACAATACCGCGAGACAAAGGGAATTGAATACGGGATTGATTGAATCCTCGACATCGTGGTTCATCCGATGAGATCATCGTGGAACATGTGGGAGCCAACATGGGTATCCAGATCCCGCTGTTGGTTATTGGCCGGAGAGTTGTCTCGGTCATGTCTGCATGGTTTCCGAACCCGTAGGGTCTACACACTTAAGGTTCGGTGACCCTAGGGTTGTAGAGATATTAGTATGCGGAAACCCAAAAGTTGTTCGGAGTCCCGGATGAGATCCCGGATGCCACGAGGAGTTCCGGAATGGTTCGGAGGTAAAGATTTATATATAGGAAGTCCAGTTTCGGCCACCGGGAAAGTTTCGGGGGTCATCAGAATTGTACCGGGACCACCGGAAGGGTCCCAGGGGTCCACCGGGTGGGGCCACCTATCCCGGAAGGCCCCATGGGCTGAAGGGGCGTGGGAACCAGCCCCTGGTTGGCTGGTGCGCCCCCCTTGGGCCTCCCATGCGCCTAGGGTTGGAAACCCTAAGGGGTGGGGGCGCCTCCACTTGGCTTGGAGGCCAAGCCACCCCTAGGGCAGCCGCCTCCCTAGATGGGATCTACAAGGCCGGGCGCCTAGGCCCCTATATATAGTGGAGGGGAGGGAGGGCAGCCGCACCTGAGTCCCTGGCGCCTCCCTCCCTAACGTGACACCTCTTCCTCCCCGCTTGCGCTTGGCGAAGCTCTGCCGGGATCCCGCTACTTCCACCACCACACCGTCGTGCTGCTGGATCTCCATCAACCTCTCCTTCCCTTGCTGGATCAAGAAGGAGGATATGTCTCTCAACCGTATGTGTGTTGAACGCGGAGGTGCCGTCCGTTCGGCGCTAGGATCATCGGTGATTTGGATCACGACGAGTACGACTCCATCAACCCCGTACACTTGAACGCTTCCGCTTAGCGATCTACAAGGGTATGTAGATGCACTCCCCTTCCCCTCGTTGCTAGATTACTCCATAGATTGATCTTGGTGATGCATAGAAAAGTTTGAATTTCTGCTACGTTCCGCAACAGATCTTCGGGTGGGATTGCTTCTTGGATGATGAAGAGAGCATTCTCATTGAATTGATTCAAATGAGTGGAAGGAAGCGGTCCACCATAGACAAGTGGAGGTTCCACATGGACAAAGATGTCGGTGCCATTTTTACCACTAGAAGGAGGAGCTTTCTCGCTAGTAGCTTCCCCCTTGTCGGAGGTAGCATTCGTCACCTTGTTAGCGGGATCACCCACTTTCAACGGTGCCGTGGAAAGTTTAAGCCCTTCTAAGAATTTATTAAGCATGCTTTCGACCTCGGTCGTCATGGAGGTTTTCAATGTGTCCAATGCCACATTGAATTCCTCACTAGAGACTGCGGTTCCCCCATCTCCCATAGACGAGACCGGATTCGCACCGGAGTGCACCTCCACACCGTCTACGATGTCAAACATACTCTTCAGACGGTAAAGTCCTTAATAAAGAGACGAGGCTCTGATACCAATTGAAAGGATCGATATAGTTGACTAGAGGGAGGGGGGTGAATAGGCAACTAACAATTTTTAGCTTTTCTTTACCAATTTAAACTTTGCATCAAAGTAGGTTGTCTAGATATGCAACTAGGTGAGCAACCTATATGATGCAACAACAATAAGCACACAAGAAAGCAAGAGATATAGCAGAAATAAGCTTGCACAAGTAAAGGCACGAGATAACCAAGTTTGGAGCCGGTGAAGACGAGGATGTGTTACCGAAGTTCCTTCCCTTTGAGGGGAAGTACGTCTCCGTTGGAGCGGTGTGGAGGCACAATGCTCCCCAAGAAGCCACTAGGGCCACCGTATTCTCCTCACACCCTCACACAATGCGAGATGCCGTGATTCCACTATTGGTGCCCTTGGAGGCGGCGACCGAACCTTTACAAACAAGGTTGGGGCAATCTCCACAACTTAATTGGAGGCTCCCAACTACACCACGAAGCTTCACCAAAATGGACTATGGCTCCGCGGTGACCTTGATACGTCCATTTTGCATCATGCTTTTATATCGATATTTATCGCATTATGGGCTGTTACTTCACGTTATGTCAAAATACTTATGGCTATTCTCTCTTATTTTACAAGGTTTGCATGAAGAGGGAGAATGCCGGCAGCTGGATTTTTGGGCTGGAAAAGGAGCAAATATTGGAGACCTATTCTGTGCAACTCCAAAAATCCTGAAACTCCACGGAATATCTTAAAATAAATAAAGAAAAATCCTCGCCAAAGATGAAGGCCATGAGGGCCCACACCCTGCTCACGAGGGTGGGGGGCGCGCCCCCTGGGGCGCGCCCCCTACCTCGTGGGCCCCCTGGTGGCTCTCCGATGCCCATCTTCTCCCATATGAAGTCTTTCGATGAGAAAAAAATAAGAAGCAACCTTTCGGGACGAGACTCCGCCGCCACGAGGCGGAACCAATCTAGGGCTTCGGCTGAGCTGTTCTGCCGGGGACACTTCCCTCCGAGAAGGGAAAAATCATCATCACCAACGCTCCTCTCATCGGGAGAGGGCAATCTCCATCAACATCTTCACCAGCACCATCTCATCTCCAAACCCTAGTTCATCTCTTGTATCCAATTCTTGTCTCCAAGTCCGGGAGTGGTGCTAGTAGGTTGCTAGTAGTGTTGATTACTCCTTGTAGTTGATGCTAGTTGGTTTATTTGGTGGAAGATCATATGTTCAGATCCATTATGCATATTATTACCCCTCTGATTATGAACATGAATATGCTTTGTGAGTAGTTACGTTTATTCCTGAGGACACGTGAGAAGTCTTACTATTAGTAGTCATGTGAATTTGGTATTCGTTCGATATTTTGATGAGATGTATGTTGTCTAGCCTCTAGTGGTGTTATGTGAACGTCGACTACATAACACTTCACCATTATTTGGGCCTAGAGGAAGGCATTGGGAAGTAATAAGTAGATGATGGGTTGCTAGAGTGATGGAAGCTTAAACCCTAGTTTATGCGTTGCTTCGTAAGGGGCTGATTTGGATCCATATGTTTCATGCTATGGTTAGGTTTACCTTAATACTTTTGTTGTAGTTGCGGATGCTTGCAATAGAGGTTAATCATAAGTGGGGTGTTTGTTCAAGTAAGAACAGCACCCAAGCACCGGTCCACCCACATATCAAATTATCAAAGTACCGAACACTATCATATGAACGTGATAAAACTAGCTTGACGATATTCCCATGTGTCCTCGGGAGCGCTTTTCCTATTATAAGAGTTTGTCCAGGATTGTCCTTTGCTACAAAAAGGATTGGGCCACCTTGCTGCACTTTATTTACTCTTGTTATTTGTTGCTCGTTACAATTTATCTTATCACAAAACTATCTGTTACCACTTATTTCAGTACTTGCAGAGAATACATTGCTGAAAACCGCTTATCATTTCCTTCTGCTCCTCATTGGGTTCGACACTCTTACTTATCGAAAGGACTACAATAGATCCACTATACTTGTGGGTGGGTCATCAAGACTCTTTTCTGGCGCCGTTGCTGGGGAGTGTAGCGCCTTTGGTAAGGAAAAAATTATATAGTGTGCTGAAATTTTCTGTCACTTGTTACTATGGAAAGTAATTCTCTGAGGGGCTTGTTCGGGTTATCTTCACCCCGTCCCAAAGAGAGAAAAGAGTTGCTCCTCAACCTACTGAACCTATTGAAAATGAAACTCCTTTTGAAGTTCCTTCGGGTATGATGGAAAAACTGCTAGCTAACACTTTTACAGGAGATGGAATAAAGCATCCTGATGAACATCTACTCTATGTGGATGAAGTTTGTGGATTATTTAAGCCTGCAGGTATACCCGATGATGTTGTTAATAAGAAGGTATCTTTGAAGGAAGACGCGTTGACATGGTATAGGCTATGTGATGATACGAGATCATGGAACTATAAAAGATTGAAATTGGAATTTCATCAAAAGTATTACCCTATGCATCTTGTTCATCGTGATCGCAATTATATATATAATTTTTGGCCTCGCGAAGGAGAAAGCATCGCTCAAGCTTGGGGGAGGCTTAAATCAATGTTATATTCATGCCCCAATCATGAGCTCTCAAGAGTGACAATTCTTCAGAATTTTTATGCTCGGCTCTATTGAATTTAAATGGAATTTATTGGATAGAATTAAACGCGACTCTGAAGATTGGGACCTCGACGAAGGTAAGGAGTCAGGTATGACACCTAAGTTTGATTGTGTTAATTCTTTTATGGATACCGATATTTTCCGTAAGTTTAGCACTAAATATGGACTTGACTCCGAGATAGTAGCTTCTTTCTGTGAATCTTTTGCTACTTATGTTGATCTACCTAAGGAGAATTGGTTTAAATATCATCCTCCCATAGAAGTAAAAAGTAGCTGCACCTATTAAAGTTCAAGAAAAGACTGTCACTTATAATGATCCTATTGTTCCTACCTCTTATGTTGAGAAACCACCTTTCCTCGTTAGAGTAAAGGATCATGCTATAGCTTCAATCGTTGTTAGAAAGCGCAATATTAGAACTTATACACCTCTGAGCAAGTCAAAGTAGAACCTAATATTGCTATTGTTAAAGGTCTCTTGTCTAATAATATTGATGGGCATGTTATTCAATTCTGTGGTGAAACTGCTAGAATTGCTAAACCTTGTGCTAAAGATAAACATAGACCCATGGTAGGCGTGCCTGTTATTTCTGTTAAAATAGGAGATCATTGTTATCATGGCTTATGTGATATGGGTGCTAGTGCTAGTGTTATACCCATTGACTTATATAAAGAAATTATGCATGATATTGCACCTGCTGAGTTAGAAGATATTGATGTTACAATTAAACTTGCCAATAGAGATACTATATACGCAATGGGAATTGTTAGAGATGTTGAAGTCTTGTGTGGAAAAACCAAATACCCCGCTGATTTTCTTGTTCTTGGTTCTCCACAAGATAGCTTTTGTCCCATTATATTTGGTAGACCCTTCTTGAATACTGTTAATGCTAGGATAGATTGCAAAAAGAATGTTGTTACTATTGGCTTGGATGATATGGTTCATGAGTTTAATTTCTCTAAATTTAGTAAACAACATCGTGAGGAAGAATTGCCTAGTAAGGATGAAATTATTGGTCTTGCTTCTATTGCCGTACCTCCTAGTGATCCTTTAGAACACAATTTGCTAGACCATGAAAATGATGTGTTCATGAATGAAAGAAGGAAATAGATGAAGTATTCTTTAAACAGAACCTATCCTCGCAACACAATTTGCTGTTGAAATCCTAGGGGATCCTCCTCCACCCAAGGGTGATCCCGTGTTTGAGCTTAAACTGCTGTTCGATAATCTTAAATATGCTTATCTTGATGAAAAGAAAATATATCCTGTTATTATTAGTGCTAACCTTTCAGAGCATGAAGAAGAAAGATTATTGAAAACTCTGAAGAAGCACCATGCTGCTATTGGGTATACTCTTGATGATCTTAAGGGCATTAGTCCCACTCTATGTCAACATAAAATAAATTTGGAAGCGGATGCTAAACCAGTTTGTGATCCTCAATGACGTTTAAATCCTAAAATGAAGAAGTGGTAAGAAAAGAAATACTCAAGATTCTGGAGGCAGGTATAATTTATCCCGTTGCTGATAGTCAGTGGGTAAGTCATGTCCATTGTGTGCCTAAGAAGGGAGGTATTACTGTTGTCCCTAATGATAAAGATGAATTGATTCCGCAAAGAATTATCACAGGTTATAGGATGGTAATTGATTTCCGCAAATTAAATAAAGCTACTAAGAAAGATCATTACCCTTACCTTTTATTGATCAAATCTTTGGAAGATTATGCAAACATACACATTATTGCTTTCTAGATGGTTATTCTGGTTTCTCTCAAATACCGTGGTCGGCTAAAGATCAATCAAAGACTACTTTTACATGCCCTTTTGGTACTTTTGCTTATAGATGTATGCCTTTTGGTTTATGTAATGCACTGCTACCTTTCAAAGATGCATGATGGCTATATTCTCGACTTTTGTGAAAAGATTTGTGAGGTTTTCATGGGCGACTTTTCCGTCTATGGATCCTCTTTTGATGATTGCTTGAGCAATCTTGATCGAGTTTTGCAGAGATGTGAAGAAACTAATCTTGTCTTGAATTGGGAAAAGTGCCACTTTATGGTTAATGAAGGTATTGTCTTGGGGCACAAAGTTTCTGAAAGAGGTATTGAAGTTGATAAAGCCAAGGTTGATGCTATAGAAAAGATGCCATGTCCAAGGACATCAAAGGTATAAGAAGTTTCCTTGGTCACGCCGGATTTTATAGGAGGTTCATTAAGGACTTCTCAAAAATTTCTCGGCCTCTGACTAATTTATTACAAAAGATGTACCATTTGTCTTTGATGATGATTGTGTAGAAGCATTTGAAATACTTAAGAAAGCATTAGTCTCTCAGACTGTTGTTCACCCACCGATTGGAATTTACCCTTTGAAATCATGTGTGATGCTAGTGATTATCTTTGTAGGTGTTGTTCTAGGGCAAAGAGTTGATAAGAAATTAAATGTTATCCATTATGCTAGTAAGACTCTAGAAAATGCTCAAATAAATTATGCTACTACCAAAAAGGAACTTTTAGCAGTTGTGTTTGCTTGTGATAAATTCAGACCCTATATTGTTGATTCTAAAGTAACTATTCACACTGATCATGCTGCTATTAAATATCTGATGGAAAAGAAAGATGCTAAACCTAGACTTATTAGATGGGTTCTCTTGCTGCAAGAATTTGATTTGCATATTGTTGATAGAAAAGGAGCTGAGAACCCCGTGGCAGATAACTTATCTAGGTTAGAGAATGTTCTTGATGACCCACTACCTATTGATGATAGCTTTCCTGATGAACAATTAAATGTCATAAGCGCTTCTCGTAGCACTCCATGGTATGCTGATTATGCTAATTTATATTGTTGCTAAATTTATACCACCTAGCTTCACATACCAACAAAATAAAAAGTTCTTCTATGATTTGAGACATTATTTTTGGGATGACCCACATCTTTATAAAGAAGGAGTAGATGGTGTTATTAGACATTGTGTGCCTGAGCATGAACAGGAACAGATAGTACGCAAGTGTCACTCCGAAGCTTATGGAGGACACCACGCTGGAGATAGAACTGCACATAAGGTATTGCAATCCGGGTTTTATTGGCCCACTATCTTCAAAGATGCCCGTAAGTTTGTTTTGTCTTGTGATGAATGTCAAAGAATTGGTAATATTAGTAGACGTCAAGAAATGCCTATGAACTATTCACTTGTTATTGAACCCTTTGATGTTTGGGGCTTTGATTATATGGGACCTTTTCACGCCTCTAATGGATATACACATATTTTAGTTCTGATGATTACGTTACTAAGTGGGTAGAAGCTATTCCAACTAGTAGTGCTGATCATAACACTTCTATTAAAATGCTTAAGGAAGTTATTTTTCCGAGGTTTGGAGTCCCTAGATATTTAATGACTGATGGTAGTTCACACTTTATTCATGGTGCTTTCCGTAAAATGCTTGCTAAATATGACGTTAATCATAGAATTGCATCTCCTTATCACCCACAGTCTAGTGGTCAAGTAGAATTGAGCAATAGAGAGCTCAAATTAATTTTGCAAAAGACTGTTAATAGGTCTAGAAAGAATTGGTCCAAGAAACTTGATGATGCATTATGGGCCTATAGAACTGCATATAAGAATCCTATGGGTATGTCTCCGTATAAAATGGTTTATGGAAAAGCATGTCACTTACCTCTCGAACTAGAACATAAGGCATATTGGGCTATTAAAGAGCTCAACTATTATTTCAAACTTGTTGGTGAGAAGAGGTTATTTGATATTAGCTCACTAGATGAATGGAGAACCCAAGCTTATGAAAATGCCAAGTTGTTTAAAGAAAAAGTTAAAAGATGGCATGACAAAAGGATACAAAAGCGTGAGTTTAATGTAGGTGATTATGTATTGCTATACAACTCTCGTTTAAGATTTTTTGCAGGAAAACTTCTCTCTAAATGGGAAGGTCCCTACGTTATCGAGGAGGTCTATCGCTCCGGTGCCATAAAAATCAACAACTTCGAAGGCACAAATCCGAATGTGGTAAACGGTCAAAGGATCAAACATTATATCTCTGGTAATCCCATAAATGTTGAAACCAATATTAGTGAGACCGTAACCCCGGAGGAATACATAAGGGACACTTTCGGACTGCTTGGACTCCGAAAAGGAATAGGTATGTGGTACGGTAAGTAAACCGACTCCAAAACAATTTTAAGGCAATATTTCTCTGTTTTGGAATATTTAGAAAAATAGAAAAATAAGTGGAAGTCCGGGAAGGACACGAGGCCTCCACGAGGGTGGTGCGCACGCCCTACCCCCCTGGGCGCGCCCCCCTACCTCGTGAGCACCTCGTGTGCCCTCTGGACTCCGTTTTATTGCACGATACGTATTTTGGTCGGTAAAAATTCATTATATATTATCCCGAAGGTTTTGACTCCCGTATCACGCAAATATCCTTTGTTCTTGTTTTGAGATGTTGCTGCTGCTGTAGATTAGAGCAAGATGTCTTCTCAAGAGTCAGTCGGGGAGAGCCGGGTATCTAATCTGGCACCGGAACCAAGGGCACACAGCGATGCTGACCACTTTGGGCCAGCAACGGAGGAAGAGATGGAGGCCGACTCGATGAGGGTAGATGCCATGGAGGATCAAGAAGTCACCTCTCGCCTCCGAGCTGGGTTTACGATGGGGGAACTATAGAGCTCAGCTATTCCAAACTCGGTTATCCCTTCTAATGTTAGATTTCTTTCTTATGAAAATATGAGGAGGAGTGTCTCTTGTTCTCCCGCAGCTATGCAACACCCTTGGGTGCAAGGAGCTTTAGCCGTTCTGAAAGCTTCGTAAGGAAATAATGGACCTCAAGCGACAAGTCAATAAGCTCGAGGAGGAGAACCGTATCTTGAGGGGAATCATCGCCAAGAATATTACACCAACAACAAAGAAGGAGATATAATCACATGGGTATGGGCACTCCCCTTGGCAACTGCCAAGCTTGGGGGAGGTGCCCCGGTATCGTATCACCATCACAACTCCTATCTTCACCGTTTTTTCTTAGTTCTATCCTATCAGTAGTATCTTGATTTAGTAGAATAAAGTCATGGCATGATCTAGTTTTGAAGTTTTGCTTTATGATCCCTCCATGTAATCGAGTCCGTGAGCTATATATATAATAAAGATTAGTGTTGAGTCAAGGGCTTGATTATTTTGCCATGATCTTGGGTTGTAACGCCCCGGATTCGATGCGCCAGGTGTCTGCCAGTTATTCGCCGTCGTTGCCATGTCATTTGCTTGCATGTTGCACTTTTCCATGTCATCATCTGCATTTCATATCATGTCGTCATGTGCATTTCATTTGCATATGTGTTCGTCTCATGCATCCGAGCATTTTCCCCGTTGTCCGTTTTGCAATCCGGCACTCCTATGTCTCCCGGCGCCCCCTTTTTGTTTCTTCTTTTGTGTGGGTGTTAAACGTTCTTGGAATGGACCGAGGTTTGTCAAGCGGCCTTGGTATAGCACCGGTAGACCGCCTGTCAAGTTTCGGATCATTTGGAGGTCGTTTGATACTCCAACGGTTAACCGGGTAACCATAAAGCCCTCTTTTGTTGCAGCCCAACACCTCTTCTAAAGTGGCCAAAACCCAGCAAACCCCCCTCCATGCTCTCGGTCGTTCGATCACGATCGTGTGGGCGAAAACCGCACCTCATTTGGACATTCCTAGCTCCCTCTACCTATAAATAAGCCCCTCCCCCGAAATTCGCGGATGAATCTGCAGATGAAACCCGAGCTCCCCTCACCTCCCGCCGCCGGACGCGTCCGTCCGACGGCTGGACATGTCCGCCCTGCCACGCCGGACCAACCCGGTCGCGACACGTGTCCTCCGCCGCCGTCCCAGCGTCGCCCGGCCCATGAGCCCATCCGGCCAGCGGGCCCAGATCTCATCCTCGCTTGGGCCCCGCCGCCCGCCGCGGCGTCCCCGCCACGCCGGCCGGAGCGCTCCGGCCGCCGCCATGACTCTCCGGCCTCGGCGACCGCCCTCCGCCGCTCGCTCCGACTCCGCGCCGCCCGGGATCCCCAGCGCCGCCGGAGCTCCTTCCCGCCGCCTCTCCGCGCGGCCGCCGCCGCGCCATGGCCATTGCCGCCCGGGCCCGAAAACCTCCCGTCGTGGTCCGCCTCCGCCGTCCGTTGCCCGCGCCGGATCCGGCCTCCCCGGCCCCGGATCCGGGCATCCCCGACATCTCCGGCCTCCTCCAAGCCGGCTCCGGCGAGATCCCCGTCCGACCTCGTCATCCGCGCCCGGGTCAACCCTCAGATCCGGAGGTAAAATTTGGCTAAGTCCCGAGTGTTTTCAACATAATCATGCCATGTTTGACCTGCTATATCTCCACATACGTAAGTCCGTTTTGTGCGTGTAATACGTCGAATTGTTCGCCTCGATGAGTAGATCATTTCATCTCATTGCGTCATTTTCATTTGAGCTCATTTTGATGCCCGAAATGCTGTTAGAAGAGGGCTATGTGATGTTAGTTTTAGATTCTTATCAGAACATGCACTTTTGTCATTTTTGCCATGATTGATGTGTGCATCCTTTGAACTTAAGTCCTACATGTGTTTTGTAATATGCTATGCCATCTTTACAGGGGTGTATACCATGAACTTTTGTGATCTCTGTGGTGACTAGCACAAGCATGCAAACTAGGCTTCATGATGTTGCTGATTTCAGCCCCTGTTCTGCTGATATTTTTATGCCATTTAAACTTGATGCTACCGAGAGATCCATGCTTATTTTGAGATACTTCAGTAAGGATGTTTTGTTCTACATGTCATTCTCTATCCATCCATGCCCTGTTTTGAAATTATAGAGTGCCATAGCTTGAGTCAGTCGAGCTCTACTTTTGCTATAAAATGTTTCCTGGCAGGTTGTTTACATGTTATTCAATTTTGCCAAGGTTGTTGTAATTGATCCATGTATGCTATGATGTTTTTCTTGCCATGTATAGCTTCTATGCCATGTCTTCTTACTGTAGGTTGCCTTACCATGCCATGTATTGCTCTGTTGTGAGTGGTTCAAGCTCACCAACATGCCTATTTATTGTTGTTCCTGCCATGTATGAATCTGTAATATAACTTGCCATGTTTACATGGGTGCCATCATATTTTCCGGTCCTTTTTGGCTCATGGTCAGTAAAGGACTTTTGTTCTATGCATTTAGTAGTATCATTCTATGCCTTTGTTTACCATTTTAAGTTCCTGTAGCATGTTGTTTGATAGTTCTAAACATTGCAACCTGATGTTATTTCTGCTAAAGTCTGAAACTGTTATTATTTGCAATCTTGCCATGTCATTTTGAGCATGTTCTATTGATGTCTGGAGATAGATCAGTGTTCATGTTTTATCATGCTTTACCTGTACATCATGCCCATACCTTTTTTTATTCTGTTAAGGTGCTGTAGCATGTTGTTTTGATTCTTGCAATATGCCTAGTTGCTGTTTTGGACAGATTGTTGCTATAACTTGTTTCATGTGTATGTGTTGAACCGTTGCTCCGTTTTGAGTGTGCTCTGTATGGAACTTGCTTGATTTTGCATGTAGTTTCATATTATCATGTTGCATCCTTGTTTTGAGGTGTTTGATTGATGTTTGTATGCATTTTGCATCAATGTCATGTTTATCTTGTTTTGCTCATATCTTCTAGGCCGTAGCTCCGAATTAAATGAACTTTATATGTAACTTGACTAGAATTTCGTGTAGATCATCTTGGTGCATTTTAAATTGCTGTTTAACAACTTGAACATAAAGTATTCAGATCTGGACCAATTTCGAAATTTGCATATGAGGATTTACCGGAATTGTTATATGTTGTTTCCGGCCTCATTTAAACTTGCCTTGATGTGTTGTTCTTGCCATGAGTAGCCTCATCTAGCTTTGTCATGCATCATGCTTGTTGTGTATCACGTCTTGTTCATGTGTGGTGTGTTTACTATGTTGTGTGCTTCTTCTTATTAGTTCCTGTTTCATTGCGATCGTGAGGATTCGCTCGCTCACGCTTGGTCTGTCTTCGTGGCTTCATCTTCTTCATGGACTCGTTCTTCTTCCTTATGGGATTTCGTGCAAGATGACCGCCACTCGGATCTCACTAGTATCATCGCTATGCTAGTTGCTTCGTTTCTATCGCTATGCTGCGCTACCTATTACCTGTTTATCAAGCCATCCCAAATTGCCATGTCAGCCTCTAACCTTTTGCACCCTTCCTAGCAAACCGTTGTTTGGCTATGTTACCGCTTTGCTCAGCCCTTCTTATAGCGTTGTTAGTTGCAGGTGAAGATAAAGTTTGTTCCTTGTTGGAACATGGAGATGTTGTTCCTTGCTGGAACATGTTTACTTGTTGGGATATCACAATATCTATTGTTTAATTAATGCATCTATATACTTGGTAAAGGGTGGAAGGCTCGGCCTTATGCCCGGTGTTTTGTTCCACTCTTTCCGCCTAGTTTCCGTCATATCGGTATTATGTTCCCGGATTTTGCGTCTCTAACGCGGTCGGGTGATTTATGGGACCCCCTTGACAGTTCGCTTTGAATAAGACTCCTCCAGCAAGGCCCAACATTGGTTTTACCATTTGCCTCACCACCACCTATTTTCCCTTGGGAGTAATTAACCCAAGGGTCATCTTTATTCAGCCCCCCCGGGCCAATGCTTGTCTAAGTGTTGGTCCAAACTAGAGCCCTTTGCAGCGCCCCCTCAAGGAAACTTGGGGTCTGGTTTTAGTTGTACGGACTGCTCATCCTGGTCGTGGCTCGAGACGAGATCTGCTGGCTACTATCAGGGTGTCGGCACGCCGGGAGGTCTTGTTGGTCTTGTTTTATTGCTGTCGAAATGTCTTGTAGCCGGGATTCCGAGACTGATCGGGTCTTCCCGGGGAGAAGGAATATCCTTCGTTGATCGCGAGAGCTTATCATGGGCTAAGTTGGGACACCCCTGCAGGGTATAAACTTTCGAGAGCCGTGCCCGCGGTTATGTGGCAGATGGGAATTTGTTAATATCCGGTTGTAGTAAACTTGAAGCAAACTCTTCTAAAATACACCAACCATGTGCGTAACCGTGAGTGTCTCTTTTCGGGTTGATCGAGAGGAGAACACGGTTTCGGGTTATGTATGACGTAAGTAGGAGTTCAGGATCACTTCTTGATCATTACTAGTTGACGACCGTTCCTTTGTTTCTCTTCTCGCTCTCATTTGCGTATGTTAGCCACCATATATGCTTAGTCGCTGCTGCTACCTCACCACTTTACCCCATTCCTTTCCCATTTAGCTTTGCTAGTCTTGATACCCATGGTAATGGGATTGCTGAGTCCTCGTGGCTCACAGATTACTACAACAACAGTTGCAGGTACAGGTTTGCGATGATCATGACGCGAGAGCGATGTTTGCTTGTTTTGGAGTTCTTCTTCTGCTTCTTCTTCGATCAGGGGATAGGTTCCAGGTCGGCAGCCTGGGCTAGCAGGGTGGATATTGTTTGAGTTTCTGTTTATATATCATCTGTAGTCGGATGTTGATCTTGTATATGATGTGATGTATTCTTGTGGCATTTGTGCCTTATGTACGTATCCCCATCTATTATGTAATGTTGATGTAATGATATCCACCTTGCAAAAGCGTTCCAATATGCGGGTCTATCCTTGGTGGGACCGTCGAGTTCCTTTTGGATAGGGTCGCATATTGGGCGTGACATGGGTGAATAAAATAAAGAGAGTAAAAAGAAACAAAGAGTTCATATTGATCTTATTGAGAGTAATGACTTCACATAGAAAAAGTATGATGATTAAAAGTTGTTGGGAGTTGGCAAATATAGCTTTGGTCATCGTTGCAATTAATAGGAAGTAATAAGGAAAGAGAGGTTTCACATATAGATATATTATCATTGACATCTTTTATGATTGGGAGCACTCATTAAAATATGACATGCTAAAGAGTTGATGTTGGACAAGGAAGACAACGTGATGAGTTATGTTTTCTTATATCTAAGATAAAGTATGTTGTCATGGATCCTCTAACATGTTGAGCTTGCCTTTCCCCCTCTTGCTGGCCAAATTCTCAGCACTAAGTAGAGATACTACTTGTGCTTCCAAATACCCTTAAACCAGTTTAGCCATGAGAGTCCACCATATCTACCTATGTATTGAGTAATATCCTTCAAGTAAGTTGTCATCGGTGCAAGCAATAAAAATTGCTCTCTAAATATGCATGACTTATTAGTGCGGAGAAATAAGCTTTGTACGAACTTGTTGTGGAAGTAATAAAAGCGACGGACTGCATAATAAAGTTCCACATACAAGGGGCAATATAAAGTGACGTTCTTTTGCATTAAGATTTTGTGCATCAAACCATAAAAGCGCATGGCAACCTCTGCTTCCCTCTGCAAAGGGCCTGTCTTTTATTATTATCCTCTACCTTATGCAAGAGTCACGGTGATCTTCACCTTTCTTTTTTCATTTTATCCTTTGGCAAGCCCAGCATGTTGTAAAAAAATAAATAAAACATATCTAATTGGATGTAGGGGAGCATGAATTGTTATTGTTGACATTACCCTTGAGGTAAAAGGTTGTGGGGCAAAACTATAAGCCCCTATCTTTCTCTGTGTCCGATTAAAACTCCGTAACCACAAGTATTGCGTGAGTGCTAGCAATTATGAAGGACTAAGTGATAGTTGAGTATGTGGACTTGCTTTTAAGCTCTGACATAGACTCTTTCCGATGTTATGATAAATAGCAATTGCTTCAATGACTGAGGTTATAATTTGCTGGTGCCCAATAAGGTTTCTGATTCATACTTTTGCATTGTGAAAAGATCATCACTTGAACATAAGTAACCATATGAAAAAATCTATATATGTTGCTGTTATGAGATTAATCATGATGCCTTCATGTCCGTATTTTTTTAATCGATGCCTCTACCTCTAAACATGACGACATATTTATTGTTATCGGATTTTTGCTTGAGGACAAGCGAGGTCTAAGCTTGGGGGAGTTGATACGTCCATTTTGCATCATGCTTTTATATCGATATTTATCACATTACGGGCTGTTACTTCACGTTATGTCACAATACTTATGGCTATTCTCTCTTATTTTACAAGGTTTGCATGAAGAGGGAGAATGCCGGCAGCTGGAATTCTGGGCTGGAAAAGGAGCAAATATTGGAGACCTATTCTGTGCAACTCCAAAAGTCTTGAAACTCCACGGAATATCTTAAAATAAATAAAGAAAAATCATCGCCAAAGATGAAGGCCAGGGGCCCACACCTGCTCACACGAGGGTGGGCGCCCCTCTGCCGCACCCCTACCTTGTGGGCCCCACGGTGGCTCTCCGATGCCCATCTTCTCCCATATGAAGTCTTCGATGAGAAAAAAATAAGAAGCAACCTTTCGACGAGACTCCGCCGCCACGAGGCGGAACCTTGGCGGAACCAATCTAGGGCTCCGGCAGAGCTGCTCGCCGGGGACACTTCCCGGAGGGGGGAAATCATCATCATCATCATCACCAACGCTCCTCTCATCGGGAGAGGGCAATCTCCATCAACATCTTCACCAGCACCATCTCATCTCCAAACCCTAGTTCTTCTCTTGTATCCAATTCTTGTCTCCAAGTCCGGGATTGGTGCTAGTAGGTTGCTAGTAGTGTTGATTACTCCTTGTAGTTGATGCTAGTTGGTTTATTTGGTGGAAGATCATATGTTCAGATCCATTATGCATATTATTACCCTCTGATTATGAACATGAATATGCTTTGTGAGTAGTTACGTTTGTTCCAGAGGACACGGGAGAAGTCTTGCTATTAGTAGTCATGTGAATTTGGTATTCGTTCGATATTTTGATGAGATGTATGTTGTCTAGCCTCTAGTGGTGTTATGTGAACGTCGACTACATAACACTTCACCATTATTTGGGCCTAGAGGAAGGCATTGGGAAGTAATAAGTAGATGATGGGTTGCTAGAGTGATGAAGCTTAAACCCTAGTTTATCGTTGCTTCGTAAGGGGCTGATTTGGATCCATATGTTTCATGCTATGGTTAGGTTTACCTTAATACTTTTGTTGTAGTTGCGGATGCTTGCAATAGAGGTTAATCATAAGTGGGATGTTTGTTCAAGTAAGAACATCACCCAAGCACCGGTACACCCACATATCAAATTATCAAAGTACCGAACGCGAATCATATGAATGTGATGAAAACTAGCTTGACGATATTCCCGTGTGTCCTCGGGAGCGCTTTTCCTGTTATAAGAGTTTGTCCAGGCTTGTCCTTTGCTACAAAAAGGATTGGGCCACCTTGCTTCACTTTATTTACTCTTGCTACTTGTTGCTTGTTACAATTTATCTTATCACAAAACTATCTGTTACCAGACCTCAACCGTCTAGGGTGCTCAAACACCTAAGAGTAACAAGATCCGCAAGGGATTAGTGGGGGGAATCAAATTTCTCTTGGTGGAAGTGTAGATCGGGGCCTTCTCAACCACTCCCGAGCAAATCAACAAGTTTGATTGGCTAGGGAGTGCGGTCGGGCGAAAATGGAGCTTGGAGCAACTATGGAGCTTAGGGTTGGAAGATGTAGTCAACTAAACGAAGAAGACACCCCTTTTATAGTCGAGAACTAAATCCAACCGTTATCCACCTAACCAGCCCACGACTCGCGGTACTACCACCCCTGACAAGCGGTACTACCGCACGGCCACACGGTACCCGCTGTACTACCGCTGCTACGGCAGGAACTAGGTCATGCCTGAAGCACAGAGGCTGAGAGCAGTACTTCCGCAGGAGCGGTACTACCGCTCCCCCTTGCGGTACTACCGTAAGGCATGAATTGCCTAGCCTGGGAAAGACGCGGATGAATAAAAATACATCCGTGCCTACTTCCGCTGAAAATCAAACGATGCAAAAATCCGACACGGTACTACAGCTGGAGGAGCGGTACTACCGCGTGGCGGCCGAGTTAGTCACACAGGTACTACCACACACAAGGTGCGGTATTATCACGGAGGCGCCGGATGTAAAAATTACATCCGCCCTACTACCACAATGCAGCGGCACTTGGCGGGGCCACGCAGATTACAGACTCGGAGGAGCGGTACTACCATGGGCTCTCGCGGTACTACCGCCGAGGTCCAAGATTATCAAGAGGTGCTGCGGTACTACCGCTCGAGGAGCAAGACTACAGCAAGCCCAATATCAGCAACCAAGACATAATGCATAGAGGATAAACGGAGGATGCTCCAAAGCGCAGGGGGAAAGGTGGAGACAAGGAAGAAAACGTGTACGTGATGATTCCACCCAAACCTTTCCGAAGTGGACCCCCTCTTGATAGTATGGCTTTCCTACGACTCAATTCCACCGAAAAGAAACGTAAAAAGAACGCCGTCTTCAATAGTCTTCGAGGGGCACCGAACCGTCTTGTGCCTAGTGATGAAACATCTGAGAAACTCAAGGCACACGATTAGTCCACAAAAGCATTGTCATCAATCACCAAAACACCTTAGGGATAAATATGCCCTTACACCAGTGACCATTTCCTTTGCAGTAGAAGCACTCAGTTTCAGGCTTGGGTCCAGACTTGGGCTTCTTCACTTGAGCAGCAACTTGCTTGCCGTTCTTCTTGAAGTTCCCCTTCTTCCCTTTGCCCTTTTCTTGAAACTAGTGGTCTTGTCAACCATCAACACTTGATGCTTTTCTTGATTTCTACCTTCGTTGATTTCAACATCATGAAGAGCTTGGGAATCGTTTCCGTTATCCCTTGCATATTATAGTTCATCACGAAGTTCTAGTAACTTGGTGATAGTGACTAGAGAACTCTGTCAATCACTATCTTATCTGGAAGATTAACTCCCACTTGATTCAAGTGATTGTAGTACTCAGACATTCTGAGCACATGCTCACAAGCTGAGCTATTCTGCTCCATCTTGTAGGAAAAGTACTTGTTAAAGGTCTCATACCTTTGGACATGGGCATGAGTCTGAAATACTAATTTCAACTCTTGGAACATCTCATATGCTCCGTGGCGTTTCAAAAAACGTCTTTGAAGCCCCGATTCTAAGCCGTAAAGCATGGTGCACTAAACTATCAAGTAGTCATCATATCGAGCTTGACAGACGTTCATAACGCCCGCATTTGCTCCTTGATCGGTCTGTCACCTAGCGGTGTATCAAGGACATAATTCTTATGCAAAGAATGAGGATAATCCTCAGATCACGGGTCAAGTCCGCAACTTTGCTACTATCATCTTTCAACTTAGTTTTCTCTAGGAACATATCAAAAATAAACGGGGAGCTATATCGCGAGCTATTGATCAACAACATAGTTATGCAAATACTATCAGGACTAAGTTCATGATAAATTAAAGTTCAATTTAATCATATTACTTAAGAACTCCCACTTAGATAGACATCCCTCTAGTCATCTAAATGATCACGTGATCCAAATCAACTAAACCATGTCCGGTCATCACGTGAGATGGAGTAGTTTTCAATGGTGAACATCACTTATGTTGATCATATCTACTATATGATTCATGCTCGACCTTTCGGTCTCAGTGTTCCGAGGCCATATCTGCATATGCTAGGCTCGTCAAGTTTAACCTGAGTATTCCGCGTGTGCAAAACTGGCTTGCACCTGTTGTATATGAACGTAGAGCTTATCACACCTGGTCATCACATGGTGTCTCGGCACGACGAACTTTGGCAACGGTGCATACTTAGGGAGAACACTTGTACCTTGAAATTTAGTGAGAGATCATCTTATAATGCTACCGTCAATCAAAGCAGAATAAGATGCATAAAAGATAAAGATCACATGCAATCAATATAAGTGATATGATATGGCCATCATCATCTTGTGCCTTTGATCTCCATCTCCAAAGCACCGTCATGATCACCATCGTCACCGGCGCGACACCTTGATCTCCATCATAGCATCGTTGTCGTCTCGCCAACTATTGCTTCTACGACTATCGCTACTGCTTAGTGATAAAGTAAAGCAATTACAGACAATAAAGCGACAACCATATGGCTGCCGCCAGTTGCCGATAACTCTGTTACAAAACATGATCATCTGATATAATAAAATATAGCATCATGTCTTGACCATATCACATCACAACATGCCCTGCAAAAACAAGCTAGATGTCCTCTTTGTTGTTGCAAGTTTTACGTGGCTGCTGCGGGCTGAGCAAGAACCGTTCTTACCTACGCATCAAAACCACAACGATAGTTCGTCAAGTTAGTGTTGTTTTAACCTTCTCAAGGACCGGGTGTAGTCACACTCGGTTCAACTAAAGTTGGAGAACCGACACCCGCCAGCCAATTGTGCAAAGCACGTCGGTAGAACCAGTCTCGCAGAAGCGTCACGTGAAATGTCGGTCCGGGCCGCTTCATCCAACAATACCGCCGAACCAAAGTATGACATGCTGGTAAGCAGTATGACTTGTATCGCCCACAACTCACTTGTGCTCTACTCGTGCATATAACATCTACGCATAAACCTGGCTTTGATACCACTATTGGGGAACGTAGTAATTTCAAAAAAATTCCTACGCACATGCAAGATCATGGTGATGCATAGCAATGAGGGGGGAGAGTGTCGTCTACATACCCTTGTAGACCGTAAGCGGAAGCGTTATGGCAACGCGGTTGATGTAGTCGTACGTCTTCACGATCGACCGATCCTCAGTATCGAACGTACGACACCTCCGCGTTCAGCACACATTTAGCTCGGTGACGTCCCGCGAACTCACGATCCAGTAGAGCTTCGGGGAAGAGCTTCGTCAGCACGACGGCGTGGTGACGGTGTTGATGAAGTTACCGACGCAGGGCTTCGCCTAAGCACTGCTACGATATGACCGAGGTGGATTATGGAGGAGGGGGCACCACACACGGCTAAGAGATCAATGATCAATTGTTGTGTCTTGGGGTGCCCCTGCCCCCGTATATAAAGGAGCTAGGGGGGAGGTGGCCGACCAAGGAGGAGGGCGCGCCAAGGGGGGAGTCCTTCTCCCACTGGGAGTAGGACTCCTTTCCTAGTAGGAGTAGGAGAAGGGGGAAGGGAAGGAGAGAGGAGGAAGGAAAGGGGGGCGCCGCCCCCCTCCTTGTCCAATTCGGACTAGAGGGGGAGGGGGCACGCAGCCTGCCCTGGCCGCCCATCCTCTTCTCCACTAAGGCCCAATAGGCCCATTATACTCCCCGGGGGGTTCCGGTAACCCCCGGTACTCCGGTATATGTCCGAAACCTCCCGAAACATTTCCGGTGTCCGAACATAGTCGTCCAATATATCGATCTTTACGTCTTGACCATTTAGAGACTCCTCATCATGTCCATGATCATATCCGGGACTCCAAACTACCTTCGGTACATCAAAACACAAAAACTCATAATACCGATCGTCACAGAACTTTAAGCGTGCGGACCCTTCGGGTTCTATGTAGACATGGCTGAGACATGTCTCCGGTCAATAACCAATAGCGGAACCTGGATGCTCATATTGGTTCCTACATATTCTACGAAGATCTTTATCGGTCAAACCGCATAACAACATACGGTGCTCCTTTTGTCATCGGTATGTTACTTGCCCGAGATTCGATCGTCGGTATCTCAATACCTAGCTCAATCTTGTTACCGGCAAGTCTCTTTACTCGTTCCGTAATGCATCATCCCGCAACTAACTCAATTCAACCACACCTGGATAACTTAATATCTGCAGCAAAGTGTTTAATAGCAAAGCAATATGATAGTAATGGTAACGGTAACAAAGGGTAACGGTAGCAAAAGTAATATTTTTGGTGTTTTGTAGTGATTGTAACAGTAGCAACGGAAAAGTAAAAAAGCGAAAAACAATATGTGGAAAGCTCGTAGGCATTGGATTGGTGTTGGAGAATTATGCCGGATGCGGTTCATCATGTAACAATCATAACATAGGGTGACATAGAACTAGCTCCAATTCATCAATGTAATGTAGGGACGTATTCCGAATATAGTCATACGTGCTTATGGAAAAGAACTTGCATGACATATTTTGTCCTACCCTCCCGTGGCAGCGGGGTCCTAATGGAAACTAAGGGATATTAAGGCCTCCTTTTAATAGAGTACCGGAACAAAGCATTAGCACATAGTGAATACATGAACTCCTCAAACTATGGTCATCACCGGGAGTGGTCCCGATTATTGTCACTTCGGGGTTGCCGGATCATAAACACATAGTAGGTGACTATAGACTTGCAAGATAGGATCAAGAACTCACATATATTCGTGAAAACATAATAGGTTCAGATCTGAAATCATGGCACTCGGGGCCTAGTGACAAGCATTAAGCATAGCAAAGTCATAGTAACATCAATCTCAGAACATAGTGGATACTAGGGATCAAATCCTAACAAAACTAACTCGATTACATGATAGATCTCATCCAACCCATCACCGTCCAGCAAGCCTACGATGGAATTACTCACGCACGGCGGTGAGCATCATGAAATTGGTGATGGAGGATGGTTGATGATGACGACAACGACGAATCCCCCTCTCCGGAGCCCCGAACGGACTCCAGATCAGCCCTACCGAGAGGTTTTAGGGCTTGGCAGCGGCTCCGTATCGTAAAACGCGATGATTTCTTCTCCTTGATTTTTCTACCCGAAAACAAATATATAGAGTTGGAGTTGGCGTCGAAGGAGCTCCAGGGGGCCCATGAGGTAGGGGGCGCTCCCTAGGGGGAGGGCGGGGCCCCCACCCTCGTGGACAGGGTGTGGGCCCCTGATCTTCATCTTTGGCAATGATTTTTTATTATTTCCAAATAGACGTTCCGTGGAGTTTCAGGTCATTCCGAGAACTTTTGTTTCTGCACATAAATAACACCATGGAAAGTCTGCTGAAAACAGCGTCAGTCCGGGTTAGTTCCATTCAAATCATGCAAGTTAGAGTCCAAAACAAGGGCAAAAATGTTTGGAAAAGTAGATACGACGGAAACGTATCAACTCCCCCAAGCTTAAACCTTTGCTTGTCCTCAAGCAATTCAGTTGATAAACTGAAAGTGATAAAGAAAAACTTTACAAACTCGCTGTTTGCTCTTGTTGTTGTAAATATGTAAAGCCAACATTCAAGTTTTCAAAGAAAGATTATGACTAACCACATTTGCAATAACTCTTAGGTCTCATGTTTACTCATATCAATAGGATAATCAACTAGCGAGTCATAATAATAAATCTCGGATGACAACACTTTCTCAAAACAATCATAATATGATATAACAAGATGGTATCTTGCTAGCCCTTTCTGAGACCGCAAAACATAAATTCAGAGCACCTTTAAAGATCAAGGACTGACTAGACATCGTAATTCATGGTAAAAGAGATCCAGTCATAGTCATACCCAATATAAATTAATAGTAATGGATGCAAATAACTGCTACGCTCTCCAGCTAGTGCTTTTTAATAAGAGGGTGATGACTCAACATAAAAGTAAATAGATAGGCCCTTTGCAGAGGGAAGCAGGGATTTGTAGAGGTGCCAGAGCTCGGTTTTGAAATAGAGGTAAATAATATTTTGAGCGGTATACTTTCATTGTCAACATAACAACCAAGAGATGGCGATATCTTCCATACTACACACATTATAGGCGGTTCCCAAACAGAATGGTAAAGTTTATACTCCCTCTCCACCAACAAGCATCAATCCATGACTTGCTTGAAACAACGAGTGTCTCCAACTAGCAACAGTCCCAGGGGGAGTTTTGTTTGCAATTATTTTGATTTAGTTTGCATAAAGCATGGGACTCGGCATCCCGGTCACCAGCCATTTTCTCGTGAATGAGGAGCGGAGTCCACTCCTCTTGAGAATAACCCGCCTAACATGGAAGATAAGGGCAGCCCTAGTTGATACATGAGCTATTCGAGCATACGAAACAGAATGTTTATTTGAAGGTTTAGAGTTTGGCACATACAAATTTACTTGGAACAGCAGGTAGATACCGCATATAGGAAGGTATGGTGGACTCATATGGAATAACTTTGGGGTTTAAGGGATTGGATGCACAAGCAGTATTCCCGCTTAGTACTAGTGAAGGCTAGCAAAAGACTGGGAAGCAACCAACTAGAGAGCGACAACAGTCATGAACATGCATTAAAATTAATAAACATTGGATGCAAGCATGAGTAGGATATAATCCACCATGAACATAAATATCGTGAAGGCTATGTTGATTTTGTTTCAACTACATGTGTGAACATGTGCCAAGTCAAGTCACTTAAATCATTCAAAGGAGGATACCACCCCATCATACCACATCACAACCATTTTAATAGCATGTTGGCACGCAAGGTAAACCATTATAACTCAATGCTAATCAAGCATGGCACGAGCAACTATGATCTCTAATTGTCATTGCAAACATGTTTATCCATAATAAGCTCAATCAGGAACGATGAACTCATCATATTTACAAAAACAAGAGAGGTCGAGTTCATGCCAGCCTTTTCTTATCTCGGCCACCCATCATATATCATCATAATTGCCTTTCACTTGCACGAGCTTAACGATGTGAATAATAATAAGAGTGCATGTGCATTGGACTAAGCTGGAATCATGAGCATTCAATAAACAGGAGAAGACAAGGCAATATGGGCTCTTGGTTAAATCAACAATAATGCATATAAGAGTCACTTCAACAATTTAATCATGGTCTTCTCCTATCGACCCCCAAAGAAAAGAAAAGAAATAAAAACTATTTACACGGGAAAGCTCCCAACAAGCAAAAGAAGAACGAGAAATATTTTTGGGTTTTCTTTTTAATTATTACTACTACGGCAAGAAAAATAAACTAACTAGAAGCTACTAATTTTTTTTGTTTTTCTTAAGGTTTAACGAACACACAAGAAGAAAGCAAGAAAAAGAAAATAAACTAGCATGGATATTACAGTGAAAGAGTATGAGCACCGACATCTAGCAACGAGTGTGTGAACATAAATGTAATGTCGGTGTGAAATACGTACTCCCCCAAGCTTAGGCTTTTGGCCTAAGTTGGTTCATTGCCAAGGATGGTCTGGCAGATATCCGTAGGTGTAGATGGGGTCGTACTGAGATGCAGCGGCTATCGCCTCCTGAGCTGCAGCGTGGCGGCGAGCTACCTCCGCCCTCCTCTCGTATTCATCTGCCTCCTATCTGGTGATAAAATGTCTTCCTTTTGCCTGATAATCAAAGAAGGCAGGAGCAGGGAGAGTAATACGGACAGCTCGCCGTTTGTCAAAGATTAGTCGATACTGGAGAGGTGATTCATTCCTCTCGATAAACTGGTGGTGGACCATAGCATTATAGTCTAAATAAGTAGGAGGCAACTCAATGTCATCCTCACGAACGTCCACATCAATAAAATCAGCTAAGCGGGTTGCATAAATTCCTCCAAAGAAATCTCCATTAAATCTATTATGATGCAACCTACGTGCAACAATGGCTCCCAAATTATAAGATTTGTCTCCTAAGACAACACTCCTAAGAATACTGAGGTCAGGCACACACATATGACATGCTTCATCTTTACCATTTATGCACCAACCTATGAAGAGAGCAAAATAATGTATAGCAGGAAAATGAATGCTCCCAATGGTAGCTTGTGCTATATCTCTAGATCCCCCACGGTTATACCAGCAAGAAAGTTTCTAAATTCAGATTTACGGGGTTCACTAACACTACCCCATTCTGGAAGTTTGCAAGCAGAAGTAAAATCTTCTAAGTCCATGGTATAAGATTTTTCATAAAGATCAAACAGGACAGTTGGAGAATTACGTGAAGATGAAAATTCAAACCTCCTCACAAAGGAACTAGTGAGATGATAATATTGGCTGCACTTGTCTGCCTCAAAGCTCACAAGATCAGCGTTACGCAAATATGCGTTAAATTCTTCCTTGATTCCCGCTCGATCCATAAAATTTTCCGAAGGCCATTCACAGGTCAAGACAGAGCGTCCCTTGGTGGCTCCTCATCAGCATCACGCATTGCAAGCCTGGGTCCTTGCTTCCTTGAAGAACCACCTTGGAACATTTTCCTAAGCATATTTCTTCCTCTGAAAAATTTCTGAATTTTTTAGTAAATTCAAACAAAAGTAAAACAAACTCAACAAAATTGATAGCAACTACTCCTACAAGTGCCTAGAGACTGTATCATGCCTTAGAACTACTTGGAACCATATAAATTTGGCATGCAAGCTCAAGAACATGGTCACCTAGGCAGCACAAATTTGCAATGAATAAAGCACTAGAACAAAAACTAATTGGACCAATGGAGGAGTCACATACCAAGGAACAATCTCCCCAAGAAGTTTTGTGAGAGGTGCTTTGAGCAAGGAGATCAAAAATCGCAGCAAAATGAGATAGAACTCGTGCTTGAGCTGGATATTGGTGTTTGTGGGAGGAAGAAGGAGTGTATGGGTGCAGGAATAAGTGGAGGAGGGCCACTATGGGCCCACGAGGCAGGGGAGCCCGCCCTGGGGGGTAGGGTGCACCCTCCACCCTCGTGGCCAGGTGCTTGCCCCTCCTGCTGTGTTCTCAGTGCCAGAAATTCTCAAAAATTCTAGAAAAAATCATATTCCATTTTCAGGGCATTTGGAGAACTTTTATTTTCGGGGTATTTTTATATTGCACAGATAAATCAGAAAATGCATGTAAAAATACTATTTTTACTTTATTTCAACTAATTATCGAGAAAGTAGAGAGAGGGTACAGAAGGTTGTGCCTTCTAGTTTCATCCATCACATGCTCATCAAAAGGAATCCACTAACAAGGTTGATCAGTCTTGTTAAGAAACTCATTCCGAATAACATGGAACCGGAGAAATTTCGAATAACACTATGTTACCTCAATGGGGATATGCACATCCCCAATAATAAGAATATCATATTTTTTCTTGACACTAGGAAGAGGAAATTCAAAACCTCCAAAAATGATCGATGTAATTTTTCCAATAGAATTGATACTATGAACTTGAGGTTATTTCCTTGGGAAGTGTACCGTATGCTCATTACCATTAACATGAAAAGTGACATTGCCTTTGTTGCAATCAATAACAGCCCCTGCAGTATCCAAAAAAGTTCTTCCAAGAATAGTAGACATGCTATCGTCCTCGGGAATATCAAGAATAACAAAGTCCGTTAAAATAGTAACGTTTGCCACCACAACAGACACATCCTCGCAAATACCGACAGGTATAGTAGTTGATTTATCGGCCATTTGCAAAGATATTTTAGTAGGTGTCAACTTATTCAAATCAAGTCTACGATATAAAGAGAGAGGCATAACACTAACACCGGCTCCAAGATCACATAATGCAGTTTTAACATAGTTTCTTTTAATGGAGCATTGTATAGTGGGTACTCCTGGATCTCCTATTTTCTTTGGTATTCCACCCTTAAAAGTATAATTAGCAAGCATGGTGGAAATCTCAGCTTCTGATATCTTTCTCTTATTTGTGACAATATCTTTCATGTACTTAGCATAAGGATTCATTTTGAGCATATCAGTTAATCGCATACGCAAAAAGATAGGTCTAATCATTTCAAAGAAAGCGCTCAAAATCCTCATCATCCTTTTTCTTGGATGGTTTGGGAGGAAAAGGCATGGGTTTCTGAACCCAAGGTTCCCTTTCTTTACCATGTTTCCTAGCAACAAAGTCTCTCTTATCATAACGTTGACTCTTTGATTGTGGGTTATCAAGATCAACAGCAGGTTCAATTTCTATATCATTATCATTACTAGGTTGAGCATCATCATGAACATCATCATTAACATTTTCACTAAGTTGATGTTCATTACAGAATTGTGTTTCAAAGATCGTAAATAGAGATATCATTTGGATTCTCGTGTGGTTCGGCAATAGGTTCACTAGAAGCATGCAAAGTCCTATCATTTTTCTTTTTCTTCTTTTTAGAAGAACTAGGTGCATCAATATTATTTCTCTGAGAATCTTGCTCAATTCTCTTAGGGTGGCCTTCGTGATACAAAGGTTCCTGAGTCATTCTACCAGTTCTAGTAGCCACTCTAACATCATAATAATTTTTCTTACTATTCATTTCATTGAGCAAATCATTTTGAGCTTTAAGTACTTGTTCTACTTGAGTGGTAACCATAGAAGCATGTTTGCTAACGAGTTTAAGTTCACCTCTAACATTAGCCATATAATCACCCAAGTGTTTAAGCATATCGGAATTGTATTTCAAATTGTCTACCAAAATAAGCATTAAAATTTTCTTGTTTGACAATAAAATTATCAAACTCTTCTAAGCATTGTCTAGCAGACTTATAGTGAGGAATATCACCTTCATCAAATCTATAGAGAGAATTCACCTTTACTACCTATGTCGGGTTATCGAGACCATGAGATTCTTCAGTAGGTAATGGATTTAGATCATATGTTTCTTCAACAGGCGGTAAATTAAGACCATGTATTTCTTCAATAGGAGGTAAATTCTTAACATCTTCAGCTTTAATACCTTTTTCTTTCATAGATTTCTTTGCCTCTTTCATATCTTCAGTATTGAGAAATAGAACACCTCTCTTCTTCGGAGTTGGTTTAGGAATAGGCTCAGGAATTGGTTCAGGAAGTGTCCAATTATTTTCATTTGCCAACATATTATTCAATAGAATTTCAGCTTCATTCGGTGTTCTTTCCGTGAAAATGTAATCCAGCACAACTATCCGGTAATCTCCGGAAGCATCGGTTAGTCCATTATAAAAGATATCAAGTATTTCATTTTTCTTGAGAGGGTGATCAGCAAAGCATTAAGTAACTTGAGAAGCCTCCCCCAAGCTTGTGGGAGACTCTCTTCTTCAATTTGCACAAAATTGTATATTTCCCTCAAAGCAGCTTGTTTCTTATGAGCAGAGAAATATTTAGCAGAGAAGTAATAAATCATATCCTGGGGACTACGCACACAACCAGGATCGAGAGAATTAAACCATATCTTAGCATCACCCTTTAATGAGAACGGAAATATTTTAAGGATATAAAAGTAGCGACATCTCTCATCATTAGTGAACAGGTGGCTATATCATTTAATTTAGTAAGATGTGCCACAACAGTTTCAGATTCATAGCCATGAAAAGGATCATATTCAACCAAAGTAATTATATCAGGATCAACAGAGAATTCATAATCCTTATCGGTAACACGGATAGGTGAAGTAGAAAAAGCAGGGTCAGGCCTCATTCTATCATTAAGAGGTTGCTTATTCCATTTAGCTAATAATCTCTTGAGCTCATAACTATCTTTGCAAGCTAAAATAGCTGCGTAAGCTTCTTTATCAAAACATAACCCTCGTGAATAACAGGCAAGTCTTCATCATCAATTTCATCAATACAATCGGTTTCAATAATTTCTTTCTCTCTAGCCCTAGCAATTTGTTCATCAAGAAATTCACTAAGGGGCACAGTAGTATCAAGCTAAGTAGTTTCATCATAAGTATCATGCATAGCAGAAGTGGCATCATCAATAACATGCGACATATCGTAATCTAACAGCGTAAGCAGGTTTAGGTGTCGCAAGCTTACTCAAAACAGAAGGTGAATCAAGTGCAGAGCTAGATGGTAGTTCCTTACCTCCCCTCGTAGTTGAGGGATAAATTGTTGTCTTAGCATCTTTCAAGTTCTTCATAGTGACCAGCAGATATAAATCCCAAGCGACTCAAAGAATAGAGCTATGCTCCCTAGCAACGGCGCCAGAAAATAGTCTTAATAACCCACAAGTATAGGGGATCGCAACAGTTTTGGAGGGTAGAGTATTCAACCCAAATTTATTGATTTGACACAAGGGGAGCCAAAGAATATTCTCAACTATTAGCAGCTGAGTTGTCAATTCAACCACACCTGGATAACTTAATATATGCAGCAAAGTGTTTAGTAGCAAAGCAATATGATAGTAATGGTAACGGTAGCAAAAGTAATATTTTTGGTGTTTTGTAGTGATTGTAACAGTAGCAACGGAAAAGTAAATAAGCGAAAAACAATATGTGGAAAGCTCATAGGCATTGGATCGGTGATGGAGAATTATGCCGGATGCGGTTCATCATGTAACAATCATAACATAGGGTGACACAGAACTAGCTCCAATTCATCAATGTAATGTAGGCATGTATTCGAATATAGTCATACGTGCTTATGGAAAAGAACTTGCATGACATCTTTTGTCCTACCCTCCTGTGGCAGCGGGGTCCTAATGGAAACTAAGGGTATTAAGGCCTCCTTTTAATAGAGTACCGAACAAAGCATTAGCACATAGTGAATACATGAACTCCTCAAACTATGGTCATCACCGGGAGTGGTCCCGATTATTGTCACTTGAGTTGCGGATCATAAACACATAGTAGGTGACTATAGACTTGCAAGATAGGATCAAGAACTCACATATATTCGTGAAAACATAATAGGTTCAGATCTGAAATCATGGCACTCGGGCCCTAGTGACAAGCATTAAGCATAGCAAAGTCATAGTAACATCAATCTCGTAACATAGTGGATACTAGGGATCAAACCCTAACAAAACTAACTCGATTACATGATAGATCTCATCCAACCCATCACCGTCCAGCAAGCCTCACGATGGAATTACTCATGCACGGCGGTGAGCATCATGAAATTGGTGATGGAGGATGGTTTATGATGGCGACGGGCGATTTAATCTCTCTCCTGAGCCCCGAACGGACTCCAGATCGGCCATCCAGAGAGGTTTTAGGGCTTGGCGGCGGCTCCATATCGTAAAACGCGATGATTTCTTCTCCTTGAATTTTTTTCTCCCCGAAAACAAATATATAGAGTTGGAGTTGGCGTCGGAGGAGCTCCAGGGGGCCCACGAGGTAGTGGGGCGCGCCCTAGGGGGGAGGGCACGCCCCCCACCCTCGTGGACAGGGTGCGGCCCCCCTGGTCTTCATCTTTTGCAAGGATTTTTTATTATTTCCAAATAGATGTTCCGTGGAGTTTCAGGTCATTCCGGGAACTTTTGTTTCTGCACATAAATAACACCATGGAAAGTCTGCTGAAAACAGCGCCAGTCCGGGTTAGTTCCATTCAAATCATGCAAGTTAGAGTCCAAAACAAGGGCAAAAGTCTTTGGAAAAGTAGATACGACGGAGACGTATCAGCCACCACCGTAGGAGACAGCTCGAACTCATCTTGAGCAATCCTCACTCGCACACCAGCTCAGCAAGCACAAGAACACCTCTCCTCATGAGGCCGTTCTTTCCTTGTACTATTCATCCTCAGCCCAAGAGGCAATCCACCACCACCACACTGGAGTAGGGTAGTACACCACAACGGTGGCCCGAACCAGTATAAATCTTGTGTCCTCGTGTTCTTTGGGTTCGACGAGCTAGTCCATGAGATCGTGGAGTGTGAGAGCTTGGGAGAGGAGAGATCTTCGTGCGCACCCTGATGTTCGAACCTCAAGGGTTTTGCCGGAACCCGAAATCCGACATTTGGCGCGCCAGGTAGGGGTGCGCTGAAGCTTTCCTCTCGTCGATCCGTGCTTCAACGCTCCACCACAACCATATCGGATGCTCGTTGCGCCCGCACTGAGCGCCGGGCCGCCCTCGCCGCCTGCGTCGCTCAGATGGCTCCTGTCGGCGGGCCTCCCCGTTGTTCTCCATCACCCGCCGCCAAGGCTGCCACCGGCCCGGCTGGAAATGAGCAGCAGGCGTCCTTGCTGCACCCCTCAGTGCGGCGGGATGGCCGCACCGCCACTCCGTCGCTGACCCCCGCTAGTTCATCGTCTCACGCCCCACGGACGCGCGGGCCGTGCTACTCATGGCACATGATCTCCTGCGTTACCGCCCAGTCGACAACCTCTGCGAGGACTGGCTGGACCGCATCGCCGAGCTCGTCAGCGCTGCAGGGGGCTCCCCCGCATCGTCCCTCTCGCTGCCTCGTCCACCGCCAGCTATGGGCGACGTAGCTCATGGAGCACCTCCACCACCTCTGCACCAAGACGGTGCCCTGGCTCCAAGACACACGGCCCCGCGGCGCGACCCGTCGTGCCAAGCACCCGTGCGTGAAGAAAGAAGCTGTCAAGAAGTCCCTCGACCGCAAGAGAACGCTCCACCGCTCCTCGCACCGCCACGACAGGATCGCTTGCCGCGGCAGGGCCTTGCGCCACTTGCCGTGGCGCCGTGTAGGCACCAAGATCAAGCTCCACCTCCATGGCGGGCCTCGGTGACCACAACAGGCTGCCGCGCCTTCACCCCTGAGTTGCTAGTGTCGCCTGGCTGGGCAAGTTCAAGCCGGATCTGCCTCCTCGCTATGAAGGCACCCCCGACCCCGCAGAGTTCTTGCAGCTCTACGAGCTGAGCATCGAGGCAGCCAACGGTGATGAGAAAGTCATGGCGAACTGGTTCCCCATGGCGCTCAAGGACGGCGCTCGTTCGTGGCTCCTGAACCTGCATCCGGGCTTGATCTCCTCCTGGGACGAGATGTGCGACCGCTTATCGCTAACTTCCAGTGGCACTCGCGATCGCTTCGGCCGCGGGTGACCTGCGCCGCATCAAGCAGCAACCAGGAGAGACCCTCCAAAAGTACATCCAACGCTTCAACAATGTTCGCCTCAAGATCCCCAAGGTGACGGACGAGGCCATCATTTTGGTGTTCTCTGATGGCGTCCGCGACGTCAAGATGAAGGAGGAGCTCGCCATCCACGAGGAGCTGTGCACATCTCTGGAGCTGTTCAACCTGGCAACCAAGTGCACAAGAGCTGAGGAAGGGTGCCTTTCCCTCTTCGATCTGCCAGCTGCCGACCCAGAGGAAAAGAAAGCTAAGGCCAAGGACGTGAAGCGCAAGGGAGTGGCCATGCTCGCGGCAGAGCCGGACACGAGGCACGGCAGGGACCAGCCCGAGTCATCCAAGAGCAGCCGACCATTCTGCGTCTTCCACAACGTGCATATCCACAACACCAACGACTATCAAGAGCTCAGGGCCATTCGAGATGGACGCTTCGGTCGACGCCCCGAGAGCAACGACCAGGGCTATGGCCGAGGAGGAGGACGTGACGGAGGACGCTGGGACGACCGTGGCCCACGCCAGGAGTGGCGTGACCTGCCTCGTGAAGACCGCTGGCAGAACCAACCTTGCGAGGGCGCCTGGAGGGATCAGCCTCGCGAGGACCGCCCTCAGAGCAACGCCGGTATTCCTCCGCTGCCTCCACCACCAAGAAGGAACGACGATCACCATCAGGACGAGGGATCTGGGGGCTTCCAGGAGCCGCGTGCGACCGCATGCATCCTGGGCGGAGCTCAAGCCCCAGCCTCTCAACGGATCTTCAAGCAATTTGCTCGTGAGGTGAACGCGGTCCTCCCCAGGCTCGAGGCCACGCGCCCGCTCAGGTGGTCCAAGGGCGCCATCACCTTCAGTTCGGCAGATCAGCTCAAGTGCGCGGCGACCGCTAGCGCTCTCCCGATGCTTTGTTCACCCATCATCAGCAACGTACAAGTCACCAAGACCCTCATCGATGGCGGCGCAAGGCTCAACATCCTGTCCGTCGAGACGTTCGACAGCCTTCAAGTACCGTACGATCAGCTTCAACCTACCAAGCCCTTCTCAGGGGTGACTGATGGCTCCACCACACCGATAGGGCAGGTCCGCCTTCCCGTCACCTTCGGAGAACGCAACAACTGCCGCACCGAGCTCATCGACTTCGATGTCGCTCACATCCGTCTGCCATACAATGCCATCCTCGGGTACCCGGCCCTAGCCAAGTTCATGGCAGTGACGCACCACGGCTACAACGTCCTCAAGATGCCAGGAAGCGGCGGGATCATCACAGTCCCCTGTGAGGAAAGAGATGCGGTGTGCTCTCTCGAGCGCGCCTTCCAAGCAGTATCAATCGAAGATCCCGACAACAATGCAGCTCAGTACCCTCCTGAGGTCGTCCCCAAGAAGAAGAAGCAGCTACTCCGTGCCAGACCTCAGGAGAGCGGCGCCGCAAGTGGTACCTCGTCAGGATCAGCGCCCGCGCCTGGGGCGCCTCCCTCCCTCGCATAGGAAGGCGCGCCCAGCACCCTCCTCGGGCAAGGCTCGGGGGCTCTCTTCTGGAGGGCCTCAGACCTTGCCAACGTCACGAGCGAGGCGCTCGGGCACCACGTGGAGGCGTGCTTTCCAGCACGTTTCCCTCAGGAGGACACCAGACGAGGAGCACCCGGCGCTCAGAAGTTCATTGCCAAGACCACTCAGGAACTGCAAGACGCAAGAGCCATGCGCGGCGACCGCCGCTCACCAGGCGTAGCTCCCCATCCAGGCGAGGATGCCGGGCTGCGCGTCTGCATCGACATCCCATGGCTCAACAGGGCCGCATCTCATGAGCTCTTCTGGCCTTCACGCATGGGGCGCTGCGAGGGCCCACCTCACAGCTACGCTTGCATGCCTTTTGGCCTGCCGAGCGTGGCGTCCGCCTTCCAACGCAGCCTGCAGAGCATCCTGGCAGCTCAGGAGGTCAGGCACCACGCAGTCCTGGCGGAGATGGAGACAGTCTTCAAGGAACCACTTGGACCCCCAGGGCCTCCCGAGGCTCAGAATCCCAGTGGCTCATGAGGAGCAACCCCTGCACCACACATCTTCAGCTGCCCCAACACCCCCTCTACGATGGAACCAGGTGACATTTTCCAAGTTCATTTAGCTGGGAGCACCCTTCGGGCTGCATCATTCCCAGGCCTTGTGGGTCCGTCCCTGTGGCATGTATCCCTTTACATCTTTAGCTTACTTTGCTGGGGGCGCCCCACAGGCTGCATCATCCCCAAGCCGCTCGGGTCCGACCAAGTGGCATGTATCATTCGTGCATTTACCTAAGTCAGTTCGCTTTCCATGCATGATCTATCTATGGCTATCGCCTGCTTAACTGTCACCCACCACGTGAGCTGCTCACACCGGCATGGCGCTTGTGCATGGGTCCGTCCCTGCAACATTGACAAATCTGAGCGGTTGAGCTCTGGCCCGCGGCACGCCCCGCATGCTGATACGTCTCCAACGTATCTATAATTTTTATTGCTCCATGCTATATTATCTTCTGTTTTGGACATTATTGGGCTTTATTATTCACTTTTATATTATTTTTGGGACTAACCTATTAACCGGAGGCCCATCCCAGAATTGCTGTTTTTTGCCTATTTCAGAGTTTGGCAGAAAAAGAATATCAAACGGAGTCCAAACGGAATGAAACCTTCAGGAACGTGATTTTTGGAACCAACATGATCCAGGAGACTTGGACCCTAAGGTAAGGAAGCTTCGAGGAAGCCACGAGGTAGGGGGGGCGCCTACCCCCCAGGCGCGCCTTCTACCCTCGTGGGCCTCACGTTGCTCCACCGACGTACTCCTTCCTCCTATATATACCTACGTACCCCCAAACGATCAGATATAGAGACAAAAACCTAATTCCACCGCCGCAACCTTCTGTACCCACGAGATCCCATCTTGGGGCTGTTCTGAGCTCACGGGAGGGGACATCGATCATGGAGGGCTTCTACATCAACACCATAGCCTCTCCGATGAAGTGTGAGTAGTTTACCTCGGACCTTCGGGTTCATAGTTAGTAGCTAGATGGCTTCTTCTCTCTTTTGGATCTCAATACAATGTTCTCCCCTCTCTCGTGGAGATCTATTCGATGTAATCTTCTTTTGCAGTGTGTTTGTTGAGACCGATGAATTGTGGGTTTATGATCAAGTTTATCTATGAACAATATTTGAATCTTCTGAATTTTTTTATGTATGATTGGTTATCTTTACAAGTCTCTTTGAATTATCAGTTTGGTTTGGCCTACTAGATTGATCTTTCTTGCAATGGGAGAAGTGCTTAGCTTTGGGTTCAATCTTGCGATGTCCTTTCCCGGTGATGAGGGGCAGCAAGGCACGTATTGTATTGTTGCCATCGAGGTAACAAGATGGTTTTTTATCATATTGCATGAATTTATCCTCTACATCATGTCATCTTGCTTACATGCGTTACTCTGTTCTTATGAACTTAATACTCTAGATGCATGCCGGATAGCGGTCGATGTGTGGAGTAATAGTAGTAGATGCAAAGGTGAGTCGGTCTACTTGTCTCGGACGTGATGCCTATATACATGATCATACCTAGATATTATCATAACTATGCTAAATTCTGTCAATTGCTCAACAGTAATTTGTTCACCCACCGTAAAATACTTACGCTCTTGAGAGAAGCCACTAGTGAAACCTATGGCCCCCGGGTCTATCTTCATCATATTAATCTTCCAACACTTAGTTATTTTCTTTGCTTTTTTACTTCGCTTTTATTTTACTTTGCATCTTTATCATAAAAATACCAAAAATATTATCCTATCATATCTATCAGATCTCACTCTCGTAAGTGACCGTGTAGGGATTGACAACCCCTTATCGCGTTGGTTGCGAGGATTTATTTGTTTTGTGTAGGTGCGAGGGACTCGCACGTAGCATCCTACTTGATTGATACCTTGGTTCTCAAAAACTGAGGCAAATACTTATGCTACTTTGCTGCATCACCCTTTCCTCTTCAAGGGAAAACCAACGCAGTGCTCAAGAGGTAGCACGCGCGTCATCTCACTAGGCCCTCGGTGCCTTCACTCTCTCACAGAGCGACCAGTGGCCGGCCGTCAATTATAATGGCAATCTGTGCCCCTCCTCGCGTTGACGTACAGGAACCTCCCGAGGACAACAGTGGGCGGTACCGCGGGCTCCCTCTCCTCCCATGCGATTCGCTTGCGTGTTAAAAGGGGGGCTCCTGAGCATCGTGACTCACAAGCTCTTACTGGCTCTCCAGCCCTCATCCCCTGGCCTTGACCACGGCATCGCGACCTGGCATACCAGCGGCGGCTGAGCTTGCTCGAGGTCCGGGACCTGAGGATGTAGAGCACCGAGCAGAGCATGAATAAAAGAGGGATGCACGTACGGGCCTAACCCAGCTGCGCCACGACCGCCAACGCACGAGTTCGGTGCCACGCAAGGAAATGACTCCAAACTACCAAGATAAGTTCGCGTCCGGAATCCACCAATCGCTATGACACGGGATCCTCACTTGCTGCAGCTCTGTTGTGGCAACATCGCCTCCCTTTCTTATCTTTCGGTGGCCGCTCGCGCGCTAAAGGGGACCTCCTGAGCATCGTGTCTCAAGAGCTCTTACTAGTCCTCGGGCCGCTCACCTCCTGGCCTTGACCACGACATCGCGACCTGGCATACCAGCGACGGCTGCAGCCTGCCTGGGGACTGGGACCTGTCAGCGCAGAGCACCAAGCCGTCGCGAGAATAGAAAGGGGAGACTGAGCCAGAACAGGGCACACGCACACGCACAATTTCATAGTAAGGATAATATCAACAAAGGACATTGCGGACCCTTTACACACCCCCGCGGGGCTATTTTCTATTCCTTGCACGGAACAAAAGAAAGGAAATTCAAGGAGCCATATCTACTCGCGCCAAAGACGGCCGGGCGCCATCATGTGCTGTTGACCCACGGAGGCCGGCGCCAACCCCATCCAGATCAGCGACGGCGGCGGCTGGACGCTGCAGCCTTGCTCCGGGCGCGGCGGAAGCTCGGGGGCACGTAGCTGTCGTCGCTCATCTCCGGAGTCTCATAGAACTCGGGAGAGTCGCTAGACTCCCAAGCATCGCTGCTGCTGGAGGAACCGCTGGCGGGCCGGTCCTGACGGCCTCGCCTGGGGCAGCACTCCAAGCGGCGGCCTTCCGCGTAGAAGACCTTGAAGAACATTGTGGAGGCGCCGTCATACTCGAAGTGGATCGCAAGGGTGCCTTCTGCACGGCAAACCCGGGCGACCTCACCCTAGCCTCGGGTCATGAAGATCTTGCCCGAGGAGACGGCTTCAACTTCGGCTCCAGTCGCCGGTGCGTCATAGTCGGGGTGCTGCAGCCAAAGCTCGAGGGGCCCCCTCGGCGGCATCTCGGCAGAGAATAAGGAAGGGAAGCGGATCCAAGTGCGCGGAGGCATCGCCGCCCACAACACAAGTTCACGCGAGGAGTCCGCAACATGGACTCCGGGGGCGACGGCGCGGGCCACCGCGGCGCGGCGGCCTCAGCCGGCGTGCACGGCCCTGCTCGCCGCCTCTTCCTCTTGAGCCCTCGGCTTGGGCGTACAGGGGTAATGGATACCCAGGAGGAAGCCGCTCGCACCAAGGCCTTGTCACCTCCTGCATCACCACCATGTCATGGCAATGGACCGACCTCTTCTTCGGCGGAAGCGGCCCTTGCTCATCGCGGGGAGCCTTTCCCTTCTCCGCAGTGGAAAACCTTCGGATGGGCGCCATTGGTGAACTGCCAGCAATGGAGCAAGGGAGGAGAAGCGAGCGGAATGGGAAGAAATGGGCGATGGGGGCTCCGCCTCCCTCCTCATTTATAGCCCAAGGGAGGTCAACCGTCGACCCCCACGTTCGCAGGTAATGATAACCCTTTTTGCATGCAGCAGGGACTCATCAAGTCGGGCAGTTGCCGAAGCAGTGTGGGGAAGCGGAGACGCCCAAGTCCAATCAACCGCCACGCATCGACCAAGGGCGTAGGCTATTGGGGCCCGCGGTGCTCCGCACTTGCCCTTTGGCTTCGCCTCGAAGCCAAGTCCGAAAGTCGCTTAGGGCCCGGTGCATTTGTCGGGCGTTTCGGGAACGGGGTCCCCAGACTTGCCTGCCTTCGGACCATGGCTTGGCTCCACAAGCGGGCCCGTACGGCCCATCTTCACCAGCAAGGACTCAAGACCCTCGCGAGGGGCCAAGCCTCGCGAGGCGGACGACACAAGACTTCCTCGGGAGCGGCCTCACCAGGCTGGCTCGTGAGGGGCGGAGAGATCAAGGCAAGGGGGTACCTCGCTAGGTTTTCCGTGACGTAAGCTGAGGGAGTCCTGGATTAGGGGGTGTCCGGATGGCCGGACTATAACCTTTGGCCGGACTCCTGGACTATGAAGATACAAGATTAAAGACTTCGTCCCGTGTCCGGAAGGGACTTTCCTTGGCGTGGAAGGCAAGCTTGGCGATGCGGATATGTAGATCTCCTCCCATTGTAACCGACTCTATGTAACCCTAACCCTCTCCGGTGTCTATATAAACCGAAGGGTTTTAGTCCGTAGGACGAACAACAATCATACCATAGGCTAGCTTCTAGGGTTTAGCCTCTCTGATCTCGTGGTAGATCTACCCTTGTACTACACATATCATCAATATTAATCAAGCAGGAGTAGGGTTTTACCTCCATCGAGAGGGCCCGAACACAGGTAAAAACATCGTGTCCCTTGTCTCCTGTTACCATCCGCCTAGACGCACAGTTCGGGACCCCCTACCCGAGATCCCCTGGTTTTGACACCGACATTGGTGCTTTCATTGAGAGTTCCTCTGTGCCGTCATCTTTAGGCCCGATGGCTCCTCCGATCATCAACAACGATGCGGTCCAGGGTGAGACTTTTCTCCCCGGACAGATCTTCGTATTCGGGCGGCTTTGCACTACGGGCCAATTCGCTTGGCCATCCGGAGCAGATCGAAAGCTACAGCCATCAGGTCGATTTGGAAGTTTGAACTACACGGCCGACGTCGCGGAGACTTGATCTTCGACGGGTTCGAGCCACGATAGCAGCGCCCGCCTTTATCACGATGGCCATGATCTAGCCTCGCCGCCGAACAAGGTCCCGGAGGCCGCACAGATGTCCGCCCGACCCTTAGCTCGGAGCCGACTGCGCCTATCGAGGACGGGTGGCTGGACACTACCTCGGGGGCTGCAATCTCTACGGCGATCGAGCCGAACACCATACCTGTCCTTTGTGAAGCTCATGACTCCAAGGTGCCGGACTCCTCTAGGGACTCCGAGCCTTCCGCGCCCCTGCCAATCGAATCCGATTGGGCGCCGATCATGGAGTTCACCGCCGCGGACATCTTTCAGCGCTCGCCTTTCGGCGACATTCTGAATTCACTAAAGTCTCTCTCTTTATCAGGAGAGCCCTGGCCGGACTATGGTCATCAAGGTTGGGATGCGGATGACGAAGAAATTCAAACCCCACCCACCACCCACTTCGTAGCCACTGTCGACGATTTAACTGACATGCTCGACTTTGACTTCGAAGACATCGACGGTATGGACGAAAATGCAGGAGATTTATCAGGAACCAAAGTGCCTCTGGCAATCGGAAGGCCACCTCGTCGTATGACATATACATGGTGGACACCCCAAAAGAAGGGAACGACGATGGAACAACGGAGGATGACCCCTCCAAGAAACATGATAAGCGCCAGCGTCAGCGGCGCCGCTCTAAATCCCGCCACAGTAAAAACGGCGATTCCGGCACCGGAGACAATAACACCCGGACGGTGCGAAGACAACCCCTCCGGTGGATTCAAAGACGGGAGGATGGAGAAGCCAGCCCTCATGAGAGAGCGGCAGACAGAGGTAGAGGACGATAATTACATTCCTCCTCCTCGAAGACGAGGCAAGCCTCGTGACGGCAATTTAATTTGTCGTGCCTGAGGATCCCGTCGAACAAGAGAGTTTCAAACACAGGCTTATGGCCACGGCAAGCAGCCTCAAGAAAAAACAGCAGCAACTTAGAGCTGACCAAGACTTGCTAGCCGACAGATGGACTGAAGTCCTTGCGGCTGAAGAGTACGAACTTGAACGCCCCTCCAAGAGCTACCCAAAACGCAGTCTGCTACCCCGATTAGAGGAGGAAGCACAAAGACCTACATCACCAGCGCATGATGCGGCCGACCGGCCACCTCGTGGACGCGACAGAGAGGCCTCTCGGCCCTCCACTCAAGCCGCACCCCAGCGTCTCTCAAAGAATACCAAGGCACGGGGAAATGCGCCAGACCTACGAGATATATTGGAAGACAGGGCAAGGCAAACAAGATCGATCTATGGATCGCGTGGGCGCCCCACGACATGTGACGATAACCGTCATGCCGGATATAGTAAATCCGGCCGGGCCAAACACAGCAGACAAAGCTCATTTGAGCTACATCGTGATATAGCCCAATACAGAGGCGCCAAGACACCCACTATGCTTCATGATGAAGTAATGGATCATCAAATCCCTGAGGGTTTCAAACCCGTAAACATCAAATCATACGATGGCATAACAGACCCCGCGGTATGGATCGAGGACTATCTCCTCCATATCCACATGGCCCGCGGTGATGATCTACACGCCATCAAATACCTCCCACTAAAGCTTAAAGGACCAGCTTGGCATTGGCTTAACAGCTTGCCAGCAGAGTCAATTGGCTGTTGGGAGGACCTGGAAGCCGCATTCCTTGACAATTTCCAGGGCACTTATGTGCGAACACCAGACGCCGATGACCTAAGCCACATAATTCAGCAGCCAGAGGAATCGGCCAGATAATTCTGGACACGGTTCCTAACGAAGAAAAATCAAATAGTCGACTGTCCGGACGCAGAGGCCCTTGCAGCCTTCAAGCATAACATCCGTGACGAGTGGCTTGCCCGGCACCTAGGACAGAAAAGCCGAAATCCATGGCAGCCCTCACGACACTCATGACCCGCTTTTATGCAGCAAAGACAGCTGGCTAGCTCGTAGTAATAACATGACCAAGATCCTGGTAATTCGGATACCAAGGACAGCATTGGCGGTCGGCGTCGCAACAAGCAAAAGCGCCGCATTAACGGCGACAATGCTGAGGATACGACAGTTAATGCTGGATTCAGAGGCTCTAAACCCGGTCAGCGGAAAAAGCTATTCAAAAGAAATACTCCGGGCCCGTCCAATTTGGACCGAATACTCGACCGCTCATGCCAGATACACAACACCCCCAAAAAACCAGCCAACCACACCAACAGGGATTGTTGGGTGTTCAAATAGGCAGGCAAGTTAAACGTTGAAAACAACGACAAGGGGCTGCATAGCAATGACGAGGAGGAGCCCCGGCCGCCGAACAATAGGGGACAGAAGGGTTTCCCCCCACAAGTGCGGATGGTGAACATGATATACGCAACCCACATCCCCAAAAGGGAACGGAAGCGTGTACTCAGGGACGTATATGCGTTGGAGCCAGTCACCCCAAAGTTCAACCCATGGTCCTCCTGCCCGATCACTTTCGATCGAAGGGACCACCCCACTAGCATCCGCCATGGGGGATTCGCCGCATTGGTTCTAGACCCAATCATTGACGGATTTCACCTCACTAGAGTCCTTATGGACGGCGGCGGCCTGAACACTGCTTTATCGGGATATAGTGCGAAAAATGGGCATAGATCCCTCAAGGATTAAACCCACAAAGACGACCTTTAAAGGCGTCATACCAGTGTAGAGGCCAAGCTATGCAGCTCGCCATTACACTTGAGGCGGTCTTCGGATCCCGGATAATTTCCGAGCGAGGAGTTAATCTTCGACATAGTCCTGCTCATGATGGCTATCATGCATCGCTCGGATGAACCGCATTTGCAAAGTTCAATGCGGTGCCGCACTATGCATACCTCAAGATCAAGATGCCAGACCCTCGAGGAGTCATTACGGTCAATGGAAACACCGAACGCTCTCTCCGAACGGAGGAGCATACAGCGGCCCTCACGGCGGAAGTACAAAGCAGCCTCTCAAGGCAATTCTCCAATCCAGCCATTAAACGACCGGACACCGTCAAGCGCGCCCGGAGTAACCTACAACAACTCCGCCTGGCACGTTCCGAGCACGCGTAGCAATGCGGTCCCAACCCCAGCCCTCGTGAAACTGCGAAACCAGTACTACGCGTACATAACTACGCTCTGGAAATACCATGGGCATAGGGAGAGGGGCACGACCACGGCATGCCCAAAATGCGGCTCAACCGCACCAGGGGCTCCCGATTTTGTCATTCTTTTTTCCTCTTACTTTCAGGACTCCACTTTCCGGAAGGCCTGTCCGGCAATACAATCACCGAACACACGATGCAACAGCCAGGGAGTGAGAAAGCTACGTCAAGTGTTCAAGTGGTCTCTATAACGAGCAGTATACTTGTTTCACATATCATCCCGCAGCTCGCCCCTGGAGGGGGACATGTTAAATAGTCCCATCTCTTGCTTATCACACTATTTGTATCGTTCTGCTTTTAACGCAGACTTTTCAAATAAACAATACGTAGCTTTTGTCTACTATTACATTCCTTTTTTATATATATATAAATATGTTCGGTTATGACATTATGCAACCGTACACTTTGGTACGGCCAATACACCAGGAGCATACGTACCCCAGAATATGGTGTGAGAAGTCCGAACACTCTCATGAGTGCAGCACCCCAAACTTATAGCATTATATGCATCGGCTCTGAATCATGTCTTGGGTCAATAGTTGGGTTTGCCCGGCTCCCATGTTTTGGTACCTTACGTTCCGTTATATCGGCTAAGGTAGCACTGGGAGAACCACTGCGATTGTGCCCCGGTTGAGCTGGGCTAAGAACCTCAGTGGAGAAAGCTAAAACTGACCGTCATGATAGGGCGAGAGCTGGTCGCTGTTCGAGAGGTTTTCAAGTCCCTAAATACGTATGCCGCTTAGAGCAAGGAGTCGGCTTTGTCTGGCCTAGGCGTGGATAGCGCCCTGAACTCGGTCTTCCGAATACTAGGGGCTTCGCCGAAATTTAAAATTATAGAATTCTATGGCTAAGTGAGAGAGTTCAAGCATTATAGTCCGATTGCCTTGTTCGTGTTGAGCGCCTCCCCCAAAGGACCCAATAATGGGAAAAGAGCGCTCAAGTTTATCCCGAACACCCCAGCACTCGCGGCATGGGGGCAGAAGCTGACGACTCGCCATCTCTCAATTTTGATAAACGGCCGCACAGAAGGTAATATTTTAAATTCAAAACCGTTGCTTAGCGCATATGAACAAGTTTTCAGCGTACAGGATTACAAATGCGAGTCTTCTAAAAAATTACATCTTTGGAGCACTCATCCGCTATACGGCGGGCACCCTTCAGGACGCCCTCATAATACATCTCGGGCTTGCGATGCTCCTTGCCCGACGGTGGTCCGTCCGTCACAAGCTTCTCAGCGTCCATCTTGCCCCAGTGCACTTTAGCACGGGCAAGGGCCCTACGGGCACCTTCGATGCATACAGAGCACTTGATGACTTCAAGCCTTGGACAGGCATCCACTAGCCGCTTTACCAGCCCGAAGTAGCTCCCAGGCATGGCTTCCCCAGGCCATAGCCGGACTAAGAGACCCTTCATGGCCTGTTCGGCCACCTTATGGAGCTCGACCAGCTTTCACTGGTCGCTCAAAAGCAGGGTGTCCGCCTCAAAGATCGAGACCGAACACCTTCTCCCCAAGCTCCCTCTTCGCTCGATAGAATGCGGCAGTCGGACACACTCCGGGAAGATCTGCGAATGTTCCTGGAGAGCTCCGGACTCGGGTAAGTAACAAGTAATTCACTTTCACGTGCTTACTTTGCATAAGAATGCCTTACCCGCCGCTATCTTCTTCATCGCCTCATTTTCCTGCAGGGCCTTTTGGGCTTTGGCCTTGGCAGATTTGGCGCTCTCAAGCGCCGAGGCGAGCTCGGACTCTCGAGTCTTTGAGTCAAGCTCCAAACTCTCGTGTTTTTCCACGAGAGCCTGGAGCTCTTGCTGCACCGCCGCCACCCGCGCCTCCTGCTTCTCTCGCTCGGTGCGCTCCACGGCCGCATTATTTTCAGCCTTGGACAGCGCTTCCTTCAGGGTCGCCACCTTGGTTGTGGCCCCTGCAATACTCACGTTGGTCCTGTTATTTTTTGCAACCACATCTTTTTTATACACTTACATAAGGTATTACTTACCTTCCTTCTCCTCGAGCTGCTTCTTGGCAAGGCCGAGCTCGTTCTCGGACCGCTCGAGGCTCTGCTTCAATGCATCGACCTCCGCAGTCAGTGCGGCAGAGGTCAGCAGCACAGCCTGCATTCCCATATTGACATACTTATGTTAGACTCCTGCGTATATCTTTTTGATCCTCAGTTCGGCTTTTCTTTCCGAACACCAAACCGAGCATCAGGGGCTCATCTATGCGGTAATATTTTTACAAATCTTAAATACATACCTCAAAGCCTGTTAGAAGGCTGGCACGAGCCGTCAGCCCTCTCTTGGCGGACTGAACCTTCTGGATCACCACACTCATAATAGTGCGGTGCTCCTCGTCGATGGAGGCGCCATTAAGCACCTCTAGCAGATTATCCGGTGCCTCCGGTTGGAAGGAGGTCACCGGCATCGTAGGCTTGCCCTTCTTAGTAGGGGGACGCCTGCCGGATGCCGGGACCGTTGAAGGTTCCGGTGCGGTGTCCGGCCTAGGGCCGGACTTGGAGCCCTTTGGGGTTTTATCCCCTTTGCGCCTGGAATCTGGGAGGTTGCCTTGCGGCGCCTCCAGGACCACCTCCTCCTGGCCTGGCCCCTTTTGGGACACCACCTCGACATCGTCCGCAGCGCGAGGAGAGGAGGCGGCCAGAAGTGAAGTGTTGTTCACATCCGACGAACCCAGGGAACCGCTCGATGAAGCGTCGAGCCTGGCCTTGGGCGGACTGCATGGTTATATTCGGCGTCAGAAGGTACTGTGCAATGAAAAAGCGCCATGAGTTACTCTGGTATCCGGATACTCATGATTTTGCCAGGGGCTTGGCCCTGGATGGCCACTCCTCTTCACCGTCGTCGGCGTTGGTGGAATAGTCCGGAGGAAGGGTCCTTCCCTTCTTGGATCCTCTGGCCCCCCAGTTGGGGCGGCCTTCCTTTTTATTCCTCCCCCCGCCGGAGGGGGAGAGGCTTCTTCTTCCTCCTCCTCGTCTACGGAGGAGGAGTGCACCTCGGAGTCGTCGAACAATGAATCCGGCACCACCGGGCGCCGGGAACTCTATCGAGTTCCCGTGGCCGTCTTCGTGGCCGTCTTCTCCGGCACCACGGAAGGTGCCGGGACCAGCAGCCCCGTCAGGTGGGCGGGTGCTGGATCTTCGGGAAAAGGAGCCGGACAATGATCCGTCTGGGTCTTCTTCTGCCATTCCTGTCAAAGGAACGGGAGCTTAGATCCCGCATAGAGTTAAACTATGAAAAACAAGTATCCCATAAAGGGTAAAATAAGCTTACTACGCTGGCTTGTCGTTTCGCGCGGAATCCGCGATCCTCGGTGATGGGAGGGGGAACCTCGGCGCCCTTGAATAGCACCTTCCAGGCATCCTCGTGAGTTGTGTCAAAGAGCCTGGTCAGAGTTTGGTGCTGGGCCGGGTTGAACTCCCATAAGCTAAAGGCCCGTCATTGACACGGGAGGATCCGGCGGTTGAGCATGACCTGGACTACGTTGACGAGTTTAACCTCTTTGTTCACCAGGTCTTGGACGCAGGATTGGAGTCCGGTCCGCTCTTCCGAATTACCCCACGACAGCCCGTCTCTTTCTGTGAGGTGAGCCTTGTAGGAAGCTAGATCAGAATTGGGGCCGCTGCCCATTTAGGGTCACGCTGCTCGGTGATGTAGAACCACCCCGATTGCCACCCCTTTATGGTCTCCACGAAGGAGCCCTCGAACCATGTAACGTTGGGCATCTTGCCCACCATGGCGCCTCCGCACTCCGCTTGTTGGCCGCCCACTACCTTCGAGTTGACATTGAAGGTCTTCAACCATAAGCCGAAGTGGGGCTTGATGCGGAGGAAAGCCACGCACACGACGATAAACGCCGAGATGTTGAGGACGAAGTTCGGGGCCAGATCGTGGAAATCCAGGCCGTAGTAGAACATGAGCCCCCGGACAAATGGGTGAAGTGGAAAACCTAGTCCCATGGAGGAAGTGGGTGAGGAACACCACCCTCTCATGGGGCCTGGGGTGGGGATGAGCTGCCCTTGTCCGGGAGACGTGCGCTGGCGATGTCGTTAGACAAGTATCCGGCCTCCCTCAACTTCTTGATGTGCCCCTCCGTGACGGAGGAGGCCATCCACTTGCCTCCCGCTCCGGACATGACTGGAGAAGGTTGAGGCGGGATGTGCGGACTTGGGCGCTGGAGCTCGAGTGCGGGGAAATGGATAAGCAAAGGAGGAAGAAGGCGTAGATGGAAAAGGTGGATCCTTATCCCCTTATATGGGCGGACTAAACTATGTGCCCCCACCAGCCTGGTAAAACTCGCTTATCTCCCAAGCGCCATAAATTAATGGCACGATTGGGTTACCCACGCCCGTATTGATGAGAATCCCAGAATAAGGGGACACGATCTCTGCTTCAACAAGACGTGCCAAGGAAACCGCCTCGCTAAGTGCGAGGTGGGACAAGAAAACGATTCGAATAAAGGCTTGGCCGTGGTGTGATGACACGCGAGATATGTCACAGATTGGATTTGTGTAAATATTATTCTCTCTACGGTGGTATCTGGAACTTATTTTGCAGAGCCGGACACTATCCTTGTGTTCAAATCTTCTATGAAGTATTCGGAGGAGGAACCCGCCTTGCAATGCCGAAGACAAAGCTGCGCCGGACTCGTTGTCATTGAAGCCTGGTTCAGGGAGACTCTTGAGGAGTCTGGATTAGGGGGTGTCCGGATGGCCGGACTATAACCTTTGGCCGGACTCCTGGACTATGAAGATACAAGATTAAAGACTTTGTCCCGTGTCCGGAGGGACTTTCCTTGGCGTGGAAAGCAAGCTTGGAGATGTGGATATGTAGATCTCCTCCCATTGTAACCGACTCTATGTAACCCTAACCCTCTCCGGTGTCTACATAAACCGAAGGGTTTTAGTCCGTAGGATGAACAACAATCATACCATAGGCTAGCTTCTAGGGTTTAGCCTCTCTGATCTCATGGTAGATCTACCCTTGTACTACCCATATCATCAATATTAATCAAGCAGGAGTAGGGTTTTACCTCCATCGAGAGGGCCCGAACCTGGGTAAAAACATTGTGTCCCTTGTCTCCTGTTACCATCCGCCTAGACGCACAGTTCGGGACCCCCTACCCGATATCCGCCGGTTTTGACACCGACATAAGCCATGACAATCGAGGCCAGGCGGGCGCCAGCGATCGCTGCATCCTCGTTTCCTCTTTTGTGCTAAAGGGGCAAGCGCAGGCGAAGAGTACCGAGGCATCAGGCAAAGGTTTCCATATCGGTGCAACGAGTCCAAGACCAGTAGGACGGCAGGACGGAGGTCATCATGGAGCCCAAGACGGCGTCACCACCAGAGCCTTTGGCAGGCGAAGACTACTTTTGTCAGGATAAGCTGTACTAGTTGTCACCCTTGAAACTTGGCTGTTGTGGGATCCCTTCCCACTCAATATTTGGGAAGAGGACCAGGGCCTCTATAAATAGGACTAGCCACCACTGTAGGAGGCAGCTCGTACTCATCTTGAGAAATCCTCACCCGCACACTAGCTCACCAAGCACAAGAACACCTCTCCTCAGGAGGTCGTTCTTCCCTTGTACTGTTCATCCTCAGCCCAAGAGGCAATCCACCACCACCACACTGGAGTAGGGTATTACACCACAACGGTGGCCCGAACTAGTATAAATCTTGTGTCCTCGTGTTCTTTGGGTTCGACGAGCTAGTCCGTGAGATCGTGGAGTGTGAGAGCTTGGGAGAGGAGAGATCTTCGTGCGCACCCCAGTGTTCGAACCTCAGGGTTTTGCCGGAACCTGAAATCTGACAGGTAGTGTTTTCTCATTAGATCTCATTCTATTCTAATCTCTCCCCTCTAAACCCATCAGATGCCTCTGAGACGTGACACCAGATTTGTTTTCCCACCGGAGATCACTCAGTTGATCCAGCAGCAGAATACCTTGATACAGCAACTAGTCCAGAACCAAGGCAATAACAACAACAACAACAACAACCCACCGCCACCACCTCTAGTTGACAACTTAGCCCGTTTTCTGAGGTTGCAGCCGCCGGTGTTTTCTAGTAGCACCGAGCCGATAGTTGCTGATGAATGGCTACGCAGGATTGGAAGGGAGTTGACCACCGCAGGTTGCACAAATGTTGAGAAGGTGCATTTTGCCGCACATCAATTGGATGGACCCGCAGCCTCATGGTGGGAGAATTACACATCCACTTCCCCTATAGCCAATGTCACTTGGGAGCAGTTTCAGCAAGCATTCCGCACTGCTCATGTCTCAACTAGAGCGATGAGCATGAAGAAGCGCGTGTTTCGCAACTTACGCCAGGACTGAATGATGAGATGAGTATGCAGTTGATGGTGGCAACATTTAATAACTACCAGGAGTTGGTAGACAAGGCTCTTATGATTGAAGGGAAGCAACAGCGGATTGAGAGCCACAAGAGGAAGTATGGACAAGGGAAGTACAATTCAGGAGCTCAGCAGAAGCCCCGTTTTACCCCGGACTTGGGAGGATATACTCATAACCATGGAGGCCATACCCGCAATGGAGGAAGTTTGCATAACCACAGTGGCCCCAAGAATGGAAACGGGAATGGAGTAGGCAGCATTCAGAACCGCTCTAACCCAGCCGCACCCGCCAAGAAGGATCTAAGTCACATTACTTTTTTCAAGTGCGGGAAGACCGGACACTACGCCACCGAGTGTTCTGAAGCAAAGAATGGTAACATCAATGGAAGCTCTGGGAAGAAGCCCAACCCTTTTAACAGGGGACAAGTGAACCACGTTAATGTGGAGGAGGTTGAAGAGCAGCCCGATGCAGTTATATGCAAGTTTTTGGTTAAGTCATTTACTGCAATCATTCTTTTTGATACTGGTGCATCGCATTCATACATTTCAAGGGGATTTGTGGATAAGTATAAGTTGCCCACTAAAGTTCTTAGGACACCTATGTTAGTAAGCTTGCCAGGAGCCGAGTATATGGCAAGCCAAGGATGTTTTCATATGCCATTGACCATAGGTAGGCATGTTTTCCCCTCAAACTTAATAATTTCGGAGTCACAAGGATTGGATGTGATACTAGGAATGGATTGGCTGTCGAAGTATGGAGGAAACATCAATTGCGCCAGTAAGTCAATTTTGCTCACTACCATTGAGGGAAAAAGGATCAAGTATGTATCCAGGCATGCTCCGAGGAGGACCCAAGTAAATTCTCTCACGGTAGTAGTTCAGGAAGAGGTGCCTATAGTGAAGGATTATCAGGATGTATTTTTGGAGGAGTTGCCAGGCATGCCACCAGATCGAGACATTGAGTTTTTGATAGAGCTGTTGCCAGGCACCAGACCAATATCGAAGAGACCATACCGGATGCCCGCAAATTATCTGGAGGAGATTAAGAAGCAGATCAAGGAGTTATTGGAGAAGGGTTACATTCGAGGAAGTTCATCACTATGGGGAGCCCCAGTGCTCTTGGTTGAGAAAAAGGATGGATCATTGAGAATGGTTGTTGATTATCGTGCGCTGAATGAAGTGACGATCAAGAACAAGTACCCACTGCCGATGATCAATGATTTGTTTGACCAGTTGCAAGGAGCTAAAGTATTTTCCAAGATCGATCTACGATCAGGATACCACCAGTTGAAGATTCGAGAACAGGATATACCTAAGACAGCTTTTACCACAAGGTACGGGCTATATGAATATACAGTTATGTCATTTGGATTGACTAATGCCCCTGCTTATTTCATGAGTATGATCAATAAGGTGTTCATGGAGTTCTTGGATAAGTTTGTCGTGGTGTTCATTGATGATATCTTGGTATACTCGAAGAATGAAGAGGAACACAAGGAGCATTTGCGTTTAGTTCTCGAGAAGCTCAGGGAACATCAGTTATATGCCAAGTTCAGCAAATGCGAGTTTTGGTTGAAGGAAGTAGGGTTTCTTGGACATGTTATATCAGGAGAAGGTATAGCCATGGATCCTACCAAGGTTAAGTCTGTCACTGATTGGCTATCATCCACCTCAGTTGGAGAGATCCGCAGTTTTCTTGGATTCGCGTGATATTATCGGAGATTCATGGAGAATGTCTCCAAGATTGTGAAGCCAATGACAGAGTTGTTGAAGAAGGACACCAAGTTCAAATGGACAGATGAATGTGAGACAAGTTTCCAGGAGTTGAAGAAACATTTTGTTACAGCCCCAGTGCTGATTCTGCCGGATATACGCAAAGATTTCCAAGTGTATTGCGACGCTTCTCGCTTAGGACTTGGAGGTGTACTTATGCACGACGGAAGAGTTGTTTCATATGCCTCACGATAGCTTTGATCGCATGAGTTGAATTATGCCATGCATGATTTGGAGTTAGCAGTTGTAGTTCATGCATTCAAGACCTGGAGACATTTTCTTATTGGAAATCGTTGTGATGTGTACACGGATCATAAGAGTTTGAAGTACATTTTCACACAGAAGGAGCTGAATCTCAGGCAGAGGAGATGGTTGGAGCTTATAAAGGATTATGATATGAAGTTGCACTATCATCCAGGCAAGGCCAATGTTGTAGTAGACGCTTTGAGACGGAAGAGTTATGCCAATACCCTCGTAAGCGGAGGATTGCCAAAGGAGTTAGTCGAAGATCTCAGGGAGCTTTGTTTGGAGATAGTCCCTAGAGGTTTTGTTGCAGCATTGGAAGTTTAGTCAACATTATTGGGAAAGATTCGAGAAGCTCGGAGGGATGATAAGGAAATTGCTGAGATAAAGGAGAGGAGGAGTAAAGGAAAAGCCAAAGGTTTTCATGAGGATGAGCACGGCACCTTGTGGTTTGAGGACCGTTTTTATGTGCCCAATAAATTTGGAGATCAGGAAGTTGATACTTCAGGAAGCTCATGACTCGCCATACTCGATACACCCCGGAAACACCAAGATGTATTTGGATTTGAAGGAGCGTTACTGGTGGACTGGTATGAAGAAGGATATTGCCGAGTATGTAGCCGTGTGTGATTTATGTCAGAGAGTGAAGGCAGAACATCAGAAGCCATCAGGATTACTGCAGCCTATGCCGATACCCGAATGGAAGCGGGATAAACTTGGCATGGATTTCATCACCGAATTGCCCAGGACCCGACCGGGATATGATTCTATCTAGGTTGTATTGGATCGTTTGACCAAAGTGGCTCACTTTATCCCAGTGAAAACCACCTATACGAGTGTGAATTTGGCCAAGATATATATGACCAGGATCGTATGTCTGCATGGAGTTCCGAGGACCATCGTATCAGATAGAGGGACCCAGTTTACTTCAAAGTTTTGGCACCAGCTGAACCAGACTTTGGGTACCAGACTAGAGTTTAGTATAGCTTTTCATCCACAGACAGATGGACAGACCAAGAGAGTCAATCAGATTCTGGAGGACATGTTGAGAGCTTGTGCGCTAGATTATGGATCTAGCTGGGATGATAATTTGCCCTACGCAGAGTTCTCATACAACAACAGTTATCAAGCCAGTTTGAAGATGGCACCTTTCGAAGCTTTGTATGGAAGGAGGTGCAGGACACCATTGATGTGGGATGAAGTTGGAGACCGTCAGTTGTTTGGACCATATTTGATCAAAGAGTCCGAAGAGAAGGTTAAGTTGATTCGCGATAGACCGAAGGTAGCTTAGTCCAGGCAGAAGAGTTATGCAGACACAAAACGCAAGAAGGTAGTCTATGAAATCGGAGACAGAGCATATCTTCGTGTGTCACCTCTGCGAGGAGTTAAACGTTTTGGAGTTAAGGGAAAGTTAGCCCCGAGATTTGTAGGACCATACCGAGTTTTGGAACGTATGGGAGAAGTGGCCTACAAGTTGGAGTTACCCGAAGGACTGTCAGGAGTTCATGATGTGTTTCACGTTTCCCAGTTGAAGAAGTGCCATGCTGAGATGGCCGATATTCCTTTGAGAGATACAGTGCCCCTGGAAGCAATCCAGTTGGATAGTGATCTAACCTATGAGGAGAAGCCTGTCAAGATTCTCGAGTTTGCCAGCCGAGTCACACGCATCAAGGTTATCAAGTTTTGCAAAGTTCAGTGGAGCCACCATACCAAGGATGAAGCCACCTGGGAACGAGAGGAAGATCTACGGAAAGACCACCCACACCTATTTTCTAGCCAACCCGAATCTCGAGGACGAGATTCACCTTAAGGGAGTAGGTTTGTAACATCCCAAATTTTCAATTTGGAATGTTATACTTAGGTCATCATATGCATATCATATTTTATTTGAATTTTGGTTGTGATCCTAAAAATCCTAAGCAACTCAAGGACCCACGGAGAGAGTTGGGGATTTTATTATTTTCATATTTGATTTTTTCTCAAATATTAAAAAGAGGGTCATTTTGATTTAATTATTGTTCTCTCCGAAATATTTCGTATTAAAATATATGAGAGGAGATAATATGACTTCTCCAAAATAAACGAAATATTGGATGAAAAATGCTAAAATCAAATAAATAATTTTATTTGGATTTTATTGCTATTTTTATTTGAATTAGAAAAATATGCATTTTTTCAAAATTGCATTTTAGGCCAAGAAAATGTTCACTAAGTTCTAAATATTTTATGTAGACGGTAAAAATTGTTTTCGGCATTTTTAGATTTTTTATTTTTATTTAGGATTTTTTTCGTTTTTCGGCGAAACTTATTTTATTAAAAAAATCTACCTCGATCAAGACGGGGCCAAGGGCCCACCGGCCCAGCTGGCCGCCTTTCCCTGGCCGCTCACAGGTCACGGACTCGGAGGGAGTCCGAGTTCACTCGATGCCGCCGACCCTCCCAAGTCGGACCCCCGCCGCCTCTCTCCCTTTAAATACCACCCGGCCCCTTGACCCCGAGTTGTCCCGGCCAGAATCAAGCACTTCACTGGCCACATGGCGTGCCTTGCCGCTGGCCAAGGCCGCCTACTCCCACCGCCTCACAAGCAGCTCACGACGCCCGCACCACCCTCACCACCCCGCCGCCACCCGCGCAGCCGCCCCGCCTTGCCGGAAAGCCGCCGGAGCCACGCCGGACCTCACGGATTCTTCGCCCGTTTTTTTTTGGTTTTAGGCGCCGGTTTTCAGAAACCTTAGATTGGTTTTTTTATTTATTTAGATCGGTTCGGTATTTCTTGGTTTATATCCGTTTGCGAACATTCGTTCGTTCGTTTGTTTTAACGAACAATTTCGTCCGTTCGTCTATGTTAGCGGACGTTCGTCCGATAGATTTTTCTTTTTCCGTTTATTTTCGGCCAGGGACCTATCCATGATTATTTTTATCGCAGATTAGCCCCTGATCTTCAAACCCTCGTAACTTTTTAACCGTTCGTCCAAATCCAGTGAAACCAACGCCAAAATCTTCATCTCGATCCCCTATTTCTGTTTAATCAACTTGAGCATGGTTTTCACAATTTAAATTTTGGTTTCAAGCAGATTTGAATTCGAAGTTCTTTTGACCGTGGTTTCAGTTCCGTAGCTCCGTTTTGACCGATTCTTTTGCAAATCTAAGCTCTTCAGTTGAACTTTTAGATTGGATCTTCTTATTTGAGTTTTACCCCTTGCATCTGTGCATGAGTGCTTATGTATGCCATTGTTTGTTTGCGATAGAATTCCCGGAGTGTGAAGCGTGCTACTACGAGTTTCTAGGGTTTGCGGATCGTCAGCAAGGCAAGTAACACATTGATCATACCCCTTTATTACCCAGTTTTTATGCATTAGTTCCAATCCTCAAAAATTGCATGAGTAGGATGTGAATAACTTGTGGGTATTGGGAAGTAGTTGATGAGGTAGAACCTATTGCCTTTTTTTATCAAACCCTTGGGAGTTACTTCTACGTTATGCTTATACTACTATGCTATGCTCGTAGACGTGGATTGGGTTTGAGTGTATCCATGACAGATGTGAGATTATTAATGGTTAACTTAAGGTGGCTAATTAAAATACACATCTGGGTGGATTGGTTGCGGGTATCTAGAGAATCCAGTGTTGTTCTAGGATATCCCGGAGTACCCGTGTGATCATCCTATGGTTCGCCACCCAGGCTCAAAGGGATCATAAGATTATTCATGCTAGAAACTTCCATGTGCAGCCACAAGCTATTATGGGCTTTAGCATAGTTGAGTAAGCTGCATGACCTCTTTCAGTGGTGGGCTAGCAGATGTAGGGGAAAGTAGGTGTAACTGTCCATCCAGAGTAAAGAGTTAATGTTTCTGAAAGACTATGTCTCGGTCATCCGTTTCTCAAACACCATGTAGTGCGAGAAATCCAAGGGAGGAGACCGAGTCTTGTGGGGAAAAGTGCGCAAACCTCTGCAGAGTGTACAAACTAATCATGGTTAGCCGTGTCCCCAGTTATGGACATCTTGAGTATCTGGTTCTTGGATTATCATGTTGATCTCATCACTCCAATTAATTTGTTGGGTTATTAATACTGCTTAACTGGGATTGAGTTGGAGGAACCTTCTCAATGTTTAACAACTACCATGATAGTTAAACAAAATATATTCCTTTGTTGTAGGAAAAAATTGGCTTTTCGCAAAACATTATAACCATAGAGCCTCCACCAGCCATATATGCATGTAGTGATAGCATTTATTCTGTTCATTGCTCTACTGTGTTATATTGCCAGCATATTCCATGTGCTGACCCGTTTCGGGCTGCAACATATCGTGTTGCAGACTTTTGAGACGAAGAGTAAGGTGCGCTAGGTCGTTGTCATGCACCCAACTATGCCGTTAGAGTTGATGGACTCACTTTATCTTCCAAGCCTCCCGCTGTTATCTTAATTAGATGGCCTTAAGCAAGATTTATTGTAATAAGTTCTCTTTTGAGACATTTTATGAAACAAGTGTGTGATTGAACTCTGTTATAAATCCTTCAAGTACTGTGTGTGTCAACATTACCGATCCAGGGATGACACTTATGCAAAGAGATTTGACCGTCTGAGGTCAGATCGCTACACTAGATTCACGCGCTTGACATTATTTCTTTCTAGGGTCACCACACTCATCTCTCTCCTCTTAATTAACTTGCCACAACAGACTTTTCTCTTACATTACAGCCTTAGCACTTGTATAAGGTGGAGCACTGGGAAGGGTCTGAGCAACTAGCTATGTTACTCAAATCATCTCTCTTCTCATTAAATCATTGCCACATAAGAAAATTTGCTGAGTTCAACCTTATGTTACTCCTGAAGTTACTCCCATTATGGGCAGTCTAATAGGCATCGTTAAACCCTTAAGAACAGTAGACAGTAGCATCACTAGATTTAAAACATTTTTGAAATTAAAAAATATGAAATTTTCTTTTAAAGTGAGTATTTTAAAAAAATGGTAACATTTTTCACAGCTGTGAAAAAAAATTATGTACTCTAACCATTTTTGAATCTATGAATAATTTGTAAAAATGCCAAGATTTAATGAAATTCTAAAACAGAAAATGCTAAAATAAACTCAAAATCCGGACTTTTTTTTGAACTATGATTTTTTTGAAAATGTAAACATCTTTTGAAACATGAACATTTTTTGAACTTTTGAAGAAAAATATAAAATGCGAACAATTTTTGAAAACATGGAGATTTTCAAAAAACGGGAACATTATTTGGAACTCCTATCAAAATTTGAAAACATGAACATTTTTTGAATCCGTGAACAATTTTTAAAAACAAAAATATTTTCTGGAATATGAATAGAAAATTGCGAGCATTTTTTAATCTCTAAACATGAATACAAATTCTTTTTCTTAAACTTTGAACAATTTTTTTTAAATCGTGAACATTTTATGAAATTCCTAAACTTTTTCTAAAATTGTGAACAATTTTTTGAAATTCTAAACAATTGAATTTTTCGAAGAAGTTTGAAAAGAAAAGTAAACTTGAAAAATAAAAAAACAAAGCTTTTAAAAGAAATATAAAAAAATGTAATGATAAACATAAAAGGAAAAGCAAGGAAAGGAAAGAAAAGAAAAAAGAAAAGAAATGGGCCAGCCCAGTCGAAGGCGCCCTTGTGCGGAGCCCCGACAGTTTGCCTCCACGTGCGGCTAATAGGGCTTCCCCTCTTAATTGTCCCAAATTTTGTAATCATCAAGTTTTGTGGGCGTTGTAAAAACCAGGTCATGACAACTAATGCTCCAAAATTGTTTCAGAAAAAACTAATGCTCCAAAACTCTATTTTATTTTTACTAGTAAATGCATACGTGTAATGCACGTTGATATCACGCGACACTAATTGCATTTTGATATTAGGCAAAAAATCAACTGCACATTAATATTAGGTAGGATATCATTTATGTGTTAATTACATGGATAGTCTAGATTAGGTATGTTATTGATTGCATGTTAAACATGTTGAGCGCTCGTCATTTGAGCAATATAGGTCGTTGGATTGACATTGTTTGATGATTGAAATTTGTTGGATCTGCCCCTTTGGGTCTTTTATATTAGTATAGATACATATTACAGATCCCTCGCTAGTTGGCACTACTTTAATGTGCGAATAGTCCAACCTAGAGAAGTGGATAGCCAGGCCGAACCCAAGAGGTCCAAGATGGAATGCGCAGACACTTCCAATTCATCTAGCCTCGGATCAAGCGGCCCCATGCAGAAAAGGGGAAGCATCCGGATTGCCCAATTACTAGATGCCTCCTGGCGCCAATAATAGAGCATGTCTGGGCAGTCGGAGCTGACAGACTTGAACAATCGAGATGTACAATAAACTACACAAAATGGCTAAATATATAATATTTTGTGGCTCTTGGCTTTGATTTCTTTTGTGTGTAAAGAATATGCATATCCATTTGATCAAGACTCTTCACTGAACATACCCCGCCTTAATAGAGTGAGATGCGTAAAACTCAAATAAGGAAATAAAGAGGCTATTCTAAACCTCCAAGGGTCCTCATTGTGATCTATTCATTTGTGGGGGGTGAGGGGCGTCGATGCCTCGACAACCATCGCACGAGGTGCTAAAACCTAATAATGTACTTAACGAAAGCATCAATCCCTATAATTATGTGTCAGTATCCTCTGCTTCGTACCTGGTGAGTGCAGCAGTGGCCTTTGGTCTTCGGGAAGGCAACAACAAGACAATGCACGACGCGGCGACATCGAAGGTATCATTTGGGATCAGGGGCAGTCTAATGGCGACAACATGACTAGACTGGATATGGCAGCGACGAGAAGGTCTAGGTGACCTCCGGGAGCTCGATTTGGTGCACTTCTTCACAACCAAATGTGCAAGATGGGTGTGGCGTTGTTCGACTTTTCCAAAGGAGGACTCGGCGAGGGATGTCAAGGGGGTCGCTTGATGACCATGTTGGAAATATGCCCTAGATGAAATAATTATAGAGTTCGTATTATATGTTATAACTGCTATGATCCTAGAATATATGATTCAGTGGAAAACTCATATGCACGTGTGGAATGATAAACGGTAAAATAAAAGGTTCCTAGTCTTGCCAATAGGACTAGCTCAACTGTTGTTGGTGATCACGTTTTTCGGATCTTAGGATATTGTTAAGTGTAACGATGATCCTAAAACAACATTGAGATTATGACGTTAGAAGAACGATCATATTAAAAACTGACCTAGTCTTGTTTGTTATGAATTGAGTTAACATCATCTACATTCAATTGTAATAGCATGTAGTGTTAATATGTGATATTGCTCCTTATACCATGAGAGTATCATGGTCACTTCTTACCATATGGTGGGCTTTGGGGTTGCTCAAACGTCACCTGTAACACCGTGATCATAACGATAACTTACAGGTTCATCGGAAAGTTTGACAAGTGGGTGGATAGCTCGAGAGTAAGATTTGCTCCTCCGATGATGGAAAGATATTCTTAGGTCCCTTTCGGTGTGACGACATCGAGCATCGTCTGTCCAGACACACGTGACTTCATCACGGGGATGCTGGAACACAATAACGAGAAAGAAGGACAAAACTGGTAACGAGGATTTCGGTATAATGAGCATGGTGGTGACTCGGGAGGATACCAATACATCCCGGGTTTTGTGAAGTATCATGAAGCAAAGGGGAAAACACATGATAACCAAAGGTTCCCTCGAATATCACTCGTGTACTCATAGGGACCGATGCGTACGTCCATAGTCCCAGTGCCGGTCATTGAATGAACGGGTTCGTTCATGTCTATGAGTTATCGAACCTACGGGGTCATAAGCTTATGGAAATCACGATCCGCTTAGTGTTAGTAGGATGAGAGTCAGGGGAATATATTTTTGGAATTATTTCATGAATACTTGAAATAGTTCCGAGAGGATCCGGAAGGGTTTCGGGGTCACCGGAAGGGTTTCGGTGAATATCGGGTAATACCGGGTATTATCGACATAGTATATATGTAGGTGGAAAATGTTTTCAGAGATTTTAAAATACTTATAAAATGGTCTATAGGTATTTAGAACATTTTGTATTTAATTTAAATACTAATGGGTCTTAAAAGGCAAAGAGGTGGAGAGAGTTATGGGCTACATAGACCCATAAGGAAGTGCCCCCCTTGGGGGGGGGGGGGAATTGGACTAGGGGAGGAGTCCAACTCCTCCCCCATGGCCAGCACCCCAAGGGGGACTTTCCCTCTTGGTAGCTACCCTCTCCTCCTCCTCCAACCTATATATACTAGGGGTTTTTGCTGAATGGTTCATACAAGTTTTGAAGCCTCCTCCAGTTCTTCTACTTCTAGTTGGTCCTAGGCCCATAAGGAAGTTCCCCCTTCCTTGTGTGTGGGGGGGGGGGGGGATTGGACTAGGGGAGGAGTTGAGTCCAACTCCTCCCCCATGGCTGGCGCCCCAAGGAGGGACTTTCCCCCTTGGTGGTTTCCCTCTCCTCCTCCTCCAACATATATATATATATATGTATACTAGGGTTTTTTGCTATATGGTTCATACAAGTTTTGGAGCCTCCTCTAGTTCTTCAAGTTCTAGTTTTAGTTGGTCCTAGTTGACTAATTAGAGCTAGGCTAATCCTCTTGTCCTCATAATTAGAAGCCTAATGTGGTCCTAATCTCCTCCCTCTAATTCTTCGGCGATGATTATCTCTGGACAGCGAAGCGCTGCCGGATCGTGAAGGTTGCACGCTTGCAACCAAGTAGAGAGGTCGTGCTTTCGGTCTTTGGTTTGAGGGATAGTTCATGGGATGTATGAGGGACTCCAAATATGATCTACACCGACATGTTCTTCTTTCGCTGCAACTCGGTGATGGTAACAATTGTGATCCCAACTCGTTATGCATCTTTATATTGATCTTGGGTGATCGTAGGTGCGATTTTTTTGTTTTCTACTACGTCCCAACAGTGGCATCATGAGTGATTTTTATGGGTAGATGCAGGTTGCGATCTAGATCACATGTGATTGTGAGGGTTGATGTTCTTTCTATGCTTCCCTCGAGTGTTGCTTTGGTTCAGTTCATCAACGACATGGTGTCGCTTCTTACAAGGTTCTAACAATCGATGGGCTCTGGTTGTCGACGATATGCTAACAGTTCCTTGGGCTTCACCATAGTTGAGAATAGTGAACCATCACATATGCAAGAGGGTGCTGAAGATGAATGATCTTCTAGGGGGTTACACGCATTTGACAAAGTTTAGTGTGGGGATAGAGATTTTAATTAATTCTATTGTTTCACACACCCTGAAACTTAATCTAGCATCAAGAATCATTACCTTAATTATGGACGTAGGTGGCTAGTGTTACTTGTTAAAACTGGTTAACCATGTAACTAAAATTTTGCTAAAACCAATTAGAGGGCGTCTAACATGGTTTTGCAGGGTATGCATATGATGTGGTATAGCCTTCATCATGATAATGAGTTCATGTATGAGATGGTTATATGTTGTAATATTAAGTGGCCTGCGTGTCATGGCATGATGGCTGGAGTCACGATATTGCCACGTTAATATAAATATCATAGAGATAGTCCACATGTTACAAGTGATGATGGAAAAATGTACATGAAGGACCCTGACGAGGAGAAGGTGTACTAGGCGCGGGACGAGGAGCTATAATTTCGTGCCGCGCCGGAATTTCTGAATTTGGTGCCACGACAACATTTTTTGAAATTATCGCCATGGCAACGTTTTTGAAACGGTTGCCACGACAACGAAATATTGGCCTTCACGACGCTTCAACCGGGGATTGAAGATGATCATGAAGATTCCCAACGCCCGGGGCTATCCCATATCATGCTTTTATGAACTACCTGAGAAGTTTATCCCTTTGTTGTTTGCACCCTTTGATTGTGCAATAGTCAATTATTAGGGTTATCACTCACAATATCAAGTAAAAGGTGCTCTTCATAGTGCTGCAACCGTCTACGACATTCTAGCATGTCAAAGTTTGTCATGTCCACATGAGTTCAAATGATATGAGGGATGTAAGACAGAGGTGGTAAGACCATATGTGCAGATAGCACTCGGTTACCTTGAAGTTCTAGCAGAATCGTTCTGAGCTCGGAGCACAAAGCATCAAAAGATGAACAAGAGTCATATGCTGGTATGATCGGTAATAGTTTGCCCACCCATCAAAATTCTCGTCATCAGCGATGTTCACATCATTGATCGAGAACTAGATTTGGATCTTGAGTCACTCACTTTCAATTATGAGAGATATTGATTTGAGTGGGAGTGCACTTTTATTTAAACAACTTAGTGCAAGATTTAATTATGAAAATGTCTAGACAAATTTTGTGTCTATCATTGTAGATCAATGGCTCTCAATATGTTCAACTTAGCCCCTGTGTTAGACAAAGAAAAGTTGGCTACTAATGGTGGAAACTATGCGGATTGGATGCGGAACCTAAGATTTGTTCTCAGGAGTGCTAAGGAGTATGTGCTGGATCAGCCCCTAGGCTGCAAATTATGATTCAGTCCAGAAGAAGTTGCTGCTTATGCTGCTCGTAGTGATGACTATGATTCAATCCAATGCCTCATGTTACCTTGCATGGATCCTGAACTACATAAGCGTATTTTGAACGTTCCACTACTCAGTTCATAATTGTGTCACTGGAAGTTCTGTACAAGAAACAGGCAAGGACCTTACATTTTGAATTAACCAAGGCCTTGATTGAATGCAAGATGAAAGATGGTTCCTCAATGAGTGAGCATATAGTAAAGCTTGTTGGCTATGTTGATAGACTGGCTTCTCTGGAATTTGGAATTTCGCCAACACTCGGTATAGATATTGTGCTTGCTTCACTCCCCCATCTTATGATGGCTTTATCATGAATTACAACATGAATGGGATGGAGAAAAGTGCAAACGAGTTGTTTCTATGCTTAGAACTGCGGAAGCTGGAATGTAGAAAAATAAGACAGTGTTGATTGTCAACAAGACCACCAGTTTTAAGAAGAAGGGAAAGTCCAAGAAGAAGAAATCTGCCGAAGCCGGTAAGACCCAGTCTTAGAAGAAGAACAAGGGGCGGAGCCTCTAAAGAGACTGAATGTTTCTACTACAAACATAAGGGACACTGTAAGCATAACTGCAAGAAGTATTTGGCGGATAAGAAGAACGATTCTTCCAGCAAAGGTATAATCTTTATACAAAGTTAATGTTATTCTACTTGTAAATTTATGTATGTCACGAGTATTTGATACTAATCGGTTGCTCCTGTTTCGCAAATCGATACAGGGACTACAGAAAACTCACAAGGAGAGAAGAAATGAAGTCGTGATACAAGTCAAGAATGGTGATTGAGTCGCTACTCAGAGACTGTCAAAATCATGTCTTTAGTTTATCTTCAAGATTTATCTTAGAACTACAATAATAGTTATTTTGCTTCAGACTTATGTAATGCATTATCTTATGGATTATGCGATGGATATTTTTATAAGTTTCAAACAATAGTTGTTCAAATTATTATGAGAATATGGTTCTAATTAAACGTCTATTTTGTGATTGTTTATTTATGATGAATCTTGAAGTCTATAATATTAGAGCTAAGCGTCTTGAGAAGACTGATGAAACCACTTGTGTGTATGACACTACATAGTTAGATCGGATAATTGATCTTCATATGGATGAAGCATAAAAATATTTTATTTGAATTAATTGAATACATTGTGATGTATGATGTTCGATGAATATAACAAGGCGTGGTAGAAAATTTATATTCTTCTTTCATGAAGAAATATATCTAAGTCATAAGTTTAGCAAGCAATTGAATAATTGTGGAATTATTATTACCGACCTGTTTAAAAATTGGGGGTTGATAAATAAAACAACATTGCCTTTACTAAATAGATGCGCCATCTAAGAGTCTGATAAAACTATAAAGAGTTACAGAATATTTTAGAATATTTGTTGATTGTAGGTTTTTTATTTCTCACACAAAATTCTAAGGACAAAAGTGTCTGTCAAAAGAATAAATATTATCAAGAAAAGACTTACTCATTAAAAGAATACATGGGAGGATGATACAACTTATTGAGATTATTGAATCTCCGGCTTAAGTTCAAACAAGACTAATCCAGAAATGCTATGGAAATTTTTTGTCTGAAAAACTAAGCGATGGAATCTACTACATAGGGTGTAGAAGCTTCAGTAAAGACTGTAACAAATTACAAAGGCCAGGAAAGATTATTGAATCTACTGAATATTTTACTACAAGGAAGCAGTGATGCCGCCCAGCTAAGATAGGTATTACTCAAACCATTTAAAATCCAAAGCGAAGACCATATGCAAGGAACAAGTTTTGAACTTGGAGAAACCTTCATAAATGTATAAATGGATCTTCGAGCATTCATGGATAATGATCCTGAAAGGAAAATTTTACAAAAGAGTTTTGTAGGATTGGATGAACTGATCTTGTCAAATCTTCTTATTAGTAGCAATACTAACAGGTATAAATGGATTACAATGGTGAATGTTGTATATTGATATATGCTACTTGTGAGCTGCATTGGGATTTCCTCGAAAAGGAGAGGATGATGCAGTATAGTAGAGATAAGTATTTCCCTCTGTTAAGAACCAAGGTTATCAATCCAGTAGGAGAACCACGCAACACCTCGTGTACAATACTTACACACAAAATAACAAATAATTGCACCCACGCAAACAAGGGGCTGTCAAACCCTTGGTGGTTAATTGCAAGGATCAAATCTCGTAGTGATATATAGATAGAAAAAGGTAAATAATATGCAGTAAGGTATTTTTGGATTTTAATATATGACAAGGATAGACCCCGGGGCCATAGTTTTCACTAGAGGCTTCTCTCTCGAACAAAAAGCATACGGTGGGTAAACAAATTACTGTTGGGCAATTGATAGAAAAGCGCATAGTTATGATGATATCCAAGGCAATGATCATGTATATAGGCACCATGTACGACACAAGTAGACTGACTCCTACCTATATCTACTACTATTACTCCAAACATCGACCGTGATCTAGCATGCATCTAGAGTATTAAGTTCATAAATAATAGAGTAACGCCTTAAGCAAGATGAGATGATGTAGACAAAGTAAACTCAATCAATATAAATAAACCCCATCATTTTCTCCTTAGTGGCAACCATAAAAATACGTGTCTTCTCCCTTTCTGTCACTAGGATATAGAGCACCGCACAATTGAACCCATCAGAGAGAACCTATCCAATTGCAAGATAAATCAATCTAGTTAGCCAAACCAAACGGATAGATCGGAGAGAACTACAAAGCTATAAAAATCATGCATAAAAGAGTTCAGAGAAGACTCAAATAATATGCATGGATAATCTGATCACAAACCCACAATTCATCGGATCCCAACAAACACACCGCAAAAGAAGATTACATCAAATAGTTCTCCAAGAACATCAAGGAGAACATTGTATTGAAGATCAAGGAGAGAGAAGAAGCCATCTAGCTACTAGCTATGGACCCATAGGTCTGTGGTAAACTACTCACACATCATTGGAAGGGCAACAAGGTTGATGTAGAAGCCCTCCATGGCCGATTCCCCCTCTGGCAGAGTACCGAAAAAGGCCTCTAGATGGGATTTCGCAAGAACAGAGGCTTGTGGCGGTGAAAAAAGTATTTTGGGTGGCTCCCTGTTGGTTTCCCGATTTTAGAGAACTTATAGAGGCGAAATTAGGCCAGCCGGAGAAACAAGGGGCCCACAAGGTACCTGGGCGCGCCTAGGTGCCTTGTGGCCCACTCCTTTGCCTTTTGGTCTCCTCCTGAAGCTTCCAGGGTCTCTTATGTCCAGAAAAAACTTGACAAGAAGTTTCGTGGCATTTGGACTTCGTTTGGTACTGATTTCCTGGAAAACCAAAAACACGCAAAAAAACAGCAACTGGCACTTGGCACTAAGTTAATAGGTTAGTACCAAAAAATGATATATAATTGCATATAATACATCCAAGATTGATACTATAATAGCATGGAATAATAAAAAAATAGATACGTTGGAGACGTATCAAGCATCCCCAGGCTTAATTCATGCTAGTCCTCGAGTAGGTAAATAATAAAAACAGAATTCTTGATGTGGAATGCTACCTAACATGTTCATCATGTAATCTTTCTTTTATGGCATGAATATTTAGATCCGAATGATTAAAAGCAATAGTCTATAACTTGACATAAACACATCTATACTCAGGCATACCAACAAACAATCATGCCTTTCAAAATATCAATGCTAAAGAACGCTATCCCTACAAAATCATATAGCCTTGCCATGCTCCATCTTCTTAACACGAAGTATAAATTATGAACTACCCCCGGTGTCAGCCAAGCAATTGGTTCATACTTTTTAACACGCTTCAGCTTTTTCGACCCCCACGCTGCAAGCCATGGATATAACACTATGGGTGGAATAAAATATGTAGGTAGAGATTAATATGGTGAAGACAAAAAGGAGAAAGTCTCACATCGACGTGGCTAATCAACAAGCTATGATGATGCCCATCAATTGATGTCAATGCAAGTAGTAGGGATTGGCATGCAACGGATGCACTAAGAGCAAGTGTATGAAAGCTCAAAAAGAAAACTAAGTGGGTGTGCATCCAACTTGCTTGCTCATGAAGACCATGGGCATTTGGGGAAGCCCATCATTGGAATATAGAAGCCAAGTTCTATAATGAAAAATTCTCACTACTTATATGAAAGTGACTACATAGGAAACTTTCTATATGAAAAACATGATGATACTTTGAAGCACAAGTGTGGAAAAAGATAGTAACATTGCCCCTTCTATCTTTTTCTCTTATTTTTTTGTTGGGCTCTTTTTGGCATCTCTTTTTTTGGCTCTTTTTGGCCTCTTTTTTTATTTACTCACTAGGACAATGCTCTAATAATGAATAAAGATTATCATCACACTTCTATTTACTTAGAGCTTAAAATTACAACTCGATACTAGAACAAAATATGACTTTGGAGGAATGCCTCTGGCGGTGTACCAGGATGTGCAATTAATGATCTAGCGTAACATGTATAAAAAATGATGAACGGTGGTTGAGCCACAAATACTATGTCGGCTATATGACCATGCAAAGTAATATGACAATGATGATGTGTGTCATAAAAAGGGAATGGTGGAAGTTACATGGCATTATATCTCGGAATGGATATGGAAATGCCATGATAGGTAGGTATGATGGCTGTTTTGAGGAAGATATAAGGAGGCTTATGTGTGATAGAGTGTATCATATCATGAGGTTTGGATGCACCGGCGAAGTTTGCACCACATCTCAAGGTGAGAAAGGGCAATGCACAATACCTAAGAGGCTAGCAAATTGTGGAAATGTGAGAGTGTGTATGATCCATAGACTCACGTTAGTCATAAAGAACTCACATACTTATTGCAAAAGTTTATTAGCCCTCAAAGCAAAGTACTACTACGCATGCCCCTGGGGGGTGGGTTGGTGGGAGTTAACCATAGTGTCGGAGTAATGGGCCACGGGTAGTCTAACCCGAGTCCCCGAACATTTCAAGACATCGGGGCCGGCTGCGCCCCTCAAGACGTCAAGATAGATCCCCGCCTTCTGGCGGCCGGTTGGCCGAACGACCGACTGTCAGAAGGCGGCCGAGTTCCAGAAGATGGCATCACAACAGGCCAACTCCTAGTGGGCGGCCTCCAGAGAGGCCGGCCCCTAGCAGTCGGCCCGTGGTGCCCTCAAAATCTGCGCCCTCATCAAGGAGACAAGACAGGGTATGGCTACAACATAGCCCATCCCCCCGAATCCAGGGCCGGGCGTGGCCACAGTGCCTCGTATAGGCGGAGATCTCCGCACGACGCGGCACTGTTGCCTCTCCCCCCTAAACGTCACTCTTGACAGGCGGAGCCCTGTTCCCACGACAGCCTGTCGGTACGTCTTGTAGGCGGCGGGCCCTACTAGGCAGTGAGAGCCCTGAAGACGGAGGAAGCCAGGGCAGCCGGACCTGAGGGAAGCCGGCTTCCAGCAGGCGGCTTATCCCTCCCTCGGGCCCCGTGCGCCATCAACCAGATGAGACGCGGTGTGGCTACAGTAATCGCCCGCCAGGCGGCGGGACTGTAGCCACGCTCCCCCGACCAAGCCCGCGTCATTAGCATCACTGCTATAATGATCAGCGGCCGGCAAGACCCACGAGCGGCGGGAGCGGCTTGTCGGCTCCTTACCAGACCAGTCGGCGGGGCCCACCAGTCGGCGGAGAAGCCGGCGGCCAGAGACACTCACAGCCGGGTCCTACACCCAGCAGATTACCAATGTACCCCTGGGGGGGGGTAGGCCTATATAAACCCCCAAGGCACCCATGCAAAGGGTTCCAACCTGTTAGAACTAGACTCATACCTAGAGGAGGAGAGAGCGTGCCTGCCTTCTTCCGCCTCTAGCAAACAGCTCAAGGAGCACCATTGTACCACTAGTGCCTTAGTGATCATGCGGAGACCCCGCAGAGCAGGACTAGGGGTGTTATCTCCACGGAGAGCCCCGAACCTGGGTAAAGTTCGCCGGCGTACCTGTCTACGCCTCATCCCGCTTCCAGGCATCGGCGATGTTCTACTCGCTCCCACCATGATAAGCCATCCTTTAGCATATGTCGCACCCAACCCCCGATATTTGGCGCCCACCATGGGGCGAGGTGCACCGTCTCCCGGAGACCTGCTCTGGACGGGAACCTTGTTCCTTCCTGCCAGGCACAGCCAGCCCGGCACGCCAGAAGGCGTCTGCACCGACGCGCCTCACGGTGCAGAGGTCGCCTGCGCGGCGAGCTGCCTCGCCGATCTTGTTGGCGAGATTCGCCTCTCCGATGAGCCTGCGTCTGATGCGGGCACCGATGGCCCTGAGAGCCGCCTCGTGAGCCTCCTCGATCAGCTCCACGTCGCCAGCGAGCCTGCTACTGACTTGGAGTCGGTTGGCTCTACCGACCAGATGTTGGTCGACTCCGACACGACGTCGCTCGACGCGTTCCCCTCCAACGAGGTGGTCTAGGATGAGCCGCTTCCTCGCGCGGACAGCGGCGGCAGCACCTCCACGGAGGTGCTCGTAATCAGCCACGCCGAGCACTCTGGCGGAGGTGGCCAGGACCCATTGCAGGCGGCAATGCAAGACCTGGCTGCACCTATCCCGGAAGACGCCGACGCCGAGACGCTGGAAGCGCCCCTCGTCCAGCTCGTCGAGAGCGCGAACCAGCTGGCCAGCATGAGAAGCCTTTCGGAGGCCTACCAGCGGGAAATGGACCGTGCCGTCGGCGGCACGCCGGCTCCTGGTGGGCCTAGCCACATTGGCTTGGTACGGCAGCATGGCGTGACCATTGCCAGCATGTCCGGGACAGATCGTCCCGTCTACGCCACGCCTGCGGAGAACATACGAGCTGCCCAGGCGGCAGCAGACGAGTTAGACAAGCTCAAGGGCGACGAGAGTCGCCACATGACGGAGCGAGTTCAGCAGCTCCTCGACACGGCTGCTGAGCAGCAAGATGCCGGGTGCCGGACTGAATCTCTCAACCAGCGAAATGATGATCCGCCTCCTCGACGAGACCAAGGCGCGACATCCCGGACTCCGACTGGTGGGGTCCGCGACAGAAGAGACAAGGAGCCGGCTGCCAGCCGCAGCCGGACTCATATCACCATCGAGCACGACCAAGACGGTCGCCCAAGAGCAGTACGGCAGCGAGAAGACTGTCCGCCTCCTCCTCCCCGCAGGGAGAGGTGATAACCCACAAGTATAGGGGATCGCAACAGCTTTCGAGGGTAGAGTATTCAACCCAAATTTATTGATTCGACATAAGGGGAGCCAAAGAATATTCTCAAGTATTAGCAATCGAAAGGTCAATTCAGCCACACCTGGATAACTTAATGTCTCGCAGCAAAGTATTTAGTAGCAAAGTAGTATGATAGTGGTGGTAACGGTAACAAAAGAGTAATGAAAGCAAAAGCAATATTTTTGGTGTTTTGTAATGATTGTAACAAGAATAACGGAAAGTAAATAAGCGTAAACCAGTATATGGAAAGCTCAGAGGCATTGGATCGGTGATGGATAATTATGCGGATGCGGTTCATCATGTAACGATCATAACATAGGGTGACACCGAACTAGCTCCAATTCATCAATGTAATGTAGGCATGTATTCCGAATATAGTCGCACGTGCTTATGGAAAAGAACTTGCATGACATCTTTTGTCCTACCCTCCCGTGGCAGCGGGGTTGAGGGATTCCTGGATTAGGGGGTGTCTGGATGGCCGGACTATGACCTTTGGCCGGACTCCTGGACTATGAAGATACAAGATTGAAGACTTCGTCCCGTGTCCGGATGGGACTTTCCTTGGCGTGGAAGGCAATCTTGGCGATACGGATATGTAGATCTCCTTCCATTGTAACCGACTGGTAACCCTAACCCTCTCCGGTGTCTATATAAACCGGAGGGTTTTAGTCCGTGGGATCTAACAACAATCATACCATAGGCTAGCTTCTAGGGTTTAGCCTCTCCGGTCTCGTGGTAGATCTACTCTTGTACTACCCATATCATCAATATTAATCAAGCAGGAGTAGGGTATTACCTCCATCGAGAGGGCCCGAACCTGGGTAAAAAACTCGTGTCCCTCGTCTCCTGTTACCATCCGCCTAGACGCACAGTTCGGGACCCCCTACCCAAGATCCGCCGGTTTTGACACCGACATTGGTGCTTTCATTGAGAGTTCCTCTGTGTCGTCACCTTTAGGCCCGATGGATCCTCCGATCATCAACAATGATGTGGTCCAGGGTGAGACTTTTCTCCCCGGACAGATCTTCGTATTCGGCGGCTTTGCACTGCGGGCCAATTCGCTTGGCAATCTGGAGCAGATCGAAAGCTACGCCCCTGGCCGTCAGGTCAGGTTTGGAAGTTTGAACTACACGGCCGACGTCCGCGGAGACTTGATCTTCGACGGGTTCGAGCCACAGCCAAGGGCGCCGCACTATTACGATGGGCACGATCTAGCTCTGCCACCGAACAGTGCCCTGGAGGCCGCACCAGTGTCCACTCTGACCCTTAGCTCGGAGCCGACTGCGCCAATCGAGGACGGGTGGCTGGACACCGCCTCGGGGGCTGCAATCTCCACGGCGATCGAGCCGAACACCATACCTGTCCTTTGCAAAGCTCGTGACTCCAAGGTGCGGACTCCTCTCCAGACTCAACCTTCATACCGCCAATCGAATCCGATTGGGCGCCGATCATGGAGTTCACCGCCATGACATCTTTCAGCACTCGCTCTTTGGCGACATTCTGAATTCACTAAAGTCTCTCTCTTTATCAAGAGAACCCTGGCCGGACTATGGTCAGGAAGGTTGGGATGCGGACGACGAATAAATTCAAAGCCCACCCACCACCCACTTTGTAGCCACTGTCGATGATTTAACCGACATGCTTAACTTCGACTCCGAAGACATCGACGGTATGGACGACGATGTAGGAGATTTAACAGAGCCAAATACTTACAAAGCATCGGACAACCACCCCATCTCACGATGTATACATGGTAGATACACCTAAAGGAAATGACGACGAAGAACAAAGGGATGCAACGAGGGACCGTTCCCTCGAAAAGCAATCGAAGCGGTGGCGTAGAGCAGGGCGAACCGGCGGACGACGAACATGCCATCGAGCAACTGTCCGAACAGGGCAACTTGGATAAACAACCCGTCCCCGACGAAGACAACGGTCCGGACGACCTCACGCCGGACAAGTTGCTGGAGCAGAAGAACCTCCAAAAAAAGGCTCGTCGCCACTGCGCGTAGCATGAAAAAGCAGAAGCGGAAGCTCAAAACAACAGAAGATGCACTCAGAATTAGATGGAGCAAAGTACTCAACACCGTAGACAAATACGGCAACATTCGCCACACAAAGAGCTATCCGAAGCGAAAATTACTGCCGGAATTTGATGATGATGCCTTAGAGCCTCCGCAATCAAAAAATAAGGAAGCCACCCGGTCGGACAAATGACCCCATGGCCAACACAGTGCGGCAAAGGACGCCGCACACAAGCTGGCACGCGATCCGCACAAGGAGTCGCATCAAAAAGATGGCCCAGCCAGATTTATCTATGGGCCAAGAAAGCAAGCTCTAGTAAGCAATGCAACACATCAAATATCCGAACATCGCGTTACGCCCAGATATAGGGGCGCCGCACACCCCCTATGTTTCACCGATGAGGTGCTGGATCATGAATTTCCAGCGGGATTCAAGCCCGCAAACATAGAGGCATACGACGGAACAATGCACTCGGAGTGCGGATTGAGGATTACATCCTCCACATACACATGGCTAGAGGAGATGATCTCCACGCCATAAAATACTTACCCCTCAAACTCAAAGGGCCAGCCGGCATTGGCTTAAAAGCCTTCCCGAAAACACCATTGGAAGTTGGGAAGAGCTCGAGGATGCTTTTCAGGCAAATTTTCAAGGGACCTATGTCCGAACTTCGGATGCGGATGATTTAAGTCATATAATTCAACAACCCGGAGAATCAGCCAGGAAACTCTGGAACAGATTTCTTACTAAAAAGAACCAGATAGTCGACTGTCCGGACGTCGAAGCCTTAACAGCTTTCAAACACAGCGTTCGAGACGAATGGCTTGCCAGACACCTCGGCCAAGAAAAGCCAAGAACAATGGCCACATTAACAAGCCTCATGACCCGCTTTTGCGCAGGAGAGGATAGCTGGTTGGCAAGATGCAGTACTAGCGATCCAAATACATCCGAAGTTAGGGATGGAAATGGGAAACCGCGACGCAGCAAGGACCAGCGCCGGACCAAGGGAAACAGCCCGAAGAGCACGGCAGTTAACGCCGGATTCAAAAGCTCTCGGCAGAATCAGAAAAAGCTGCCCCCAAGGATAACAGGGACGAGCTAGCTAACTTAAACAAAATCTTGGACAAGATATGTCAAATCCACAGTACTCCCGGGAAGCCTGCAAACCATACCCATAGAGATTGTTGGGTCTTCAAGCAATCCGGCAAACTCAACGTCGAACACAAGGAGCTCGACACACCAAGCGAGGACGATGACGAACCCCACAAGCAGAGCACCGGAAAACAAAAGAACTTCCCACAAGAAGTCAAAACAGTAAATTCACTTCACGTGACAAAAGGGGAGAACAGAGTGGCGCCTATAGAGATACGCGCCATATGGCTTATCCCAGAGGAGTCCCGCCACTGGTTGTTAAAACCAATCACCTTCGACCATCAGGATTACTCCAGAAGTATCCAGAACACAGGCTGGACTGCCTTGGTATTATATCCGATAATTGACAGACTCCACTTTACACAAGTCCTAATGGACGGCGGCAGTGATTTAAACCTGCTATATCAGGACACAATCCGCAAAATGGGGATAGACCCAACAACAATTCGCCATAGCGACACTTCCTTTCAAGGGGTAACGCCAGGCCCAGATGCCCATTGTACGGGCTCTCTCCTGCTAGAAGTTTTGTTCAGCTCACCCGACAACTTCCGCTGCGAAAAGCTGACCTTCCACATCGCCCCATTTACAAGTAGCTATCAAGCACTACTAGGACGCGAAGCTTTCGTCCACTTTAACGCAATACCGCATTATGCATCCCTTATACTTAAAATGCCCGGTCTACGAGGCATCATCTCATTAAAGGGAAATATCGACTGTTCCTCGAGCACGGAAGATTGTGCGGCTGCCTTAACAGCCACACACTAAACCGGCTTCACTAATCATAGCACCTAAACAGGTCGTTCAGACCCCGGACATGGCTAGACAAGTCCGGCGTAAACATACAAGGGCTTACTAGCCGCATACCCCCGTTCAAGGGGCTCTGCGCATGTACAACAAGAGACAATAAAGCTCAATTTTATTCATTCTTTAAAAACGTACTTTGTTTATTTAATATAACGTACATTTTCGCACGATCTTTTTCAACTAAGTTCCTCTCTTTTACAGATGAACACGGTGCTACACCCGGCCCGTGATAATGCACAACAGAGACACAGCGCCGGACGCAGCAAGAGGGACCCGTTGCAAGGATTCTTTTCAGATTAAGACCCTGCATAAACCTTTTTTACTATCTCTTGTTGACACACATCCCCCGGTTTCTTGCTATAACCGAGGCGGAGGCTGGCGTCTTGGCATTGGCCACGTCAGGACTTCTTGGCGCTGCACTGGACACGGGGCTTATTACTAAGGGCGTTGTTCAGCCCGTTTTCATAAAGACCGAATACCTTAGGGAGTGTTCGGCGTCATGAAGTTTGGCCTTATATGTATCAGCTCGAATCATGTCATTGGTCAAATGTTGGTTTTGCCCGGCTCACGTGTTTTGCTGCCTTACGCTCCGCTCTATCGGCTAAGGCGGCACCAGGAGAACTTCATCGCGATTGTGCCCGTTCGGGGCGAGCACCTCGAGAGAAAGCCGAAAACTGACTGTCATGATGTAGCGTGAGACTGGTCAACCACTCGATGACCCACCAGAATCTTTAGGATTCCTCCGCATTAACGAAGGGCCGTTTCCCGGTCAGGCACACACGCGCCCCGAATTCGGGCGAGCGCGGTGCCCCTAGGGGCTATATAGTAGACCCACTGTCAAACTCCTATGGCTAAGTGAAAGTGATAAAGCATTATAGTCCGGTTGCCTAGTTTGCTACGCTATCACCTCCTTTATAGGACCAAGACGTTGGATCAAGTGTGGAAATGCGCCTTCTGCGAACACCTCCGCATTATATGCGTAAATGTCAAGACTGCCATCTTTCATGTTATATACACATATACATTAAACGGCCGCATAGGAGGTATTTTAATTCTTGCAGGCACAAGTATAAAAACCTTTTATATTCCATCAAAACATTGTTTTACAATAATACATGTTATTCAAACATGATATCATTCGAGCACCGCGTCTCTATTAAACGAGCGCCCTGTAGAACTTCCTAAAAATAGTGCTCGGCAGGTACTCGGCTCCCGTCCGAATCTTGGGATGCAATGTCGGTGGCCTTCATCTCTGCCCAGCATGTCTTGACACGGGCAAGAGCCATCCGCGCACCCTCTATGCATGCTGACCTCTTCATCGCATTGATATGCGGCACCACACCAAGGAACTGCTGCACCAAACCAAAATAACTCTTCGGCTCGGGCCTGTTCGGCCACAGATGACTCACGACATCCTTCATGGCGAGTCCGGATAAACTATTCAGCTCCGCCCATTCGGCCAAACGCTCGGATAATGGAAGGGGGCGCTCTGGATTATGGAACTGCGACCAAAAAAGCTTTTCCACTTCGTGATCCTGTTGATCTCGGAAGTGTTCGGCCGCGTTCGCTGCACTTGCCGCCAAGTCCAGATAAGTATCCGCCAGACTCCACAGCCGGTCCAACCGAGCATACTTAGGATCCCGAACTTCATCCACAGCATAAAGGGCTTTCCAGCCACGATATCTCCGGCCTGACGTAGCTCCTGCTTCATGGCTCTCATTGCAGTGCGAGCATCCTTGGCCTCGGTAGTGGCCTTTTCCGGGTCCTTTTGTTCCGCCCGATCTTCTTTTTCAAGAAGCTTGCAGCGGTTGGCAGCATTCTTCAACTTCACAGCCATCTCGGCCATTTCTTTCCTGCTTCGGCAGTGAGCAACCTGTTCGGCCTTCAGCTCTTCGGCCGCCTTTAAGGCAGCCGCATCACTTTTTCTAGCCTGCTCCTTGGCTCGGGCGAGTTCCGCCTGAAGGTTCTCCACGGCAGCGGCACCATCTGCATCAAGCATACATGTTGTAAGGCACGTGCATCAAGCCCCTTACTGTGTGTCCGCAGAGAAATTGCATACCTTGTGACTCGTCAAGCCGCTTGTTGACAAGCGCGATGTCGGCATCCGCCACGTCAAGTTGCCGCTTTAGCTCGGCAAATTCATTAGTCCGGCTAGCCACCGGACACTTCGCCGCCTACATAGGAAGAGCGACATGTTATACCTGAGATTATGATCCTCGGCGCGCTGTCATTTTTGACAACACACCGAGTCTCAGGGGCTACTATCTATACAAGGCGCATCTTTTATATGCGGAACTGTCAAAAGGTACATCATTTTGCGTACCTCAAAACCTGTCGATAAACTCACAGCGGCCTCGTGCAACCCGCTCTCCGCTGGATGAAATCTTTCAATCACCGTGCCCATCAATGCACGGTGTTCTTCGAGATAGACGCCGCCCGAGCAGATCCTTCACTCCTCCGACCATGCACTGGACGGTGCCGGACTCGTCCGATGGCCCTTTTCGAAGGCCGGACACGGAGGGCTTTGGGGAGCCATACGATTGCTTTCCGGTCCTGCCGGATTCGGAGAAACCCTCTATGACGACACCTCAGGGTCGCCCGCCTCGCAAGGCGGTACGGCAGGGGGAGGCGTTCCGCTCTCCATCATCTCCGGACGAAGATCCCCTGAAGATGAGCTCTGCTGCGAAGGGCTGAGATCAAAACTACAAGGTAAAAATTAAGTTATCTTTCTCAGGAATAGAATAGGGATGTCTCTTATTTTAAAAAACTCCCCTCTCTACTTACGGCTCGCTGGAGGGCTGATCCCCTTGAGGGCACAGTGCGGCCGAGGCACTTCCCGGCGCAGGACCCTCTGACGAAGATCTCTTCCCCCGCTTTGAGACCATGGTCTCCGGGTCTTCAGAGGCGGTCCTCTTCTTTCCCTGGATGGAGGGATTGTCGATCCCTCCTTTCCGGATAGCCTCCTTCGAGGAGACGGTAGCTTCCTTGTTCCCCCCTTTGCCTTCTTCCAAAGGCGCGACCTCCAGCATCCTGGTTAACACGGGATCCGGCGTGGTCTCGGGGAGGGGGGCCGGACACCTGATCAGCTTTGCTTTCGCTATCCACTCCTGTTTAAAGGGACAACTCTTTTAAGGGCAATTTTATGACAAATATACGGATAGCATGTCCGGCTACAGGGCTACTTACTTGAGTATCCGGGCGATTGCAGCTTAGACCCACGTCCTCGGTCAAGTCCGGACACATTGCTTGTGATCCGAAGAACAATTTATACATCTCCATGGGCGTCACGCCCGTAAAGTGTTGGAGAGCTCGTGGTCCCTCCGGATTAAACTCCCACAAAGTGAGGGGAGGCGGCGTTTGCAGGGCAAAGTGCGGCGAATCAACATGACCTGCACCACTACGGCCAGATTGTTGTCTCTTTCCAGGAGATCTTGAATGCGGCCCTGCAACAAGGGCACGTCCTTGGACGGCCCCCTGTCAAGCCCTTTATTGACTCATGACGCCAGCCGTGGGGGAGGACCCGAGCCAAAGGCAGGAGGCGCCACCCACTTTGTGCCCCTGGGAGCTGTGATATAAAACCACTCTCGTTGCCATAAGCTGAACTCCTCTTGAAAAGAGCCCTCGGGCCATGGAGCGTCAGCATTCTTGCTTATAACAGCCCCTCCGCACTCCGCTTGCTGCCCCTTGATCATCTTCGGCTCTACTTTGAAGGTCTTAAGCCACAATCCGAAGTGAGGGGTAATGCGGAGGAAGGCTTCGCACACGACAATGAACGATGAGATGTGGAGGATGGACTCCGGATCCAAGTCGTGAAATTCTAACCGATAATAAAACATGAGCCCCCTCACGAAGGGGTCCGTCGGGAAGCCTAACCCCCGAAGGAAGTGAGACGCGAACAACACACTCTTACCAGGCTTGGGAGTGGGAATAACCTGCCCTTGAGCAGGCAGCCTATGCGAAATTTCGCCGGTTAAATACCTGGCATCTCTTAGCTTTAGCACGTCTTCTTCCGTAACGGAGGAAGGCATCCGCCGGCCTTGAAGGTCGGAGTCGGGCATCATCAAAGGTCCGAAGCGCCTGAATCTGGAGCTTTGCGTGTTGGAACTCGAGGCGAGGGGCGAATTCGATTGATATTGAAAGAAAGGAGTAGGGCCTTGGTCTCTTTATAAAGAGGTTGAATACCAAGAGCCCTCACCGTGACCGTTTGAGACTCGCCTTCGATAGAGGAGGCGTGCCGACGGGCACGATTGGGTTACCCACGCTCGTATTGATGGGAATCCCGGAATAAGGGGACACGATCTCTGCTTTGACAAGACGTGCCAAGGAAACCGCCTCGCTAAACGCGCTGAGGTGGGACAGTAAAAATGATTCGAATAAAGGCTTGGTCGTGGTGTGATAACACGTTGCGAAATACGTCAGCAGATTGGATTTGTGTAAATATTATTCTCTCTGCGGTGGTATGTGGAAATTATTTTGTAGAGCCGGACACTATCCTTGTGTTCAAAATCTTCTATGAAGTATTCGGAGGAGGAACCCGCCTTGCAATGCCGAAGACAAATTGCACGCCGGACTCGTCGTCATTGAAGCCTGGTTCAGGGGCTACTGAGGGAGTCCCGGATTAGGGGGTGTCCGGATGGCCGGACTATGACCTTTTGCCGGACTCCTGGACTATGAAGATACAAGATTGAAGACTTCGTCCCGTGTCCGGATGAGACTTTCCTTGGCGTGGAAGGCAAGCTTGGCGATACGGATATGTAGATCTCCTTCCATTGTAACCGACTCTGTGTAACCCAAACCCTCTCCGGTGTCTATATAAACCAGAGGGTTTAGCCTCTCTGATCTCGTGGTAGATCTACTCTTGTACTACCCATATCATCAATATTAATCAAGCAGGAGTAGGGTTTTACCTCCATCGAGAGGGCCCGAACCTGGGTAAAAACATCGTGTCCCTCGTCTCCTGTTACCATCCGCCTAGACGCACAGTTCGGGACCCCCTACCCGAGATCCGCCGGTTTTGACACCGACAGGGGTCCTAATGGAAACTAAGGGATATTAAGGCCTCCTTTTAATAGAGAACCGGAACAAAGATTAGCACATTGTGAAAACATGAACTCCTCAAACTATGGTCATCACCGAGAAGTATCCCGATTATTGTCACTTCGGGGTTGTCGGATCATAACACATAATCGGTGACTATAGACTTGCAAGATAGGATCAAGAACACACATATATTCATGAAAACATAATAGGTTCAGATCTGAAATCATGGCACTCGGGCCCTAGTGACAAGCATTAAACATAGCAAAGTCATAGCTACATCAATCTCAGAACATAGTGGATACTAGGGATCAAACCCTAAGAAAACTAACTCGATTACATGATAAATCTCATCCAACCCATCACCGTCCAGCAAGCCTACGATGGAATTACTCCCGCACGGCGGTGAGCATCATGAAATTGGTGATGGAGGATGGTTGATGAGGATGACGACAATGAACCCCCCTCTCTGGAGCCCCGAACGGACTCCAGATCAGCCCTCCCGAGAGGTTTTAGGGCTTGGCGGCGGCTCCGTATCGTAAAACGTGATGATTTCTTCTCCCTGATTTTTTTTCTCTCTGAAAGCAAATATATAGAGTTGGAGTTAGCGTCGGAGGGTCTCCAGGGGGCCCACGAGGTAGGGGGGCGCGCCAGAGGGGGGGCGCCCCACCCTCGTGGGATGTGGTGTGGGCCCCTGGTCTTCATATTTGGGGAGGATTTTTTATTATTTTTTATATGGTGTTGCGTGGGGTTTAAGGTCATTACGAGAACATTTATTTTCTCGCACATAAAACAACAAGATGGCAATTCTTTGAAAACAGCGTCAGTCCGTGTTAGCTCCATTCAAATCATACAAGTTAGAGTCCAAAACAAGGGCAAAAGTATTTGGAAAAGTAGATACGACGGAGACGTATCAACTCCCCCAAGCTTAAACCCTTGCTTGTCCTCAAGCAATTCAGTTGACAAACTGAAAGAGAAAAGAAAAACTTTTACAAACTCGCTTTGCTCTTGTTGTTGTAAATATGTCAAGCCATCATTCAAGTTTTCAAAGAAAGATTATAACTAACCACATTTGCAATAATTCTCGTGTCTCATGTTTACTCATATCAATGGCATAATCAACTAGCGAGTCATAATAATAAATCTCGGATGACAAAACTTTCTCAAAACAATCACAATATGATATAACAGGATGGTATCTCGCTAGCCCTTTCTGAGACCGCAAAACATAAATGCAGAGCACCTTTAGAGACCAAGGACTGACTAGACATTGTAATTCATGGTAAAAGAGATCCAGTCATAGTCATACCCAATATAAATTAACAAAGAATGAATGCAAATGACAGTTGTGCTCTCTAGCTAGTGCTTTTAATAAGAGGGTGATGACTCAACATAAAAGTAAATAGATAGGCCCTTCACAGAGGGAAGCAGGGATTTGTAGAGGTGCCAGAGCTCGGTTTTGAAATAGAGATAAATAATATTTTGAGCGGTATACTTTCATTGTCAACATAACAACTAAGAGATGGCGATATCTTCCATGCTACACACATTATAGGCGGTTCCCAAACAGAATGGTAAAGTTTATACTCCCCCTCCACCAACAAGCATCAATCCACGGCTTGCTCGAAACAACGAGTGCCTCCAACATACATCAGGTCCTAGGGGGAGTTTTTTTGCAATTAATTTTGATTTAGTTTGCATAAAGCATGGGACTGGGCATCCTGGTGACCAGCCATGTTCTCGTGAGTGAGGAGCGGAGTCCACTCCTCTTGAGAATAACCCGCCTAACATGGAAGATAAGGGCAGCCATAGTTGATACATGAGCTATTCGAGCATACAAAACAGAATTTTTATTTGAAGGTTTAGAGTTTGGCGCATACAAATTTACTTGGAACGGAAGGTAGATACCGCATATAGGAAGGTATAGTGGACTCATATGGGATAACTTTGGGGTTTAAGGGATTGGATGCACAAGCAGTATTCCCGCTTAGTACAAGTGAAGGCTAGCAAAAGACTGGGAAGCGACCAACTAGAGAGCGACAACAGTCATGAACATGCATTAAAATTAATAAACATTGGATGCAAGCATGAGTAGGATATAATCCACCATGAACATAAATATCGTGGAAGGCTATGTTGATTTGTTTCAACTACATGTGTGAACATGTGCCAAGTCAAGTCACTTAAATCATTCAAAGGAGGATACCACCCCATCATACCACATCATAACCATCTCAATAGCATGTTGGCACGCAAGGTAAACCATTTTAACTCATAGCTAATCAAGCATGGCATAAGCAACTATGATCTCTTATTGTCATTGCAAACATGTTTATTCATAATAAGCTGAATCAAGAATGATGAACTCATCATATTTACAAAAACAAGAGAGGTCGAGTTCATACCCGCTTTTCCCATCTCTACCACCCATCATATATCATCATAATTGCCTTTCACTTGCACCTAATCGAACGATGTGAATAATAATAAGAGTGTACGTGCATTGGACTAAGCTGGAATCTGCGAGCATTCAATAAAGAGGAGAAGACAAGGCAATATGGGCTCTTGGTTTAATCAACAATAAAGCATATAAGAGCCACTTTAACAATCTAATCATGATCTTCTCCTATTGACCCCAAAGGAAAGAAAAGAAATAAAACTATTTACACGGGAAAGCTCCCAACAAGCAAAAGAAGAACAGGAAATATTTTTGGGTTTTCTTTTTAACTATTACTACTACAGCAGGAAAAGTAAACTAACTAGAAGCTACTAGTAATTTTTTGTTTTTCTTAAAGTTTAGCAAACACACAAGAAGAAAGCAGGAAAAAGAAAATAAACTAGCATGGATATTACAGTGAAAGAGTATGAGCACCGACATCTAGCAATGAGTGTGTCTGAACATAAATTTAATGTCGGTGGGAAATACGTACTCCCCCAAGCTTAGGCTTTTGGCCTAAGTTGGTTCATTGCCACCTGGCGGATACCCGTAGGTGTAGCTGGGTCGCATTTATGATGAAGAGGACTCGATCGCCACTGGCCGGCAACCGCCTCGGATCCCAAGAATAAACAGATTTGGCGTGGAGGCTCAGACAGGTTCCGGCCCTGTGGCTGGTGCAGGATTCTGATAGGCTTGAACGGCCGCCCACAGAATGAGATGAGGGCCTGTAGACAAGTTAAAAAAAGAAGGAGCAGGCAAAGTAATAGTCTCATGGTGATGTTTATCAAAGTACAATTTATATTTAAGCTCCCCTTCCTTGCCCTTAACAATAAAGTCATGTGCTAGCATACTCTTATAATCTAAATAAGCACTAGGCAACAATTTTTCTTCTTTCTCATAAAGCCTAATGGGTATGTCAAAATGTGCAGCTAGGCGCGAAGCATAAATACCTCCAAAGATGGGGCCTTTAGTACGGTTCAAACTTAACCACTTAGCAATTATTCCGCCCATACTAACATTGTTATTGCGATATAAATCATGGAACAAAATGATAATATCAGGAACACTAAGGTTTCCACAGTTTCCGTGACCAATCAAGCAACGACTAGCAAATAAGGCAAAGTAGCGTAAAACAGGAAAATGTATGCTAGTGATTCTTGCATCGGAAACCTTCCTGGTTTCTCCCACAGTTGTAGTGTTAATGAATGCCTCCACTTCATTACGATGTGGTTCATCTAAGGTACCCTCAGAGGGTATTTTGCAAACCTCGCAAAATTCAGCTAAAGGCATCTTCTTAACAACGTCATATAAATGAAATTCTACTGAAGGAAGTGATTCCTTAGGAAAATAGTAGAAATTTTGCACAAAAGTATTTGTGAGTAAGAGATACTGATGACGTTAGTCGCGGACGAAGTCGGTGAGGCCAGCATTCTCAATTAATGAATAGAAATCCTCATAAATCCCAGCTCTCCTCAAGAAGTCATCGGAAGGCCATTCACACGACCGGACCTCCGCGGTGCGAGGCAAATTATATTTGGGCCTCTGTGCTTCTTCCTTTTGTTTTTTCTTCGAGCTCCGGCTCGACGAGCCCCTCAAAAGTCTCTTCATTATTTTCTGAAATAATCTGAAATTTTTAGTAACTTCAAACAAAAGGGAACCAACTTCAATAAAATTGATAGCAACTACTCCTACAAGTGCCTAGAGCCTATATCAAGTGTTAGAACTACTTGGAACCATATAAATTTGACATGCAAGCTCAAGAACATGGTCACCTATGCAGCATAAATTTGCAATGAATAAAGCACTAGAACAAAAACTAATTGGACCAATGGAGGAGTCACATACCAAGGAACAATCTCCCCAAGTAGTTTTGTGTGAGGTGCTTTGAGCAAAGAGATCGAAAATCACAACAACGGGGGCTGGAACTCGTGTTTGAGCCAGATATTCGTGTTTGTGGGAGGAAGAAGAAGAGGATGGGTGCAGGAATAAGTGGAGGAGGGCCACCGTGGGCCCACGAGGCAGGGGGCGCCCCCAGGGGGTAGGGCGCGCCCTCCACCCTCGTGGCCAGGTGGCAGCTCCCCCCGTGGTAAATTTTGCACCATAAATCCTCAAATATTCCCGAAAAAATCATATTAAATTGACATGGCATTCTGAGAACTTTTATTTTCGGTATATTTTTATATTGCACGGATAAGTCAGGAAACAGAAAGAAAAATACTATTTGACTTTGTTTCCACTAAATAACAGAAAGTATAAAGAGGGTACAGAAGGTTGTGCCTTCTAGTTTCATCCGTCTCATGCTCATCAAAAGGAATCCACTAACAAGGTTGATCAAGTCTTGTTAACAAACTCATTCCGATTAACATGGAACCGGACAAATTTCAAATAACACTATGTTACCTCAACGGGGATATGCACATCCCCTATAATAAGAATATCATATTTCTTCTTGACAGTAGGAAGAGGAAATTCAAAACCTCCAAATATAATCGATGGAATTTTTTCAATAGAATTGATGCTATAAACTTGAGATTGTTTCCTCGGGAAGTGTACCGTATGCTCATTACCATTAACAGGAAAAGTGACATTGCCTTTGTTGCAATCAATAACAGCCCCTGCAGTATTCATAAAAGGTCTTCCAAGAATAATCCACATACTATCGTCCTCAGGAATATCAAGAATAACAAAGTCCGTTAAAATAGTAACGTTTGCAACCACAACAGGCACATCCTCACAAATATCGACAAGTATAGCAGTTGATTTATCAGCCATTTGCAAAGATATTTCAGTAGGTGTCAACTTATTCAAATCAAGTCTACGATATAAAGAGAGAGGCATAACACTAACACCGGCTCCAAGATCACATAAAGCAGTTTTAACATAATTCCTTTTAATGGAGCATGGTATAGTGGGTACTCCTGGGTCTCCAAGTTTCTTTGGTATTCCGCCTTAAAAGTATAATTAGCAAGCATGGTGGAAATTTCAGCTTCGGTATATTTCTCTTATTGTTAATGATATCCTTCATATACTTATAATAAGGATTTGTTTTGAGCACATCGCTTAATCGTGACACGCAAAAAGATAGGTCTAATCATTTCAAAGAAAGCGCTCAAAATCCTCATCATCCTTTTTCTTGGATGGTTTGGGAGGAAAAGGCATGGGTTTCTGAACCCATGGTTCTCTTTCGTTACCATGTTTCCTAGCAACAAAGTCCCTCTTATCATAATGTTGATTCTTTGATTGTGGGTTATCAAGATCAACAACAGGTTCAACTTCCACATCATTATCATTACTAGGTTGAGCATCATCATGAACATCATCATTATTATTTTCACTAGGTTCATGTTCATTACCAGATTGTGTTTCAAAGATCGGACATAGATATATCATTTCGATTCTCAGATGGTTCAACAATAGGTTCACTAGAAGTTTGCAAAGTCCTATCATTTTTCTTTTTCTCCCTCTTAGAAGAACTAGGCACATCAGTATTATTTCTCTGAGAATCTTCCTCAATTCTCTTAGGGTGGCCTTCAGGATACAAAGGTTCCTGAGTCATTCTAACAGTTCTAGTAGCCACTCTAACAACATAATCATTCTTCTCACTATTCATTTTATTGAGCAAATCATTTTGAGCCTTAAGTACTTGTTCTACTTGAGTGGTAACCATAGAAGCATGTTTGCTAACAAGTTTAAGTTCACATCTAACATTAGCCATATAATCACCCAACTGTTTAATCATATAGGTATTTTGTTTTAATTGTCTACCAAAATAAGCATTGAAATTTTCTTGTTTGACAATAAATTTATCAAACTCATCCAAGCATTGTCTAGCAGACTTATAGTGAGGAATATCACGTTCATCAAATCTATAGAGAGAATTTACCTTTACTACCTGTGTCGGGTTATCGGGATCAGGAGGTTCTTCAAATAGGTAATGGATCAAGATCATATGTTTCTGCAACAGGCGGTAAATTAAGACCATGTATTTCTTCAATAGGAGGTAAATTCTTAGCATCTTCGGCTTTAATACCTTTTTATTTCATAGATTTCTTTGCCGCTTGCATATCTTCAGGACTGAGCACCTCTCTTCTTCGGAGTTGGTTTAGGAGTAGGCTCAATAATTGGAGTTGGAGCTGGCTCAGGAAGTGCCCAAATATTTTCATTTGTCAACATATTATTCAATAGAATTTCAGCTTCATCCGGTGTTCTTTCGCTGAAAAAAGAACCAGCACAACTATCCAGGTAATCTCTGGAAGCATCGGTTAGTCCATTATAAAAGATATCAAGTATTTCATTTTTCTTAAGAGGATGATCAGGCAAAGCATTAAGTAACTTGAGAAGCCTCCCCCAAGCTTGTGGGAGACTCTCTTCTTCAATTTGCATAAAGTTCTATATTTCCTTTAGAGCAGCTTGTTTCTTATGAGCAGGGAAATATATAGCAGAGAAGTAATAAATCATATCCTGGGGACTACGCACACAACCAGGATCAAGAGAATTAAACCATATCTTAGCATCGCCCTTTAATGAGAACGGAAATATTTTAAGGATGTAAAAGTAGCGAGATCTCTTATCATTAGTGAACAGGGTGGCTATATCATTTAATTTAGTAAGATGTGCCACAACAGTTTCAGATTCATAACCATGAAAAGGATCAGATTCAACCAAAGTAATTATATCGGGATCAACAGAGAATTCATAGTCCTTATCGGGAACACAAATAGGTGAAGTAGCAAAAGCAGGGTCGGGTTTCATTCTATCCCTAAGAGATTCTTTACTCCATTTAACTAATAACCTCTTAAGTTCGTCTCTATCTTTGCAGGCAAAAATAGTTGCAGAAGATTCCACATCAAAAACATAACCCTCAGGAATAGCAGGCATATCTTCATCATCAATTTCATCAACTTTATCAGTTTCAATAATTTCTTTCTCTCTAGCCCTAGAAATTTGTTCATCAAGAAATTCACCAAGGGGCACAACATAGAAGTAGTTTCATCATAAGTATCATGCATAGAAGAAGTGGCATCATCAATAACATGCGACATATCGTAATCTAATAGCGTAAGTAGGTTTAGGTGTCGCAAGCTTACTCATAATGTAGAAGGCGAATCAAGTGCGAGCTAGATGGCAGTTCCTTACCTCCCTCGTAGTTGAGGGATAAATTTTTGTCTTAGCGTCTTTCAAATTCTTCATAGTGTCCAGCAGATATAAATCCAAGTGACTCAAGGAATAGAGCTATGCTCCCCGGCAACGGCGCCAGAAATTGGTCTTGATAACCCACAAGTATAGGGGATCGCTACAGCTTTCGATGGTAGAGTATTCAACCCAAATTTATTGATTCGACACAAGGGGAGCCAAAGAATATTCTCAAGTATTAGCAACTGAGTTGTCATTTCAGCCACACCTGGATAACTTAATATCTGCAGCAAAGTATTTAGTAGCAAAGTAGTATGATAGTGGTGGTAACGGCAACAAAAGAGTAATGAAAGCAAAAGCAATATTTTTGGTGTTTTGTAATGATTGTAACAGTAACAACGGGAAAGTAAATAAGCGTAAACCAATATATGGAAAGCTCATAGGCATTGGATCGGTGATGGATAATTATGCCGGATGCGGTTCATCATGTAACAGTCATAACATAGGGTGACACAGAACTAACTCCAATTCATCAATATAATGTAGGCATGTATTCCGAATATAGTCGCACGTGCTTATGGAAAAGAACTTGCATGACATCTTTTGTCCTACCCTCCCGTGGCAGCGGGGTCCTAATGGAAACTAAGGGATATTAAGGCCTCCTTTTAATGGAGAACCGGAACAAAGAATTAGCACATAGTGAATACATGAACTCCTCAAACTATGGTCATCACCGAGAAGTATCCCGATTATTGTCACTTCGGGGTTGTCGGATCATAACACATAATAGGTGACTATAGACTTGCAAGATAGGATCAAGAACACACATATATTCATGAAAACATAATAGGTTCAGATCTGAAATCATGGCACTCGGGCCCTAGTGACAAGCATTAAGCATAGCAAAGTCATAGCAACATCAATCTCAGAACATAGTGGATACTAGGAATCAAACCCTAACAAAACTAACTCGATTACATGATAAATCTCATCCAACCCATCGCCGTCCAGCAAGCCTACGATGGAATTACTCACACACGGTGGTGAGCATCATGAAATTGGTGATGGAGGATGGTTGATGATGACGATGGCGACGAATCCCCCTCTCCGGAGCCCCGAACGGACTCCAGATCAGCCCTCCCGAGAGGTTTTAGGGATTGGCGGCGGCTCCGTATCGTAAAACGCGATGATTTCTTCTCCCTGATTTTTTCTCTCCGAAAGAAAATATATAGAGTTGGAGTTGGCGTTGGAGGGTCTCCAGGGGGCCCACGAGGTAGGGGGGCGCGCCCAGGAGGGGGGCGCCCCCCACCCTCGTGGGATGTGGTGTGGGCCCCGGTCTTCATCTTTACAGTATTTTCTATTATTTTTCTAAGATGTTCCGTGGAGTTTCGTGTCATTCTCGAGAACTTTGTTTACTGCACATAAAACAACATCATGGCAATTCTGCTGAAAACAGCGTCAGTCCGGGTTAGTTCCATTCAAATCATGCAAGTTAGAGTCCAAAACAAGGGCAAAAGTGTTTGGAAAAGTAGATACGACGGGGACGTATCAAGAGGCGCATTTCCCCGCCGCCTGTTGATCACCCATCACTCGGCGATCTCCTTGGCCGCCGAGAAGGAATCGGAGAAAACGATGCCCGCCACCGGATCGATCGCCTTAATCGATCCCTGGCGCTAGACGAGGAAGATGAGCTGGGTCCGCCTTGTTTTGGCCCCCGCATCCGAGATGAGCCCTTCCCCAAAGGATTGACTCTCCCGAGAGACACACCCAAGTACACCGGCTCCGTGAAGCCGGAGGACTGGCTCGTCGACTACTCCACAGCCGTCAGCACCGCCAACGGCAACAAGCGCGTTGCCGTGAAAAGTACGTCCCGCTCATGCTCCAGGGAACGGCCCGGACGTGGTTGAACAGCTTGAAGCCCCGCAGCATCAACAATAGGGTTGATTTCACCGAAGCATTCATCCGCAACTTCACCAGCACGTACAAGCGGCCGCCCAAGCCCCCCAACTCTCCTTATGCGTCCAGGGCCCCAACGAGTCGACTCGCGACTATCTTACGCGCTGGCCGAGTAGCGCAACTCGTGCGAGGGTGTGCACGAGGTGCATGCCATCGAGTACTTCACTACCGGGTGCTGAGAGGGCACCCTCCTCAAACACAAGCTTCTCTGTGATGAGCCGGCGACCCTCAACGAACTGCTAATCATAGCAGACAAGTACGCCACGGCCGACTCCTCCATGAAGGCGGAGATTCAAGTCAACGTGCCGGGCAAGGTGGCCCCTCAAGCTCCTCGGACCCTGGCTGGTGACTCCAGTCGGCGACAACAACCGAACGACAACAAGCGCAAGGCCATGCAACCGGCTTCCACAAGCCGGCAGGTGGCGACAGTTGAAGATCAGCAGCCAGAAGGGCCGCCTCCTCCCAAGCGCCAGAAGGGAGGCAAGCCCAACTGGCTGCCCGCTTTCTCGTTTGAGCAGACTCTTGATGCACCATGCAAGTTCCATAGAGGTGCGAAGCCATCCAATCACACTACTCGGAAGTGCCACTGGCTCACCAGGATCGCCAAGGGCGACGGACTCCAGCCTCCTCCGCAGCCGGCCCGCCGCCTCCTCCTCCTCAGCAGCCGGCGGCCCGGCCAGTCGGTGCCATACAAGATGATTATCCCGAGGAGCATGGGGCCTATGTCGTATTCACCAGCGTGGCTGACGACATGCGCAGTAGACGGCAACAGCAGCTAGAAGTGAATGCAGTAGCATCAGAGATCCCCGAGTTCATGCATTTGTCGGAGAAGCCCATCAGCTGGAGCAGAGCTGACCACCCGGAGGTGATGCCAAATCCCGGCTCTTATGCCTTGGTGTTGGATGCCACGTTTGCCATAGAGAGGCGAGCTGCTCGCTTTTCCCAAGTCCTGATAGATGGCGACAGCAACATCAACATTATGTACAAATATACCATGGAGAAGTTGGGGATCAAGCAGAGACATCTTCAGCCCAGCCGGACTGTTTTTCATGGCATAGTTCCTGGCCTTTCCTACTCACCAGTCGGCAAGACTCAGATAGATGTCCTCTTCAGGGACAAAAGTCATTTCCGCTGAGATCCAGTCTGGTTTGAAGTGGTGGACCTTGAGAGCCCTTATCATGCATTACTTGGCCGGCCCGCCCTAGCCAAGTTCATGGAAGTTCCCACTATGCTTACCTAAAGATGAAAATTCCGAGCTCCAAGGGGATCCTGATCATAGCAGGAGACTACAAGAAGTCGTCTGCCTGCGCTGCAGAGAGCAGCCGGTTGGCCGAGTCCCTCGTGATCGCAACAGAGAAACGGCTCCTTGACCGAGTTGTGGCAATCAGGCAAGCAGCCGGAAATGTCACCCAACCCCAAGGAGTCGGAAGCCGAGGGCTCGTTCAAGCCGGCCAAAGAAACAAAGAAGATACCCTTGGAGCCGGAGCACCCGAAGAGGTACGCTGTCATAGGTGCAAACCTTGACAGTAAATAGGAAGGCGAGCTCATCGATTTACTCCGTGAGAATCGGGACATCTTTGCATGGTCCCCCAAGGACATGCCGGGTGTTCCAACGGATTTCGCCAAGCACAAGCTACATGTCCGACCTGATGCCAAGCCACCGCAGCCCTTGCGCCACTGTCAAGAGAAAAGAAGAGTTGTTGGAGAAGAGATAGCCCGGCTTCTGGAAGCCGGCTTCATCATGGAGGTGTTCTTTCCAGAGTGGTTAGCCAACCCGGTCCTAGTGCTGAAGAAGAACAAGCAGTGGCGCATGTGTATTGATTATACCAGCCTCAACAAAGCATGCCCCAAAGACCCATTTGCTCTGCCAAGAATCGACCAAGTGATTGACTCTACAGCTGGATGCGAGCTATTGAGTTTTTTGGATGCATACTCCGGGTATCACCAGATCAAGCTGAACCCGACCGACAGGCTGAAGACCGCCTTCATCACGCCATTCGGAGCCTTCTGTTACCTGACCATGACGTTCGGCTTGAGAAACGCCGACGCCACATTTCAACGATGCATGCAGAAGTGTCTCCTCAAGCAACTCGGCAGAAAAGCCCATGTCTATGTGGACGATGTGGTGGTGAAGACGGAGAAGCGTGGGACGCTACTAGAAGATCTCAAGGAGACCTTTGAGAATTTGCGCCGATTTTAGATCAAGCTCAACCCGGAGAAATGCGTCTTTGGAGTACCAGCCGGCCAGATTCTTGGCTTCTTGGTCTCAGAGTGCGGCATGGAGCGCAAACCTGTGAAGATCAAGGCCATCAAGATGATGGAGGTGCCCACCCGACTGCTGGACGTGCAAAATTTCACCGGCTGCTTGGCATCCATCAGCCGTTTCATCAGTCGGCTGGGCGAGAAGGCTCTTCCCCTGTATCAGCTCATGAAGAAGACCACTTTTTTCGAGTGGAACGACAAGGCGGATGAAGCTTTTCTCCAGCTCAAGAAAATGTTGACCACTACGCCTGTCCTGGCGGCCCCGACTAAGGAGCCCATGCTCTCAGACATCGCCGCTACCACCGGGGTGGTCAAGACACCATAGTGGTGGAACGCAAGGAAGAAGGCAAAGCCCTACCAGTCCAAAGGCCGGTTACCTGAGCGAAGTACTAACCTCTTCCAAGCAGAACTATCCCCACTACCAGAAGATGTGTTATGGCATGCACTTTGCTGCCAAGAAGCTGAAGCCATACTTCCAAGAGCACCCAATCACTGTGGTCTGCACAAATCCGCTTGCCGAGATCATTGGAAGCCGAGATGCCTCGGGCCGAGTGGCCAAATGGGCCATAGATTTTCCCCCCTACACCATCTACTACCAGCCTCGCACCTCCATCAAGTCACAAGCACTGGCCGACTTCCTCGTCGACTGGGCCGAGACTAAAGATACCATGAAAGCGCCAGATTCCACCCATTGGCGGATGCATTTTGATGGTTCAAAAATGCGCACCGGTTTGGGAGCCGGCATCGTCCACACCTCTACCAAAGGTGGCAAGCTCAGGTATGTGCTGCAAATTCACTTTGCCGCCTCCAACAACGTAGCTGAATACGAAGCGCTCATACACGGGTTCCGGCTTGCCAAGGAACTCGGCATTCACCGGATCCTTGCTATGGAGACTCCGATTTGGTGGTCCAGCAGTCATCGGGCGACTGGGACGCCAAGGATGCAAATATGGCCAGCTACCGCTTCCTCGTACAGCAACTTAGTGGATACTTTGAAGGGTGCGAGTTCCTCCACGTGCCAAGAAATGACAATGAGCAAGCCGACGCCTTGGCACGAATTGGCTCCACCCGGCGAGCAATACCAGCCGGCGTCGCCCTGCAACACCTCCTCAAGCCGTCTGTTAAACCATCACCAGAGTCGGATTCCATCTTTGTGCTGGCTCCTCCTGAAGCAGTCGGATCCGACTTGAGAGCCCCAACAGCCGGCACGGGAACTTCGGCAGGCGGTCCGGGGACTGCAGCAGTCGCACCTGGCCATGGGACCTCGAGTTCCGACCCGGGATCGCAACAGTCGGCCCGGGGACTTCATCAATTCACCAAGCGGCGGCCGACTCCAACCCAGCGCCCAGCCCAACCGCCCTCGTGCAAGTAGTGATCATAGCAACAAGAAGTTGGAGCACCTTCATGGGCCCACCCCATCTTCAACTTCCCGGTGAACAAAAACCGCCGATCGATGAGATCTCGGCCGGCAGCAACGCCGGCAGCACAGCATACAATCGTCAACAGAGAACTTGTGAGGCGAACGTCATCGGTGTTTACCAAATACCGCATGGAGCCGGAGCAAGGCCAAGCAATCCTCAAAGATATCCATCAAGGCGAGTGTGGTCACCACGCGGCTTCAAGAGCACTTGTTGCCAAAGCTTTTCCGCCATGGTTTTTTCTGGCCGACTGCTCTAGAAGACGCTAAATACTTGGTCCAGAAATACAAAGGGTGCCAGAAGTTCCGCTCCAAGCCTCATCAGCCGGCTTCTGCACTCAAGACTATCCCCATTGCCTGGCCCTTTGCTGTCTGGGGCCTGGACAAGGTGGGGCCATTCAAAACAGCACGAGGTGGCATGACTCATCTGCTTGTCGCGATGGACAAGTTCACCAAGTGGATAGAAGGAAAACCAATCAAGAAATTGAATGGTCCGACTGCTGTGACTTTCATCTCCGACATCACCATCCGGTATGGCATACCACACAACATCATCACCGACAATGGCACGAACTTCGCAAAAGGCGCCTTGGCCCGTTTCTGCGCGACGCAGGGCATCCGACTGGACTTAGCGTCTGTAGCCCATCCGCAGTCAAACGGCCAAGTGGAGCGAGCAAATGGCCTTATTTTGTCCGGCATCAAGCCCCGACCGTCGAGCCTCCGGAGCGTTCGCCGGTCGCCGGGCTGAACGAGCTACCACCGCCTGTCTTCGAGTCTGCGACAAACCCCGAACAAGTCAACCAGCTTCACTCCTTTCTTCCTCGTCTACGGTGCCGAAGCCGTCATCCCGAGGGACATAGAATTCGACTCCCCTCGAGTCACCATGTACACCGAAGAGGAGGCAGAAGAAGCACGACAAGACGGCGTCGATCTGCTGGAAGAGGGCCGGCTGTTGGCACTCAGCCGGTCCACCATCTACCAGCAGAGTCTACGCCGATACTACAACTGAAAGGTCAAGCTAAGATCCTTCCAAGAAGGAGACCTTGTGCTCCGGCTGATCCAGCAAACAGCCGGCCAGCACAAGCTCTCGGCACCTTGGGAAGGCCCCTTCATCATCAGCAAGGTGTTGGGCAACGACTCCTACTACCTCATCGATGCTCAGAAGCCTCGAGCACGCAAAAGAGATGACTCCGGCAAGGAGACGGAGCGACCATGGAATGCGAATATCCTTCGAAGGTTTTACAGTTAAAACCAGTATGTACCACGCCAACTTTTGTATTAAGTACGAAGACTCCGGGTCCCCCGATAAGAGCTCGGGGACTGCCCTCTTTTATCTATATGATAAGTATTATGCCTATCATTTGTGTTATCCCATTAGATCGTCTGGCACCGGGTTCGACCAGTCGACCCGGGGACTTGCCGCTTTGTACTATGAAATGCTTCCTGCAGCCGGATAAGTAATGTGTTGGCACCTTAGCTTTCTCCCGCCAGAGGCATAGCTCGCAGAGCTTAATCGCTCGGCAGGTGAGCTAAGGCTTAAAAGGGTGTCTGCATGAAAATGGCTAAGGACCTAAAGCATACACATAGTCCAAGCCGGCTTCTCACCTCACCGACCGCTGCCGAAAGCAGCCGACCGATCGCTTCTACTTAACTTGCCGTAAAAACTCTAGACGGTTATACTTGCCTTCCCGAAAGTGGCTAAGTACTTGACCCAGCCACAATTCAGAGCGGATGTTCGGCTGGCAAGACGGCAACCAAGGGAAGGTGGCAAAGGAAAAAAGCCAAAAGAGCAGAAAGCAAGGAAAGATAGAACTCGGATAAGATATTTACACATCAAAAGGCCCTTGGCCGATATTCAACAGGAGTTTGAAATACACCCCGCGGGTGGGATTGTGCGAAATTAATAAAGTTGTTGAAACCGATAAGCAGGAAGAAGCAAAGGTAAATAGCAGCCTAGGAAGCAAAAGACGGAGTCGGCGAAATGGTGGAGTCGGTGGTGCCGGCTGGTTGGGCAGCCGGCTGGTCGGTCTCCGCTTGGTCGCTCTCAGCAGCAGCCGAGCTTGCTCGGGCGCGACTCGTTGCTGGAGGCGCGATCGAGTTGAGGCTGGCCGTCCGCTCCGACCTCTGGTGCCTCCTCTTCACCTTCCTCCTCCTCTTCGTCTTCTCCTTCGTCACTAGAGTCGATCACCTCGGCCGAGTCCTTGCCATCCTCCGGATTCAGCCCAAACCACTCCGGTGGCGCCTCGGCACCGTTCTCGGCCAGCTCCGGGACGAAGATGCTGGTGTTGGTGTACTCGGCGATTGTCGCCGCTCGCTTGACAAGGTCATCCTCCACCGCCACCAGCTCCTCCTGGGCTTCCAGTTGAAACGTGGTCAACTGGGCTAGATCTAGCCCAGGGTACCACACCTGACGAACTCCAAGGCCCGACGCGCTCCGGCCCGGGCCGAGGAGCCCTTCCACGCCTCAAGACGGCTGGCCGCCACCTCCAACTAGTCGGCAGTCCGGCTGGGTGTGCGTGGAGCCGGCATGTCTGGCCACAGGGCGGCGATTGCCTGGGCGCCGACACGCTGAAGGTGGCGCAACATCCGATGAGCCGGCCGATGACGAGCCTGGATGCTGAGAAGTTGCTCGCCAAAAGTGCGGGGGGCGTCGGCAGTGATCTGCTCGCCTTCTGCCCTCCGTCCTACGCGGTCGGCCTCGATAGCCTGGTTGGCAGCGCCAGAGTGACCCGGGAAGAAGTCTGCTCGGACAAAAAAGCTAAGAGTCAGATCAGAAACAAGAAGTCGACTTGATCAGAGGCCGGCAGTTTGAAGAAAGAGTAAAGAAGGCAGCCTACCATCGACCATGTCATCAACCTCGCCGAGGCTGGCAGTCAGCATTGCCTCCTTGTCGGTCCAGGCGGAGCATTCGGCCGTGAACTCAGCAAGGAGGCCGGTCTCTTTGTCTTCCGCCTCCTTCTAGGCCTTCTTGAGAAGCTCCGCCTGCTCCGCCAGCTGCGTGACCAGCCGGTCACGCTCCTCGGCCAGCTTGTTGCAGCCCGCCTCCTTGGCGTGCAGCATGGTGTTGGCTTCTCCAAAGCTGCTGCTGCAGGGTGGCGTGTTACGCCCTCGATGCGGCTATATCTCCCACGTGTCGAAGCACGACTTAGAGGCATAACCGCATTGAAAGCAATGTCGCAAGTGAGGTAATCTTCACACAACCCATGTAATACATAAGGGAAAGAGATACATAGTTGGCTTACAAATGCCACTTCACACAATACATAAATAAACATCCATCATTCATATTACACTCAAGGTCCGACTACGGAACCAAAATAAAAGAAGATACCCCAAATGCTACACAGATCCCCGATCGTCCCAACTGGGCTCCACTACCGATCATCGTGAAAGACACATAGTAACGACCACGTTCCTCATCGAACTCCCACTTGAGCTCGGTTAAGCGCCACCTGACCGGCATCGCCGGCACTGCAACTGTTTTGGTAGAATCTGTGAGTCACGGGGACTCGGCAATCTCACACCATGAGATCAAGACTATTTAAGCTTATAGGAAGGACAGAGTTGTGAGGTGGAGCTGCAGTGTTTAATCAGCATATATGGTGGCTACATTCGCAAAAGAGAGCGAGAAGAGAAGCAAGGCACGGTCGTGAAGCTAGTAGTGATCAAGAAGTGATCCTGAACTACTTACGTCAACCATAACTCCAACACCGTGTTCACTTCCCGGACTCCGCCAAGAAGAGACCATCACGGTTACACACGCGGTTGATGTGTATTAATTAAGGTCAACTTCGGGTTTCTCGCAACCGGACATTAACAAATTCCCATCAGCCTCATAACATGGGCACGACTTTCGAAAGATAATACCTGCAGGGTGTCCCAACTTAGCCCATAATAAGCTCTCACGGTCAACGAAGGATATTCCTTCTACCGAAAACCCGATCAGTCTCGGAATCCCGGACTACAAGACATTTCGACAAAGAATAAAACAAGACCAAAGAAAGCCGCCTGACAGCCGACAACCCCGATAGGAGCTGCACATATCTCGCTCTCGTGGCACATCCGGATGAACACTACGACGGCAATCGAAGATGCCCCAAGTTGCCTCAGGGTGGCACCGCAAGTGGCTCTAGTTTGGGCCAACACTCAGAGGAGCATTGGCCCGGGGGGGTTAAATAAAGATGACCCTCGGGCTCGCGAAAACCCGGGGGAAAAAGGCTTAGGTGGCAAATGGTAAAACCAAAGTTGGGCCTCTCTGGAGGAGTCTTATTCAAAGCGAACTGTAAAGGGGGTCCCATAAATCACCCAACCGTGTAAGGAACGCGAAATCAAGGAACATAACACCGGTATGACGGAAACTAGGGTGGCAAGAGTGGAACAAAACACCAGGCATATGGCCGAGCCTTCCACCCTTTACCAAGTATATAGATGCATTAATTATAGAAGATATATTGTGATATCCCCAACAGGTAAACATGTTCCAACAAGGAACAACATCTCCATGTTCCAACAAGGAACAAACTTCACCTTCACCTGCAACTAGCAACGCTATAAGAGGGGCTGAGCAAAGCGGTAACATAGCCAAACAACGGTTTGCTAGGAAAGGATGGTTAGAGGTTTGACATGGCAATATGGGTGGCATGATATAGCAAGTGATAGGCATCATAGCATAGGCATAGCAAAAGAGCGAGCATCTAGCATAGCAAAGATAGAAGTGATTTCGAGGGTATGGTCATCTTGCCTGCAAGGTTCTCGTGAGTTGTCGAAAGCTTGATCCTCGTAAGCGTTCTCAACAGGTTCCTCGCTCACGCACTCGCCTCCCGGCTCTACCCAAAGCAAGAACACAAGCAAAGGAACCACAATAAATCACTTGCAATGCACAAGCAACATGATGCAAAACATGGCATGATATGCGAGATGTGATATGCAATGCGTATGCGTGCTCCGGAAGGAAAATGATGAACCAGACATCAACTTAGCAAACCAAGTATGCCGCTGGAAAGATGAGATGATTTCGGTTGAAATCGATATAAAGATCACCGGAATCGGATGCACGGTTTGCAAATGACAAGCAAAACAAGAATGGCACAAATCTGCCATTAACAGCATGATACCACATAGCAAGCAACAAGAAATTAAGCTACTGCACCCAAACGTACCAGAAAAGCATATGGCAGTGATCTACTCAAGATGCTCGACAAAAGATGAACACTGAGCTACGGCTAAATCACAACATAACAAGTCCAAACAAGCATGGCAAAAGTGCAAAACATATCAGTTTCACAGACTGAAAATACTGAACATGGCAGAATCAGCATCAGGAAGCAATGTTCAGAGCAAGAAAACGACATGCTACAGGAACTTATAATAGCAAAACAGGGCATGGCATGAATCTACTCAAAGCATAGAACAAAAGTCCCTTACTGACCATAAGCCAAAAAGGATCAGAAAATAAAATAACACCCATGTCAATATAGAAAGTTTCGTTAACAGATTCAGCAACAGGGCATGACAAAAACAGATAACAAGTAGGCCTCTTTAAGAGCTCAATGCACTCACTCCAGAGCATTTCGTGATAAATTAAGCATACATACATCAAGAAGACATGGCATATAATACATAAATGGCAAGAACAACATCATAGCATACACGAATCAACCACAACAACCTTGGCAAAATTGAATAACATGTAAACAATCTGCCAGGAAACATTTTATAGCAAAAGTAGAGCTCGATTGACTCAAACTATGACACTCCATAATTACAACCAAGGGCACGGATGAATATAGCATAACCATATGTTCAAAACATCCTTACTGAAGTATCTCAAAATATGCATGGATCTCTCGATAGCATCAAGTTAACATGGCATAAAAATATCAGCAACACAGGGGCTGAAATCAGCAACATCATGAAGCCTAGTTTGCATGCTTGTGCTAGTCACCACAGAGATCACAAAAATACATGGCATACACCCCTGGAAAGATTGCATGTCATATTACAAAACACATGTAGGACTCAAGTTCATAGGGTGCACACATCAATCATGGCAAAAATGACAAAAGAGCATGTTCTGTTAAGAAACAGAAACTAACATCACATAGCCCTCTTCCAACAGCATTTCGGGCCAAGATGAGCTCAAATGAAAATGATGCAATGATATGAAATGATCTACTCTTTGACCCGAACATTTCGGTGTGCTGTACGCCCCAAACGGAGCCACAGGTGCAGAGTTATGGCATGATGAAAATGCAATAAAATAACCACAGGATAAAAACTTAGGCGATTTCGGGGGGAAGGAGAAGTCAACCGGATCTGGATCTGGCCCGGTTCCACGCTGAATCGAGGCGGCGGCTGCTGCTCGCCGAGGCTGGAGCTCGGGAAGAGGGATGAGAGGTCGGGCGGCGAGGTGGGGGGCCGACGGGCGCGCAGCGCTGGCGCGGCGGCGGACGCCAAGTGAGGAATCGGGCGCCGGGCTGGCGAGGCGGCGCTGCCGGGCGGCGGCGCTGGCCTTCGCGGGGCGGAGGCGCTGAGAAGCGGGCGCGTCTGGCCGGCGCATGGCTGCCGGGCGGCCGGGCCGAGGGCCCTCAAGACGGGCTCGCGGGCCTGCTGGGTCGGGCGCGGCGGCGGGGCGCGGCGGGACACGTGGCAGCCTCTGGTTCGTCCGCCGCGGGCGGATTTGTTCGCCGCCGGATTTCGTCCGCGCGCGGAGGGAAAAATGCTAGGGTTTCGCCGGATGGAGGAGATGCATATTTATAGGTAGAAGGGCTAGGAAGCTCCAAATGAGGTGCGGTTTTCGCCCACACGATCGTGATCCGACGACGGAGAGCATGGAAGTGACTTAGATGGGTTATTGGGCTGTTTTGAAAGGGTGTTGGGCTGCAACTCAAAAGAGGCCTTTGCGAGAGTGCGGTTAACCGTTGGTGTACCAAATGAGCTCCAAATGACCCGAAACTTGACAGGTGGTCTACCGGTGGTATACCAAGGCCACTTGACTAGGCTCGGTCCATTTCCAAGAAAGTTTAGTACCCGCTCACGGAAAAAACGTAAAAGGGGACGCCGGGGGACATAGGAGTGCCGGATTGCAAAACGGACAACGGGGAAAATGCTCGGAATCATGAGACGAACACGTATGCAAATGAGATGCACATGATGACATGATATGAAATGCATGACACGGACAAAATGCAAAAATGAAGAAAAACCCAACCACGGAGGGAATATCATATCACAATGTCGAACATGGCAAGAGTTGGAGTTACAAATATGGAAAGCTACATCCGGGGTGTTACAACACTCCACCACTACAAGAGGATCTCGTCCCGAGATCTAGGACTGAAAGAACTCCGGATATTCGGAACGGAGGTGATCCTCGCGCCCCTGTGTGGCTTCTCGGTCGGAATGGTGTGACCACTTCACTTTCAGGAGTTTGATTGACTTGTTGCGAGTCTTGCGCTCGGTTTCTTCAAGAATAGCAACGGGGTGCTCATGATAAGAGAGATCTTCTTGAAGGTCAATTTCTTCAAAGTTGATAGTGCTCAGGAGTCTTGAAGCACTTGGCGAAAGTTGTGACACGTGAAACACATCGTGCACGCTCGCCGGTTGGACGGGAGCTCAAGATGATAGGCGTAGATCGCCTCTTTTGCCAATGATCTTGAAAGGACCCACGATCTAGGGGCAAGCTTCCTTTGATACCGAAACGACGAAAGTGCCTTTCATTGGAGAGACGCGGAGGTAGACATGGTCTCCGATTTCAAAAAGCCACATCACGGTGCTTGTCATCATAATAGCTCTTCCGGGCGCGATTATGCTGCTTTTGAGATTCTCACGAATGACTTTGCACATTTCTTCGCTTCGTGATCAAGTCATTGCCAAGAAGTTGGCGTTCAATTGCCTCGGACCAATTGAGAGGAGTACGACACACTTTCGCCATAGAGAATTTCGAATGGGGCCATGCCCGAACTCGCTGGAAGCTGTTGTTGTAGGAGAACTCGGCATATGGAAGACAATCTTCCCACTTCATACCAAGGAAATGACATAAGCCCCGAGCATATCTTCAAGGATTTGATTGACTCGGCCGACTTGGCCACTTGTTTGAGGATGGAAAGCTGTCTTTGAAACGAATGTTGGTGCCCATGGCCTTCCGAAAAGAATCCCAAAACTAGGAGGTAAAGATGCTGCCACGGTCCGAAGAGATCAATTGTGGAATGCCGTGCAAGGAGACAATCTCGAGGTGTATAGCTCTCTCGCCAACCGAGCTGCTGTGATAGACTCTTTGATAGGAAGAAAATGAGCCACTTTAGTAAGCTTGTCAATGACAACGAAGATAGCATCATTTCCACGCTTGGACTTAGGAAAACCAGTCAATGAAGTCCATCTCAATATGATCAAACTTCCATTCCGGAATAGCAAGAGGTTGGAGGAGGCCAGCTGGTCTTTGGTGTTCGCTTTCACTCTTCTCGCAGACATCACACTCATTCACGAATTGAGCAATTTCTCGCTTCATTCGAGTCCACCAATATGACCGCTTGAGGTCATGGTACATCTTCATACTTCGTGATGAATGGATAGAAGGGAATTGTGCGCCTCGCTCATAATGACTTCACGTAGATCACCCTTAGGAACCACAATCCGGTCCTCGAAGAAAAGAGTATCTTTGCCATCAATGTGGAAGCACTTGTACTTGGAAATGCCCTTGTCGATACCACGCTTCACCTTTTTTCACCATGGTATCCAGGAGTTGAGCCTCACGAATCTGATCTTCCAAAGTAGGAGAGACTATGAGGTTGGCAATAAAGCCTTGAGGAACAACTTGAAGATTCAGCCATGGAAAGCTTCACAGAGATCCGGTTGGAAGGGCTTGAGAATTGTCGTTGTTGTAAGCCTTTCGCTCAAAGCATCTGCAATCACATTGGCCTTGCCCGGACTATATTCAATACTTGGGTTGTACTCTTGAATCATTTCGACCCAACGAGTTTGCACGAGGTTGAGGTTGGGTTGAGTGAAGATATACTTGAGACTCTTGTGATCGGTGAATATGTCCACTTTCCTACCCAACAAGACATGTCTCCAAGATATCAATACATGGACAACAGCCTCCAACTCAAGATCGTCAGAGGGGTAGTTCTTTTCGTTGGGCTTCAAATGACGAGAGGTATAAGCCACAACTCTCTTCTCTTGCATTAACACAGCACCGAGACCTTGAAGAGAAGCATCACGTAAAACTTCAATAGCTTGGATTCATCAGAGGAGTCAAGACAGAGCTGTGGACGAGTTTCTCTTTTGGGAGTATTGAAAGCAACGTCACACTCGTGGAGACCGTATACTTCACATGCTTCCGGAGGAGGTTGGAAAGAGGCTTTGCAATCTTGGAGAAATTCTCAACTAATCTTCGCAATAGCTTGCAAGACCAAGAAAATCATGGAGCTGCTTGACATTCGAGGAGGTTCCCAATTCACATTGCGGACACCTTCTCGGGATTAACGGCGATGCCCTTGGCGGAGATGATGTGACCAAGATAAAGCACTTCATCAAGCCAAAATTCACATTTGGAAAACTTCGCATAGAATTGATACTCTACGAGCTTGTCTAGCACCAATCGCAAATGTTTGGCATGATCCTTCTTATTCTTGGAGAAGACCAAAATATCATCAAGATAGACCAAGACGAATTCATTGGTGTAGGGGTTGAAGATGAAGTTCATCATTCGAGAGAATGTTGGAGGAGCATTGACAAGGCCGAAAGACATGACAGTATATTCATAAGAACCAAAGCTTGTTCCGAATGCTGTCTTGGGAATATCTTGTTCACGAATGCGAATCTGATGATAACCCATACGAAGGTCAAGCTTGGAGAACACTTTAGCACCTTTGAGTTGCTCGAAAAGCTCATTGATGTTGGGAAGTGGATACTTGTTCTTGATAGTCTTCTTATTCAATGGACGGTAATCGACGCAAAGCCGGTCCGTGCCATTCTTCTTCCGGACAAAAGAACACCACAACCCCAAGGAGATGAACTCGGTCCGATCAAACCCAGACGCTCTTGTTCATCGAAATGCTTCTTCAATTCCTTCAGCTCATTAGGACCAAGCTTGTATGGACGCCAGTAAACGGGTTCCGTGCTGTGATCAAGATCGATAACGAACTCAATCGGCCGGTGAGGAGGCATTCCCGGAAGCTCTTCCGGAAAGACATCTTGGTACTCACAAACGATCGGAATCGAGAGATAGCATCCACCCGCCCTTCTCATTGAGAGAAAACAACCGAATGGTTTCATCATGAGCGGCATAGATGATCACATCATTAGAAGAGTGAGTCAATTGAATTTCTGGCAAAGCACAATCAAGCTGAGCTTTGTGCTGAGAAAGCCAGTCCATCCCAAGAATAAGATCAATATCCGAGTCACCAAGAACAATTGGTTTAGCCAGAAATCTATAGTTGCCCATCTTGATAGAAACATCCGGGACGCAAATATTAGATGTCATTTGCTTACCCCGGGACACAATCTTCAACGGAATAGGAATCTTTTCCACACAAACTCATGCTTGGCAACAAAAGGTCTCGAAATGAAAGAAAGCGATGCACCAAAGATCAAATAAGACTTTTGTAGGAATATCATTAACTGAGAGATTACCCACAATCACATCGGAAGAATCCTCTGCTTGAGCTGCATTCATCATGTTCACCTTGGCATGCTTTGGATTATGCTTGACCACTGCATTGCTGGAAGATTTCACAGGAGGAGGAGGCGGAAGGCGCCTTTGGTTGAAACACTTGTTCGCATAGTGACCTTCTCACGACATTTGTTGCAAGTCACCTCTGAGAGCGGACGGTGAAAAGGAGCATTTGACCTTGGAGCTTGAGAATTAGACTTGTTCTGATAGACTGGGTTGGGCGGGTGGGAAGATCCACGACCACCTGAGTTCTTCTGCTGATAAGGCTGACGGAACGGAGGAGGAGGAAGATAGAACTTCTGCTGCTTAGCTGCCACTTGAGAGGAAGAAGAAGACCGAATCGCATCCCCGATTCTCTTCTTAGAAGCCTCACATTTGAGCTGGGCAGCTTCTTGCTTCAAAGTGCCATGTTGTAGAATTCATCATACTTTTTCTCGCTCAAAAAGCACGAGAGCTAATTGCAGATCTTCTCCGAGACCACCTCTGAATTGATAGATCATACTCTTTTCATCGTGGACGCCTTGCTTAGCAAAGCGGCGAAGTTGGAATCGGATATTGTATTGATACACAGACATGTTGCCTTGCTTGAGATTGCGGAACTCCTCACGCTTGCTCTCAGCAACACTTTTCGAATGTGGTGAGCTCAAATCTCGGCGGAACTCATCCTGTAATGACACGACCTCCTCTGGAATCTTTGTATTGCCGGAACCATTCAGCAGCTTGGTCCTTGAGTTGAAACGAAGCAAACTTGACAAAGTCCTCGTGTCCGACATTGCTACATTCAAAATGTTTGCAGATGTCCACAAGCCAATCGTCGGCGTCTGTGGCCTCGGCTACGTAAACCGAAAGACTTCGGCTGATTAGCGAGGAACTGATTGAGGGTAGCAAAGTGCGGCTGGTTGTTGCCTTGAGCTTGATTGCCTTGCCCTTGAGTACGCTCTTGCACGAGTTGCAAAATCATCTGAGCATTGGCATTGGTGGCTGCCATGATAGCTTGCCATGCCTCCGGAGGCGGAGGTGGAGGTGGAGGGTTCGACTGACTCTCATCATTACGATCCGGATTCAGACCTCACCAGAGCGACGAAGGGACTGGGGAGTAAAAAGAATCCTACTCTCCGATATATATATAATCCTAAGACTCAAAACATTTTCCGTTCTAGACTCAACAACGCCAAAGAACAATCAAGCAGGGGGCTCCTAAGTCGGGGATGGCTCTGATTACCAACTTGTTACGCCCTCGATGCGGCTATATCTCCCACGTGTCGAAGCACGACTTAGAGGCATAACCGCATTGAAAGCAATGTCGCAAGTGAGGTAATCTTCACACAACCCATGTAATACATAAGGGAAAGAGATACATAGTTGGCTTACAAATGCCACTTCACACAATACATAAATAAACATCCATCATTCAGATTACACTCAAGGTCCGACTACGGCCAAAATAAAAGAAGATACCCCAAATGCTACACGGATCCCCGATCGTCCCAACTGGCTCCACTCACGATCATCAGGAAAAGACATATAGTAACCACCACGTTCCTCATCGAACTCCCACTTGAGCTAGGTTGCGCCACCTGACCGCATCGCCGGCACTGCAATCGCTTTTGGTAGAATCTGTGAGTCACGGGACTCAGCAATCTCACACCATGAGATCAAGACTATTTAAGCTTATAGGAAGGACAGAGTTGTGAGGTGGAGCTGCAGCAAGCGACTGGCATATATGGTGGCTACATTCGCAAAAGAAAGCGAGAAGAGAAGCAAGGCACGGTCATGAAGCTAGTAGTGATCAAGAAGTGATCCTGAACTACTTACGCCAACCATAACTCCAACACCCGTGTTCACTTCGGGACTCACCGAGAAGAGACCATCACGGTTACACACGCAGCTTGATGTGTATTAATTAAGGTCAACTTCGGGTTTTCTACAACCGGACATTAACAAATTCCCATCTGCCTCATAACCGCTGGCACGGCTTTGAAAGATAATACCCTGCGGTGGTGTCCCAACTTAGCCCATAATAAGCTCTCACGGTCAACGAAGGATATTCCTTCTACCGAAAACCCGATCAGTCTCGGAATCCCGGACTACAAGACATTTCGACAAAGAATAAAACAAGACCAAAGAAAAGCCGCCTGATTGCCGACAAATCCCGATAGGAGCTGCACATATCTCGTTCTCGTGGCACATCCGGATGAACACTACGACGGAAACCGAAGATGCCCCAAGTTGCCTCGTGGTGGCACCGCAAGTGGTTCTAGTTTGGACCAACACTCGAGGAGCATTGGCCCGGGGGGTTAAATAAAGATGACCCTGCTCGCGAAACCCGGGGAAAAAGGCTTAGGTGGCAAATGGTAAAACCAAAGTTGGGCCTTATTGGAGGAGTCTTATTCAAAACGAACTGTCAAGGGGTCCCATAAATCACCCAACCGTAAGGAACGCTAAATCAAGGAACATAACACCGGTATGACGGAAACTAGGGTGGCAAGAGTGGAACAAAACACCAGGCATAAGGCCGAGCCTTCCACCCTTTACCAAGTATATAGATGCATTAATTATAGCAGATATATTGTGATATCCCCAACAGGTAAACATGTTCCAACAAGGAAAAACATCTCCATGTTCCAACAAGGAACAAACTTCACCTTCACCTGCAACTAGCAACACTATAAGAGGGGCTGAGCAAAGCGGTAACATAGCCAAACAACGGTTTGCTAGGAAAGGATGGTTAGAGGTTTGACATGGCAATATGGGTGGCATGATATAGCAAGTGATAGGCATCATAGCATAGGCATAGCAAAAGAGCGAGCATCTAGCATAGCAAAGATAGAAGTGATTTCGAGGGTATGGTCATCTTGCTCGCAAGGTTCTCGAGAGTTGTCGAAAGCTTGATCCTCGTAAGCGTTCTCAACAGGTTCCTCGTTCACGCATTTCGCCTCCCGGCTCTACCCAAAGCAAGAACACAAGCAAAGGAACCACAATAAATCACGGTGCAATGCACAAGCAACATGATGCAAAACATGGCATGATATGCGAGATGTGATATGCAATGCGTATGCGTGCTCCGGAAGGAAAATGATGAATCGGGCATCGAATTGGCAAACCAAGTATGCCGCTAGAAAAATGAGATGATTTCGGTTGAAATCGATATAAAGATCACCGGAATCGGATGCACGGTTTGCAAATGACAAGCAAAACAAGAATGGCACAAATCTGCCATTAACAGCATGATACCACATAGCAAGCAACAAGAAATTAAGCTACTACACCCAAACGTACCAGAAAAGCATATGGCAGTGGTCTACTCAAGATGCTTGACAAAAGATAAACACTGAGCTATGGCTAAATCACATCATAACAGGTCCAAACTAGCATGGCAAAAGTGCAAAACATATCAGTTTCACAGACTTAGTGAAAATACTGAACATGGCAGAATCAGCATCAGGAAGCAATGTTCAGAGCAAGCAAACGACATGCTACAGGAACTTATAATAGCAAAGTAGGGCATGGAATGAATCTACTCAAAGCATATAACAAAAGTCCCTTACTGACCATAAGCGAAAAAGGATCAGAAAATATAATAACACCCATGTCAATATAGCAAGTTTCGTTAACAGATTCAGCAACAGGGCATGACAAAAACAGATAACAAGTAGGCCTGTTTAAGAGCTCAATGCACTCACTACAGAGAATTTCATGATAAATTAAGCATACATACATCACGAATACATGGCATAGAATACACACATAGCAAGAACAACATCATAGCATACACGAATCAACCACAACAACCTTGGCAAAATTGAATAACATGTAAACAATCTGTCAGGAAACATTTTATAGCAAAAGTAGAGCTCGATTGACTCAAGCTATGTCACTCCATAATTGCAAACAAGGGCATCGATGTGTAGAGCATAACCATATGTTCAAAACATCCTTACTGAAGTATCTTAAAATATGCATGGATCTCTCGGTAGCATCAAGTTAACATGGCATAAAAATATCAGCAACACGGGGGCTGAAATCAGCAACATCATGAAGCCTAGTTTGCATGCTTGTGCTAGTCACCATAGAGATCACAAAAATACATGGAATACACCCCTGGAAATATGGCATGGCATATTACAAAACACATGTAGGACTCAAGTTCATAGGGTGCACACATCAATCATGGCAAAAATGACAAAAGTGCATGTTCTGTTAAGAAACATAAACTAACATCACATAGCCCTCTTCCAACAGCATTTCGGGCATCAAGATAAGCTCAAATGAAAATGACGCAATGATATGAAATGATCTACTCTTCGAGCCGAACATTACGGTATGCTATACGCACCAAATGGGGCCACAGGTGCAGAGTTATGGCATGAAGAAATTGCAACAAAATAACCACATGATAAAAACTTAGGTGATTTCGGGGGAAAGGAGAAGTCAACCGGATCTGGATCTGGCCCGGTTCCACGCGAACCGAGGTGGCTGCGCCGGCTCGCCGGAGCTGGAGCTCGGGGAAGAGGGATGAGAGGCCGGGGCGGCGAGGTGGGGGCCGACGGGCGCGGCGGGCGGCGTCGCGCGGGCGCGCATGGGCGCATGCGGACGCTGGGCGAGGCGACTGGGCGGCCGGGCGAGGCGGCGGGCGGGCGGGCGGGCGGGCGGCGGCGCTGGCATGCTGGGCGGAGGCGGAGGAGCGGGGCGCTGCGCAGCGCGCTGGGCGGCCGGCCGAGGGCTCGACGGGCCCGCTGGGTCGGCGCGGCGGCGGGGCGCAAGGGACACGTGGCAGCTCCTGGCTCGTCCGGCGTGGCGGGCGGACGTGTCCGGCCGCCCGGATTTCGTCCGGCGGCGCGGAGGGGGAAAAATGCTAGGGTTTCGCCCGGATTTGGAGGGGGAGATGCATATTTATAGGTAGAAGGGGCTAGGAAGCTCCAAATGAGGTGCGGTTTTCGCCCACACGATCGTGATCCGACGACGGAGGGCATGGAAGTGACTTAGATGGGTTATTGGGCTGTTTTGAAAGGGTGTTGGGCTGCAACTCAAAAGAGGCCTTTGCGAGAGTGCGATTAACCGTTGGAGTACCAAACGAGCTCCAAATGACCCGAAACTTGACAGGTGGTCTACTGGTGGTATACCAAGGCCACTTGACAAGGCTCGGTCAATTTCCGAGAAAGTTTAGTACCCGCTCACGGAAAAACGTAAAAGGGGACGCCGGGGGACATAGGAGTGCCGGATTGCAAAACGGACAACGGGGAAAATGCTCGGAATCATGAGACGAACACGTATGCAAATGAGATGCACATGATGACATGATATGAAATGCATGATACGGACAAAATGCAAAAATGAAGAAAAACCGACAAAATGCAAAAATGAAGAAAAACCCAACCACGGAGGGAATATCATATCACAATGCCGAAAATGGCAAGAGTTGGAGTTACAAATATGGAAAGCTACATCCGGGGTGTTACATGGCGTTGGCTTCTGCAAAAGAAGAAGAAAGGACGTCAACAATCAGCAAAGAAAGATGAAGTTGCCAGGAAGATCCGCCTGACCGCTCGTCAGCGGCCTCAATCTCGGGACTAGAGCCCGTGGAGTGCGCCAAATACCCGCATGAAAAAAGAAGAAGACTTACTCGGCTCTCCGACAAGTCGACGACACGTTGATCCAACTCACGGACTTTGGAGTTGAAGGCGGTCGCCACAGAGGTTATGGTAGTCCCGCAAAGAAAGACATTAGTACTGAGCTTGCTAATTAAAGTTCCGAGCCGCCGCCAAGAGTCGCCCGAAACTCGGGGACTACACTGGAGTGCTGGCGCCGCTTCACGGCTAAGCAATACAAGAATTAAAACGAAGAAGCAAGAAGCGCATTCGGATGGCCTCTCGCGATTCCAGGAACGCTTTGTTGCAATGCTTGAGAGCGTCGGCCTCGGTGCGGAGTTTGGCTTGAACATCCAGGATCGCCTTGTTCAGAGGGCCCGTCCCGCCTCCCCGCACCCACCCAGTGGGCGCGGCGCTGGTCGCCTCGGTGTCCGGGATCGAGGAGCATGCGGCGCCGGTATCCAGCGGGCGGGGCGCCGAGGCCGCCTTCGCGAGCCAGCGGCGTAAGGGTGTGCGGACCCCGGGAATCGGGCCCGTCACCATCTCGTTTCTGGCTGGTGGTGCCGGTGGGTCGGCCGGCTGCTTGTCTCGCACGTCCTCAGAAGGTGGTGGCGGGGGCACGATTACGTCTGGCATGGCGACGTCACTGCTGTCCCTCTCCATGATAGGGTGCTCGCCGCCGACTTCCCCAGTCTGCGCCACGAACTCTGGTGGTGGAGGCGCAGAGTTCAGCGGGTGTCAAACATCGCCGACTGACAGCGTGCGGCTTCCTCGGCCCGCTTCTTCGCCGTGGTGGCGGCCTTGGCCTCCGCCCTGTCTGCCTCCGCCTTCTCCAGGCGGGTGGCTTCCTGGTCCTTGCACGCCTCCCGCGTGTTCTGTTCCGTCGCCTCCCGGAGGTTGGCGGCCGGATCGATCCGCCGGGTGGTGGTGGAAGTCTCCGCCGACACCACGATGGAGGCGGCAGCCGACTTCTCAAGAGAGAGCGGGGCCCTAGATCAAGGGAAGCGAAGCGAAGAAACTTAGACAAGATCAACAAGGAAGGAGAAAGTACGAGAGGAAGAAAGTACTTACGCGGAAACTAGCTGCGGCTCCTTCACCGCCTTCGCGGAAGCGGATGGCTTTCGCGGTCGCTTCATCCCGCTTGGTCGCCGCGGCCGAGCCCTTGGACTTCTTCGGCCGGCTGCCGAATAGGCTCGGCGTGGCCCTGCGCTTTTTCGCGCCACCTCGGGCTGCCGGCGCGTCAGACGAGCTCGCGCCCAGCTGGTCGGACCCCGACTGGCGGCGCGGGACGACTTCCCCCGCTTCGTCGTCTGGCCAGTCCTCGAGGCTGGCTCTGAGCCCTGAGCCACCTGCTGCGCCGCCCCCTCCCTCGGCGTCGTCCTCCAAGGCCGCCGCCCCCAAGTCGGGGTCATCCACATCACTCTTCGCCCGGTCGGGGAGAAATTGATGCTCCGGCCTCGCGGCGCCGGCTGCCGGCTGGAGGAGGGAGCTCTGCTCGAAGAGCCGGTTCGTCAGGTTGGACAAACGGAACTCGGAAAAAAGAAGAGAGAGAGAAGGAAAGGTAATTTACCATAGGCGGGGGGTCGGGGCGAGAATACGGCTCCTTGCCGAACCACCACTCTTCCGTGAGCTTGTAGTTCGCAAGGTAGTTCACCATATGAGCTACCTCTGCATGAGGCATCTCCTTGGTGCACAGCTGACTTGGGTCCCGATGCCCGCTCATCTGACAGATCGTGTGAGGGCGGCCCTGGAGCGGGAGCACCCGACGCGCCATGAAGGCGGACAGCAAGTCGGGCCCGGTCAGGCCCTTCGACTGTAGCAACACCCGAAGCCGCGCGATGGCGGCGGCTCCAGAAGGCAACAGTGTCTTGGCCCGGTACGACTAGTTGGGCTGCCTCCCGGCTGGCGGGCCGGCAGCGTAAGCTGGCAGGTTGACCCAGTCACCCTCTGCGAAGATGCTCTTCAGGTAGAAGTACCACTGCTGCCACATCTTCACCGACTGAATCAACGTGATGGGAGTAAATGGATTGTTGCCTCCCGGCCTCCGCACCGCGATGAAGGCGCCGCACTGAGCCGGCACGCCCGCAACGATTGTGCCGAGCTTGGTGTAGAAAAACTCCCCCCCCCCCAAAGCTCGATAGTAGGGAGGACACCAAGGAAGCCTTTGCACAGAGTGATGAAGGCGGACAGCAGCACCACCGTGTTCGGGGTGAGGTGGTGCGGCTGGAGATTGTAGAATTCGAGGAAGGCCCGGAAGAAGCCACTCGCCGGCAGGCCGAGGCCGCGCAGGCAGTGCGAGCGGAAGACGACCCGCTCGCCCTCCTCCGGCGCCGGCGAGATCTCCCCCGCCGATGCGAGGCGAACCCTCATGTAGTCCTTCTTTGGGCAGGCCGCCACGCCCTGGCGGAGGAAGTTGATGTGGTCTTCGTGGATCGTGGAGCCGCCCTGTGCTCGTGAGCACGCCATGGGGGCGAGAGGTTGACAGACGGACTAAACGGAGACGAACTGCGGCAGCGCTTCGGCGGGGCTCGGGGCGCAGCAACGAGAGGAAGAAGAAGAAGGGAGAGTGGGATGGAGGGGCGCGCATGCTTCGCTGCTCCATCTCCTCTCCCTACTTATAGCCTACGGGCTACGAAGCCGAGGGGCTGGGCGTGGGATCGTGGGATTAACTGTGCCCACGACCCCACGCTCCCGCCTTTACCGCGCGGGTTACTGCGTGCAATAACTCCGCGGGGATACCCAACCGCCCGCCTCGGCCGTAGCGGATCCGCTCGCCGGCCGAGGCCCGGTGGTGGCGGGCCCGACCTTCGGTCGCGTCCCGTCACGCGCGTAGGCTGGCAGGCCGACCCGGCTGGCTGGCACCATGTGGCACACCCACGACGGGCGGCGGACCAAGAAGCTTAGCAAGCACGCCACCTGGTTCTCGCTGATGCATTCGAAATTCCAGAAGGATCCGACTAGACGTACCCCACTCCTGCCGACCGGCTCCCCAAAAGTCGGATGGAGCTTCCTTTGGAGCACCCGGAGGAGGAAACTGTTGAGGCTCCCCGGCTCCTCAACCGTGGCCCCTCACCAGCTTCGGGGACTACTGTCGGAGTAATGGGCCACGGGTAGCCTAACCCGAGCCCCCGAACCTTTCAAGACATCGGGGCCGGCTGCGCCCCTCAAGACGTCAAGATAGATCCCCGCCTTCTGGCGGCCGGTTGGCCGAACGGCCGACTGTCAGAAGGCGGCCGAGTTCCGAAGGCGACATCTAACAAAGCCGACTCTAGTGGGCGGCCTCCAGAGAGGCCGCCCCTAGCAATCGGCCCGTGGCGCCTCAAAATCTGCGCCCTCATCAGGGGAGACAAGGCAGGTATGGCTACAACAGTAGCCCATCCCCCGAATCTGGGCGGGCGTGGCACAGCGTCTCGTGACAGCGGAGATCTCCGCATGACGCGGCACTGTTGCCTCTCCCCCCCTAAACATCACTCCTGACAGGCAAAGCCCTGTTCCCACGACGGCCGCTTGCACGGCTTGCAGCGGCGGGCCCTAGCAGCAAAGTGAGAGCCTCGAAGACAAAGGGAAGCTGTGGCAGCCGGACTGAGGGAAGCCGGCTTCCAGCAGGCGGCTTATCCCTCCCTCGGGCCCCGAGCGCCATCAACCAGATGAGAGCGGTGTGGCTACAGTAATCGCCCGCCAGGCGGCGGGACTGTAGCCACGCTTCCCCGACCAAGCCTGCGTCATTAGCATCACGGCTACAGTGATCAGCAACCGGCAAGACCCGCGAGTGGCGGGAGCGGCCTGTCGGCTCCGTACTGGGCCGGCGGGCCCACCAGTAGCGGCCCGGCTGGCGGTGTAGAAGCCCGGTCGGAGATCGATCGACAGCCGGGTCCTACACCCGGCAGATTACCAATGTACCCCTGGGGGGGGGGGTAGGCCTATATAAACCCCCCAGGGCACCCATGCAAAGGGTTCCAACCTGTTAGAACTAGACTCAAACCTAGAGGAGGAGAGAGCGTGCCTGCCTTCTTCCACCTCTAGCAAACAGCTCAAGGAGCACCATTGTACCACTAGTGCCTTAGTGATCATGCGGAGACCCGCAGAGCAGGACTAGGGGTGTTATCTCCACGGAGAGCCCCGAACCTGGGTAAAGTTCGTCATGCGACGTGTTCACGCCTCATCCCGCCTGTGCACCAGCGACGTTCTACTCGCTCCCACCATGATAAGCCATCCTTTGGCATATGTCGCCCCCAACCCCCGACACATAGTGCGCCCCCGACCTTCACGCAAAGGAAGACACTCAATATTAAATCGTGCTCCAACTTCTTAGCATAACAAGAGACTCCACATGCATGCTTCAGGAATCAAAAACCTTAACAACAATATTCTTACTAAACCACAATCATTCACTAGCACCTCCCACATATTACCATCTTCATATCGCAAAACTATTGCAAGGAATCAAACTTGTCATATTCAGTGATCTACATGAAAGTGTTTATTATATCCCTCTTGAATACCTATCATATTAGGACCAATTTCATAACTTGTGCATATTGCCATTACTATTATCAAACTCTCAAAATGATATAAGTGAAGCATGAGAGTGCAACTGTTTCTTTAAAATATAACAACCGCCGTGCTCTAAAAGATATAAGTGAAGCACATAGAGTATTCTAACAAACCATGAATAATGTGTGTCCATCTCAAAAAGTCGTGTCCAACAAAGATGACCGTGGCAAAATAAAAAGCAAACAAAGCAAAGACTCATATAATACACAATGCTCCAAGAAAAACTCATGTCATGTGATGAATAAACATATAGCTCCATGTATTTTACCGATGGTTGGTAGATAAAAGAGGGGATGCCATCTGGGGCATACCCATGCTTAGACCCTTGGGTCTCCTAGGATATTACCTTGGGGTGCCTTGGGCATCCCCAAGCTTAGGCTCTTGCCACTCTCAATTCCTTCATCCATCGCGATCTCACTTAAAACTTGAAAACTTCAGCACACAAAACTCAAGAGAAAACTCATGGGATTCGTTAGTATAACAAGCCAATCATAAATTTTAGGTATTGTTGTAACTGCATTCATATTTTATTATTTCATATTACCTACTGTATTCTAACTTCACCATGACTTATACCCCCGATACAATCCATAGATTCATTAAAACAAGCAAACAATGCAACAAAAACATAATCTATCAAAAACAGAACAATATGTAATGATATGGCTAAGCGCAATACTTATATAACTCCAAAAATTCTTAAAAATTAGGAAAACATGGGTAATTTGTATATAGATCATGTATAAAAGAAATCAAAATTTTATCACGCTCTAGTGAATTTAAACAATTCTGTTACTGGGCGGAAAAGTTTCTGTATTTTCACATAATCAAAGCAACTATCATCCAAACCATCCCAAAGACTTTACTTGGCACAAACACTAATTTAAACACAAAAATACAACCATAACGTTAGCATAATTGTGTGCACACTAAAAAAGCTATATATGATAACTATTGGGTTGTCTCCCAACAAGCTCTTTCTTTATAACCATTAAGATAGGCTTGAGATTTAATTGATGCTCACATGAAAGATAATAACTGGAACACAAAGAGAGCATCATAAAACATGTAACAAACACATTTGAGTCTAACATACTTCCCATTCATAGGAATTTTATAAGCAAACAAATTATCAAGACAAGAAATATCTAGCATATGCAAAGGAGAGGAATAAAACATTGACAATCTCAACATAATGAGAGGTAATTTAGTTACATGAAAATTTTCTACAACCATATTTTCCTCTCTCATAATAATTACATGTAAGATCATAATCAAACTCAACAATATAGTTATTATATAAAATTTTCTCTTCACGATCCACATGAAAGAAATATGCCCTAGAGGCAATAATAAAGTTGTTACTTATATTTACTTATATCATGATAAATGTTTATTATTTATGCTATAATTACATTAACCGGAAAATTAGTACATGTGTGAATACATAGACAAAACAGAGTGTCCCTAGTATGCCTCTACTTTACTAGCTCGTTAATCAAAGATGGTTATGTTTCCTGACCATATACATGTGTTGTCATTTGATGAACAAGATGACATCATTAGAGAATGATGTGATGGACAAGATGTTGGGGAACGTTGCATAAAATAAAAAATTTCCTACGTTCACCAAGATCCATCTATGATTTCATCTAGCAACGAGTGAGAGATGCATCTACATACCACTTGTAGATCATGTGCGGAAGCGTTCAAGAGAACGGGGTTGAGGGAGTCGTTCTCGTCATGATCCAAATCACCGGAGATCCTAGCGCCGAACGGACGGCACCTCCGCGTTCAACACACGTACGGTCAGCGTGGCGTCTCCTCCGTCTTGATCCAGCAAGGGAAAGGAGAGGTTGATGAAGATCCAGTGACGACGGCATGGTGGTGGATGGAAGCGATCGCAGTTAGTGGCTTCGCCGAGCTTCTGCGAGAGGGAGAGGTGTACCAGGGGAAATGGAGGTGCCAAGATGCAGCGTGCGGCTGCCCTCCCTCCCCCTCCTTTATATAGGCCCCAGGGGGGGCGCCGGACCTCGAGATCCAATCTCCAAGGGGGGCGGCGGCCAAGGGGGGAGACTTGCCCCCCAAGGCAAGTGGGGCGCCCCCCACCCTAGGGTTTCCAACCCTAGGCGCAGGGGGGCCCAAGTGAAGCGCACCAGCCCACCGAGGCTGGTTCCTCCCACTTCAGCCCACGGGCCCTCCGGGATAGGTGGCCCCACTGGTGGACCTCGGGACCCTTCCAAAGGGTCCCGGTACAATACCCAGAACCTCAAATTCTCCCGATGGCGAAATAGCACTTCCTATATATAATTCTGTACCTCCGGACCATTCCGGAACTCCTCGTGACGTCCGGGATCTCATCTGGGACTCCGAACAACATTCGTTTTGCTGCATACTCATATTCATACAACCCTAGCGTCATCGAACCTTAAGTGTGTAGACCCTACGGATTCGGGAGACATGCAGACATGACCGAGACGGCTCTCCGGTCAATAACCAACAGCGGGATCTGGATACCCATATTGGTTCCCACATACTCCTCGATGATCTCATCGGATGAACCACGATGTCAAGGATTCAAGCAACCCCGTATACAATTCCCTTTGTCAGACGGTATGTTACTTGCCCGAGATTCGATCGTAGGTATCCCAATACCTCGTTCAATATCGTTACCGGCAAGTCACTTTACTCGTACCGTAATGCATGATCCCGTGACCAGACACTTGGTCACTTTGAGATCATTATGATGATGCACTAACGAGTGGGCCCAGTGATACCTCTCCGAAATACGGAGTGATAAATCCTAGTCTCGATCCGTGTCAACCCAACAGATACTTTCAGAGATACCTGTAGTGCACCTTTATAGTCACCCGATTCACGTTGTGACGTTTGGTACACCCAAAGCACTCCTACGGTATCCGGGAGTTACACGATATCATGGTCTAAGGAAAAGATACTTGACATTGGAAAAGCTCTAGCAAAACGAACTGCATTTATCTTGTGCTATGCTTAGGATTGGGTCTTTGTCCATCACATCATTCTCCTAATGATGTGATCACATTATCAATGACATCCAATGTCCATAGTCAGGAAACCATGACTATCTATTGATCAACGAGCTAGTCAACTAGAGGCTCACTAGGGACATGTTGTGGTCTATCTATTCACACGTGTATCACGATTTCCGGATAATACAATTATAGCCTGAATAAAAGACAATTATCACGAACAAGGAAATATAATAATAATCCTTTTATTATTGCCTCTAGGGCATATTTCCAACAGTCTCCCACTTGCACTAGAGTCAATAATCTAGTTACATTGTGATGAATCGAACACCCATAGAGTTCTGGTGTTGATCATGTTTTGCTCGCGGAAGAGGTTTAGTCAGCGGATCTGCGACATTCAGATATGTATGGACTTTGCAAATTTCTATGTCTCCATCTTGAACATTTTCACGAATGGAGTTGAAGCGACGCTTGATGTGCCTGGTCTTCTTGTGAAACATGGGCTCCTTGTGAAGTGCAATAGCTCCAGTGTTGTCACAGAAGAGTTTGATTGGCCCCGACGCATTGGGTATGACTCCTAGGTCGGTGATGAACTCCTTCACCCATATTGCTTCATGTGCTGCCTCCGAGGCTGCCATGTACTCCGCTTCACATGTAGATCCCGCCACGACGCCTGCTTGCAGCTACACCAGCTTCGCTCCACCATTCAACATATACATGTATCCGGTTTGTGACTTAGAGTCATCCAGATCTGTGTCGAAGCTAGCGTCGGCGTAACCCTTTACAACGAGCTCTTCGTCACCTCCATAAGCGAAACATGTCCTTAGTCCTTTTCGTGTACTTCAGGATATTCTTGACCGCTGTCCGGTGTTCCTTGCCGGATTACTTTGGTACCTTCATTAGCAGCCGGTCCATCAAGTCCACTTTGCAAAGACGGCCTTAAGCCAAGTCAGCGACGACCACGCCAACCATTCGAGCTCTGTCACGACGATGGACCAAGCAAGAGGATTGGACGCCCGTCCACTCGCTACGCAGGCAAGGAGTGGGCCACATACTCTGTTAAATAGGGGAGGAAAGGGTCGTGAGGGATTTGGGGCCAGTTTGGCACGACAGTGACGCCTTTGCTTGTAACTCTCTTCCTCTTTTCTTCCAGCTTGTAATTTGGAATTAGAGCTACAGATCTGAGTGAGGTTCGTCAATAGAGAGAGATCCTAGCCCGTTGCTAACAATTGGTACTCAGAGCCAAAATTTCCCACCCCGCTGCCTTGGAGCATCACCACGACACGCTGCACAAGTGGCGGTGGCGGCAAGGCCGTGGCGAGAGCGGATGGAGAACCTCTCTGCAGAGGGCAAGGCGTCTGAGACGCCACGTCATGGGCGCATAATCGCCCACCAGCAACAGAAGAAAGAGCTTGAGGAGCTCATCATCGCGGCGGTCGGCCACGCCGTCGACACGGCGATCTCCAAGTCTGTTTCGCTCGCAGTCGACCAGGCGTTGGGATCCGTGGTCGAGGACTTGCAAGCCTACACCGATGGTGCCGAGCAGGACCTACACAAGCAAATCAGCGACCTCCGCGCCTCGATTGGTCTCGCCTCCAACTCGGGCACGGCGACAGTGCGGCCGCCTTCGTCCAGGGGAGCAGCGGAGACCGGCCCCGATGGGCACCGCGGAAATTCGACTACACGGGGGTCGGGACCTGGGGCTTCGCTGCCCTACGTTCCGCCTCCAGCACGAGGTATCACCGATCCGCCCCCATCGTCTTCGTTTGCCAGTCTGATCCATCGTGAGCGCCGCGCATCTCAGTTTCAGTCCCAATCTCACCATAACCGCACACCAAAGTGTGATTTTCCCCGTTTTGACGGCGACAATCCTAAGTTCTGGCAGGCCCGGTGTGAAGATTACTTTGCTCTATTTGATACTGACCCTGCGCTATGGATAGCGATCGCCGCGATGCAGTTTGAAGGGCCTGCAGCGCGTTGGCTTGCATCGGTTCAGTCTAAGTTTGCACATGCATCTTGGCAGGAATTTAGTGCTGCAGTAGTGCATAGGTTTGGGCGAAATCAGCACCAAACCTTGATTCCTCGCCTATACCGCTTGCGCCAAACTGATTCAGTAGATGATTACATCCTAGAATTCTCGGCTCTGATGGATCAACTTTCTGCATATGAACCTAATCATGATATGATGCACTATACTACTCGTTTCATAGATGGTTTAAAACCTGCTGCTCGAGTAATTGTGGCTGTTCAACGCCCCCCAGATATCGATACTGCGTATTGTATTGCATCTGTGCAAGAAGAGGTGGGCGAGGGCGAGATCAAGCTTAATTCTTCGGGGTACAGTCAACGACCAAGTTCCTCTTCATCGAGCCGTCAGTACAAGGCTAAACCTCCCGATGAGCTTCGTGAGCCCAATGTCAAACCAACTCAGGCGGATGATAAATTAGCTACCCTGAAAGCATATCGTCGTGCAAAAGGACTTTGTTATATCTGCGGTGAACGTTGGGGCCGTGATCATAAATGCAACACAACTATGCAATTACATGTGGTGCAGGAGATGTTGGAATTCTGTGATCTGACTTCTCCGCACTCGATGGCGATCTTGATGATTTGATGGTCTTGTCGACAGAAGCTCAGTCTGATAAATCTGAACCCAGTGCTATCAAGCTCAGTTGTCAGTTGCAAGGGGAATGGTTTGTGTTTCTGTTGGACTCGGGTAGTTCCCATTCTTTCCTCAGTGCTAAGGCAGCAACAATTGTTCCGGGGCAGAAGCTACTAGCTCGTAAGCAACAAGTTCGAGTGGCAGGAGGGGGTCATCTTGAGTGCACTCATATGATACCAAAATGTTCTTGGTCAGAAGATGGACACAAATTCAAGTCTGATTTCAAAATCTTGCCATTGCAGTTTTACGATGGGATCATTGGTATGGATTGGTTGGCTGCTAGAGGCACTATGCAGGTGAATTGGGAGTAAAAGTGGCTTTCATTTGAGCACTTTGGGCAACGAATCTTCCTCCAGGGGCATCCCCCTGCCGTGTTTGATATTACTGTTGTTGAGCTGCAGTTAATTCAAGGGCAATGTAATCTCGACCTTCTGAGGAAATACAATGCTTGTTGGATAGTTTCTCTGTATTTTTGATGCTCCTCTTGGACTTCCACCTCGCCGTTACTGTGATCACAAGATTCCGTTGATTCCGGCGCACAACCAGATAAACATCCGGCTGTATCGTTATTCTCCTGAGCTCAAGACTGAAATTGAGAAGCAGATTGCGGAGATGTTGCAATCAGGGATCATCAAACCCAGTACTAGCCCTTTTGCTTCACCCATTATCATGGTCCGGAAGAAAGATGGAACCTGGCGCCTTTGTGTTGATTATCGCCATCTGAACTTGTTGATAGTGAAGAGCAAGTATCCAATGCCTGTTATTGATGAGCTGTTGGATGAGATATCCGGTGCATCTTGGTTTACCAAGCTGGACCTTCGTGCAGGTTATCATCAAATCCGTTTGGCCCCTAGAGATGAGTACAAGACGCTGCCCACACACACAATGGCCATTTTGAATTCTCTGTCTTGGCTTTTGGGCTCACTGAGGGCCCTTATACTTTTCAATCTGTCATGAACACAGATCTCTCACATGTTCTACGTCATTGTGCTATGGTGTTTTTTGATGACATTCTCATCTTCAAAGAAGGCGTATGCCGAGCATATCGAGCACTTGCGCCAGTGCTCCAGCTACTTGCAGAGAAGCAATGGAAAGTCGAAGGATCCAAGTGTACTTTTGCCCAGCGATCATGCACTATCTTGGTTATGTGGTTTCGTAAGAAGGTGTTGCTACCGACCCTCGGAAAGTGGCGGATGTTCGAACTGGCCTACTCCTACTTCTCTCAAAGAACTTCGTGGATTTCGGGACTGTCGGGGCTACTACCGTGAATTTGTCCGTCAATATGGCGTCATCACCAACCTCTCGACACACTTGCTCAGAAGAACGTTCCTTTTGTCCGGACAATCGACTCTCAACTAGACTTTGACACCTGAAGCAAGCATTAGTGAGTGCTCCTGTGTTGGCCTTTACCGGATTTCAAAGTTCAGTTTGTCATTGAGACGGATGCAAGCGACATCGGGCGCTGGTCTTTATCTTGATGCAACGTGGACACCCTCTCGCATATGTGAGCAAGGGATTGGGACCGCGAACGAGGGGCATGTCAACTTATGAAAAGGAATATATGGCTATCCCGCTAGCTGTTGAACAAAGTGCGTATACTTGCAACACGCTGAATTTTTCATTCTTACTGATCATTGCAGTTTGGCACATCTGGGTGATCAGCGTTTGCACACTCCTTGGCAGCAAAAAGTGTTCATTAAGCTACTTGGATTGCAATTTCAGATTAAGTATAAGAAGGGAATTCATAACAGAGCCGCAGACGCCTTATCGCGGCGACCTGCCCCTGATAGTTGTTTCCTCACCATCACTCAGTATCGCCCTACATGGATGTTAGATATTGTGAAGGCCTATACAACTGATCCAATTTCTCAAGAATTTCTCACTCGCTTAGCTCTCTCTAGTCCGGCTGAAGATCACTATTCTTTGCGTGATGGCTTGATTCGCTACAAGGATCGTATCTGGATTCCCAATAACATTCCTATGCGTACCAAAATCTTGGAAGCTCTTCATGACTCACCCTCGGAGGCCACTCTGGTATTCCAGATTACATTACGAAGAATTAAGCAGAATTTCTATTGGAAAGGGATACGGGCTTCAAGCAGCATCAAGATGCGTGGAGTGCACTGTATGTCAGCGTGCTAAGCCTGACAGAGCTAAGTATCCTAGCCTACCGGCACCTCTGCCTGTTCCTTCACAGTATTGGCAAATGCTCACTATGGATTTTGTTGAAGGTTTGCCTCGTTCCGGCCGTTTCAATTCTGTCATGGTGGTAGTGGACAAACTCTCACGTTATGCCCACTTTATCAGTCTTTCACATCCATTCACTGTCTCTGTGGTAGCCACAGCCTTCATGGATAATGTGCATAAGCTACATGAGATGCCAGAGTCCATTGTGTCTGATCGAGATCGAGTGTTCACCACCGCTTCGGGCGTGAACTGGCTGCTCTCAATCGGAGTTAAGTCAGATGAGTTCCTCGCAGCACCCCCAAACAGATGGAACTACCGAACGTGTGAATCAATGTTTGGAAGGTTACTTGCGGTGTTTTACGCATGCTTGTCCGGTCAAATGGGCCCAATGGCTATCATTGGCAGAATTTTGGTATAACACCAGTTTGCATTCTGCTCTGGATGGTAAATCCCCATTCGAGGTTACGTATGGACATACGGCACGACACTTTGGCATTACTACAGCCGATGCATGTTACGTGCTGAATCGGATGAATGGCTTAAAGAGAGAGCGATGACATTACGTTTGTTGTGGCAGCATTTGGAACGCATCAAGCTTCGTATGAAGAACCTGGCTGATAAAAAAAGATCTGATCGTGTCTTTCAGGTTGGTGATTACGTGTTCCTGAAGCTTCAGCCATATATACAATCTTGATGGCTCATGAAGCGCATCATAAGTTGTTGTTCAAGTATTATGGCCCATTTCAAGTTCTCGAGCGCATTGGCGATGTTGCATACCGGCTCCTATCGCCTCCGTGTTCACGCATCCATCCTGTAATCCATGTTTCCTAGCTGAAGAAAGCTTTGGGAGAACAAAGATAAGGTGGAAGCTGAGCTACCTCCTGCCGGTGCAGCTCTTGCTGTTCTGTGAAAGTGTTGCAGCCCGTTCCGTCGGGAAGGCCATTCTGTTGTACCGCCAGGCTGATACAATGGTCGTGGCAATCTGAAGATTTAGCAACATGGGAGGACCTCGACGAACTAAAGCAACGGTTTCCACGAGCAACAGCCCGGGACAAGCTGTACTTCAAGGGAGGGGAATGTTAGCAGCCAGTCCATCAAGTCCTTTGCAAAGGGCGACATAAGCCAAGTCGTGACGACCACGCCAACCATTCGAGCTCTGTCACGATAAAGTGGACCAAGCAAGAGGATTGACGCCTCATCCACTCGCTTCTGTGAGCAAGGAGTGGGCCACATACTGCATTAAATAGGGGAGGAAAGGGTCGTGAGGGATTTGGGGCGGTTTGGCGCAAGAAGCCGCCGTTGCTTGTAACTCTCTTCCTCTTTTCTTCCGGTTTGTAATTTGGAATTAGAGCTACAGATCTGAGTGAGGTTCGTCAATAGAGAGAGATCCTAGCCCGTTGCTAACACCTTCCTACCAAACTTACGGCAAGGTTTACATCAGGTCTGGTACACAGCATGGCATACATAATAGAACCTATGGCTGATGCATAGGGGATGACACTCATCTCTTCTATATCTTCTGCCGTGGTCGGACATTGAGCCGAGCTCAATTTCACACCTTGCAATGTCTGCAAGAACCCTTTCTTGGACTGATCCATTTGGAACTTCTTCAATATCTTATCAAGGTATGTGCTTTGTGAAAGACCTATGAGGCGTCTCGATCTATCTCTATAGATCTTGATGCCTAATATGTAAGCAGCTTCTCCAAGTTCCTTCATCGAAAAACTTTTATTCAAGTAGGCCTTAATGCTGTCCAAGAGTTCTATATCATTTCCCATCAAAAGTATGTCATCTACATATAATATGAGAAATGCCATGAGCTCCCACTCACTTTCTTGTAAACACAAGCTTCTCCATAAGTCTGCATAAACCCAAACGCTTTGATCATCTCATCAAAGCGAATGTTCGAACTCCGAGATGCTTGCACCAGCCCATAAATGGATCGCTGGAGCTTGCATACCTTGTTAGCATTCTTAGGGTCGACAAAACCTTCCGGCTGCATCATATACAGTTCTTCCTTAAGATAGCCGTTAAGGAATGCCGTTTTGACGTCCATTTGCCATATCTCATAATCATAGTATGCGGCAATTGCTAACATGATTCGGACGGACTTCAGCTTCGCTACGGAGAGAAAGTCTCATCGTAGTCAATCCCTTGAACTTGCCGATAACCTTTAGCGACAAGTCGAGCTTTATAGATGGTAACATTACCATCCGCGTCCGTCTTCTTCTTAAAGATCCATTTGTTTTCTATCGCTCGCCGATCATCGGGCAAGTCTGTCAAAGTCCATACTTTGTTTTCATACATGGATCCTATCTCGGATTTCATGGCTTCAAGCCATTTGTTGGAATCTGGGCCCGCCATTGCTTCTTCATAGTTCGAAGGTTCACCGTTGTCTAACAACATGATTTCCGGTGACATGGTTGCCATACCACTCGGTGTCGAACGTGTCCTTGTGGACCCTCTGAAGTTCAGAGCAACTTGATCCAAAGTACCTTGATCATCATCATTAATTTCCTCTCCAATGGTGTAGGCACCACAGGAACATTTTCCGAGCCGCACTACTTTCCGGTTCAAGAGGTAGTACTTCATCAAGTTCTACTTTCCTCCCACTTACTCCTTTCGAGAGAAACTCTTTTCAAGAAAGGATCCGTTCTTGGCAACAAAGATCTTGCCTTCGGATCTAAGGTAGAAGGTATACCCAATGGTTTCCTTAGGGTATCCTATGAAGACGCATTTTTCCGATTTGGGTTCGAGCTTTTCAGGGTTGAAGTTTCTTGACATAAGCATCGCATCCCCAAACTTTTAGAAACGACAGCTTAGGTTTCTTCCCAAACCATAATTCATACGGTGTCGTCTCAACGGATTTAGACGGTGCCCTATTTAAAGTGAATGTAGCTGTCTCTAGAGCATATCCCCAAAATGATAGTGGTAAATCAAGAAGAGACATCATAGATCGCACCATATCCAATAGAGTGCGACACGACGCTCGGACACACCGCTATTACCGAGGTGTTCCAGGCGGCGTGAGTTGTCGATTCCACATTTCCTTAAGTGTGTACCAAATTCGTGACTTAAATATTCTTCTCCACGATCTGATTGTAAGAACTTTATTTTTCGGTCGCGTTGATTCTCTACCTCATTCTAAAATTCCTTGAACTTTTCAAAGGTCTCAGACTTGTGTTTCATCAAGTAGACATACCCATATCTACTCAAGTCATCAGTGAGAGTGAGAACATAACGATATCCTCTGCGAGCCTCAACGCCGTTGGACCGCACATTACATCGGTATGTATGATTTCCAATAAGTTGGTTGCTCGCTCCATTGTTCCGAGAACGGAGTCTTGGTCATTTTGCCCATCGTGCATGGTTCGCATGTGTCAAATGATTCATAATCGAGAGACTCTAAAAGTCCATCGAATGGATCTTCTTCATGCGCTTGACACCAATGTGACCAAGGCGGCGATTACACAAGTATGTGGGACTATCGTTATCAACTTTACATCTTTTGGTATTCACACTATGAATATGTGTAATATTACGCTCGAGATTCATTAAGAATAAACCATTGACCATCGGAGCTTGACCATAAAACATATCTCTCATATAAATAGAACAACCATTATTCTCGGATTTAAATGAGTAGCCATCTCAGATTAAACGAGATCACGATACAATGTTCATGCTCAAACTTGGCACTAAATAACAATTATTGAGATTTAAAACTAATCCCGTAGGTAAATGTAGAGGTAGCGTGCGACGGCGATCACATCGACCTTGGAACCATTCCCGACGCCAAGAGATCGTCACCTCGCCCTTCGCCACTCCGTTTATTCCGCAGCTCCTGCCGTGAGTTACAAATGTGAGCAACGACACCGTATCAAATACCTGTGGAGTTACTACGAAATCTTGATAAGGTACACATCAATTACATGTATATCAAATATACCTTTAGTGTTGCCGGCCTTCTTGTTCTGCTAAGTATTTGGGGCAGTTCCTCTTCCAAAGGACCCTTCCCTTTGCAATAAAAGCACTCTGTCTCGTGCTTGGGTCCATTCTTTGACTTCTTCCGGCAAGTGGCTTACGGCGCTGCAACATCTTTGCCGTCCTTCTTGAAGTTCTTCTTACCCTTGCCCTTCTTGAACTTAGTGGTTTTATTTACCATCAACACTTGATGTTCTTTCTTGATTTCAACCTCTGCTGATTTCAGTATTGAGAATACTTCAGGAATGGTCTTCACCATCCCCTGTATATTGTAGTTCATCACAAAGCTCTTGTAGCTTGGTGGGAGCGACTGAATGATTCTGTCAATGACCGCCTTGTCCGGGAGGTTATGTCCAGCCGGGACAGGCGGTTGTGCAACCCAGACATTTTGAGTATGTGCTCACTGACAGAACTGTTTTCCTCCATCTTACAACTATAGAACTTGTCGGAGACTTCATATCTCTCGACCAGGGCATGAGCTTGGAAAACCATTTTCAGCTCCTCGAACATCTCATATGCTCCGTGTTGCTCAAAACGCTTTTGGAGCCCCGGTTCTAAGCTGTAAAGCATGACGCACTGAACGAGGGAGTAATCATCAGCACGAGACTGCCAAGCATTCATAATGTCTTGGTTCTCTCGATGGGTGCTTCACCTAGCGGTGCTTCTAGGACATATTGTTTCTTGGCTGCTATGAGGATGATCCTCGTGTTCGGACCCGATTCGAATAGTTGCTACCATCGTCTTTCAGCTTGGTTTTCTCTAGGAACGCGTTGAAGTTCATGGTGACATGAGCGTTGGCCATTTGATCTACAAGACATTTTGCAAAGATTTTAGACTAATGTTCATGATAATTAAGTTCATCTAATCAAATTATATAATGAACTCCCACTCAGATTTGACATCCCACTAGTCATCTAAGTGTTACATGATCCGAGTCGACTAGGCCGTGTCCGATCATCACGTGAGACGGACTAGTCATCGTCGGTGAACATCTCCATGTTGATCGTATCTTCCATACGACTCATGTTCGACCTTTTGGTCTCTTGTGTTCCGAGGCCATGTCTGTACATGCTAGGCTCGTCAAGTTAACCCTAAGTGTTTTGCATGTGTAAAGCTGTCTTACACCCGTTGTATGTGAACGTAAGAATCTATCACACCCGATCATCACGTGGTGCTTCGAAATGACGAACTTTAGCAACGGCGCACAGTTAGGGAGAACACTTTCTTGAAATTATTATAAGGGATCATCTTATTTACTACTGCCGTTCTAAGTAAACAAGATGCATAAAACATAATAAACATCACATGCAATTATATAAAGTAGTGACATGATATAGCCAATATCATATAGCTCCTTTGATCTTCATCTTCGGGGCTCCATGATCATCTTGTCACCGGCATGACACCATGATCTCCATCATCGTGTCTCCATGAAGTTGCTCGCCAACTATTACTTCTACTACTATGGCTAACACGTTTAGCAATAAAGTAAAGTAATTTGCATGGCGTTGAATCAATGACACGCAGGTCATACAATAATTAAGACAACTCCTATGGCTCCTGCCGGTTGTCATACTCATTGACATGCAAGTCGTGATTCCTATTACAAGAACATGATTTCATACATCACAATATATCATTCATCATTCATCACAACTTCTCGCCATATCACATCACATGACAATTGCTGCAAAAACAAGTTAGACGTCCTCTAATTGTTGTTGCATCTTTTACGTGGCTGCAATTGGGTTCTAGCAAGAACGTTTTCTTACCTACGTGAAAGCCACAACGTGATTTGTCAACTTCTATTTACCCTTCATAAGGACCCTTTTCATCGAATCCGCTCCAACTAAAGTGGGAGAGACAGACACCCGCTAGCCACCTTATGCAACTAGTGCATGTCGGCCGGTGGAACCTGTCTCACGTGAGCGCACGTGTAAGGTCGGTCCGGCCGCTTCATCCCACAATACCGCTGAAGCAAGATAAGACTAGTAGCGGCAAGAAAGTTGACAACATCTACGCCCACAACAAATTGTGTTCTACTCATGCAATAGAGAACTACGCATAGACCTAGCTCATGATGCCACTGTTGGGGAACGTTGCATAAAATAAAAATTTTCCTACATTCACCAAGATCCATCTATGATTTCATCTAGCAACGAGTGAGAGATGCATCTACATACCACTTGTAGATCACGTGCGGAAGCGTTCAAGAGAACGGGGTTGAGGGAGTCGTTCTCGTCGTGATCCAAATCACCGGAGATCCTAGCGCCGAACGGACGGCACCTCCGCGTTCAACACACGTACGGTCAACGTGACGTCTCCTCCGTCTTGATCCAGCAAGGGGGAAGGAGAGGTTGATGAAGATCCAGCAGCACGACGGCGTGGTGGTGGATGCAGCAGTCACCGCAGCAGGGCTTCGCCGAGCTTCTACGAGAGGGAGAGGTGTAGCAGGGGAGAGGGAGGCGCCAAGATGCAGGGTGCGGCTGCCCTCCCTCCCCCCTCCTTTATATAGGCCCCCAGGGGGGCGCCGGCCCTCGAGATCCAATCTCCAAGGGGGCGGCGGCCAAGGGGGGAGACTTGCCCCCAAGGCAAGTGGGCGCCCCACCCTAGGGTTTCCAACCCTAGGTGCAGGGGAACCAAGTGGGGCGCACCAGCCCACCAGGCTGGTTCCTCCCACTTCAGCCCACGGGCCCTCCGGGATAGGTGGCCCCACCCGGTGGACCTCGGACCCTTCCGGTGGTCCGGGTTAAATACCGTAACCCCGAAATTCTCCAGATGGTCAAATAGCACTTCCTATATATAATTCTTTACCTCGGACCATTCCGAACTCCTCGTGGACGTCCGGATCTCATCCGGGACTCAACAACATTCAGTTTGCTGCATACTCATATTCATACAACCCTAGCGCCACCGAACCTTATGTGTAGACCCTACGGGTTCGGAGACATCCGACATGACCGAGACGACTCTCCGGTCAATAACCAACAGCGGGATCTGGATACCCATGTTGGTTCCCACATAATCCTCGATGATCTCATCGGATGAACCATGATGTCAAGGATTCAAGCAACCCCGTATACAATTCCCTTTGTCAGACGATATGTTACTTGCCCGAGATTCGATCGTCGGTATCCCAATACCTCGTTCAATCTCATTACCAGAAAGTCACTTTACTCGTACCGTAATGCATGATCCCGTGACCATACACTTGGTCACTTTGAGCTCATTATAATGATGCACTACCGAGTGGGCCCAGTGATACCTCTCCGAAATACGGAGTGATAAATCCCAGTCTCGATCCGTGTCAACCCAACAGATACTTTCGGAGATACCTTTAGTGCACCTTTATAGTCACCCAGTTACGTTGTGACGTTTGGTACACCCAAAGCACTCCTACGGTAACCGGGAGTTACACGATCTCATGGTCTAAGGAAAAGATACTTGACATTGGAAAAGCTCTAGCAAAACGAACTACACGATCTTGTGCTATGCTTAGGATTGGGTCTTGTCCATCACATCATTCTCCTAATGATGTGATCCCGTTATCAATGACATCCAATGTCCATAGTCAGGAAACCATGACTATCTATTGATCAACGAGCTAGTCAACTAGAGGCTCACTAGGGACATGTTTTGGTCTATCTATTCACACGTGTATCACGATTTCCGGATAATACAATTATAGCATGAATAAAAGACAATTACCACGAACAAGGAAATATAATAATAATCCTTTTATGATCGTTAGCTTAGCATTATGATCGTTTAGTTTTATTGCTATTGCTTTCTTCATAACTTATACAACTCCCGAATACCGGAGGAACACCTTGTGTGCTATGAAACGTCACAAAGTAACTGGGTGATTATAAAGATGCTCTACAGGTGTCTCCGAAGGTGTTTGTTGAGTTGGCATAGATCGAGATTAGGATTTGTCACTCCGAGTATCGGAGAGGTATCTCTGGGCCCTCTCGGTAGTGCACATCACTATAAGCCTTGCAAGCAATGTGACTATTGAGTTAGTTGTGGGATGATGCATTACGGAACGAGTAAAGAGACTTGTCGGTAACGAGATTGAACTAGGTATGATGATACCGACGATCGAATCTCGGGCAAGTAACATACCGATGACGAAGGGAATAACATATGTTGTTATGCGGTTTGACCGATAAAGATCTTCGTAGAATATGTAGGAACCAATATGAGAATACAGTTTCAGATATTGATTATTGACCAGAGATGTGTCTCGGTCATGTCTACATAGTTCTCTAACCCGTAGAGGCCGCACGCTTAACGTTCGGTGACGATTTGTATTATGAGTTATGTGTTTTAGTGACCGAAGTTTGTTCGGAGTCCCGGATGAGATCACAGACATGACGAGGAGTCTCGAAATGGTCGAGAGGTAAATATTCATATATTGGAAGGTTGTATACGGACACCGGAATGGTTCCGAAGAGGTTCGGGGATTTATCGGAGTACCGGGAGGCTATCGGAACCCCCCGGGAAACTTAATGGGCCTCATGGGCCATAGTGGAGAGGAGGAGGCAGCCACGGGAGGTGGCGCATGGCCCCCCAAGCCCAATCCGAATTGGACAAGGGGTGGGGGCGTGCCCCCCCTTTCCTTCTCCCTCTCCCCTCTTTCCGCTTCCCCCTCTCCGTTGGAAGGAAGGGGGGGGGGGGCGAATCCTACTAGGAGAGGAGTCCTAGTAGGACCCCCCCCCATGGCGTGCCACCCCTAGGGCCGGCCACCTCCTCCTCCCCTCCTTTATATACGTGGGCTGGGGGCACACCAAAGGTACAACATTTATTCTCTTAGCCGTGTGCGGTGCCCCCCTCCACACTTTACTCCTCCGGTCATAGCGTCGTAGTGCTTAGGCGAAGCCCTGCGCGGATCACATCACCATCACCATCGCCACGCCGTTGTGCTGATGGAACTCTCCCTCGATGCTCTACTGGATTAAGAGTTCGAGGGATGTCATCGAGCTGAACGTGTGCTGAACACGGAGGTGCCGTACGTTCGGTACTTGGATCGGTTGGATCATGAAGACGTTAAACTACATCAACCGCGTTAACCTAACGCTTCGCTTTTTGCTCTCACGAGTGCGTGGACACACTCTCCCCATCTCGTTGCTATGGATCTCCTAGATAGATCTTGCGTGATCGTAGGATTTTTTTTTTGAAATTACATGCTACGTTCCCCAAAAGTGGCATCAGAGCCAGGTCTATGTGTAGATGATATGCATGAGTTGAACACAATGAGTTGTGGGTGATAATAGTCATGCTGCTTACCACCAACTACTTATTTTGATTCGGCGGTATTGTTGGATGAAGCGGCCGGCCAACATTACATGACCACGTTCATGAGACCGGTTCTACCTTTTGGGGAATGCAGTATTTCAAAAATTTGCCTACGATCGCGCAAGATCTATCTAGGAGATGCATAGCAACGAGCGGGGAGAGTGTGTCCACGTATCCTCGTAGACCGAAAGCGGAAGTGCTTAGTAACGCGGTAGATGTAGTCGAACGTCTTCGCGATCCAACCGATCCAAGTACCGAACGTATGTCACCTCCGCGATCAGCACACGTTCAGCTCGGTGACGTCCCTCGAACTCTTGATCCAGTTGAGGCCGAGGTAGAGTTCCGTCAGCACGACGGCGTGGCGACGATGTTGATGAAGTTACCGGCGCAGGGCTTTGCCTAAGCACTACGATGATATGACCGAGGTGTGTAATTGTGGGGGGGGGGGCACCGCACACGGCTAAGAGAAGAATTGGTGTGCCTTTGGGGTGCCCCCTCCCACGTATATAAAGGGGGGAGGAGGAGGAGGCCGGCCCTAGAGGGGGCGCGCCAAGGGGGGAGTCCTACTTGGAATCCTAGCCCAAGTAGGATTCGACCCCCCTCCTTCCTTCCACCGGAGAGTGAAAACGGGAAGGGAGAGAGAGAGAGAAGGAAGGGGGGGGGCGCCCCCTCCCTAGTCCAATTGAGACTCCCTATAGGGAGGGGGCGCGGCTGCCACTTGTGGGTTGCCTCCCCTCTTCCCTGTGGCCCATGTAGGCCCAATCTTCCCCCGGGGGGTTCCGGTAACCCCCCGGTACTCTGGATAAATGCCCGAATCACTCGGAACCATTCCGATGTCCGAATGCAACCTTTCGATATATGAATCTTTACCTCTCAACCATTTCGATACTTCTCGTCATGTCTGTGATCTCATCCGGGACTCCGAACAAACTTTGGTTCATCAAAACACAAAACTCATAATATAAATCGTCATCGAACGTTAAGCGTGCGGACCCTACGGGTTCGAGAACTATGTAGACATGACCGAGACACATCTCTGGTCGATAACCAATAGCGGAACCTGGATGCTCATATTGGCTCCTACATATTCTACGAAGATCTTTATTGGTCAAATCGCATAACAACATACGTTGTTCCCTTTGTCATCGGTATGTTACTTGCCCGAGATTCGATCGTCGGTATCCTCATACCTAGTTCAATCTCGTTATTGGCAAGTCTCTTTACTCGTTCCGTAATGCATCATCCCGTGACTAACTCATTAGTCATATTGCTTGCAAGGCTCATAGCAATGTGCATTACCGAGAGGGCCCAGAGATACCTCTCCGATACACGGAGTGACAAATCCTAATCTCGATCTATGCCAACTCAACAAACACCATCAGAGACACATGTAGAGCATCTTTATAATCACCCAGTTACTTTGTGACGTTTGATAGCACACAAGGTGTTCCTCCGGTATTCGGGAGTTGCATAATCTCATAGTCTGAGGAACATGTATAAGTCATGAAGAAAGTAATAGTAGAAAAACTAAACGATCATTATGCTAAGATAACGGATGGGTCTTGTCCATCACATCATTCTCTAATGATGTGATCCTGTTCATCAAATGACAACACATCTCTATGGCTAGGAAACTTAAGCACCTTTGATTTACGAGCTAGTCAAGTAGAGGCATACTAGGGACACTCTGTTTGTCTATGTATCCACACATGTACTAAGTTTCCGGTTAATACAATTCTAGCATGAATAATAAACATTTATCATGATATAAGGAAATATAAATAACAACTTTATTATTGCCTCTAGGGCACACAGATGGCTGGCGGGTGTCTGTTTCTCCAACTTTAGTTGAACCGAATTTGACTACGACCGGTCCTTGTTGAAGGTTAAAACAGCACACTTGACGAAAAATTGTTATGGTTTTGATGCGTAGGTAAGAAAAGTTCGTGCTAGAAGCCCGTAGCAGCCACGTAAAACTTGCAACAAAAAAGTAGAGGACGTCTAAGTTGTTTTTGCAGGGCATGCTGTGATGTGATATGGTCAAGATGTAATGAGATATAAATTGTTGTATGAGATGATCATGTTTTGTAAAAGTTATCGGCAACTGGCAGGAGCCTTATGGTTGTCGCTTTATTGTATGAAATGCAATCACCATGTAATTGCTTTACTTTATCACTAAGTGGTAGCGATAGTCGTAGAAGCAATAGTTGGCAAGACAACAACGTCGCTACGATGGAGATGAAGGTGTCAAGCCGGTGACGTTGGAGATCATGATGGTGCTTTGGAGATGGAGATCAAAGGCACAAGATGATGATGCCCATATCATGTCACATATTTTGATTGCATGTGATGTTTATCCTTTATGCATCTTATTTTGCTTAGTACGGCGTTAGCATCATAAGATGTTCCCTCACTAAAATTTCAAAGTACAAGTGTTCTCCCTGAGTATGCACTGTTGCTACAGTTCGTCATGCCGAGACACCACGTGATGATCGGGTGTGATAAGCTCTACATTCACATACAACGGGTGCAAGCCAGTTTTGCACGTGCAGAATACTCGGGTTAAACTTGACGAGCCTAGCATATGCAGTTATGGCCTCAGAACACTGAGACCGAAAGGTCGAACGTGAATCATATAGTATATATGATCAACATGGTGATGTTCACCATTGAAAACTACTTCATCTCATGTGATGATCGGACATGGTTTGGTTGATATGGATCATGTGATCATTTAGATGACTAGAGGGATGTCTATCTAGTGGGAGTTCTTAAGTAATATGATTAATTGAACTTTAATTTATCATGAACTTAGTCCTGATAGTTTTTGCATATCTATGTTGTTTAGATCAATGGCCCATGCTACCATTCCCTTGAATTTTAATGCGTTCCTAGAGAAAGCTAAGTTGAAAGATGGTGGTAGCAACTACACAGACTAGGTCCGTAACTTGAGGATTATCCTCATTGCTGCACAAAAGAATTACGTCCTGGAAGCACCGCTAGGTGCAAGACCCGCTGTAGGAGCAACTCCGGATGTTATGAATGTCTGGCAGACTAAAGCTGATGACTACTCGATAGTTCAGTGTGCCATGCTTTACGGCTTAGAATTGGGACTTCAAAGACGTTTTGTATGTCATGGAGCATATGAGATGTTCCAGGAGTTGAAGTTAATATTTCAAGCAAATGCCCGAGTTGAGAGATATGAAGTCTCCAACAAGTTCTATACCTGCAAGATGCAGGAGAATAGTTCTATCAGTGAACACATACTCAGAATGTCTGGGTACCATAATCTTCCTGATGATAGTGTCATTGACAAAGTTCTTCAATCACTGCCACCATGCTATAAAGGCTTCATGATGAACTATAATATGCAAGGGATGGAAAAGACAATTCCCGAGCTCATCGCAATGCTAAAGGCTCTGGAAGTAGAAATCAAGAAGAAGCATCAAGTGTTGATGGTTAACAAGACCACTAGTTTCAAGAAAAAGGGCAAAGGGAAGAAGGGGAACTTCAAGAAGAACAGCAAGCAAGTCCTCAACCACAAAAAGGGAAGAAGCACAAGTCTGGACCTAAGCCTGAAACTGAGTGCTTCTACTGCAAAGGGACTGGTCTCTGGAAGCAGAATTGCCCCAAGTATTTGGCGGATAAGAAGGATGGCAAAGTGAAAGGTATATTTGATATACATGTTATTGATGTGTACCTTACTAATGCTCATAGTAGCGCCTGGGTATTTGATACTGGTTCTGTTGCTCATATTTGCAACTCGAGACACGGGTTACAGATTAAACGAAGATTGGCTAAGGGCGATGTGACGATGGCGTCGGAAATGGTTCCAAGGTCGATGTGATCGCCGTCGGCACGCTACCTCTACATCTACCTTCGGGATTAGTTTTAGACCTGAATAATTGTTATTTGGTGCCAGCGTTGAGCATGAACATTATATCTGGATCTTGTTTAATGTGAGACGGTTATTCATTTAAATCAGAGAACAATGGTTGTCCTATTTATATGAGTAATATCTTTTATGGTCATGCACCCTTGATGAGTGGTCTATTTTTGTGGAGTCTTGATTGTGGTGATACACATATTCATAATACTGATGCCAAAAGATGCAAAGTTAATAATGATAGTGCAACTTATTTGTGGCACTGCCGTTTAGGCATATTGGTGTAAAGCGCATGAAGAAACTCCATGCATATGGGCTTTCGGAATCAATTGATAATTGTGAACCACGTTGGAAATATGCCCTAGAGGCAATAATAAAATGGTTATTATTATATTTCTTTGTCCATGATAATTGTCTATTATCCATGCTATAATTGTGTTATCCGGAAATCGTAATACATGTGTGAATACATAGACCACAACATGTCCCTAGTGAGCCTCTAGTTGACTAGCTCGTTGATCAACAAATAGTCATGGTTTCCTGACTATGGACATTGGATGTCATTGATAACGGGATCACATCATTAGGAGAATGATGTGATGGACAAGACCCAATCCTAAGCATAGCACAAAGATCGTGTAGTTCATTTGCTAGAGCTTTTCCAAATGTCAAGTATCATTTCCTTAGACTATGATATTGTGCAACTCCCGGATACCGTAGGATTGCTCTGGGTGTGCCAAACGTCACAACGTAACTGGGTGGCTATAAAGGTGCACTACGGGTATCTCCGAAAGTGTCTGTTGGTTTGGCACGAATCGAGACTGGGATTTGTCACTCCGTATGACGGAGAGGTATCTCTGGGCCCACACGGTAATGCATCATCATAATGAGCTCAATGTGACCAAGTGTCTGGTCACAGGATCATGCATTACGGTACGCGTAAAGTGACTTGCCGGTAACGAGATTGAACGAGGTATTGGGATACCGACGATCGAGTCTCAGGCAAGTAACGTACCGATTGACAAAGGGAATTGTATACGGGATTGATTGAATCCTCGACATCGTGGTTCATCCGATGAGATCATCGAGGAGCATGTGGGAGCCAACATGGGTATCCAGATCCCGCTGTTGGTTATTGACCGGAGAGTCGTCTCGGTCATGTCTGCATGTCTCCCGAACCCGTAGGGTCTACACACTTAAGGTTCGGTGACGCTAGGGTTGTAGAGATATTAGTATGCAGTAACCCGAAAGTTTTTTGGAGTCCCGGATGAGATCCCAGACGTCATGAGGAGTTCCAGAATGGTCCGGAGGTAAAGATTTATATATAGGAAGTCAAGTTTCGGCCATCGAGAAAGTTTCGGGGGTCACCGGTATTGTACGAGGACCACCAGAAGGGTCCCGGGGGTCCACCGGGTGGGGCCGCCTATCCCGGAGGGCCCCATGGGCTGAAGTGGGGAGGAACCAGCCTGGTGGGCTGGTGCGCCTTGGGCCTCCCCTGCGCCTAGGGCAGGAAACCCTAGGGGTTGGGCGCCCCTGGCTTGGGGCAAGCCACCCCTTGGCCGCCGCTTGGAGATCCCATCTCCTAGGGCCGCCCAGGGCCCTATATATAGTGGGGGGGGGGAGGGAGGTCAGCCGGACCCTAGCCCCTGGCGCCTCCCTCTCCCTCTCCAACACCTCATCCTCTCTGTAGAGCTTGGCGAAGCCCTGCCGAGTTCACCGCTGCATCCACAACCACGCCGTTGTGCTGCTGGATCTCCATCAACCTCTCCTTCCCCCTTGCTGGATCAAGAAGGAGGAGAAGTCTTCCCCAACCGTACGTGTGTTGAACGTGGAGGTGCCATCCGTTCGGCACTCGGTCATCGTGATTTAGATCACGACGAGTACGACTCCATCAACCCCGTTCTCTTGAACGCTTCCGCTCGCGATCTACAAGGGTATGCATATGCACTCCTTTTCCCCTTGTTGCTAGATAACTCCATAGGTTGATCTTGGTGATGCGTAGAAATTTTTTGATTTCTGCTACGTTCCCCAACAGTGGTATCAGAGCCAGGTCTATGCGTAGTTACTATGCACGAGTAGAACACAAAGCATTTGTGGGCGTAGATGTTGTCAATTTTCTTGCCATTACTAGTCTTATCTTGCTTCGACGGCATCATGGGATGAAGCGGCCCGGACCGACCTTACACGTACGCTTACGTGAGACAGGTTCCACCGACTGACATGCACTACTTGCATAAGGTGGCTAGCGGGTGTCCTTCTCCCACTTTAGTTGGAGCGGATTCGATGAAAAGGGTCCTTATGAAGGGTAAATAGAAATTGGCATATCACGTTGTGGTTTTACGTAGGTAAGAAACGTTCTTGCTTGAAACCTATAACAGCCACGTAAAAACATGCAACAACAATTAGAGGACGTCTAACTTGTTTTTGCAGCAAGTGCTTTGTGATGTGATATGGCCAAAGGATGTGATGAATGATATATGTGATGTATGAGATGATCATGTTCTTGTAATAGGAATCACGATCGACTTGCATGTCGATGAGTATGACAACCGGCAGGAGCCATAGGAGTTGTCTTTATTTTTTGTATGACCTGCGTGTCATTGAGTAACGCCATGTAAATTACTTTACTTTATTGCTAAACGCGTTAGCCATAGAAGTAGAAGTAATCGTTGGCGTGAAAACTTCATGAAGACACGATGATGGAGATCATGATGATGGAGATCATGGTGTCATGCCGGTGACGAAGATGATCATGGCGCCCCGAAGATGGAGATCGAAGGAGCAATATGATATTGGCCATATCATGTCACTATTTGATTGCATGTGATGTTTATCATGTTTTGCTTCTTATTTGCTTATAACGACGATAGTAAATAAGATGACCCCTTATAATAATTTCAAGAAAGTGTTCTCCCTAACTGTGCACCATTGCGAAGGTTCGTTGTTTCGAAGCACCACGTGATGATCGGGTGTGATAGATTCTAACGTTCGAATACAACGGGTGTAAGCCAGATTTACAGCAATACACTTAGGTTGACTTGACGAGCCTAGCATGTACAGACATGGCCTCGGAACATGGAAGACCGAAAGGTCGAGCATGAGTCGTATAGAAGATACGATCAACATAAAGATGTTCACCGACGTTGACTAGTCCGTGTCACGTGATGATCGGACACGGCCTAGTTGACTCGGATCATGTTTCACTTAGATGACTAGAGGGATGTCTATCTGAGTGGGAGTTCATTGAATAATTTGATTAGATGAACTAAATTATCATGAACTTAGTCTAAAATCTTTACAATATGTCTTGTAGATCAAATGGCCCGCGCTAATGTTGCCCTCAACTTCAACGCGTTCCAAGAGAAAACCAAGCTGAAAGATGATGGCATCAACTATACGGACTGGGTCCGGAACCTGAGGATCATCCTCATAGCTGCCAAGAAAGATTATGTCCTAGAAGCACCGCTAGGTGAAGAACCCATCCCAGAGAACCAAGACGTTATGAACGCTTGGCAGTCTCGTGCTGATGATTACTCCCTCGTTCAGTGCGGCATGCTTTACAGCTTAGAACTGGGGCTCCAAAAGCATTTTGAGAAACACGGAGCATATGAGATGTTCGAAGAGCTGAAAATGGTTTTCCAAGCTCACGCCCGGGTCGAGAGATATGAAGTCTCCAACAAGTTCTTCAGCTGTAAGATGGAGGAAAATAGTTCTATCAGTGAGCACATACTCAAAATGTGTGGGTTGCACAACCGCCGACTCACCGGGAGTTAATCTCCGGATGACGCCATCATTGACATGATCCTTGGCCGCTTCCACCGAGCTACAAGAGCTTTGATGAACTTCAATATGCAGGGATGGAAAAGACCATTCACGAGGTATATTCAATGCTGAAATCAGCGGAGGTGGAGATCAAAAGGAACATCAAGTGTTGATGGTGAATAAAACCACTAAGTTTAAGAAAGGCAAGGGTAAGAAGAACTTCAAGAAGGACGGCAAGGAGTTGCCACGCCCGTAAGCCGATTCTTGGGAAGAAGCCAAAGAATGGACCCAAGCCCGAGACTGAGTGCTTTTATTGCAAGGGAAGTGGTCACTGGAAGCGGAACTGCCCCAAATACTTAGCGGACAAGAAGGCCGGCAACACCAAAGGTATATGTGATATACATGTAATTGATGTGTACCTTACCAGTACTCGTAGTAGCTCCTGGGTATTTGATACCGGTGCCGTTGCTCATATTTGTAACTCAAAGCAGGAGCTGCGGAATAAACGGAGGCTGGCAAAAGATGAGGTGATGATGCGCGTCGGGAATGGTTCCAAGGTCGATGTGATCGCCGTCGGCACGCTACCTCTACATTTACCTACGGGATTAGTTTTAAACCTCAATAATTGTTATTTAGGGCCAACTTTGAGCATGAACATTGTATCAGGATCTCGTTTAATTCGAGATGGCTACTCATTTAAATCTAAGAATAATGGTTGTTCTATTTATATGAGAGATATGTTTTATGGTCATGCCTACCGGTGAATGGTTTATTCTTAATGAATCTCGAGCGTAATGTTACGCATATTCATAGTGTGAATACCAAAAGATGTAAGGTTGATAATGATGGTCCCACATACTTGTGGCAATCGCCGCCTTGGTCACATAGGTGTCAAACGCATGAAGAAGCTCCATGCAGATGGACTTTTGGAGTCTCTTGATTACGAATCTTTTGACACGTGCGAACCATGCCTCATGGGTAAAATGACCAAGACTCCGTTCTCCGGAACAATGGAGAGCAACCAACTTGTTGGAAATCATACATACTGATGTGTGCGGTCCAATGAGTGTTGAGGCTCGCGGTGGCTACCGTTATGTTCTCATTCTCACTGATGACTTGAGTAGATATGGGTATGTCTACTTAATGAAACACAAGTCTGAGACCTTTGAAAAGTTCAAGGAATTTCAGAGTGAGGTTGAGAATCAACGCGACAGGAAAATAAAGTTCTTACGATCAGATCGTGGAGGGGAATATTTGAGTCACGAATTTGGCACACACTGAAGGAAATGTGGAATCGTTTCACAACTCATGCCGCCTGGAACACCTCAGCGAAATGGTGTGTCCGAACGTCGTAATCGCACTCTATTAGATATGGTGCGATCTATGATGTCTCTTACCGATCTACCGCTCTCATTTTGGGGCTATGATTTAGAGACTGCCGCATTCACTTTAAATAGGGCTCCATCAAAATCCGTTGAGACGACACCGTATGAATTATGGTTTGGGAAGAAACCTAAGCTGTCGTTTCTAAAAGTTTGGGGATGCGATGCTTATGTCAAGAAACTTCAACCTGAAAAGCTCGAACCCAAGTCGGAAAAATGCGTCTTCATAGGATACCCTAAGGAAACCATTGGGTATACCTTCTACCTCAGATCCGAAGGCAAGATCTTTGTTGATAAGAGCGGATCCTTTCTGGAGAAAGAGTTTCTCTCGAGAGAATTAAGTGGGAGGAAAGTAGAGCTTGATGAAGTACTACCTCTTGAAACGGGAAGTAGCGCAGCTCAGGAAGATGTTCCTGTGGTGCCTGCACCGACTAGAGAGGAGGTTAATGATGATGATAAAGGTACTACGGATCAAGCTCCCATTGAACTTCGTCAGACGTCTCAAAGGACACGTTCCGCACTGTGAAAGTGGTACGGCAACCCTGTCTTGGAAATCATGTTGTTAGACAACGGTGAACCTTCGAACTATGAAGAAGCGATGGCGGGCCCAGATTTCGACAAATGGCTAGAAGCCATGAAATCCGAGATAGGATCCTTGTATAAAAACGAAGTATGGACTTTGACTGACTTGCCCGATGATCGGCAAGCCATAGAAAATAAATGGATCTTTAAGAAGAAGACAAACGCGGATGGTAATGTGACCATCTATAAGGCTCAACTTGTCGCTAAGGGTTATCGAAAAATTCAAGGGGTTGACTACGATGAGACTTTCTCACCCGTAGCAAAGCTGAAGTCTGTCCGAATCATGTTAGCTATTGCCGCATTCTATGATTATGAGATATGGCAAATGGACGTCAAAACGGCATTCCTTAACGGCTTTCTTAAGGAAGAACTGTATATATGATGCAGCCGGAAGGTTTTGTCGATCCAGAGAATGCTAACAAGGTGTGCAAGCTCCAACGCTCAATCTATGGGCTGGTGCAAGCATCTCGGAGTTGGAACATTCGATTTGATGAGATGATCAAAGCGTTTGGGTTTACACAGACTTATGGAGAAGCCTATGTTTACAAGAAAGTGAGTGGGAGCTCTGTAGCATTTCTCATATTATATGTGAATGACATATTGTTGATGGGAAATGATATAGAATTCTTGGAAAGCATAAAGGCCTACTTGAACAAGTGTTTTTCAATGAAGGACCTTGGAGAAGCTGCTTATATATTAGGCATCAAGATCTATAGAGATAGATCGAGACGCCTCATTGGTCTTTCACAAAATGCATTACCTTGACAAGATATTGAAGAAGTTCAATATGGATCAGTCCAAGAAGGGGTTCTTGCCTGTATTGCAAGGTGTGCGATTGAGCACGGCTCAATGCCCGACCACGGCAGAAGATAGAGAAAAGATGAGTGTCGTCCCCTATGCCTCGGCCATAGGGTCTATTATGTATGCCATGCTGTGTACCATACCTGATGTAAACCTTGCCGTAAGTTTGGTAGGAAGGTACCAAAGTAATCCCGGCATGGAACTCTGGACAGCGGTCAAGAATATCCTAAAGTACCTGAAAAGGACTAAGGACATGTTTCTCGTTTATGGAGGTGCCGAAGAGCTCGTCGTAAAGGGTTACGTCGATGCTAGCTTCGACACAGATCTGGATGACTCTAAGTCACAAACCGGATACGTGTTTATTTTGAATGGTGCGGCAGTAAGCTGGTGCTGTTGCAAGAAAAGCATCGTGGCGGGATCTACATGTGAAGCGGAGTACATGGCAGCCTCGGAGGCAGCGCATGAAGCAATCTGGGTGAAGGAGTTCATCACCGACCTAGGAGTCATACCCAATGCGTCGGGGCCGGTCACTCTCTTCTGTGAAAACACTGGAGCTATTGCCCTTGCCATGGAGCCCAGGTTTCACAAGAAGACCAGGCACATCAAGCGTCACTTCAACTCCATTCATGAAAATGTTCAAGATGGAGACATAGATATTTTTAAAGTACATACGGACCTGAATGTAGCAGATCCACCGACTAAACCTCTCCCTAGAGCAAAACATGATCAACACCAGAACTCTATGGGTGTTCGATTCATCACAATGTAACTAGATTAGTGACTCTAGTGCAAGTGGGAGACTGTTGGAAATATGCCCTAGACGCAATAATAAAATGATTATTATTATATTTCTTTGTTCATGATAATTGTCTATTATTCATGCTATAATTGTGTTATCCGGAAATCGTAATACATGTGTGAATACATAGACCACAACATGCCCCTAGTGAGCCTCTAGTTGACTAGCTTGTTGATCAACAGATAGTCATGGTTTCTTGAATATGGACATTGGATGTCATTGATAACGGGATCACATCATTAGGAGAATGATGTGATGGACAAGACCCAATCCTAAGCATAGCAAAAAGATCGTGTAGTTCGTTTGCTAGAGCTTTTCCAAATGTCAAGTATCATTTCCTTAGACCATGAGATTGTGCAACTCCCGGATACCGTAGGAGTGCTTTGGGTGTGCCAAAGCGTCCTGGCGAATCGGGTGGCTATAAAGGTGCACTATGGGTATCTCCAAAAGTGTACATTGGGTTGGCACGAATCGAGACTGGGATTTGTCACTCCGTGTATGACGGAGAGGTATCTCTGGGCCCACTCGGTAATGCATCATCATAATGAGCTCAATGTGACCAAGTGTCTGGTCACGGGATCATGCATTATGGTACGATTAAAGTGACTTGCCGGTAACGAGATTGAATGAGGTATTGGGATACCTACGATCGAGTCTCGGGCAAGTAACGTACCGATTGACAAAGGGAATTGTATACGGGATTGATTGAATCCTCGACATCGTGGTTCATCCAATGAGATCATCGAGGAGCATGTGGGAGCCAACATGGGTATCCATATCCTGTTGTTGGTTATTGACTGGAGAGTCGTCTCGGTCATGTCTGCATGTCTCCCGAACCCGTAGGGTCTACACACTTAAGGTTCGGTGACGCTAGGGTTGTAGAGATATTAGTATGCAGTAACCCGAAAGTTGTTCGGAGTCCCGGATGAGATCCCGGACGTCACGAGGAGTTCCGGAATGGTCCGGAGGTAAAGATTTATATATAGGAAGTCCAGTTTCAGCCACCGGGAAAGTTTTGGGGGTCATCGGTATTGTACCGGGACCGCCGGAAGGGTCCCGGGGGTCCACCGGGTGGGGCCACGTATCCGGAGGGCCCCATGGGCTGAAGTGGGGAGGGGAACCAGCCCCTGGTGGGCTGGTGCGACCCCCTTGGGCCTCCCCCTACGCCTAGGGCAGGAAACCCTAGGGGTGGGGGCGCCCCCTTGGCTTAGGGGGCAAGCCACCCCCTTGGCCGCCGCCCCCCTTGGAGATCCCATCTCCTAGGGCCGGCGCTCCCCAGGGGCCCTATATATAGTGGGGGGAGGGAGGGCAGACGGACCCTAGCCCCTGGCGCCTCCCTCTCCCTCTCCAACACCTCCTCCTCTCTGTAGAGCTTGGCTAAGCCTTGCCGAGATCCCCGCTGCATCCACCACCACGCCGTCGTGCTACTGGATCTCCATCAACCTCTCCTTCCCCCTTGCTGGATCAAGAAGGAGGAGACGTCTTCCCCAACCGTACGTGTGTTGAACGCGGAGGTGCCATACGTTCGGCACTCGGTCATCGGTGATTTGGATCACGACGAGTACGACTCAATCAACCCCGTTCTCTTGAACGCTTCCGCTGGCGATCTACAAGGGTATGTAGATGCACTCCTTTTCCCCTCTTTGCTAGATAACTCCATAGATTGATCTTGGTGATGCATAGAATTTTTTTGATTTCTGCTACGTTCCCCAACAAACCATGCCTCATGGGCAAGATGACTAAGACTCCGTTCTCCAAAACAATGGAGCGAGCCACTGACTTATTGGAAATAATACATACTGATGTATGCGATCTGATGAGTGCTGAGGCTCACGGTGGGTATCGTTATTTTCTAACCTTCACAGATGATTTGAGCAGATATGGGTATATCTACTTAATGAAACACAAGTCTGAAACATTCGAAAAGTTCAAAGAATTTCATAGTGAAGTGGAAAATCATCGTAACAAGAAAATAAAGTTTCTATGATCTGATCATGGAGGTGAATATTTGAGTTATGGGATTGGTATTCATTTAAAACAATGTGGAATAGTTTCGCAACTCACTCCACCTGGAACACCACAGAGTAATGGTGTGTCTGAATGTCGTAACCGTACTTTACTAGATATGGTGCGATCTATGATGTCTCTTAGCGATTTACCGCTATCGTTTTGGGGTTATGCTTTAGAGACGACTGCATTCACGTTAAATAGGGCACCATCTAAATCCATTGAGACGACACCGTATGAACTGTGATTTAGCAAGAAACCTAAGCTATCATTTCTTAAAGTTTGGGACTGCGATGCTTATGTGAAAAAGCTTCAACCTGATAAGCTCGAACCCAAATCAGAGAAATGCATCTTCATAGGATACCCAAAAGAAACTGTTGGGTACACCTTCTATCACAGATCCGAAGGCAAGATATTCGTTGCTAAGAATGGATCTTTTCTAGAGAAGGAGTTTCTCTCAAAAGAAGTGAGTGGGAGGAAAGTAGAACTCGATGAGGTAATTCTACCTTCTCCCTATTTGGAATGTAGTTCATCACAGAAATCAGTTCCAGTGATTCCTACACCAATTAGTGAGGAAGCTAATGATGATGATCATGAAACTTCAGATCAAGTTACTACCAAACCTTGTAGGTCAACCAGAGTACGGTCCACACCAGAGTGGTACAGAAATCCTGTTCTGGAAGTCATGTTACTAGACCATGACGAACCTACGAACTATGAGGAAGTGATGATTTGCCCAGATTCCGTGAAATGGCTAGAGGCCATGAAATCTGAGATGGGATCCACGTATGAGAACAAAGTGTGTACTTTGGTTGACTTGCCCGATGATCGGCAAGCCATAGAGAATAAATGGATATTCAAGAAGAAGACTGACACTGACGATAATATTACTGTCTACAAAGCTCGACTTGTTGCAAAAGGTTTTCGACAAGTTGATGAAGTTGACTATGATGAGACCTTCTCACCCGTAGCGATGCTTAAGTCTGTCCGAATCATGTTAGCAATTGCCGCATTTTATGATTATGAAATTTGGCAAATGGATGTCAAAACTGCATTCCTTAATGGATATCTAAAGAAGAGTTGTATATGATGCAACTAGAAGGTTTTGTCGATCCTAAAGGTGCTAACAAAGTGTGCAAGCTCAATGATCCATTTATGGACTGGTGCAAGCATCTAGGAGTTGGAATATATGCTTTGATAGTGTGATCAAAGCATATGGTTTTATCTGAACTTTTGGAGAAGCCTGTATTTACAAGAAAGTGAGTGGGAGCTCTGTAGCATTTCTAATATCATATGTGGATGACATATTGTTGATTGGAAATAATACAGAATTTTGGATAGCATAAAAGGATACTTGAATAATAATTTTTCAATGAAAGACCTCAATGAAGCTTCTTATATATTGGGCATCAAGATCTATTGAGATAGATCAAGACACTTAATTGGACTTTCACAAAGCACATACCTTGATAAAGTTTTGAAGAAGTTCAATATGGACCCGTCAAAGAAAGGTTTCTTGCCTGTGCTACAAGGTGTGAAGTTGAGTCAGACTCAATGCCCGAGCACTTCAGAAGATAGAGAGAAAATGAAAGTCATTCCCTATGCCTCAGCCAAAGGTTCTATCATGTATGCAATGCTGTGTACCAGACCTGATGTGTGCCTTGCTATAAGTTTAGCAGGGAGGTACCAAAGTAATAAAGGAGTGGATCACTAGACAGCGGTCAAGAACATCCTGAAATACCTAAAAGGGACTAAGGATATGTTTCTCGTTTATGGAGGTGAAAAAGAGCTTATCGTAAATGGTTACGTTGATGCAAGCTTTGACACTGATCCAGATGACTCTAAGTTGCAAATCGGATACGTATTTATATTGAATGGTGGAGCTGTCAGTTGGTGCAGTTCCAAGCAGAGCATGGGGCGGGATCTACGTGTGAAGCGGAGTACATAGCTGCTTCGGAAGCAGCAAATGAAGGAGTCTGGATGAAGGAGTTCATATCCGATCTAGGTGTAATACCTAGTGCATCAGGTCCAATGAAAATCTTTTGTGACAATACTAGAGCAATTGCCTTGGCGAAGGAATCAAGATTTCACAAGAGAACCAAACACATCAAGAAACGCTTCAATTCCATCCGCGATCAAGTCAAGGAGGGAGACATAGAGATTTCCAAAATACATACGGATCTGAATGTTGTAGACCCGTTGACTAAGCCTCTTCCACGAGCAAAATATGATCAGCACCGAGACTCAATGGGTGTTAGAATCATTACTATGTAATCTAGATTATTGACTCTAGTGCAAGTGGGAGACTGAAGGAAATATGCCCTGGAGGCAATAAGAAAGTTGTTATTTATATTTCTTTATATCATGATAAATGTTTATTCATGCTAGAATTGTATTAACCAGAAATTAGTACATGCGTGAATACATAGACAAAACAAAGTGTCCTTAGTATGCCTCTACTTGACTAGCTCATTAATCGAAGATGGTTATGTTTCCTGACCATAGACATGTGTTGTCATTTGATGAACGGGATCACATCATTAGAGAATGATGTGATGGACAAGACCCATCCGTTGGCTTAGCATTATGATGGTTTAGTTTTATTGCTATTGCTTTCTTCATAACTTATACATATTCCTCTGAATATGAGATTATGCAACTCCCGAATACCGGAGGAACACCTTGTGTGCTATTAAACGTCACACCGTAACTCGGTGATTATAAAGTTGCTCTACAGGTGTCTCCAAAGGTGTTTGTTGAGTTGGCATAGATCGAGATTAGGATTTGTCACTCCGAGTATCGGAGAGGTATCTCTGGGCCCTCTCGGTAATGCACATCACTATAAGCCTTGCAAGCAATGTGACTAATGATTTAGTTGCGGTATGATGCATTACAGAACAAGTAAAGAGACTTGCCGATAATGAGATTGAACTAGGTATAATGATACCGACGATCGAATCTCGGGCAAGTAACATACCGATGACGAAGGGAATAACATATGTTGTTATGTGGTTTGACAGGTAAAGATCTTCGTAGAATATGTAGGAACAAATATGAGCATCCAGGTTCCGCTATTGGTTATTGACCAGAGATGTGTCTCGGTCATGTATACATAGTTCTCGAACCCGTAGGGTCCGCACGCTTAATGTTCGATGATGATTTGTATTATGATTTTCGTGTTTTGGTGACCGAAGTTTGTTCGGAGTCCCGGATGAGATCACAGACATGACGAGGAATCTCGAAATGGTCAGGAGGTAAAGATTCATATATTGGAAGGTTGTATACGGACACCTGAATGGTTCCGAAGAGGTTCGGGGATTTATCGAAGTGCCGGGAGGCTATCGAAACCCCCGGGAAAGTTAATGGGCCTCATGGGCCATAGTGGAGAGGAGGAGGCAGCCACGGGAGGTGGCGCGTGCCCCCCAAGCCCTATCCGAATTGGACAAGGGGTGGGGGGCGCGACCCCCGTTTCCTTCTCCCTCTCCCCTCTTTCCCCTTTCCCCTCTCCGTTGGAAGGAAGGGGGGAGGGCGAATCCTACTAGGAGTGGAGTCCTAGTAGGACTCCCCCTGTGGCGCTCCACCCCTAGGGCCGGCCACCTCCTCCTCCCCTCCTTTATATACGTGGGGAGGGGGCACCCCAAAGGTACAGCAGTTATTCTCCTAGCCGCGTGCGATGCCCCCCTCCACAGTTTACTCCTCCGGTCATAGCGTCGTAGTGCTTAGGCGAAGCCCTTCGTGGATCACATCACCATCACCGTCGCCATGCCCTCGTGCTGACGGAACTCTCCCTCGACCCTCTACTGGATCAAGAGTTCAAGGGACGTCATCGAGCTGAACGTGTGCTGGACACGGAGGTGTCGTACATTTGGTACTTGGATCGGTTGGATCGTGAAGACGTTCAACTACATCAACCGCGTTAACCTAACACTTCCGCTTTCGGTCTATGAGGGTACGTGGACACACTCTCCCTATCTTGTTGTTATGCATCTCCTAGATAGATCTTGCCTGATCGTAGGATTTTTTTTTTGAAATTTCATGGTACGTTCCTCAATACCACATGCATAAAAGTTTTATAATCTTCCAATATAGTGGGATTAACATCAACTAAAGTCATGACCTCTCCAAACCCACTTTCATCAAAAAATTCATAAGGTTGAACACTCTCCAAATATGTGGGTTTATTTTTACCAAAATTTGACACTGTACCAAACCCACTTTCAATATTATTGCAAACATTATATTATTAATAACATATTCATCGTGAGGCTTAAATAAATTTTCAAGATCATAAGAAGCATTATTACCCGAATCATGATCATTGCAACAAGTATTGGACATAACAAATTTATCATTCCCAAGCTTGTAGCTTTGCATATCATTAGCACAACTGACGTTAATAGAATTTATAATAACATCATTGCAATCATGCTTTTTATCTAAGGAGCTATCATGCATCACCTTATAAACTTCTTCTAACACTTCATCACAATTTTCAGATTCATGATCTTTAAGCAAAACTTCATAAAGATAATCTAGTGCACTCAACTCACTAGAAATTGGTTCATCATAATTGGATGTTTTGAAAAGATTAGCAAGTGGATGAGGATCCATATGTCTTTACTTTTCATTTTTCATTTCTATTTTTATGTGTTGACATGAAGGCAATAAAAGCAAGCAAACGAGCCAACAAGCAAAAAGGCAAACGAAAAATATTTTTGTATTTTTGTAAAATTGTTTTAGAACTGGGGGAGATGAAAACGAGAGGCAAAAGACAAATGAAAGTAAATGCAAGGAGATGAAAGTTATTGTGATGGTACTTGATAGGTTTTGGTGATGTCTCCCGGGCAACGGCGCAAGAAATTCTTCCTGCTGCTTGTGAGCTGTGCTGGGATTTCCTCGAAGAGGAGAGGAGAACCACGCAACACCTCGTGAACAGTACCTATACACAAAATAACAAATACTTGCACCCAACGCAAACAAGGGGTTGTCAATTCGTTGGCGGTTAATTGCAAGGATCAAATCTCGTAGTGATAGATAGATAGACAAACACACAAAATAAAATAACAGTAAATGATGTGCAGCAAGGTATTTTTGGATTTTAATATATGAGAAAGATAGACCCGGGGGCCATAGTTTTCACTAGAGGCTTCTCTCTCGAACAAAAAGCATGGTGGGTTAACAAATTACTGTTGGGCAATTGATAGAAAAGCGCAGAGTTATGACTATATCCAAAGCAATGATCATGTATATAGGCATCACGTCTGAGACAACTAGACCGTCTCCTTCCTACATCTACTACTATTACTCCACACATCAACCACTTTCCAGCATGCATCCAGAGTATTAAGTTCATAAAGAACGGAGTAACGCCTTGATGAGAACATGACAACCATTTATACATCCTCGGTCATCAATGGAGAAATCATAATAATTTGTATCAAACAAATACATTGCCAGGTGAACGCTAACTTAAGTTCATACTATAACCTGGAACACATGGCTGCAGTTTCATTTCCTTTGTTGTTGGTTGAACTCAGGTGCAATATCGAAGAAGGACAAACATATTTCAGTCTGTGCAAAACAATGTTGTATGGCAAACAAACAAAGTTAGGAGTTCATGAAGAAATTAGTTGTGTGCCAAAGAAACATTGTTCCAATTCTGACGAAACAGTGTTTTGCACGAGTTTGGATATCCCAACTTGGGAAAGGTTTCCAGAACTCGAATTTTCTGCTGAAGGAAACATTGTTTGACTCCAGTAAACAATGTTTGGTCAGGAACCACCAACCACCTCCAACAAGAGATTTCCAGAAGCATCTCATTAAGTCTCGAAGCCATTTAGTCAAACAAAAGTTGGTTCTCTTTCAAACCTAAGCAGGTTCCCGAAGGTAGTTTGGTTTCACACCTATCCAGGGGGGTGTCCCTATTATAAATAGGCTAGCTCTTCCATTCGTTGGGGGACTTTTGCCATTTCTATTAAAGACCAAAGACACGGACTCCTCCTGAGGTTGGAGAGCTATTGTTATCCTTATTCTCATGATCCTTGAGCAATTGCTCCCAATTCGTGCTCCACGACTGGATCTTGTTCTGTGGATTAGAGTTTGTGGTTTCCCTTGCGGATTGCACCTACCCCGTGCTCCATGACTTGAGCGTGCTTGTGTGGGGTAGTATTGCGGGTTGTGGATCGGCGAATGTTTGGATTGCAGGCTTCGGTGAGCATCCTCCTCGCCAGGTCATAATTTCTTATTTTCCTTTTTCGACTGCCTGCATCTAGTTACCCCCTTCCATTATCGATCCTACGCCGTGAAGATTGGACCTCCCCTTGTACACCCTCTTCTCTGAAGACGGTGTCGCATCATCTGGTATTCAGAGTAAGGTTTACACAGTAGGATCTGTATTGTTGTAGCCAGATCTATCCTTTTTTAGTTTAGTTTTCCCTGTCCTAGAGTCCAAAGCCAAAAATGCACAAAAAAATCCGAGCCTTTGTTTGCTGAGATCTAGTTGTTTGCTTTCCTCTTTGTGTTTGCACAAAGTTCTATCCAAAGTTGTTGCTGTTTTCCTTTGAGTCTTGTTGTTGGATCTATTGTATTGCAAAAAAAGAGCAAAAAAAGCAAAAAAGGAAGAGAAAGTGTTGAGTAAGTGTGCAATCATATTTAGTTTGGTGACAAATTTCAGAAGTTGTAGTGGCAAGTGTTGCAGCTCAAACGTTGTGCAAGGATCTACAATTTTTTGTTGTTCATTTGGGTTGCACCGATTGGATCTCGCACTAGCCCTTCTCATTTTACCCCACCAAGATCCACCCAAAAACCGTCAGCTTCTTCCCTTTCATTCGCCCGTCCACTCCTGAGTTTCTACCACTGCACAGTCACTAAGGAATCATTAGAATTTGGGTAAGCAATATTTTTTCTTTGTCCACTTTCTTCCCCATGATTAACGTGTCAGGCTCCAATTAAAGTGTACATGGAGGAAATATTATGAAAGAAGAGTTCCTAAAGACTCGAGCTGCACTGGGTAATATGATTGAAGAAAGTATAATTGCAGCTTTGCGAAGGATGTTTGGAGGCCGTCTTCCTATCGCGGGTAATGGGGATCAACACCAACATAGCCCTGCTACCTCGCCGACCACCGACAACTGACAACGCCATAACAACCATGACCCCCATGGTGGTCGTGGATGGGTTGTTGATGCCCCTGCAACTGATGCCCCGGTCATGGGAGTTGTACGAGGTTGTGGAGACTTCACCAAGCATAACTCCCATGGGTATGTTGCTGGTCACAAGGAGTTTTTTACCATAGTGACAAGTTTGATGGATCCACTCATGTTTCCATGAATCCTTTTCGACCTATGGAGGACAAAATTTTACCACACCCATGTGAGCAAAAGCGTGCCCAGCCCAAAATCCCACATCTCGAGGGTGACAAGAAAGGAGAGTTGAGTGGCTCCACCAAATATGAGCGAGAGCGTACACAACCCAAAAACCCACAACTTGAGAGTAACAAAAAAAGCGAGTTAAGTGACTCTACAAAATGTGAGGAAGAGTGTACACTTTCCAGAAACCCACATATTAAGAGTGATAAGAGAGTTGAGTTGAGTGACTCCACCAATGCAAGGAAGAGTGTCCAATTACAAAAATTCCACACATTGAGATTGCTAAGAGGGGTGAGTTGAGTGACTCCATCAAAGGTGAGGAAGGGTGTCCATTTCCAAAAATCCACATATTGAGAATGATAAGAGAGGTGAGTTGAGTGACTCCACCAGATGTGAGGAAGAGTGTTCACTTCCCAAAATTCCACATAATGAGAGTGATAAGAGAGGTGAGGTGAGTGAGTCCACCAAATATGAGAATCAGATTGTTCAACATGAGATTAGAGAGATGAAATATCTCCACCCTAGTATACCTCACAAACGGCGAGAGAGGATTAGTGAGTTGTGTGAGTCCACCAAATATGACGGTGAGGTAATCCACCACAAGATTAGAGAAATGAGTGAACCACAACATAATATACCACATCAGCCAAGAGAGAGGAACAGTGAGTTGTGTGAGGCCACCAAAAGTGAGCTTGAGGTGTTTCCACACAATGTCAAAGAGATTAGTGATCCACCATATGAAAGAGGAGAGGATTTTTTTATTACTAACAATTCTCAAAGCTCTCTTTCTTTGCAATATGTGTAGATGCATACATCTGTTGTAGATGCCCTTCTACAACAATGGGAAGACGAGATCAAAGAACAAATATGGGGCACATGGAGTACCACTACACAAGGTGCATATAAGCAGGTTGATTTTCAAAAAGGCATGAAGTACTCAATGAGGTAAAGGGAAAAAGATCATTCATCTTGAAGCACGCATAGGTATGCACTTATGAACTCTTGAAGCATTGGATGAAATAAGAGGAAATATATTTGTTGTGTCATCCATCCAACAATACCCTTTTGTTAATCATAATGAAACCATCAAGGAGACAACAAAACTAATAATTGAATATGCTTTTTTCCACTTTTCCTTGGCCAAGTGCTTCTGTTTTGTCCTCATGCTATTATTTTGTAGACCAAAGGAAGTCAAGGGCGACTTTTCTTCAAGAGGGAGAGGATGATATGAACATGGTTGTGCATGATACAAGTTTTTACATCATGGAAATGTTAGTTGGAAGGAATTGCTGAGTCGTACCAAATATCTGAAGTTCACAAAGGTGAAAGCTAAACTTATGAATTTGATAAAATATTTGCATTGCTTCTTTGTCCTGGCCTATTTTCTTTTGTGTGATGACCAACTAGAGTCGAGGATGACTCCTTTTCCAGAGGGGGAGGATGATGAGGACATGAAATCCATTGAACCCTTAGAGTCGAGGACGACTCCTTTTCAAGAGGGTGAGGATGATGAGAACATGACAACCATTTATACATCCTCAGCCATCAAAGGAGAAATCATAATAATTTGTGTCAAATAAATACATTGCCAGGTGAATGCTAACTGAAGTTCATACTATAACCTGGATCACATGGCCGCACTTTCATCCTTTGATATTGGTTGAACTCAGGTGCAATATCGAAGAAGGCCAAACGCATTTCAGTCCGTGCAAAATAATGTTTTATGGAAAACAAACAAAGTTAGGAGTTCACGAAGAAATAAGTTGTCTGGTGAAGAAACATTGTTCCGATTCTGACGAAACAATGTTTTGCACGAGTTTGGATATCCTACTTGCGAAAGGTTTCCAGAACTCGAGTTTGCTACACAAAGAAACATTATTTGACTCCATTAAACAATGTTTGGTCGGGAACCACCAACCACCTCCAACGAGAGATTTCCAGAAGCTGCCTCGTTAAGTCTCGAAACCATTTAGTCAAACCAAAGTTGGTTCTCTTTCAAAGCTAAGAAGGTTCCTGAAGATAGTTTGGTTTCACACCTATCAGGGGGTGTCCCTATTATAATTAGGCTAGCTCTTCCCTTCATTTGGAACTTTTGCCATTTCTATCAAAGACCAAAGACATAGACTCCTCCTGAGATTGGAGAGCTCTTGTTATCATTATTCTGGTGATTCATTGAGAAATTGCTCCTAATTCATGCTCCACGACTAGATTGTGTTGCGTGGGTTAGAGTTCGTGGTTTCCCATGCGAATTGCACCTATCCCGTACTCCACGACTTGAGCGTGGTTGTGTAGGGTAGTATTGCGGGTTGTGGATCGACGAATGTTCGAATTACAGGCTTCGGCGAGCATCCTCCTCGTCGGGTCATAATCTCTTATTTTTTTCCATTTTTAGCTGCTTGCAGCTAGTTACCCCCCATCCATTATCGATCCTATGCCATGAAGATTAGACCTCCCCTTATACAGCATGTTCTCCGAATACGGTGTCACATCACGCCTTAACCAAGATGACATGATGTAGACAAAGTAAACTCAATCAATATGAATAAAACCCATTGTTTTATCAACAATACAAATACATATCTTGTCCCGTTCTGTCACTGAGATATAGTGCACCGCAAGATTAAACCCATCACAAAGCATCTCTCCCATTGCAAGATAAATCAATCTTGTTGGCCAAACCAAACGAATAGATCAGAGAGAAATACAAAGCTATAACAGTCATGCATAAAAGAGTTCAGAGAAGACTCAAATAATATTCATGGATAATTTGATCTTAAACCCACAATTCACCAGATCCCAACAAACACACTGTAAAAGAAGATTACATTGAACATCGAGCAGAACAATGTATTGAAGATCATAGAGAGAGAAGAAGCCATCTAGCTACTAGCTATGGACCTGTAGGTTTGTGGTAAACTACTCACACATCATCGGAAGGGCAGCAATGTTGATGTAGAAGCCCTTCCCCCTCCGACAGAGTACCAAAAAAGGCCTCGAGATGGTATTTTGCAAGAACAAAGGATTGCGGTGGCGGAAAAAGTATTTTTGGTGGCTCCCTTTTGGTTTCCCGATTTTAGAGAATTTATAGAGGCGGAATTAGGTCAAGTGGAGAAACGAGGGGCCCCTTCTGGCCCACTCCTTTGCCTTGTGGTCTCCTCCCGAAGCTTATAGGGTTTCTTATGTCCTGAAAAAATTGATAAAATGTTTTGTGGCATTTGGACTTCGTTTTGTACCGATTTCATGGAAAACTAAAAAACAGACAAAAAATAGCAACTGGCACTTGACACTAAGTTAATAGATTACTCCCAAAAAATGATATATAATTGCATATAAAACAAACAAGATTGAAACTATATTAGAATGGAACAAAAAAAAATTATAGATACGTTGGAGATCTATCAATATATAACAGATGAGCAACAAAACTAAATTTGAAAGAGATTTCAAACATGAGATATATAAGATACGACCAAAAAGGGTTTTGTTGGGAATACCATAATGATATAAATATTTCAAAGTTATGTGTATGAATTTAAAATAAAATATCATGTAGCTGGAAGTTTGATAAAGTAATTGGAGAATTTGAAAATTATAAAAAGACTTGTGGATATAAAAGAAGTTTAGTGGGAGCTCTATGGTGTTTATGATCATACATATGTATGACATGTCACTTGATCAAAATAATATAAAGTATAATTAGCACAGAGAACATGTTTCTAAACACGTAGAATTATTGGATGAAATCTATATAGATAGATTAAAACATCTGATTATACTAAAGAATGTACGGTGACAAAAGTTCTAAAGATGTTTCAAAGGAGAAAAAATTTTGTCAAAACATCTGGCATAACACTATACATAAATCAATAATTGATAAGAATGTATGGATGAATAAGATTCATCATGTGTGTCACCAAATGTACAAAGCCATATGTTTTGAGTAAATTGCTAGTAGTAAGTAACATAGTGTTGTCTAATAGATTCACTAGGTAATTGCTTAAAAGTTTTAAGTACCTTAGTTAGACAAAAGTTTTGCTTCTAGTATTCAGAGGAGATGAAGAGGTTGTTGTAAAAGTTACACAAAATACTTGTTGTAAAAAATTTACACAAGACAACTTCATGATTGATAAATTGTCTAAATGTTGAAATAGTTTCTCATAAATGAACATAAATTTTGGATCTATAAATGATTGAGACTTGAGAAGTCTTTTAATAGAATATAATATGGACTAATAAAAGTTTATTGATAAATTAATTTCAAATAAATGTTGACTATATGGAAATATAGCAATGGGACTATATGGAGATATGGTGTTACTTTAGAATGGACTATATGGAGATATAGTATCACCATTAATGTAACAAATGAATTACACAATAAAACTAGATGTTACAGACAAAAATAATATTGAGATTTGAAGAGTGTCAAATCTAGTGACAAAGGCTCTACCATGAGCAAAGCATGAGCAACATCCGATAGCCATTTGGGTTAAGAAAACATGCAACTAGATTGTTGACTCTAGTGCAAGTGGGAGACTGTTGGAAATATGCCCTAGAGCCAATAATATTTTTATTATTATATTTCCATATTCATAATTATAGAGTTTTTATTCTATGCTATAACTGCTATGATCCTGGAACATGTGATTCAGTGGAAAACTCATATGCACGTGTGGAATGATAAATGGTAAAATAAAAGGTTCATAGTCTTGCCTCTAGGACTAGCTCAAGTGTTGTTGGTGATCACATTTTCTAGATCTTAGGATATAATTAAGTGTAACGATGATCCTAAAAGAACATTGAGATTATGACGTTAGAAGAACAATTATATTGAACCGACCGAATCTTGTTTGTCATAACATCGTCTACATTCAATTGTAATAACACATAGTGTTAATGTGTGATATTGCTCCTTAGACCATGAGAGTATCATTGTCACTTCTTACGTACAGTGGGCTCTGGGGTTGCTCCAACGTCACCAGTAACACGGTGATCGTAACGACAACTTACGGGTTCATCGGGAAGTTTGGCAAGTGGTTGGATAGCTCGAGAGTGGTATTTTCTCCTCCGATGATGGAGATATATTCTTAGGGCCCTCTCGATGTGATGGCATCAATCATTGTCTGTCCAGACACATGTGACCACATCATGGGGTTGCCGGAACACAATAAGGAGAAAGAAGAACAAAATCGGTAACGAGGATTTAGGTATAATGGGCATGGTGATGACTCGGGAGGATATCGATACATCCTGGGTTTTGTGAAGTATCAAGAAGCAAAGGGAACAACACATGATAATGAAAGGTTCACCCAAATATCATTCGTGTACTCATAGGGACCGATCCGGACATCCACGGTCCCATTGCCGGTCATTGAACGAACGGTTTCGTTCATTTCTATGAGTTACCGAACTTACGGGGTCACGAGCTTAAGGCAATCATGATCTGCTGAGTGTTAGTAGGGCAGGATTCATGAGAATACATTTTTGGAATTATTTCATAAATATTCGGAATAGTTCCAAGAGGATCCGGTAGCGTTTTGGGGTCATCGGAAGGGTTTCGGTGAATATCGGTAAAACCGGGTATTAATGATATATTATATATACATGGAAAATGAAGGAAATATGCCCTAGAGGCAATAATAAAGTGGTTATTTTATATTTCCTTATTCATGATAAAGGTTTATTATTCATGCTAGAATTGTATTGATCGAAAACCTAAATACATGTGTGAATACATAAACAAATACCGTGTCCCTAGTAAGCCTCTACTAGCCTAGCTCGTTGATCAAAGATGGTTAAGGTTTCCTAACCATAGACATGTGTAGTCATTTGATAACAGGATCACATCATTAGGAGAATGATGAGATGGACAAGACCCATCCATTAGCTTAGCATAATGATTGTTCAGTTTATTGCTATTGCTTTCTTCATGTCAAATACATATTCCTTCGACTATGAGATTATGCAACTCCTGGATACCGGAGGAATACCTTGTGTGCTATGATATGTCACAACATAACTGAGTGATCATAAAGATGCTCTACAGGTATCTCCGAAGGTGTTTGTTGAGTTGGCATATATCGAGATTAGGATTTGTCAGTCAGAGTATCAGAGAGGTATCTCCAGACCCTCTCGGTAATACACATCATAAGCTTGCAAGCAAATGACTAAGGAGTTAGTCACGAGGTGATGTATTATGGAACGAGTAAAGAGACTTGCCGGTAACGAGATTGAACTAGGTATGAAGATACCAACGATCAAATCTTGGGCAAGTAACATACCGACGGACAAAGGGAATTACGTATGTTGTCATAACAGATCGACCGATAAAGATCTTCGTAGAATATGTAGGAGCCAATATGGGCATCCAGGTTCCACTATTGGTTATTGAACAGAGAGGTGTCTCGGTCATGTCTACATAGTTCTTGAACCCGTAGGGTCTGCACGCTTAACATTCGTTAAAGACATAGTATTATATGAGTTATGTGATTTGGTGACCGAATGTTGTTCGGAGTCCCGAATGAGATCACGGACATGACGAGGACTCTCGAAATGGTCGAGAGGTAAAGATTGATATATAGGATGATGGTATTCGGACACCAAAAGTGTTCCGGAGGGTACCGTGTACATATCGGATCACCGGAAGGGGTTCCGGGCACCCCCAGCAAAAAATATGGGCCAAGAGGGGAAATGCACCAGCCACAAGGGGCTGGTGCGCTTCCCTTATGGGCCGAACTAGGAGGAGAAGGAAATAGGGGAAGAGAAAGGAAAGGGGGTAGGGGGGGGGGGGGTTCATCCTCCCCCTTCCTTCCCTCCTCCTCCTCTTTCCTCCCCCCTCCGGCAAATATGGCAGGGGGCTCCGGCCAAGGGGAGACCCCAAGTAGGATTCGGTCTACTTGGGCGCCTCCTAGCAGCCTCCCCTCTCCCTCCCACCTATATATATGTTGGGTGGGGGGGCGCCCTAGCACACACCAGATCAATTGTTATCCGTGTGCGGAGCCCCCCTCCACCGTTTACACCCCGGTCATATTTTCATAGTGCTTAGGCGAAGCCCTGCGAGGATCACTTCACTATCACCGTTACCACGCTGTCGTGCTGCCGAAACTCATCTACTACCTCGACGACCTGCTAGATCAAGAAGGGGAGGGACGTCACCGAGCTGAACGTGTGTAGAACGCGGAGATGCCGTGCGTTCGGTACTTGATCGGTTATTGCGAGAAGAAGTTCGACTACATCAACTGCGTTGTGAAATGCTTCCGCTTACGGTCTACAAGGGTACATACACACACTCTCCCCCTCGTTGTTATGCATCTCCATGGATAGATCATTGCGTGCGCATAGAATTTTTTTTGTTTTCCATGCAATGATTCCCAACAGTGGCATCATGAGCTAGGTCTATGAGTAGATGATATGCACGAGTATAACACAAAGAGTTGTGGGTGGTGATAGTCATACTGCTTACCACCAACTCTTATTTTGATTCGGCAGTATTGTGGGATCAAGCCGCCCGGACCAACCTTACATGTCCACACACATGAGACCGGTTCCACCGGCAGACATGCAACTAGTTTTGCCTAAAGGTGGCTGGCGGGTGTCTGTTTCACCTACTTTAGTTGAATCGAATTTGACTGCGACTGGTCCTTGAAGAAGGTTATAACAGCAAACCTGACGAAACACCGTTGTGGTTTTATGCGTAGGTAAGAACGGTTCTTGCTAGAAGCCCGCAGCAGCCATGTAAAACTTGCAACAACAAAGTAGAGGACGTCTAACTTGTTTTTGTAGGGCATGTTGTGATGTGATATGGTCAAGACATGATGTGATATATGTTATTGTATGAGATGATCATGTTTTGTAAAGTTATCGACAACCGACAGGAGCCTCATGGTTGTCTCTTTATTGTATGAAATGCAAATGCCATGTAATTGCTTTACTTTATCACTATGCCTTAGCGATAGTTGTAGAAGCAATTGTTGGCAAGACGACCACGATGCTACGATGGAGATCAAGGTGTAGAGCCGGTGACGATGGAGATCATGACGATGCTTTGGATATGGAGATCAAAAGCACAAGATGATGATGGCCATATCATGTCACATATTTTGATTTCATGTGATGTTTATCTTTTATGCATCTTATTTTTCTTAGTATGGCTGTAGCATTATAGATGATCCCTTCACTAAATTTCAAGGTAAAAGTGTTCTCCCTAAGTATGCATTGTTGTGAAAGTTCATCGTTTCGAGACACCACGTGATGATCGGGCGTGATAGACTCTACGTTCACATACTACGGGTGTAAGATAGTTTTACACATGCATAATACTTGGGTTAAACTTGATGAGCCTAGCATGTCTGAGACATGGCCTCAAACACCGGAGACTGAAAGGTCGAATGTGAATCATATAGTAGATATGATCAACATAGAGATGTTCACCATTGATGACTACCCCATCTCACGTGATGATCGGACATGGGTTAGTTGATTTGGATCACGTATCACTTAGATGACTTCAGGGATGTTTATTTAAGTGGGAGTTCTTAAGTAATTTGATTAATTGAAATTAATTTATTATGAACTTAGTCTTGATAGTATTTGCAGATCTATGTTGTAGATCAATAGCTCACGATATAGCTCCCCTATTTTTGATACGTTCCTAGAGAAAAATAAGTTGAAAGATGATAGTAGCAATGATGCGGACTAGGTCCGTGATCTGAGGATTATCCTCATTGTTGCACAGAAGACTTATGTCCTTGACGCACCGCTAGGTGACAAACCTGTTGCAGGAGCAGATGCATACGTTATGAACGTTTTGCAAGCTCGATGTGATGACTACTTGATGCTTCAGTGTGCCATGCTTTACGGCTTAGAACCGGGACTTAAAAAATGTTTTGAACGCCACGAAGCATATGAGATGTTCCAAGAGGTGAAATTGGTATTTCAGACTCATGCCCGTGTCGAGAGGTATGAGACCTCTGACAAGTACTTTGCCTACAAGATGGAGGAGAATAGCTCGGCCAATGAGCATGTTCTCAGAATGTCTGGGTACTACAATCGCTTGAATCAAGTGGGAGTTAATCTTCGAAATAAGATAGTGATTGACAGAGTTCTCTAGTCACTATCACCAAGCTACTAGAACTTTGTGATGAACTATAATATGCAAGGGATGACGAAGACGATTCTCGAGCTCTTCGCGATGCTGAAATCAGCGAATGTAGAAATCAAGAAAGAGCATCAAGTGTTGATGGTTAACAAGACCACTAGTTTCAAGAAAAAGGGCAAGGGAAAGAAGGGGAACTTCAAGAAGAATGGCAAGCAAGTTGCCACTCCCAGGAAGAAGCCCAAAGCTGGACCCAAGCCTTAAATTGAGTGCTTCTACTATCAAGGAAATGGTCACTAGAAGTGGAACTGCCTGAAACAGTTGGTGGATAAGAAGGATGGCAAAGTGAACAAAGTGAAGGAAATATGCCCTAGAGGCAATAATAAAATTGTTATTTATATTTCCTTATATCATGATAAATGTTTATTATTCATGCTACAATTGTATTAACTGGAAACTTAGTACATGTGTGAATACATAGGCAAAACAGAGTGTCCCTAGCATGCCTCTACTTGACTAGCTCGTTAATCAAAGATGGTTAAGTTTCCTAACCATAGACATGTGTTGTCAATTGATGAACGGGATCATTAGAGAATGATGTGATGGACAAGACCCATCCGTTAGCTTGGCATAATGATCGTTTAGTTTTATTGCTATTGCTTTCTTCATGACTTATACATGTTCCTATGACTATGAGATTATGCAACTCCCAAATATCGGAGGAACACTTAGTGTGCTATCAAACATCAACGTAACTGGGTGATTATAAAGATGCTCTACAGGTGTCTCCGATGGTGTTTGTTGAGTTGGCATATATCGAGATTAGGATTTGTCACTCTGATTGTCGGAGAGGTATCTCTGGGCCCTCTCAGTAATGCACATCACTATAAGCCTTGCAAGCAATGTGACAAAAGAGTTAGTCACGGGATGATGCATTACAGAACGAGTAAAGGGAGTTGCCGGTAACGATATTGAACTATGTATGATGATACCGACGATCGAATCTCGGGCAAGTAACATACCGATGACAAAGGGAACAACGAATGTTGTTATGCGGTTTGACCGATAAAGATCTTCATAGAATATGTAGGAGCCAATATGAGCATCCAAGTTCCGATATTGGTTATTGACCGGAGATGTGTCTCGGTCATGTCTACGTAGTTCTCGAACCCGTAGGGTCCGCACACTTAACGTTCGATGACGATTCGTATTATGAGTTTATATGATTTGATGTACCGAAGGTTGTTCAGTGTCCCGAATGTGATCACGGACATGACGAGGAGTCTCGAAATGGTCGAGACATAAAGATTGATATATTGGACCATGTTATTCGGACACTGAAAGTGTTCAGGATAGTTTCGGATAAAACCGGAGTGCCAGAGGGTTACGTGTCACGACCGGTTTTTCAATAAAAATATTTATTGAACAACCGACCTATGAAGTCCAATATGAGGAAAATCCTTCATACCGGTAGACAAAACTTTGATACAATAAGCCAGTAGCATAACAATATTACAGGGTCGGACTGAAGATGCCAAACCAATTATTACAACACGCCATTAATTATACATGATGGAGGATATGACATAATGGTGTGGGGGTGGAAATACTACTGACTCGAGATATGAGTGGTTGGTGGAATAACACAGTGGGGTGGTTTATAAGTCTCATCCTTTGGCGGCTCATCGAGCGTCTAGGTGAGGCCCGATGAATTTATTTGGATAGCGGAAGCGGATATATCACAATGACTAATCCAGGGGTCGCACGAGACTGACTGGGATTCCTCTAGGCGTCGGACTCGCTATCGAATTCTTCATCCAGGAGATCGCCTTCATCAGCATCTGGCCAAATCAACAAGCCAGGTGAGTACTTTGAAAGTACTCGCAAGACAGTTCGGACAAAAGATATAACAAATGAATGCATGAATGAGTCATGACTAATTTTAACAATGCTCAATTAAATCAGTATAGCAAAATAAATAAGAAGGGAATCGGCGGTAGTCTGCTCGAAAACCCAAAGAAGATAAACTCAAAACCGATCGGGTGTCTGAGCGACGCCTCGATGGGTGAACAAATAAGTAGAACATGCCACAGTCGGGCGTCTAAGCGACACCTCATAAAGGGCTTATATTAAAGGAAAAGTACATACGTGCCGCAGTCGGTCGTCGGAGCGACATCACAGAAAGGGCTTATAGTAAAAGTAAATAATAACAACGCCGCAGTCGGACGTCTGAGCCACGTCGCAGAAATGGCTTATCATGAATTTAAATAACAACAATGCCGCAGTCGGACGTCTGAGCGACATCGCAAAATGGCTTATAATGAAATTAAATAACAACAATGCCGCAGTCGGACGTCTGAGCGACATCGCAGAAAGGGCTTATAATGAATTTAAATAACAACAATGTCATGATCGGACGTCTGAGCGACATCGTAGAAAGGGCTTATAATTCATTTTTCATAACTGACACGATATAGTGCTCACGGAAAATATTCATCACAAGACAATAAGCGGGTTAGTCCATTCACAGGAAAATGAACCTTAAATACTCAAATGGTCCCCAAGAGTTTCTATCACCGAGACTGACATTTGACAAGATGAGATGAACACGGTACTTGGATATGAATAAGATGAATTCAAGAATTTTGACTCTGTAGAGTTTGTACCAAAATTTGTCCACAGCCAACGGATTTCCGTAGTCACGAAGGACTTGTTCCGTTTATGGTATTTCGGAAGAAACACAACTAGCTAGTACACACCCATCACACCTCACGTTGCCAGGAATCACCCTAGACAGCGTTTAAGAAAAACTTTGAGACAGGGAGATCACAATCTAGAATAGCATGGGATCAAATTTATATACGCGCGCTCTAAGGGGTGCCCCCCTCTCGGTCCCAACCGGAAACACCCATGCTTGACGGATGAAAGGCTTTAATCCAGGGCCATGGAACCTTCATCCCAGCCTCTCGATTTGGTGTGTACCAGGAAGTGGTTTGCAACTTACTAAGCCGTATCCCTTGCGGGAAACAGTGGTAATCTGAAAGGGAAGGCGGACGGAATCGGCGATTTATGTTGACACTGGGTCAACGATATGGCATAAGCCTGGCATGCTACAACACTGCCATCTTACCCATACTCATGCCAACTCATGGCCATGCAACAAGTTTCCAACAACTCATGGATTTACCAAGCCCATTTGCCTCAACGCTCACGAGATAAACTATCGTCGGAATGCCCATGAACGTGCCATGATACAAAAATAATGCAAACATGCCCAAACACTCGTCATATCAAAAGTTCAAACATTGCTTGCCTGGTTCGAAGTAGTCGGGGTCTAGCTCGGCGAAGTTCGCGGTTCCGTCACCTCCTTCGGTATCTACGGTACACAAAAATACACGCGCTAACGTAAATACCATGGGGTACAGAAAGTTGATCCAAATATTTTTCAAATAAATATGATAAAAAACTAGACAAAAGTTTGAAGAGGACAGAGAATGAATCACCCAAAAATTCCTTTCTGTTAAAAAGTTATAAGGGTTTTAGTCCAAGGACTCATCTGTAATGAAACAGAAAACTTCCATGGGGCTTTGCAGAAAAGTCCAGAAAAACGGTTCAGAGTGGAAGCGTATTCGCCAAAGTACGCTTTCAGAAAATGATTCAAAACAAACAAAAGAGAGGCTGACAGGCGGGTCCCACCCATCAGGTTTGAAATTTCAAACGAGGGAGTCGGGGCTCGTCGGAGAGAGTTGCGGAGGTGGAATTGAGGAGGGGGTTAGACTCGTGATAGCATGAGAGGGTATCTGACGAGGTTAGGGTGCCTGAGATGACCTCATCGGAGTGAATCGCGGTGGAGGCCGAGGCGGAACGAGGTGGCCGGAGTCGGGGAAGAAGAGCCCTCGAGGCCCTTCGAGGGCTTGGCGAGGTCTGGAGAGGTAGTGGAGGTGTGCGAGGGCGAGAGCAAGCTCGGGGTGCTATATATAGCCGCCAGGCGGTTGCCGAGAACGGGGTTCTCGGCAAGGTGATTCTGGCGCTGTGGCTGCACGGTCGGCTTAGGGGTTTGAGCACCGACTAGACGCATTTAACCGGTGCCATCCCGTGTCCAACTCAGCAAGGTGGGCGAGGTTACGGCATGTCCTCGATTTTAACGCAGCCACACGGCCCGTCGGCGGCAGAGAACGCGCTGCGCGTGCCGAACGGCGACGGTGTGCTGCATGCGTCTTGGCAAGGAAATGGCCACGCGGAGCCACCAGGGGGTTTGGGCGGCGCCGAACGGTGTTATGCTGCCGTTCTGCTCCCTGTCGGCCGCTACGGTGGTTCGGCCACCGCAAGACACGCCGGCGCAGGCGGCCAGGGCGCCACCGACGCCAGGAACGCGCCAAGCACGCGTGTGAGGCTCCGGACAAGAAGGTTAGGCTGCGAGCAACGTGCCAAGTGCATTGTGAGCATGTGACTGAACTCTGACGGAGATCGACACTGAATTTCTGAACTTAACTGAAGATGAGCAGAAGCGATTGCATGCAAGGTGTGTTGACAGAATGATCTAGGCATGTAGGGATTTTTCCTTGAGCTGGTTTTTGGTGGAGGGGCCTCTCATTTCATCTAGAGGCTGCCTGAATATTTGTGGAATTTTTGGAGAAGTGTAGATATGAACTTCACCAAATTTGGCAAATCTGGTCCAAAGTTGCAGAGACTATAATTTGAAATATTTGAACAGAAGAGGAGTGGATCTTGATTGATCTAGGTTGTGGGTACCAAGGACCATCCAGGGGAGTTGGTTTGAGGTCAAAACTCAAATGCATTTAGGTACTTGCTTTGCAAATTACCTAGGCTCAAAATAATAGATGTAAAAGATTTGGGAGGAGGAACAATTGAAATAAAATTCAGAAAATGGTTGAGCTTGTTGAGACAGAATGTTTGGATTGCCCAAAGTGGAAGGAGAGATTTTTGGGCAAGTTTTACCATGTGGTGCATGGAAAAATCATGAATGGTTTCAAATATTGGAGAGGATGCAAAACTCCTAGAGTTTCTTTTTTGTTGAAAGGAAAAATAAACTCCAAAGATTTTCTTGAAGTTTTGAGAAGAGGGCAATCAGAAGAAAACTTAAAACCAAACACTAGAGTTGAAGGAGATGCAAAAATAAAATTATTTGCTAAAGGGAAAAAGCTTTTGAGAGAGATTTTTGGAAGGGTTTTGGAGACCTCCTTCAAATCCAACAAAATTTTGAAGAAAACCAAAGGAAAATTTTTGGAGTGCCACAACACCTACCCCCTTAGGAAAAATCTTGTCCCCGAGATTCCAGTTGATCCTCAAATAATTGTGGGTGCTCTGTCCGAAGGAAATCCTCTCTTTCCCAAGTGGCTTCACTTTCGGTGTGGTTGCTCCAGTGAACTTTGAAGAACTTGATGGTTTTTTGTCGGGTTCTCCTTTCTGACTCTTCTAAGATTTTTATCGGATGCTCCCGATATGTAAGGTCTGGCTGCACGTCAATGTTTTTATGGGTACTTGTTTCTAGGGGTTGCTTACGCACTTCCTCAATTGGGAGACGTGAAATACGTCATGGATGTCGGATAATTCTTCGGGTAAGTCTAGTTGGTAGGCCACCGTGCCTCTTCGTGCTACTATGCAGAATGGTCCGATGAATCTTGGTGCTAGCTTCCCTTTAATCTTGAATCGGTGCAGGCCTCTCATAGGGGATACTCGTAGGTACACAAATTCACCGGGTTCAAAATTGACTCCACGATGCTTCTGATCGTAATAACTCTTTTGTCGGCTTTGGGCTGTCTTGAGTCGGTCCTTAATCACCTTGACCTTATCTTGACCTCTTTGAGCAGGTCTGGGCGAAGATATGGATGTCTCGGTTTCCGACCAATTTAGCGGGTACGACATCTTCGCCGTGACAGAGCTTCAAATGGTGCCATTTGCAGGCTGGATGATAGTTGTTGTTATATGCGAATTCTGCGTATGGTAAGCTCTCTTCCCAATCGGTCCCATAGGTGAGGACACATGCTCTCGACATATCTTCTAGAATCTGGTTTACTCGCTTCGGTTTGCCCATCCGTCTGGGATGGTATGCGGTACTGAATGCCAGCTGAGTTCCCAGAGCTTGTTGTAAGTGATCCCAAAATCGGGAGACGAATTGAGTGCCTCTGTCCGAGATTATTTTCTTTGGGACTCCATGTAAACAAACGATACGGGAAAGGTAGAGCCTAGCAAGCTTCTGAGTGGTGTGGGTTGTCTTCACGGGGATGAAGTGTGCTACTTTAGTCAGTCTATCAGTGATGACCCATATGGCATCATGTCCGTGTCGTGACCGTGGTAGTCCAACAATAAAATCCATTCCAATCTCGTCCCATTTCCACTCGGGTATCTTATTTGGTTGCAACAGCCCGGCGGTTTACGGTGCTCGGCCTTGATGCGTTGTCAAGAGTCACAACATGCAATAAACGTGGCTATGTATCTTTTATACCATGCCACCAAAATGTTTCCTGAAGATCTTTGTACATTTTGTTCCTCCGGGATGGATTGAATATGGAGCGGTGTGGCCCTCAGCCAGGATTTGCTTGTTTAAGGTCATGGATATTTGACGCATAAAGCCTATTCCCGTACCACAATATCCCTTGCTCATCAATAACGAATTCTGAGGCCTTGCCCAACTTCATCTTCCGTTTTATGCCTTCAATGCTGGGGTGTCCATGTTGAGCCTCTTTAACCTTCTCTATCAGGGTAGGCTGTAATTCTAAGTTCGACACACTACCTTCGGTGACCATCATCAGATTGAGCTTCGCGAATTCCTGCTAGAATTCAGATCTTAAGTTTGGCATGCCGTCGTTGTCCAGACTGGGGTTCCGACTCAGAGCATCTGCTACAACATTTGCTTTGCCTGGGTGGTAGTGGATTCCAACATCATAATCCTTTACTAATTCCAACCAGCTTCGCTACCGTAAATTTAGTTCTGGTTGTGTGAAAATATACTTGAGGCTTTTGTGGTCCGTGTATATTTCAGAACGATTACCAAGTAAGAAGTGTCTCCATTCCTTGAGTGCATGAATAACTGCTGCTAATTCCAGGTCATGAGTAGGATAATTTTCCTCATGCTTGCGGTTGTCTCGAAACATATCGACAACCTTGCCTTCTTGCATTAATACGCACCCGAGGCCCTTCCGAGATGCGTCACAAAATACCTCAAATTTTTGTGTATATCCGCACAATTAATCTTGGTGTTGTCGTCAGTTTCCTCTTTAGTTCTTGGAAACTTTTCTCGCAAGCTTCCGTCCATTCAAACTTCCTGTCTTTCTTGAGTAGTTGCGTCATTGGCTTTGCTATGGTGGAGAATCCTTCAATAAATCTCCGGTAGTATCCTGCCATACCCAAGAAACTCCGTACATCCGTCACGCTGGCTGGTGGCTTCCAGCCAAGTACGGCCTTGACTTTTTCCGGGTCTCTGGCGATACCTTCTTGGGTCAAGATGCGTGGCCCGAAAACCTACTTGCTTTAACCAAAATTCACACTTGCTGAATTTAGCGTACAACCGATGTTTCTGAGTTCTCCCAAAGTACAATCCGGAGATGTTCAGCGTGCTCTTCCGGTGTTTTGGAGTATACAGAATATCATCGATAAATACCACAACAAACTTATCCATAAACTTCATGAATACTTTGTTCATGAGGTGAACAAAATATCGGGGTGTTTGTTAGTCCGAATGGCATTACGGTGAACTCATACAATCCGTATCACGAGGTGAAAGCTGTCTTGGGAATATCTTCGGTTCGCACTTTCAGTTGGTGGTATCCCGATCTCAAGTCAATCTTTGAGAACACCTTGGCCTTAGCGAGTTGATCGAATAAATCATTTATTCGTGGCATCGGATATTTGTTCTTGATTGTGACCATGTTTAGCGCTTGATAGTCTATGCACAATCTCAGTGTTCCATCCTTCTTTTTGGCAAACAATATTGGTGAACCCCAGGGTGAGGAACTGGCTCAAATGTACCCTTTTTCCAATAATTCCTTTATTTGTTTCTTCAGTTCTACCAATTCTGATGGTGCCATCCTGTATGGTTTCTTGTATATGGGAGCGGTTCCGGGTGCTAGCTCAATGCTGAATTCTATCTCTCGATCCGGTGGCATGCCCGGTAGTTCTTCAGGAATACATCTGGAAATTCACACACCATGGAACCTTGCTCAATTCAGAAATATCCACCTTGTTCAATCTCGGTTGCCGGGATATTTTTCTTTCCTTGGCTGAAACTTCTATGGTCTTCCCGTGGAGATGGGTGAGAATTACGGTCCTGTTGAAGTAGTCAATAAAACCTTTGTTGGTGGTTAACCAATCCATCCCTAAGATGAGATCCAGTCCTTTATTTTCCAACACGATAAGATTTGCGTGAAACTTCAACCCTTCAAACTCGATAACCACACCTTGGCAATAATTCTGGGTAACTTGCTTAATTCCGGGGACTTGACGATCATAGATTTTCCCAAGGGAAGCATCGAAAATTATTTTGCAAAGCAAAACTTTTCAAACAAATGAGTGAGAAGCTCGAGAATCAAACAAAACCATGGCAGGTATTGTGTTGATGGAAACGTGTCGAGTACGATATCTGGGGCATTTTGTGCTTCCTCTTTGGTCACGTGGTTCAGATGACCCTTTTTGTGGTTGTTATTTGGGTTGAAATTGTTGCGCTTTGGCGCCGAATTATTGCTTCCGTTGTTCGTCTTTGGGGTCGAGTTCCTTGGCTTGGGGCACTGCTTGGCATAGTGCCCTTCTTCTCGACAAGCATAACAGGTAACGCCTGGGCGATATGTGAACTCCTTGTCCCTTGCATGAAAATTCTTGATTGGGCATGAGACGTTTGTCGTGGGTTTGGGTGTCCAGTTTTTCTGAACATCTGTCTTGCTGCGGTGATTGCGGGCGTGTTTAGTCTGGTCCCTCTTCCGCTTGCGGAAATCTTCTAAGCTGCGTCTCTCATTTTCCAAGGTAACGGCCTTATCCACCAGCGTCTTAAAATCTGGAAATGTGTGTACGACCAATTGGCATTTAAGCGGGTGTCGACCGTCTAGGAATTTCTCCATCTTTTGTTTTCGACATACGCTCCTCGTTGGCGTGGCGAGACGCAGCGTAAATCGGTATTTGTATTCGACACTTTGTCATTGTCCTTTGCTTGAGGTCATCAAATTCTCTCTTTTTGATCTTCATAAGACTCTTAGGAATATGTGCCCCACGAAAACCTTCTTTAAATTCCTCCCATGATATATTATTTTCGTTGGGGTGCATGTGTAGGAAATTTCCCACCACGATGCAGCTGCTCCAGTGAGATAGTGCGGAGCATAAAGCACTTTCTCAAGGTCTGTACACTGGCAATAATTAATTTTCTCTCCATGTCTCAAGCCGGTCCTCGGCTTCAAGAGGTTTGTCGGTGTGAGAGAATGTTTGGGGACGTGTCTTACGTAGCTCGAGATAATTTTGATTGCCGTTGATACTGTCCACGGTGATTTCCCATATTGATGACTTGGTTCAGTATTTCCTGATGTTGCTGCTGACTTTGTTCATAAAGACGACACATTTGGGAAAGTGCCGTCATTGTCCTGCTGACTTATGCATCCTGTGTGAAATTGTTGCCTGGGGGTGTGCCAAAATTTTCCTCTGTCGGAGTTGGCATGGAGCGCGTCCAAGGACGAGACATAGTTCACTCTGGGGATATATTTTGAAACACTCATAAGAAAAGAAATTGAGCCGCAAAAATCAATAAATTCAAGAAGATGCAAAAGTTGCAAATGCTCCAAGATTTTTCAAGAGAACACACGTTTGCGCACGGCGAAGGACTGTCCATTACATATCTTACACACAAGCAGTAATTATACAATACATCACTCAGGATATGCGTACATAATCCTGGCATGTTATTTAGTCTAGTGCACTTCTCCAGATCCTACATGATGCGCAAACAAGCTACTTCTCACAGCCCATTTACATATAAACATATCGTACAAGTCGGTACATCGCATGGCGGCTAAGCATACTTAGTCGGAGATGGTAAGGATTTCCCTTGGCCTGCCAAGGGTGAGGCGTAGAGAGGCTGGGACTCAACCTCCTCTTCGGAGATAGGCTCCAGAAGAGAGATGCTGCTTGTGAGTTGGTGGAGCAGGTGAGGTGCGGAACAACTCGAACCTGGCCGGGCACGAGGGGTGGTGCGTAACGAACCGGAGTAGGCGCAATGACATGGTTGAACTCCTCCGTGGTAGGCAGGCACGAGTAGCGGTGCGAGCGAAGGAGCAAATGATCTTGATGACGAGACGAAAGTCAGTGGCGGTGCAGCGCGCAGGAGCTCCCTCCTGTTGGCGGCACAGCCATGGACTGAGTCCATGCGGGCAGCTACAAAGTCGTCCACCAGGTTGTCGAAGGCTGCCTCCAAAGCTCGGAAATACTCGATAAGCATCTCAAAAGCTTCGCCCCATTCTCCACTGGGGCAAGAGAATGCGTAGTGGCAGGTGTATGGCACGTGACATGGCAGGTAGCGGTAGCGACGAGTCTTCATCGAAGGAAGGATATCCCTGAGACGAGCTATCGCCTCACGGGCTGCCATCTGCAGTGCATGCTTCTCTGTGGGCATGGCTCTCCCCACGAACCGGTAACGCTCAACTCGTCCTCTCTTGAATTCCACCGTGGCATGGTGCACGGTTAGACGGTCATTGACCTTGTGCTGAGAGAGAAGACTGGGCGCACATCTGGCCCCATCGCGACTTGGACGATGAAAGAGAGAAGCTTGACGAACCCATCGGGCATGTTGGCGAACATCTGCGACTCGCAGTCATTGCCAGCCATCTACAAAAGTAGGAAAAACTCCTGAGTAGTCAAGTCATAAATTTATGCTGACTGTTAGAAATTTACTACATTTGTGAAAATAATAATTAGCTCTAATATGCTAATAACCGATTAGCGATCGCACCTAGTGGCTTCCTACAGTCAGCCTGGCTCTGGTACCAAGCTTGTCACGACCGGTTTTTCAATAAAAATATTTATTGAACAACCGACCTATGAAGTCCAATATGAGGAAAATCCTTCATACCGGTAGACAAAACTTTGATACAATAAGCCAGTAGCATAACAATATTACAGGGTCGGACTGAAGATGCCCAACCAATTATTACAACATGCCATTAATTATACATGATGGCGGATATGACACAATGGTGTGGGGGTGGAAATACTACTGACTCGAGATATGAGTGGTTGGTGGAATAACACAGTGGGGTGGTTTATAAGTCTACTGCACTGGCGGCTCATCGAGCGTCTAGGTGAGGCCCGATGAATTTATTTGGATAGCGGAAGCGGATATATCACAATGACTAATCCAGGGTCGCATACGACACCGATCGGGATTCCTCTAGGCGTCGGACTCGCTATCAATTCTTCATCCATGAGATCGCCTTTCGACATCCGCCAAATCAACAAGCCAGGTGAGTACTTTGAAAGTACTCGCAAGACAGTTCAGACAAAAGATATAACAAATGAATGCATGAATGAGTCATGACTAATTTTATCAATGCTCAATTAAATCAGTATAGCAAAATAAATAAGAAGGGAATCGACGGTAGTCCGCTCGAAAACCCAAAGAAGATAAACTCAAAACCGATCGGGTGTCTGAAGCGACGCCTCGACGGGTGAACAAATAAGTAGAACATGCCACAGTCGGGCGTCTAAGCGACACCTCATAGAGGGCTTATATTAAAGGAAAAGTACATACGTGCCGCAGTCGGACGTCGGAGCGACATCACAGAAAGGGCTTATAGTAAAAGTAAATAATAACAACGCCGCAGTCAGACATCTGTGCGACGTCGCAGAAAGGGCTTATAATGAATTTAAATAACAACAATGCCGCAGTCGGACGTCTGAGCGACATCGCAGAAAGGGCTTATAATGAAATTAAATAACAACAATGCCGCAGTCGGACGTCTGAGCGACATCGCAGAAAGGGCTTATAATGAAGTTAAATAACAACAATGCCGCAGTTGGACGTCTGAGCGACATCGCAGAAAGGGCTTATAATGAATTTAAATAACAACAATGCCACAGTCGGACATCTGAGCGACATCGCAGAAAGGGCTTATAATTCATTTTTCATAACTGACACGATATAGTGCTCACGGAAAATATTCATCACAAGACAATAAGCGGGTTAGTCCATTCACAGGAAAATGAACCTTAAATACTCAAATGGTCCTCAAGAGTTTCTGTCACCGAGACTGACATTTGACAAGATGAGATGAACACGGTACTTGGATATGAATAAGATGAATTCAAGAATTTTGACTCTGCAGAGTTTGTACCAAAATTTGTCCACACCACGGTACTTGGATTTCCGTAGTCAAGAAGGACTAGTTCCGTTTACGGTATTTCGGAAGAAACACAACTAGCTAGTACACACCCATCACACCTCACGTTGCCAGGAATCACCCTAGACAGCGTTTAAGGAAAACTTTGAGACGGGGAGATCACAATCTCAAATAGCATGGGATCAAATTTATATACGTGCGCTCTAAGGGGTGCCCCCCTCTCGGTCCCAACCGGAAACACCCATGCCCCCTGGCCGGATGAAAGGCTTTAATCCAGGGCCATGGAACCTTCATCCCGGCCTCTCGATTTGGTGTGTACCAGGAAGTGGTTTGCAACTTACTAAGCCGTATCCCTTGCGGGTAACAATTGGTAATCTGAAAGGGAAGACGGACGGAATCGATCGATTTATGTTGACACTGGGTCAACAATATGGCATAAGCCTGGCATGCTACAACACTGCCATCTTACCCATACTCATGCCAACTCATGGCCATGCAACAAGTTTCCAACAACTCATGGATTTACCGAGCCCATTTGCCTCAACGCTCACGAGATAAACTATCATCGGAATGCCCAAGAACGTGCCATGATACAAAAATAATGCAAACATGCCCAAACACTCATCATATCAAAAGTTCAAACATTGTTTGCCTGGTTCGGAGTAGTCGGGGTCTAGCTCGGCGAAGTTCGCGGTTCCGTCACCTCCTTCGGTATCTATGGTACACAAAAATACACGCGCTAACGTAAATGACGTGGAGTACAGAAAGTTGATCCAAATATTATTCAAATAAATATGATAAAAAACTAGACAAAAATTTGAAGAGGACAGAAAATGAATCACCCAAAAATTCCTTTCTGTTAAAAAGTTATAATGGTTTTAGTCCAAGGACTCATCTGTAATGAAACAGAAAACTTCTAGGGGGCTTTGCAGAAAAGTCCAAAAAAATGGTTCGGAGTGGAAGCGTATTCGCCAAAGTACGCTTTCAGAAAACGATTCAAAACAAACAAAAGAGAGGCTGACGGGCGGGTCCCACCCGTCAGGTTTGAAATTTCAAACGAGGGAGTCGGGGCTCGTCGGCGCCCGAGAGCCGCGGTGGTCGCCGGCGGCGATCCACGGCGAGGCAGGGAGATCGGAGAGTACCTCCGTGTTCAGGGCGCCATTCCGCGTCTGTGGGAGGTGGTGGTGGTCGCCGGCGAGTACCACGTCGGCGGCGACGCTTGCTCCGGCGGACGGCGATTTGGGTGGTCGTGGACCTCGTCGGAGAGAGATGCGGAGGTGGAATTGAGGAAAGGGTTAGACTCGTGATAGCATGAGAGGGTATCTGACGAGGTTAGGGCGCTTGAGATGACCTCACCGGAGTGAAACGCGGTGGAGGCCGAGGCGGAACGAGGTGGCCGGAGTCGGGGAAGAAGAGCCCCTCGAGGCCCTTCGAGGGGCTTGACGAGGTCTGGAGAGGTAGTGGAGGTCTGCGAGGGAGAGAGCAAGCTCGGGGGTGCTATATATAGCCGGCCCGAGGCGGTTGCCGAGAACGGGGTTCTCCGGCGAGGTGATTACGGCGGCGCTGTGGCTGCACGGTCGGCTTAGGGGTTTGAGCACCGACTAGACGACGAACTGGTGCCATCCCCGTGTCCAACTCAGCAAGGTGGGCGAGGTTACGGCATGTCCTCGACGGAACGGCCACACGGCCCGTCGGCGGCAGAGAACGCGCTCTGCGCGTGCCGAACCACGCGGCGACGGTGCTGCATGCGTGCGCTGGCAAGGAAATGGCCACGTGGAGCCACCAGGGGGTTTGGGCGGCGCCGAACGGCGTTATGCCGCCGTTCTGCTCCCTGTCGGCCGCTACGGTGGTTCGGCCACCGCAAGACACGCCGGCGCAGGCGGCTAGGGCGCCACCGACGCCAGGAACGCGCCAAGCACGCGTGTGAGGCTCCGGACAAGCAGGTTAGGCTGCGAGCAACGTGCCAAGTGCACTGTGAGCATGTGACTGAACTCTGATGAAGATCGACACTGAATTTCTGAACTTAACTGAAGATGAGCAGAAACAGTGCATGCAAGGTGTTCGGCTGTAATGATCTAGGCATGTAGGGATTTTTCCTTGAGCTGGTTTTTGGTGGAGGGGCCTCTAATTTCATCTAGAGGCTGCCTGAATATTTGTGAAATTTTTGGAGAAGTGTAGATATGAATTTCACCAAATTTGGCAAATCTGGTCCAAACTTGCAGAGACTATAATTTGAAATATTTGAACAGAAGAGGAGTGGATCTTGATTGATCTAGGTTGTGGGTACCAAGGATCATCCAGGGAGTTGGTTTGAGGTCAAAACTCAAATGCATTTAGGTACTTGCTTTGCAAATTACCTAGGCTCAAAATAATACAGAAAAGATTTGGGAGGAGGAACAATTGAAATAAAATTCAGAAAATGGTTGAGCTTGTTGAGACAGAATGTTTGGATTGCCCAAAGTGGAAGGAGAGATTTTTGGGCAAGTTTTACCATGTGGTGCATGGGAAAATCATGAATGGTTTCAAATATTGGAGAGGATGCAAAACTCCTAGAGTTTCTTTTTTTTTGATAGGAAAAATGAACTCCAAAGATTTTCTAGAAGTTTTGAGAAGAGGGCAATCAGAAGAAAATTTAAAACCAAACACTAGAGTTGAAGGAGATGCAAAAAATAAAATTATTTGCTAAAGGGAAAAAGCTTTTGAGAGAGATTTTTGGAAGGGTTTTGGAGACCTCCGTCAAATCCAACAAAATTTTGAAGAAAACCAAAGGAAAATTTTTGGAGTGCCACATTACCGGATCCCCCCAGAAAGTTAGTGGGCCACCATGGGCCTTAGAGGAGAGAGGGCCAGCCAGGAGGTGGCGTGCGCCCCCCAGTCCAAATTGGACAAGGGGAGGGGGCGGCGCCCCCCTCCTTCCTTCTCTCCCCTTCCTCCTTCCTTCCCCTCCTTGTTGGACTAGGAAAGGGGGGAACCTGTGATGCCCGGATAATCAAGCTATAGTAATTCCCTGCTAATGGCCACGTCACCATGATTACTGTTGTTAAACTCACGTTGGTTCGCAGCCGATTCAAATTCGAATTCAAAATCAAGTCAGAAATTAAAGGTTTTCAAATATTAAAACTAAAATGTTCGAGATGTGTCAAATAATTCATAAGTAATATTGGCGGGTAAACCAAGTCTTTACAAAATATTTAAATGCACTAACCTAAATAAAACAGTAGCAAGAACAATTAGATAAATGCCTTTTATTAATTATAAAATACTAAACCATTTTATTTGAGGTTTAAACTTTTTGTGGCAGTGGTATAATTAGTAGAACTAATTTAGGTACTACTAAAATATTTTAGAAAACTAAAATAGATTGATGAATGTAATCAAACAGTAAAGAAATAACACACAAAAATAATAATAGAAAGAACCCCCCTGGCCACTGGGCTTTGACCCAACTGGCCTCTGGGACGCCAGGCCGGCCCACCCCCACTTCCCCCTTAACCTCACTGGCCCCCCGTGACCTAGAACCCGCTACCCCACTTCTCCCCTGAAATATCTCCCTCCCCCCTCTCTCCCTATTGGATCGGGAGGGGGAACAAACCACCGACGCCACCGCCCCGATCCCGTCCCCCCGGAGCTGCCACGCCGTCGTCGACTGCCTCGTCGCCGTTCCGTCCTCGACCTCCTCTTCGTCAGACCACGCCGGAACTCGTCGCGCCGCCGCCTGCCATCGAAGCCCGCCTCCTCACTCCTCCCCGCCGCCCGACGTGCTCGATGCTGGCGCCGCATCGCCACCGCTTGGAGGACCTCCCCGCCATCGCCGTTTGTCGGGGCAACCTCACCGGAGCTCCTCTGCCTCGACCCCGCCGTCGCCGGAACGCCACCTCGACCACCCTCCTCGCCGGACCTCGCGTCCTCGGCCTCTTCCCCGCCGGCCGCCAGCAAGCCTCGGCGCCCCCTCTCCCAATCAACGCTGGTGAGGCCCTGGGCCTCTCCCCTTCTCTGCCTCACGCCTCGCTTGCGATCACCGCACGCTAGACGACCCCACAAGCGCGCCCGCGGTGAGCACGCGCTCACCGTGCCCCGCGCGCCCTCTGTGCTGAGCTCCCCGCGCCTGATTCATCCTCGTCGTGCACTGCCTTCCCGCACCGATCACGACGGTCTACACTGCCGCTGTTGGCCCCGTGCTCCCCCTCGTGCTGCTCTACTGCGACGGCTACCGCTGCGGGCGCTGCGCCACCCTGGCCTACGGCCACTGCTACAGCTGCCTGCCGGCCAAGTGCCCCCGTGGCCGGCGCCCCTCTACCCGAGCGCGCGTGCAAAATCCCCTGCTGGGGCCTGCCTTTTAGTTAGCAGATAACCCACCCCCTAGCACACTGACTATGGGACCCCCACGCACTAATTAGGAGTTTGGGTCAAACTAAAATTAGTTAACTAAAATGTCTCACTGACCTTTGGGTCCCACCCCACCTAAATAACCTATTTAAACAATCTATTAAACAACTGGTTAATGACATGTGGGACCTACTGGTCAGGTTGACCAGTCAACGGTCAAGCTTTGACTGTTGACTGGGCTGCTGACTCAGCCCCTTGTCCCCACCAGTCAGCCCCATGTGTACACCTCTGGGTACACTTATGCGTACCCATAGCATTTAACTATTTAATTTTCGAATTAAAATAATTTTAGAAAATGTTTAAAAACTATGAAAATTAATATAAAATAAACCGTAAGTCAGATAAAAAAACTTTGTACATGAAAGTTGCTCAGAACGACGAGACGAATCCGGATATGCAGTCTGTTCGTCCGCCACATATCCCTAGCATAGCAAACGTGCAACAACCCCTCCGGTTCGTCTGTCCGAAAACGTCAAACACCGGGAATACTTTCTCGAATGTTTTTCCCTTTTCGTCACTAGCACCTACTACTACGTTAGGTCACCTCTAGCACCGCGTAATGCCATGTTACACTTTGTAATGCTTTGATTGCTCTGTTATTTATTGTGTTCCCCCTCCGTTACTTCTTTTCGGTGAAGCTGAGATCGCGGCGACCCCTAGTTCAACTACGGTGTTGACGACCCTTCCTTCTTGCCAGAGCAACCAGGCAAGCCCCCCCCCTTGATCACCAGATATCGCCTATTCTCTTATATACTGCTTGCATTAGAGTAGTGTAGCATGTTACTGCTTTTCGTTATCCTATCCTGATGCATAGCCTGTCCTTGTTACTACTGTTGTTATCTTTACCTGCAATCCTACATGCCTAGTATAGGATGCTAGTATTCCATCCGTGGCCCTACATTCTTGTTCGTCTGTTCTGCTATACTATCGGGCCATGATCACTCGGGAGGTGATCATGGTTATATACTATATACTTTATACATGATACATGTGGTGACTAAAGTCGGGTCGGCTTGTGGAGCACCCGTGAGTGATTCACGGATTGGGGGCTGAAAGGACCTTTGTCCCAACGGCTCTCTGTGTGGATCTTTGTGGCGGAGCGACAGGGCAGGTTGAGACCGCCTAGGAGAGAGGTGGGCCTGGCCCTGTTCGGCGTTCGCGGATACTTAACATGCTTAACGAGATCTTGGTATTTGATCTGAGTTGGGTCGTTGACCTTATACGCACTAACCGCCACGTGGGACAAGATATGTGCAACCGGCGTCGTGGTATCAGCCGAAGCATTTCGTGACGCCAGCGACTGAGCTGCATGCGCCGGATTGGACTGGAATGCCTGCTAGGCTAGGTCTGCTTCCGGCCGCGTTAGAACGCGTTGGTGTGCTAAGGCGATGGGCCTGCACCCGGCGCTTAGGTTTAGACCGGCGTGCTGACCTCTCTGTTGTGCCTAGGTGGGGCTGCAACGTGTTGATCTTTCGCGTCCGGGCATGACCCAGGAAAGTGTGTCCGGCCAAATGGGGTCGAGCGTGTCGGGTAATGTGGTGCACCCCTGCAGGGAAGTTAATCTATTCGAATAGCCGTGATCTTCGGTAACAGGATGACTTGGAGTTGTACCTTGACCTTATGACAACTAGAACCGGATACTTAATAAAACACACCCTTCCAAGTGCCAGATACTACTTGGTGGTCGCTCTCTAACAGCGCTACGAGGAGAGGATCGCCGGGTAGGATTATGCTATGCGATGCTACTTGGAGGACTTCAGTCTACTCTCTTCTACATGCTGCAAGACGGAGGCTGCCAGAAGCGTAGTCTTCGACATGATTAGTTATCCCCTCTTATTACGTCATTCTCTGATTCGGTCCACCGATATGGCCCTTTACACATATATCCATGCATATGTAGTGTAGCTCCTTGCTTGCGAGTACTTTGGATGAGTACTCACGGTTGCCTTGTTCCCCTTTTCCCCTTTCTTTACCCGATTGCTGCAACGGACGATGGAGCCCAGAGGCGACGCCACCGTCGATGGCGACTACTACATCGGAGGTGCCTACTACTACGCAGCGGCCGACGATTTACCACTGTGAGTAGTTAGGAGGATCCAGCGAGGAGGCTGCGCCTCTTTCGATCTGTATCCCAGTTTGTGCTAGCCATCTTATCGCAAACTTGTATAACTTATGTCTGTACTCAGATATTGTTGCTTCCGCTGACTCGTCTATGATCGAGCACTTGTATTCGAGCCCTCGATGCCCCTGGCTTGTATTATGATGCTTGTATGACTTACTTATGTTTTAGAGTTGTGTTGTGATATCTTCCCGTGAGTCTCGATCTTGATCGTACACAATTGCGTGCATGATTAGTGTACGATTGAATCGGGGCGTCAAGTTGGTATCGAGCCATTTGCTGTAGGAATCCCCCTTTCCAACTCCTTGGCCGAACTTGAGTCTAGTCATTGAAAAAAGTTTTTACTAACATGGTTGTGCGGCCCATGGGCCCACGTCGCCATTGGGTGGTATTAGGATCTTTTATTCCTCGACCTATACTCTGGGACTCTGATCTCTCTTCTAATCGGGTTAAATGATTTTACTAACTCTAACTCTAGGATCTCGTGATCGCTTCCACCCGGAGAGCCCCTAAATCTGAGATGACCGCTTTGCACGGAAGATTCCGAAGATACTCTCGATGTTCCTTCGAGACTTTGTGACCACCGCTTTTGCTATTCCCGACCACCGACAAATCCTTAAGGATAACTACTTACACTTGTCGTTCATACCTTCGTACCCAGTTGCCTTTGTTATTACTTGATACCCTGAAAATTCTCCGATATTCTGAGAATCCTTTGTGTCTACTACTTGGCAGCTCTTTTCCGCATTAATACCCATACGGGTAATTCCTCGCAGTTACTGAGTGTCCGCTCATTCCCAGTTGTGCATGTGTTTCACAAAAGACTTTGAAATACCATTCGATCTTCCGAAACTCTTGAGTAGCCTATTGTTCTTGAAATTCTTCCTTGCTTGCATCATGGTTAAACCCATAAGTCTAGTAATCATTATTGGCATCCCGTGTCATTATCATTTTGAGTCCATTGATTCAATAAGTTGCGAATGCTTGCAATCATCAATCATATCCTATAATTCATCCTTTCGGCTCAGACGTCAGTTTGAACATGAGCTGGTTCTCAACCAATCAAGTTGTCGTTGAATGTACCCCTAAGTCTATTCAACTTATCCGTTGTTAATCAGAGTGTTTGCTTCCGATCCCTTGATTTGGAAATCATAATTCCTTTACATTTGAGCTTTCAATTAGTCAATTGTTTCTATAATCTTATCTCCTTGCATTCTTTCTTCTTCTGGTTGAGTACCGATGCTCACATCAGATCCCTCATGGACCACCAGATCCTTTGTTGGATTTTATCTCACAGCGTCCTTCATATTCAATAACCTTGTGAGCCTTCCCTCGGATACATAATGCCTTTGGTAAATTGTATCATCTGCTTTGTCAACCATTCTCTACTTTCGAGCTGGTGATAATTGCTCATGATGTTCATGGTATATGTTCTAAGAAGCCCCGATGGGTTGAACCTATGCCTTCCTTAATCTATGTGAACTCGAAAGTTTTCACGGGTCATACTCCTCTGGTAATTCACCAGGTAGGTTTTGACACTGAAATCATTTTATCTAGAGCAGTGAATGAAAGGTTAGGCATTGCAGAAGTGGGAGTCGATCTTGAACCTTTGTGTTCATGCCCATGGACATGATGTAGATCCTATCATGCAAGCTTCTTGTAATAATAACTATTTCCTTGATATAATATCCTTTGGTATCGGTGAAGTTGATCCTTTGCAATCGTGGTTCCGACCATATGTTCTTCTTTGATCCCATTTCTCGGGCAAGTTTAAGCACTTGTCTTCTGTGGATCAATACATCTGTCCAACCTCTATTCTACTCTACCTTCGAGTATACCCTCTGGTACCTCGAGAATATCACGGAACTACATAACTTCTTATGAGTTCTTCATCAACTATTATTCTCGCCGATTCCAATCCCCCTCGAGTTTTGAGTTATTAGTCACTCAAGAACACCGATAAGTGTATCGATTCCGCACTCCGATTCAATACTCTAAGTAATTTTCATTGCTTATGAGTTTAATAATCCTTCAAGTCATTCATAGCCTAATTGGCTATATCCTTATTGTGCTAAATTTTCTAACTGTGCTACCTCGTCCTTATTCCTGGAGCACAACTTTCGGCGATGAACTAAGCCTCGTCAATTTCCTCGTCTTATCGTTTCACCTCGAACAACAAACTTGACCCCGAGTTTGTATAGTATCTGTGGCTCCAATAATCTTTTGCTGCATCAGTCCTTTTGCTTGATGCAGTCGCTGATCAATTGCTTCTTCGTGGATCCTCTCGACAACAAATTGTCGTGATCATCATCAACATTTTGAGCTCTTCCAGGTTATCAATTGAATTCATGATGAGGAATACCATACATGCCCTCGATGAATTGTATTATCATCGACCACTTTATTGCCTTCCCACCAACACAAGCTTGTTCATGTTTGGTGTTATACCTTGAGTTCCTTGCTATCCAGCAATTGTTCTTCTTTACCTTCGAGTATTACCATCTTTTATGTCAAGAATGTTCTGAGATTTGTTCCACCTCTTGAGAATTCTTGGTATAGTGATACTTCTCACCATCACCATTTTTTCATGGTCCTCGTGTTGATTCCAACCGGGGTACCAACAAGTGAACGGTGCTGTTTGGATCCTGCACTTCTAGCAACCCTATTGCTTTGAAGTTAATGGTCAGCCGTTCATTCTTAGACTATTGATTATTGAATCACCATTCTGACATTGGTCATGCAACCCAACCCATATTGCGGGCGCACCTTTCAACCAATGTTTAGTTGTGTATGTTCTCCTCGAGCATACCTCCTTATATCATTTGATCCGGCAAATGTTATCTCCTTGTTCAGATAATCGTGGAAATCCATCTTTTGAAATCTCAATGGAATGTCGCTGAGTCCATCAGCCACCTCCTCACCCTCTGCTTGGTTTAATGATGAACTCTTGTTTCGGAACTCGCTTCCATAGTTCATTCCCCCGAGAATCTTACAATGTCATCTCGTCAATTTGCGTTGCACCTTTTCTTCTCAGGTATCCTAACTCTGATGTATCCTAACACCAATCGGATCTGAATCTCGGTCAGATATGATGGTCGGGACATATTTCCAAGAGTTATAACATTGGTCTCTACATAACCCGGTAAGGTGGTGTCTTTGCTTAGCACCCTTGGCCAGAGGACCTATTGTTATAGTTTCCTTTTTAGCAATGTTAACCATTTCTTCCAAGAGGAAATTGAAAGACTTATTCTATAAGCTGTTCCTGATGAATCCATTGAGTATCTAAAGTCCGGCCTTTGCTTGAAGACCATGTCAATGCTATCTCGAAGCATGTCTGTGGTACTCCGATTTTCAACAAGAACATTTGAATCCCAATGCTAGATGTTTCTTGCTCAATTATCCAAACACCGTTGTATGGGTAATCTCATGAAATTTCTCTCCCCTTACCTAAAAGGTTTTATTCATTGTATCCTGCTATGGATATCATGCCCCGCTTGTCCTTGGGAAGGATATATCCCTGAAATATGTGTTTAAACACATTTTCCCTTCCATTGTTCTATTAATCTGATGATCACCTTTTCCTTTTCATTGATTTGTTTAACCTTCCTTGTGATTCATATGATCTAAGCAGTAATATTCTTCTGCTTATGAAAACACCTTGGTGTACAACCGTGTCACTAAGACCCTGTTGCATTTGTCGATAGCATTCCGGTAACCACCGATGGATGAGAACTTTGCCTATTGGCCCACCTCGTTTCAACGAGCAGGAAAATGGTTCTCTTCGTCCCTCGCCCTTGGTACCGACGTTGTTGCCGACATAACTGACAGGCTATCCTCTGACATGCCTTGCTTACATTATCATGCAAGACGTCAACACCCTTCCCTATTTTAACCCACATGGTGTCCCCATAACCCACAGGTCCCAGGATCGAAACCTGACTCTCTTGTACACCCTGTTGACAAAGTTATTCCTCGTGCTTGACTTCGTATGTAATTCATGGGTCATCTTCCTAGTAATCTACTTTGGTATCAGACGCAATACTTATTCTCGTTGCTCTGGACCCCTTTCGCATGTTGTTTCAGGCAACGAACGATTTCCTACCTGCTTGAAACTTCCCATGATACCTCCTTACTATGCTCTCGATATTTTCTTAAGTTTCAACTCGAGAGTTACTCTCCGCCACCTTCCCCGATGTTATCGACCAGATAGCCAACCTTGTAGAGGCCTGTTCTCCTGAAATACCCACCATTTATTCTTTCATAAGTACGATGTAGTTCCCGAAGAAAGGATGCCGACTTCATCACGATGACCTGAGGAAGAGAAATGAAGACATCAACGTAATGGATCGATCTCTTCGAGAAGAGCAAACAAGACTGAAAAGATTCGTTAGAATTTCGTAACCAGAACTTTCCCACCCCCCCCCCTTACTCCCCCTCTTAAATCTCGGGACGAGATTTCTTGTAGTGGAGGAGAATTGTGACGCCCGGATAATCAAGCTACAGTAATTCCCTGCTAATGGCCACGTCACCACGATTACTGTTGTTAAACTCACGTTGGTTCGAAACCGATTCAAATTCGAATTCAAAATCAAGTCAAAGAAATAAAGGTTTTCAAATATTAAAACTAAAATGTTCGAGATGTGCCAAATAATTCATAAGTAATATTGGTGGGTAAACCAAGTCTTTACAAAATATTTAAATGCACTAAACTAAATAAAACAGTAGCAAGAACAATTAGATAAATGCCTTTTATTAATTATCAAATATTAAACCATTTTATTTGAGGTTTAAACTTTTTGTGGCAGTGGTGTAATTAGTAGAACTAATTTAGGTACTACTAAAATATTTTACAAAACTAAAATAGATTGATGAATGTCATCAAACAGTAAAGAAATAACACACAAAAATAATAATAGAAAGAACCCCCCTGGCCACTGGGCTTCGACCCAACTGGCCTCTAGGACGCCAGGCCGGCCCACCCCCACTTCCCCCTTAACCCCACTTGCCCGTGACCTAGAACCCGCTACCCCACTCCTCCCCCCGAAATATCTCCCCCCCTCTCCCGATTGGATCGGGAGGGGGAACAAACCACCGACGCCACCGCCCCGATCCCGTCCCCCCGGAGCTGCCACGCCGTCGTCGACTGCCTCGTCGTCGTTCCGTCCTCGACCTCCTCTTTGTCAGACCACGCCGGAACTCGTCGCGCCGCCGCCTGCCATCGACGCCCGCCTCCTCACTCCTCCCCGCCGCCCGACGTGCTCAACGCCGGCTCCGCATAGCCACCGCTTGGAGGACCTCCCCGCCATCGTCGTTCGTCGGGGCAACCTCACCGGAGCTCCTCTGCCTCGACCCCGCAGTCGCCGGAACGCCACCTCGACCCCCCTCCTCGCCGGACCTCGCGTCCTCGGCCTCTTCCCCGCCGGCCGCCAGCAAGCCTCGGCGCCCCCTCTCCCCATCAACGTTGGTGAGGCCCTGGGCCTCTGCCCTTCTCTGCCTCACGCCTGCGCTTTCATGATCAAGACGCTAGACGACCCCTGGCGCGCGCCGCGGTGAGCACGCGCTCACCGTGCCCCGCGCGCCCTCTGTGCTGCCAAATGGGGTCGAGCGTGTCGGGTAATGTGGTGCACCCCTGCAGGGAAGTTAATCTATTCGAATAGCCGTGATCTTCGGTAACAGGATGACTTGGAGTTGTACCTTGACCTTATGACAACTAGAACCGGATACTTAATAAAACACACCCTTCCAAGTGCGGATACTACTCGGTGGTCGCTCTCTAACAGTGGCTACGAGGAGAGGATCACGGGTAGGATTATGCTATGCGATGCTACTTGGAGGACTTGATCTACTCTCTTCTACATGCTGCAAGACGGAGGCTGCGAGCGTAGTCTTGACGTGATTAGTTATCCCCTCTTATTACGGCATTCTGCGATTCGGTCACCGATATGGCCCTTTACACATATATCCATGCATATGTAGTGTACCTCCTTGCTTAAGTACTTTGGATGAGTACTCACGGTTGGCTTGTTCCCCTTTTCCCCTTTCTTTACCCGATTGCTGCAGCAGACGATGGAGCCGGGAGCGGATGCCACCGTCGATGGCGACTACTACACCGGAGGTGCCTACTACTACGTGCAGCCCGGCCGACGACCGGGAGTAGTTAGGAGGATCCCGAGGCGGGAGGCTGCGCCTCTTCGATCTGTATCCCGGTTTGTGCTAGCCATCTTATGGCAAACTTGTTTAACTTATGTCCGTACTCAGATATTGTTGCTTCCGCTGACTCGTCTATGATCGAGCACTTGTATTCGAGCCCTCGATGCCCCTGGCTTGTATTATGATGCTTGTATGACTTACTTATGTTTTAGAGTTGTGTTGTGATATCTTCCCGTGAGTCCCTGATCTTGATCGTACACAATTGCGTGCATGATTAGTGTACGATTGAATCAGGGGCGTCACAGAACCTACTCCTAGTAGGAGTAGGATTCCCCCCTTGGGCTCGCCCCTTGTTGCCGGCCGGTGACACGTCTCCAACGTATCTATAATTTTTTATTGTTCCATGTTATATTATATTATGTTATGGACATTATTGGGCTTTATTATACACTTTTATATTATTTTTGGGACTAACCTATTAACCGGAGGCCCAGCCTAGAATTGATGTTTTTTTGCCTATTTCAGAGTTTCGGTGAAAAAGAATATCAAACGGAGTCCAAACGGAATGAAACCTTCGGGAACGTGATTTTCGGAACGAAAGTGATCGACGGGACTTGGACCTACGTCAAGAAATCAACCAGGAAGGCACGAGGTAGGGGGTGCGCCTTACCCCCCAGGGCGCGCCTTCCACCCTCGTGGGCCCCATGTTGCTCCACCGACATACTTCTTCCTCCTATATATACCTACGTACCCCCAAACTACCAGATACGGAGCCAAAAACCTAATCCACCGCCGCAACCTTCTGTACCTGTGAGATGCCATCTTGGGGCCTGTTCAGGAGCTCCACCGGAGGGGGCATCGATCACGGAGGGCTTCTACATCAACACCATAGCCTCTCCGATGATGTGTGAGTAGTTTACCTCAGACCTTCGGGTCCATAGTTATTAGCTAGATGGCTTCTTCTCTCTTTTTGGATCTCAATACAATGTTCTCCCCCTCTCTCCTGGAGATCTATTCGATGTAATCTTCTTTTGCGGTGTGTTTGTTGAGACCGATGAATTGTGGGTTTATGATCAAGTTTATCTATAAACAATATTTTAATATTCTCTGAATTCTTTTATGTATGATTGGTTATCTTTGCAAGTCTCTTCGAATTATCAGTTTGGTTTGGCCTACTATATTAATCTTTATTGCAATGGGAGAAGTGCTTAGCTTTGGGTTCAATCTTGCGGTGTCCTTTAACAGTGACAGTAGGGGCAGCAAGGCGCGTATTGTATTGTTTCCATCGAGGATAACAAGATGGGGTTTATATCATATTGCATGAGTTTATCCTGATACATCATGTCATCTTGCTTAAAGCGTTACTCTGTTCTTATAAACTTAATACTCTAGATGCATGCTGGATAGCAGTCGATGTGTGGAGTAATAGTAGTGATGCCTATATACATGATCATACAACGGGTCTACTTGTCTCAGACGTGATGCCTATATACATGATCATACCTAGATATTCTCATAACTAAGCTCAATTCTGTCAATTGCTCAACAGTAATTTGTTCACCCACCGTAATACTTATGCTCTTGAGAGAAGCCACTAGTGAAAGCTATGGTCCCCGGGTCTATTTTCCATCATATTAATCTACCTACAACAAGTTATTTCTAGCACCGTTTTTATTTTACTTTCTTTACTTTGCATCTTTATCATAAAAATACCAAATATATTATCTTATCATTTCTATCAGATCTCACTCTCGTAAGTGACCGTGAAGGGATTGACAACCCCTTTATTGCGTTCGTTGCGAGGATTTATTTGTTTGTGTAGGTGCGAGGGACTCGTGCATGGCCTCCTACTGGATTGATACCTTGGTTCTCAAAAACTAAGGGAAATACTTACGCTACTTTGCTGCATCACCCTTTCCTCTTCAAGGGAAAACCAACGCAGTGCTCAAGAGGTAGCAAGAAGGATTTCCGCGCCGCTGTCGGGAGATTCGCAAGAAGGTCAAGAAAAGATTTGGACTCCCCACAACGAGCCAATTCTGGCGCCGTTGCCGGGGAGTCTACGCAAAAGTCAACACACCAAGTACCCATCACAAACCCTTATCTCCCACATTACATTATTTGCCATTTGCATCTCGTTTTGCTGTCCCCCACTTCACCCTTGCCGTTTTATTCGCCTTCTTCCCGTATGACTTTCTGTTTGTGTTTCCACGTGCCTTCTATTTTCTTGCATCTTTGCTTGCTAAAAATCTATTGATATGGATCCACTTAAAGTGTTCTACTTGGATCATCTTGATCCTTATGCTTTCGTCTTTGAAACCCCAACTAGCCTAGTTGATGGGAAATCTTTAGATGAGCATGCTCATTTTGTGCGTCACTGTTTGTCTGAAAAAGGTAAACTCTTATGGAATCAAATAAACAAATTGCTGTGTTATGCTTGGAATCTTTGTGAAATTTGTGATTTTACTTGTTGCTCTAAGAACCCTAAAAAACACCTTCCCTACCTATGTGAGTGTAATGAAAATGAAATCTTATCTTCTTATGCAAAGGGTGTTTATAGTTACTATGATATCGAACAAATTGAAGAATTTGTTGCTTTTAAGGGTGCTTATGAAGTTGCTTCTTTGATTGAAAAGTATGATATTGCTCTCTACGAATCTGAAAATTTTGACATACTTAAATATTGCTATGAAAACTATACTCATAATGTCCATGTCAAAGAATTTATTGAGAGAATGACCGTTGCTTTGGAAGAAAATAATGGTATGCAAGAATCTATAGATAATGATGATTCCGATGATTTGATTGAAATATCCCTTGATGAACATGATGCTTTCTATTCTTGTGGCCATGATGCCAATATTTATGAAGATGAATTTGCTATAGTTCCTTATGTTAAACATGCGATCGTTGCTACTGCACCCATACTTGATAGTTCCTTTGAGGAAAAGCATGATTGCAATGATGTTATTATAAAATATGTTAATAATATGCAAAACCCTAAGCTTGGGGATGCTTGTTTTGCTATGTCTACTACTTGTTGCAATGATCATGATTGGGGTGATTCTTCTTATGATCTTGAAAATTAATTTAAGCCCCATGATGAATATGAGATCGATAATAGTGTTTGCAATATTATTGAAAGTGGGTTTGGAAGAGTGTCAACTTTAGATCCCACATATTTGTAGAATGTTCTATCTTATGAAATTTTTGATAAAAGTGGGTTTGGAGAGGTCATGACTTTAGTTAATGATAATCCCACTATTTTGGAAGAGTGTCAACTTTGCATGCATGTGGATCGCGTTGAAAATATTTTATGTGGTAGATATTTTGTTGAATTTGCTTATGATCCCACATGTAATTATTATGAGAGAGGAAAATATGGTTGTAGAAAATTTCATGATAATAAATCACCTCTCGTTATGTTGAGATTGCTATTGTTTCTTTCCGCTTCCTTGCATATGCTAGTTTCTGCCGGCAATGTAACACAATAGAGCAATGAACAGATAAATGCTATCACTACATGCATATATGGCTGGTGGAGGCTCTATGGTTATAATGTTTTGTGAAAAGCCAATTTTTCCCTACAACAAAGGAATATATTTTATTTAACTATCATGGTAGTTGAAACATTGAGAAGGTTCCTCCAACTCAATCCCAATGAAAAAGTAATTAACAACCTAATAAATTAATTTAGGGTGATGAGATCAAATCAATAATTCTAGTACCTGATACTCAAGACATCCATAACCGGGGACACGGCTAACCATGATTAGTTTATACACTCTGCAGAGGTTTGCGCACTTTTCACCATAAGACTCGATCTCCTCCGTTGGATTTCTCGCACTACATGGTGTTTGAGAAACGGATGACCGAGACACAGTCTTTCAGAAGCATTAACTCTAACCCTGGGTAGACAGTACCAACCTACATCCCCTACATCTGCTAGCCTACCACTAGAAGAGGTCATGCAACATACTCAACTATGCTAGAGCCCATAATAGCTTGTGGCTGCACATGGAAGTTTCTAGCATGAATAATCTTATGATCCCTTTGAGCCTGGGTGGCGAACCATAAGATGATCACACGGGTACTCCGGGATATCCTAGGACAACCTTTGGATTCTCCAGGTGCCCGCAACCAATCCACCCAGATGTGTATTTAAGTAGCCACCTTAAGTAAACCATTAATTAACAATCTCACATCTGTCATGGATACACTCAAACCCAATCCACGTCTACGAGCATGGCATGGCAATATAAGCCTAACGTAGAAGTAACTCCCAGGGTTTGATAAAAAAGGGCAATAGGTTCTACCTCATCATCTACTTCCCAATACCCACAAGTTAATCACATCCTAATCATGCAGTGTTTGAGGATTGTAACTAATGCATAAAAACTGGGTATGAAAAGAGTATGATCAATGTGTTACTTGCCTTGCTGACGATCTGCAAACCCTAGAGACTCATAGTAGCACGCTTCGCACTCCGGGAATTCTATCACAAAAAAACAATAGCATACATAAGAAATCAAGCATAGATGCAAGGGTAAAACTCAAATAATAAGATCCGAACTAAAAGTTCAACTAAAGAGCTTCGATTTGCAAAAAGAATCAATCGAATCGGAGCTACTGAACTGAAATTACGGTCAAAAGAACTTCAAAATCATATCTGCTTGAAACCAAATTTTAAATTGTCAAAATCATGTTCAATTAGTTTAAACAGAAAGAGGGGCTCGAGAAGAAGCTTTTGGTGTTGGTTTCACTGGATTTGGACGAACGGTTGAAAAGTTACGAGGGTTTGAAGACGAGGGGCTAATCTACGATAAAAGTAATCGCGGATAGGTCCCTAGCAGAAAAAGAAAATAAAAAGAAAAAAACTACGGCGTGAACGTTCGTTAACAGAGATGAACGGGCGAACACGTTCGTTAAAAATGAACTAACGGCGAAGGCTCGCTAAATAACGAAACCGAATAAAACGAACCGATCTAAAAAACCAAACCTAGTTTTTTTTATAAAAACCGGTGGTTTTACCTATAACAAAAAAACCCGGCGGCGGATCCGTGAGGTCAATGGCGGCGGCGGGGCAGCGAGATCCGGCGGGCGGGGCGGCAATGGCGTGGACGATTTACGGCGTGGGAGTGGTGGTGGTGGCGGCGCGAGCTGAGGTGGCAGGCGGCAGCTGGCGAAGCAGCGGTCAGTGCTTCTTTTATGGGCGGGCGGCGGGCGGCGGCTTATAAGGAGGGGAGGGGGCCGGCCGACGGCGTGGCAGCGTCGGACTCCTTCGGGGGAGTCCGGCTCGGGGACGAAGGCGATGGCGGCGCGTGAGTGGGCCATCTGGGCTTCGGCCCAGTCGGTCCGGAACCTTTTTTTAAAGAAAGCCGCCGAGAAAAATCCTAAAGAAATATAAAAAAATTCTAAAAATGTCAAAAACAATTTTGACCGTCTAAATAAAATATTTAGAACAAAGTGAACATTTTCTTGGCCTAAAATGCAATTTAGAAAAATTCATATTTTTCTAATTCAAATAAATAGTAATAAAATCCGAATAAAATTATTTATTTGATTTTAATATTTTTCCTCCAATATTTCTTTCATTTTGGAGAAGTCATATTATCTCCTCTCATATATTTTTGATATTGGAAATATTTTCCGGAGAGAAAAATAATTAAAACCAAAATGATCCTCTTTTCAATATTTGAGAAAATTCAAATATGAAAAGAAAAGAAATCCCCAACTCTCTCCGTGGGTCCTTGAGTTGCTTAAGATTTTTAGGATCATAAAAACAAAATGCAAATAAAATATGATATGCATATGATGACCTATTGTAGGGATCAAGTCTCTGTGCTTTCGTGTTATCCCTGGATCGGTATGCTGGCACACACAGTACTCGAAGGATTTATAACAGAGGTAAATCACATGTATAAAGTAACGTAAATACTATTACCTCAATCCAAAACATAGCGGAAGCAACAAGGTTGTGGATTCCCATCAACACCAACGGCAAAGTTGAGTATAGGAAATCGTAACCCTAACGTATCACTTACTCGTCGTTCGAGAAGTGCGCAACATGAAAAGTTGCAGCCCGAAACGGGTCAAAGACATGGAATATGCTGGCAATGTAACACATAGAGAGTAATGAAAAAATAGGCTATACTACATGCATATATGGCTGGTGGAAAGCTCTGTGGTTACAGTTTTTGCGAAAAGCCAAATTTTCCCTACTTCAAAGGAATAAGTTTATTTAGCTATCATGGTGGTTGTTGAACATTGAGAATGGTTGATGCATCCTCAATCCCAATTAAAAGTACTCATTAAACCCAACAAATTATATTAAGTAACGTGATGAGATCAACAGGATATCCAGGTACTAGATACTCAAAATTGTCCATAACCGGGGACATGGCTAACCATGATTAGTTTGTACACTCTGCAGAGGTTTGCGCACTTTTCCCCACAAGACTCGACCGCCTCCGTTTGGTTTCTCGCACTACACGGTGTTTGAGAGACGGATGACCGAGACATAGTCTTTCAGAAGCGCTAGCACCTTACGATGGGTGGACCGGTACACCTACATCCCCTACATCTGCTAGTCCACCACTATAAGAGTTCGCACGACTTAGTCAACTATGCGAGCCCATAATGGCTTGTGGCTGCACACGGAAGTTTCTAGTTTGAAAAATCTCATGATCCCTTTGAGCCCGGGTGGCGGTCCAAGAAATACAGGCAAGTCCTGAAACCTGTGTGCCTAGACAGTAAGTCTCGAGTAACCAGGTGCCTCAATCCACCCAGATGTGTGTTTAAGTTGCCACCTTAGATAAACCATTAATTATCAACCTCACATCTGTCATGGATATTCACTCAACCAATCCACGTCTACTTGCATAGCATGGCATAATAAGCAAACGTAGAAGTAACTCCCAAAGGTTTGATAATAAAACAGGTAATAGGTACTACCTCATCTACTTCCCATCCCACAATTTAATTAGATCCTAATCATGCAAGTGTTTTGAGGAATAGATCTAATGCATAAACTGGTAGTAGAAAAAGTATGATCAAGTGTTACTTGCCGCAAAGTTGATGAAGATGATTCGCACTCAAAACTCTTGATAGTTCTACTCGTCACACTCCGGTCAATCTATCGTAATCAAGCAATAGTAACCACACATAAGCAATCACTCAAAAGATCGGAAAGAACGAATGGAACAATTCGGAAAACATCAAAACAAAGCAAATAACTCTTGCAACATAAAACAATTTCTAACAGTACCAAAATTATGTGAATTTGGCCTTATCAGAAAGTTTAGGTCAAGAGCTTTGATTTGAAAAAAGAATCAACTAAATCGGAGTTTAGAATCTCAAGTTATGATCAAACGAAGTTCAAATACAAATCTGTTTGAATTCAAATTTTAAAACTTTCAAAAATATGTTTGAGTTATTTTACTGGATAGAGGGGATCATAACAAAGACGTGAGCGTTGGTTTCGTTGGATTCCGACTTACGAGTAAAAAGTTATGAGCGTTTGAAGATTAGGGACTAACGGATAGGTCCCTGACGGAAATTAAAAATAAAAAGAAAAATCTATCTAGCGAACGCTCGCTAAACAAAACCGGAAAGAAAAACCGACGAGAAAACCGATCTAGGGTTTCGGAAAGAAAACCGAAACGAAAAACCGATCTAGAAAAGGTGACGCGGCGCGGGGCTAGTACCTCGAAGAGGCGAGGGGCTCGTGGCGGCGAGGGCGTGGCGGCGGCGAGGGGCGGCACAAGGTTGGTGAGGGCGGCGGTGAGGGCTGCGGCGACGGTGGTGGTGCTGCTGTCATGGAGAAGAGGAGAGGAGAGGAGAGTTGATTTGATGTGTTGGAGGGGGTGCTTGGGTATTTATATTGGGGAGGGAGGGGTTGTGCTTGGGGTAGGGGACAAGAAATAGATTAGGATTAGGAATCCTAGGAATAAAAAACGAAATAACAATACGGGATCAAATCCTACTAGGATTTGTAAAAGAATAGGAAACTTGGGGCTCCTGGCTCCCTAGGTGCGTGCGTCACGATGGCCTTGGCCTTGGCCTAGGTGAGCTTTGGCTTGGGCCTTTGGCCCAAGGCGCTGCGCTCTTTTTTTTTTTAATTTCCAGACGAAAGAAAAATAATAAAACCAAATAAATAAATATATTATATAGGCATATAATATATCAAAATTTTCAGAAAAATATTTCCTACATGATGAACATTACTCTAGCATTAAATAAAATACACACAAATTTAAATAAAGGAAAGAGTGATTCTAGTCCAATAAAATCCAACAAAATCATTTTTAAAATACCAAAATGACTTCAAATTAATTTCTCTCCAATTTTCTGATGTAGGGAATCATGTTACCCTATTTTCCATATAATTTATTTTGGAGAAAAATAATTTGAATAAAACTCAAATAACTCCAAATTGAAAATAAATTCAAAAGAACTTTGAATTTTTAATTCTTTGAAAACTCCCAACTCATATTTCGTATAATTTGAAGAAGTCATTTTATCTTCGCTCGTGAAAATCATCGAGTTGCATAAAGTTTCAGAATTGGAAATGTTTTCCAAATGAAATTCAAATATTTTCAACACCCCTTGTCATTTAAATAAATGGAAGAAGTCATGTCATCTTCTCTCGGGGTTTTGTGATGAAAAGAATTTGAATTCCCGAAGATCATAAAAGCAAAATGAAAGTTTGGGAAAGTCCTTTTATTCCCTCTCATCTAACTTTCAAAAGTTTCGAATTCACCCACTTTCAGTCAATCAATCAAGCAATCAATCAAAACTATCTATGTGTTTATAACATTCCAAAATTTAGAATTTTGGGATGTTACAAACCTACCACCCTTAAAATGAATCTCGTCCTCGAGATTCGGAAAGGCTAGCAAGAAATAGGTTAGGGTTTGGGGGTCTTCAAAATCCACCGATCATCTCCGGGGTCTCGGGTGCTACCACCCTTAGAAGCATTGTTAAGGTTCCATCAAAACTCATATACTCCATCCTTATTCTTAACAATGTCGGTCTTCTCAAATCTCGAGAAAATTCCTTCACTAACCCTTCCGGTAGCAGCATAACTGTTTCCTCAATTCTTCCGTCCTTTCATCTTGGTAAGGTTATCCCGAAATTGGGTCTTCATAGCTGACGGGTCTGGCGCCAATTCTAAACAACTATCGATATCTCATGGTGGTCAACAATTTATGGTTTCTCCTGCAGAAACGGGTGCAGGTTGAACCTCACCATATAACCTACGGTTGGCAACAATCGCTGTGTACAAGGGAAAAAATTCTTATACCATTCTAAGGTTCAACAAGGTTTAATACCGTCCTCTCTCGCTATAGGTAAGTCACTCAGATTTACCATCCCATATAGCAAAGCGAATAATAAGAGTAAGTCGGTATGGTGATCAATCCATCCCGCACCCAAATCATTACCACAGTACATGGTTTAGCGAATCTCGCATTCTAACACTCGGTCATCCTCGCAAGCATTGCAGAATTTCTCTTGTCGACGAACCAAGTTCGGAAAATCCATTGATTCTGCAAGCCAAACAAACAACTATCGTTCCTTAACATCTCTCAGGTTTTGCATAAACTCCTATAGGATCGTCGGTTGACAAAGGCATACCCTCTTCCAGGGTTTTTCCTTCAGCAAAAGTGTGCTTGCTTCTTGGCAGGTCCTGGGGCCTGTGGGTTATGGCCCATCTCATCACTTGCAATCTTTGAACACATCCTCGGGGCAACTGATCATTATCCCAACATCCAACTTCCTGGCATACTTAAAATCCATTCCAATTGTACTGTCTCTTTTCCTTATATTGGCAACAAACTAGGACATGATTACTCAGACTCATCATGGAATTTCCATTAATCCATATTTCCAACATCAGACCTCCTTTACATCCAATAGTAATTTATCTCTTCATCCTCGCGGGAATTCCCACATACCGAGATAAAACTTATACTTATGAAGTCCATACTCCACTTCGTGGAACATCATTATCCTTTTCTGGGTCAAGCGTCCTTACAGGGGAATATTGGCCATCTCCGCATGGCACTTCTTCAACTGGGAAACGTGAAACAAGTCATGAACTCCTGACGTCCTTCGGGTGACTCCAACTTGTTAGCCAATTCTCCCATACGCTCCAAAACTTCGGTATGGTCTTACAAATCTCGAGGCTAACTTTTCCTTAACTCCAAATCATTTAACTCCTTGCAGAGGTGGCACACGAAGATATACTATGTCTCCAATTTCATAGACTTCCCCCTTGCGTTTTTGAGTCTGCATAACTCTTCTGCCTGGACTCAGCTACCTTTAGTCTATCTCGAATCAAATTAACATTCTTTTCTGAATCCTTGATCACATTTGGTCCAAACAACTGACGGTCTCCAACGTCATCCCACACTCTCTTGGGGTATCAAACATATCAAGACAAAACTCCTATTCCTTTTGTCTGAAATCCATTCGATGGGTATCCTTATCTTTTCCAGGAGTCAACGGTTCTTACAGGGTACTACCACCCTTAAAATGTTCCAATATTCCATAGACCATATTTCTCATATCCTCGAAATTGGTCAACATCTTTCCTCATAGGGTAACTCGTAAAATCCAAAGTAGTACCAACACTGCTAACTTTATTGATTCTTAAATTATTACAATCTCTCGCTTTTCCATTACATGTCTCAACTTAACACCTCAATATAAAAGAAAAAGCTCTCACTTCTACTACTCCATTTCTTTTGTTACAACTTCAATTGTATATCATCGGTCTCCTTCTCCTTGGACAATCTCTACTTAAAGTGCCCAGCTACATTACAACGGAAACATATTACTTATGACGGGTTTCGAGGTTTCCTCATGATCACATAGCCTCTTTGGGTCCTCGGCTTCCATTCTGGGCAAGTGTTGATGTAGTGCCCTGACTCCTTGTATTTTTAACATGTGATATGACTCAGGTCTTTCTTTGTAGAAATTTGGTTGTTCTTGGAGTCCAACCTATTCCTCTTCCTGGACCTTTCCGTTCCAATCAGGGCTTCTATTTCCTGTGGGTCATACTCTACTTCCTCTACCGGGAATTCTACTAGATCTCCATTCAGACAATCTTGGGAGATGTGTCCTTCTTCTCCACATGAATAGCATGACTTGGTGCGGGCTTTAATTTTGTTTCCTTTGTGTGTGTCCTCAACATCTTCCTTCGTCACTGTGTTCTTCTAACATCTCCATGAGGGCTCCGTTCATTTCTTCTTTCTTCTGCTGGATGGTTCTTTGTACCATGGGGTAAATGTGACACCGAAAGGTGGTAGTGGGTAGTCCCTTCACACAAGAAACAAGTGATCTGCCTAGTTGGGCATTCTTCAGCTGGGTGACTTCCTTCACAATTAGGGCATTCATCCTTGTGTTCTTTATGGGTGTGTCCTATTTCTCCACAAAGCTTGTATGCACAAGGTTTCTTCATATCCTTTCCATAAGGCTTCAACTTCTGGGTCACAAACCGAGACTTTAGCAAAGTCAACTTAAATTCTTCCCAAGTGGTTACTCTTTGCAATCCATTGATGGTTTGGTACATCCTCCACCAAATAGCAGCACCTCTTTCAAAGCAATCAAGAGCATCTTGGGCCATATCCTTTCTGACTATAGGGTTGTTCTTCATGTGATTCTCCATGTTCTGAATCCATCTGTCCGTCTTTAATTGACTCATCGGTCCAGAAAATATAAGCTCTTCTCCATTCGTCCACTATTGGGTCCATGGGTTTGGGGTGGGATAAGAGAGATCGAGAGGGATGCACACAATACAAACGAAAGTTTTTAAAAGACAGATTTTATTGTGGCTGTCGGAAAAACATCAAACAAATGACAGCTCACAATCGTCGCATCTAACGTAGGTATGTAATAGGGGTTTGGTCTTCTAAAGGTCAATAGATCTCAAAGTCATCACACTCTTCAAGTCTTGTTCATGTCTCTGATGGCTGCTTCTGATCATGCTTGTTCCGCTCAAGTTCTTTTGCCAGATCATCTCTGTTGACGCAGAGTCTCTCGTGACGTCCTTTAATATTCCTAGAGTTGCATTCCAAACTTCTGGTTTCAACATTCTTGGCATGAACCATGATCATACTGTCCTTCAGTCCTGACGAATCTCCGGTATCTCGAGGTTTTGTTCCTCCAGTTTGGTTACTTCAGCTTCCGGTTCCTGAGTTCTTCACCAATTGCCTTCTTGTCAAATATTGCTTCTTGTAGGTCCATCTTAACTCCTTGATGTAATACTCCAGATCCTGGTCTTATTCCAATACACCTTAATCTCGGGTATTGATTACTTCCATAATCTCTTAATTCCATAAGCGTAACCTTCCTAGGTCATAAAATCTCGGAATTCTTCAAAGCCTTCAAATTCTCCAAGTCTTCGGAGTCTTCAACAGTTGTAGTTTCCATTTACACGGTAAAATCCTCTTCATTCCAAATGGTCTTAGTTGTCCGATATCTTGTCTCCTTGGAGCGGTCTCATCACCAAATCTTCGAGTGGTCAAAAGGGAAAAGGGTATGGTCTCACTAAAAGGAATATTTGAATAAGCTCAAGAGAAGAGAGGTAAAAGATCTTTTGAAAAAGAAAGTTGTAGAGAAAAATCTTTCCTATGGGCTTGCCCGATTTCTAGGGTCACGTCCTCCCCAGTCAACATGTGCTCGATACCATCTTGGAGCGACCCGACCGAATGGATCAAGTCTCCGTGCTTCGTGTCATCCCGGATCGGTATGTCGACACACACAAGACTCAAGGATTTATAACAGAGGTAAATCACATGTATAAAGTAACGTAAATACTATTACCTCAATCCAAAACATAGCGGAAGCAACAAGGTTGTGGATTCCCATCAACTCTAACGGCAAAGTTGAGTATAGGAAATCGTAACCCTAACGTATCACTTACTGTCGTTGCTCGAGAAGTCCGCAACATGAAAAGTTGCAGCCCGAAACAGTCACACATGGAATATGCTGGCAATGTAACACATAGAGAGTAATGAAAAAATAGGCTATACTACATGCATATATGGCTGGTGGAAAGCTCTATGGTTATAGTTTTTGCGAAAAGCCAATTTTTCCCTACTTCAAAGGAATAAGTTTATTTAGCTATCATGGTGGTTGTTGAACATTGAGAATGGTTGACAGCATCCTCAATCCCAATTAAAAGTACTCATTAAACCCAACAAATTATATTAAGTAATGTGATGAGATCAACAGGATATCCAGGTACTAGATACTCAAAATTGTCCATAACCGGGGACACGGCTAACCATGATTAGTTTGTACACTCTGCAGAGGTTTCATGACTTTTCTCCACAAGACTCGATCGCCTCCGCTTTGGTTTCTCGCAGACTACACGGTGTTTGAGAGACGGATGACCGAGACATAGTCTTTCGTAAGCGCTTAGCACCTTACGATGGGTGGACGGTACACCTACATCCCCTACATCTGCTAGTCCACCACTATAAGAGTTCGCACGACTTAGTAAACTATGCGAGCCCATAATGGCTTGTGGCTGCACACGGAAGTTTCTAGTTTGAAAAATCTCATGATCCCTTTGAGCACGGGTGGCGGTCCGAAGAAATACAGTGCAAGTCCTGAAACCTGTGTGCCTAGACAGGCAAGTCCTTGAGTAACCAGGTGCCTCAATCCACCCAGATGTGTGTTTAAGTTGCCACCTTAGATAAACCATTAATTATCAACCTCACATCTGTCATGGATATTCACTCAACCAATCCACGTCTACTTGCATAGCATGGCATAATAAGCAAACATAGAAGTAACTCCCAAAGGTTTGATAATAAAACAGGTAATAGGTACTACCTCATCTACTTCCCATCCCACAATTTAATTAGATCCTAATCATGCAAGTGTTTTGAGGAATAGATCTAATGCATAAAACTGGGTAGTAGAAAAAGTATGATCAAGTGTTACTTGCCTGCAAAGTTGATGAAGATGATTCGCACTCAAAACTCTTGATAGTTCTACTCGTCACACTCCGGTCAATCTATCGTAATCAAGCAATAGTAACCACACATAAGCAATCACTCAAAAGATCGGAAACAACGAATGGAACAATTCGGAAAACATCAAAACAAAGCAAATAACTCTTGCAACATAAAACAATTTCTAACAGTACCAAAATTATGTGAATTTGGCCTTATCAGAAAGTTTAGGTCAAGAGCTTTGATTTGCGAAAAGAATCAACTAAATCGGAGTTACGAAACTCTAGTTATGATCAAACGAAGTTCAAATACAAATCTGTTTGAATTCAAATTTTAAAACTTTCAAAAATATGTTTGAGTTGTTTCTTTGGATAGAGGATCATAACAAAGACGTGAGCGTTGGTTTCATGGATTCCGACTTCACGAGTAAAAAGTTATGAGCGTTTGAAGATTAGGGACTAACGGATAGGTCCCCGACGGAAATTAAAAATAAAGAAAAATCTATCGAGTTTAACGCTCGCTAAACAAAACCGGAAAGAAAAACCGCGAGAAAACCGATCTAGGGTTTCGGAAAGAAAACCAAAACGAAAAACCGATCTAGAACAGGTGACGCGGCGCGGGGCTAGTACCTCGAAGAGGCGAGGGGCTCCGGGCGGGCGGCGAGGGCGCTGGCCGGGTGCCGGTGAGGGGCGGCGACGGGTGAGGGCGGCGGCGGCAAGGGAAAGCTGTCGCTACTGAGAGGAGAGGAGAGGAGAGGAGAGTTGATTTGATGTGTTGGAGGGGGGGGTGCTTGGGTATTTATATTGGGGAGGGGAGGGGTTTTGCTTGGGGTAGGGGACAAGAAATAGATTAGGATTAGGAATCCTAGGAATAAAAAACGGAATAACAAACGGGATCAAATCCTACTAGGATGTGTAAAAGAATAGGAAGCTTGGGGCTCCCTGGCTCCCTAGGTGCGTATGCGATGATGGCCTTGGCCTTGGTCACTGTGAGCTTATGGCGGCTTGGGCCTTTGGCCCAAGGCGCTGCGCTCTTTTTTTTTTTAATTTCCAGACGAAAGAAAAATAATAAAGCCAAATAAATAAATATATTATATAGGCATATAATATATCAAAATTTTCAGAAAAAGATTTACTACATGATGAACATTACTCTAGCATTAAATAAAATACACACAAATTTGAATAAAGCAAAGAGTGATTCTAGTCCAATAAAATCCAACAAAAATCATTTTTAAAATACCAAAATGACTTCAAATTAAGTTCTCTCCAATCTTTCTGTTGTATGGAATCTGTTACACTATTTTCCATATAATTTTGTTTTGGATAAAAATTATTTGAATAAAACTTAAATAAATCCACATTGAAAATAAATTCAAAAGAACTTTGAATTTTTAATTCTTTTGAAAACTCCCAACTCATATTTCAGATAATTTGAAGAAGTCATTTTATCTTCGCCGTGAAAATCATCGAAGTTGCATAAAGTTTCAGAATTGGAAATGTTTTCCAAATGAAATTCAAATATTTTCAACACCCCTTGTCATTTAATTAAATGGAAGAAGTCATGTCATCTTCTCTCCAGGGTTTTGTGATGAAAAGATTTTGAATTCCCGAAGATCATAAAAGCAAAATGAAAGTTTGGGAAAGTCCTTTTATTCCCACTCATCTAACTTTCAAAAGTTTCGAATTCACCCACTTTCAGTCAATCAATCAAGCAATCAATCAAAACTATCTATGTGTTTATAACATTCCAAAATTTAGAATTTTGGGATGTTACACCTATGTATAACATTCCAAATTTGAAATTTTGGGATGCATGATACAGACAAGCAATACTTTGATGTAAGACAACCATATGAGGATGGAATATGTAAGAAAAACAGGACGACGTGACATATTCACAGCCACGATGTGTAAACTAAACAGAAGGATTTTCAAGAAAATAGAAGTAATGCAAGCTAGACACCATAATGAAAGATGCAACCAATATCACTCGCCTAGTTAAAAAGTGTCTTGTCATAAGTGGCATTTCAAAAAATTAGAAGCAAGACAACATAGAAATCAATGCAAGATGCAACCACTATCAAACTGCCATGTTAAAAGCGTCCAATCATGAGTGACTGATGCGGGATACACAACAGCAGTACTTTGATGTAAGAACATGGTATGATTGATAGATGAAGTGTATTCTAGACACAGAAAGGCATGTCATATGCACATGTATAACGTATAAACTCAGAAGGTGCAATTTAATCAAAATAGAAGAAATACAGGCTAGACAACATATGCAACATGAAACCAATTATCGCACTGTTAGCTTAGAGAAAGAACCTGCGATGGTGGAGTACGGGAGATGAACTCATCATGTAGTCTTGGGACTTCAACATCATTAGCAGTAGCAGTGGCAAATCTAGAGAGTCTTTGTTTGTGTCGGTCCGGAGGACCACCAACATCCCCTAACTTACTCTTTTCCTTCCTATTTTCTGATATTGCCTTATGAAGTCAAAACCAAAAGAAGATGAATAAAATTAACTCTGCATAACTGGTTGATGCATGATACAGACGAACACTACTTTGATGTAAGGCAAGCGCAGGATAGGAGGATGGAATATATACAAAAAAGACAACATTGCATATTCAGACGTACGATAGGAGGATGGAATATGTATGAAAAACAGTAAGCAGAAGGCATTTCAACAAAATTAGAAGAAATGAAAGCTAGGCACCATATGAACATGCAACCAATATCACTATCAGGTAAAAAGTGTCTCGTCGTAAGTGCCATTTCAAGAAATTAGAAGCGACGAAGTTAGAAGACAATGCAAGATGCAACCTACATCACAGTCCCAAGTTAAATGTGTCTTATGGGTAAGTGATCGTTGCAGGTATAAGTTGTAAGCTACACAGATGCAATTCAAGAAAATCAGAAGCAATACAAACTAGACATTATATGGAACACTCAACCACATATAATAGTTCCAAGTTAGAGCAAGCACCTGTGATGGTGGAGTAGGGGAGATGTGCTCATCATCTACACATATGTTCTAGAAACAGGAACATGTGTCATATTCACAAGCATTATGTGTATAGTAAGCAGATGCAATTCAACAAAGTTAGAAGCAATACAAGCTAGACATCATACGCAACATGCAACCACATATAATAGTGCCAAGTTAGAGCAAGCACCTATGATGGTGTAGTAGGGAAGATGTTCTCATCATCTACACAGCTACGTTGACTGTCTAGCCTTACATTGTCTTGCGAATCTTGTTGGGAGGATGGCGGAGTAGAATCTGTAAAGCCCCTCCGTTTGAGTTGCTCGGAAGGACCACCATCATCCAATGCCTTACCTATTTCCTTCCCCTTTATTGATTTTGCATTGTGACGTCAAACCGACAAGAAAAAGGAATAAATTTGCTCTTCAGAACTCATTCATGCATGATACTGACGAACACTACTCTGATGGAAGGCAAAGTCATGATACGAGGATGGAATATGTACGAAAAAATGGATGGCTTGATATATTCACACCTATGATGTGGTAACTAAGCAGAAGGCACTTCAACAAATTATAAGCACTGCAAGCTAGACACCATATGGAAGGTGCAATCAATATCACTCTACCAAGTTAAAACTGTCTCGTCGTAGGTGGCGTTCATCAAACTAGAAGCACTACATGCTAGAAATCATATTCAGGACGCAAACCAATATCACACAGCCAACTTAAAGGTGTCCCATCATATGTGACTGATGCGGGATACACAAGAAGAGTAGTTTCATGTACCAAAAACAGGAAAGCGTGTCATATTCACACGTATCATGTGTAAGCTAAGCAGATGCAGTTTACACTAATTAGGAGCAATACAAGCTAGAAACCATATGCAACATGCAACCAGATATCACACTGCCAAGTTAGAGCAAGCACCTTGGATGGTGGAGTAGGGGAGAGGAGACTTGGAACTTGTAATGCACTAGCAGTACAAGGAGAATCCATACAGATGCTCTGCTTACGTTCTTGCAGAGGACCACCATCATCGCCTTCCTTACTCTTTTCCTTCCTCTTTTTTGATTTTGCCTTGTCAAGTCAAACCCACAAGAAAAAGGAATAAAATTTGCTCTTCAGAACTCATTGATGCATGATACTGATGAGCACTACTTTCATGGAAGACATACGCATGATAGGAGGATGGAATATGTATGAAAAACAGGACGACATGCCATATTGACATGTATGATGTATAAAGTGTAAACTAAGCACAAGGTGTTTGAACTAGTTAGAAGCAATGCAAGCTAGAAACCATATGAAAGATGAAACCAATATCACTCTGCCAAATTAAAAGGGTGGCCTAACAAATGTATTTGACCAAATTAGAAGCAATACTCCCTCCGTTCCACAATGTAGTGCCTATAGATTGTTCTGAAAGTCAAACTTTGTGATCTTTGACCAACTGTATAGAGAAAACTATCTACATCTACAATACCAAACATGTACAATCTGAAAATACAACTCATTATGTATCCAATGGTGTGCATTTGGTATTCTAGATGTGCCTATTTTTCTCTAGGCGTGTCATATTCACATGTATAATGTGTAAGCTAAGGAGATGCAATTTAACAAATTAGGAGCAATACAAGCTAGGCACCATATGCAACATGCAACCAGATATCACACTGCCATGTTAGAGCAAGCACCTGGGGTTGTGGAGTAGGGGAGATGAGATTTGGAACTTGCACTACAGTAGGAGTAGCAGGAGAATCTGCAGAGATCATCTGTTTCGGTTGCTCCAAAGGACCACCATCATTTCGTGCCTTCGTCCTTTTAGATTTTGCCATATCAAGTAAACACACAAGAAAAAGGAATGAAATTCACACTTCCAAATTCGTTGATGCATGATACTGACGAACACAACTTTTATGTATGGAAACCACATTGTAGGAGGATGGAATATGTACGAAAAATGCTTAGCAGAAGGCATTTAAACAAAATGGAAGCAATGCAATCTAGACACCATATGAAAGATCCAACCAAAATCACTCTACCAAGTTAGATGTGTGATAAGTCTCCAACGTATCAATAATTTTTGATTGTTCCATGCTATTATATTATCCATCTAGGATGTTTTATATGCATTTATATGCTATTTTAAATGATTTTTGGGACTAACCTATTAACCTGGAGCCCAGTGCCAGTTTCTGTTTTTTCCTTGTTTTTGAGTTTTACAGAAAAGGAATACCAAACGGAGTCCAATTGACGTGCCAATTTTTGATGATTTTTTATGGACCAAAAGAAGCCCCCAGAGTAAAAGAGTTGGGCCAGAAGAGTCCCAGGCTGCCCACGAGGGTGGGGGCGCGCCCATCCCCCTGGGCGCGCCCCCTATCTCTTGGACGGCTTGGAGACCCCCTTGACGTGAGACCTACGCCAAAAGTTCCTATAAATACAGAAACCTCCAAAACATAACCTAGATCAGGAGTTCCGCCGCCGCAAGCCTCTGTAGCCACCAAAAACCAATCGGGACCCTGTTAAGCACTCACGGAGGGGGATTCCTCACTGGTGGCCATCTTCATCATCCCGGCGATCTCCATGATGAGGAGGGAGTAGTTCACCCTCGGGGCTGAGAGTATGTACCAGTAGCTATGTGTTTGATCTCTCTCTCTCTCTCTATCTATCTATCTCTCTTTCTCTTGTGTTCTTAATTCGGCACGATCTTGATGTATCGCGAGCTTTGCTATTATAGTTGGATCTTATGATGTTTCTCCCCCTCTACTCTCTTGTAATGGATTGAGTTTTCCCTTTGAAGTTATCTTATCGGATTGAGTCTTTAAGGATTTGAGAACACTTGATGTATGTCTTGCATGTGCTTATATGTGGTGACAATGGGATATTCACGTGATCCACTTGATGTATGTTTTGGTGATCAACTTGCGGGTTCCGTAACATTGTGAACTTATACACAGGGGTTGGCACACATTTTCGTCTTGACTCTCCGGTAGAAACATTGGGGCACTCTTTGAAGTTCTTTATGTTAGTTGAATAGATGAATCTGAGATTGTGTGATGCATATCGTATAATCAGACCCACGGATACTTGAGGTGACATTGGAGTATCTAGGTGACATTAGGGTTTTGGTTGATTTGTGTCTTAAGGTGTTATTCTAGTACGAACTCTAGGATAGATCGAACGGAAAGAATAGCTTCGTGTTATTTTACTGCAGACTCCTGAATAGATTGATCAGAAAGGATAACTTTGAGGTGGTTTCGTACCCTACAATAATCTCTTCGTTTGTTCTTCGCTATTAGTGACTTTGGAGTGACTCTTTGTTTCATGTTGAGGAATAGTAATATGATCCAATTATGTGATTATTGTTGAGAGAACTTGCACTAGTGAAAGTATGAACCCTAGGCCTTGTTTCAACGCATTGCAATACCATTTTCGCTCACTTTTAATATTAGTTACCTTGCTGTTTTTATAATTTCAGATTATAAAAACCTATATCTACCATCCATATTGCACTTGTATCACCATCTCTTCGCCGAAATAGTGCACCTATACAATTTACCATTGTATTGGGTGTGTTGGGGACACAAGAGACTCTTTGTTATTTGGTTGCAGGGTTGTTTGAGAGAGACCATCTTCATCCTACGCCTCCCACGGATTGATGAACCTTAGGTCATCCACTTGAGGGAAATTTGCTACTGTCCTACAAACCTCTGCACTTGGAGGCCCAACAACGTCTACAAGAAGAAGGTTGTGTAGTAGACATCAAGCAATTTCTGGTGCCGTTGCGGTGGAGGTGAGTGCTTGAAGGTATATCCTTAGATCTTGCAATCGATTATTTTAGTTTCTTGTTTTATCACTAGTTTAGTCTATAAAAGAAAACTAAAAAAATGGAATTGAGGTTACCTCATATGCTTCATCTTTTTAATATCTTTCATGAAAATGATGGAAAGGAAAATTGTGCCCAAGTGCTAGAAGAAGAATGCATTAAAATGTTTGGCACTAAATCTTTGTATGATGAGCATGATTGCAATGTTGTTGGTACAAATTCTTTGAATACCCATGATGCTAATGATATGCAAAGCCACAAGCCTGGGGATGCTATGTTTGATCAAGATGATATATTTAGTCCCCCAAGTTTTGATGAGCAAATTTATTATGATGAAAGCATGCCTCCTATTTATGATGATTATTGTGATGACATGTATGCTATAAAGAATAAATATAACCATGAAACTTGTCATCATGATTTTTATTTTCAATTGGATTATGCTTCACATGATAGTTATTTTGTTGAGTTTGCTCCCAATACTATTCATGAGAACAAATTTGCTTTTGTGGAGAGTAATAAAATTTCTATGCAAGTAGATCATGAAAAGAATGCTTTATGTGCTGGTTATATGGTTGAATTCATTCATGATGCTACTGAAAATTATTATGAGAGAGGATCATGTGCTTCTACATATTGCAATAATATCAAGTTTCCTCTCTATGTGTTGAAATTTTGAAGTCATGCTTGTTTTGCCTTCCTATGCTAGTTTGTTATTGTTACCATAAGTTGTTTGCTAAAAAAATCCCTATGAATAGGAAGTGGGTTAGACTTAAATATGCTAGTCATATTCTTCATGTTGCTCTCTTTATGTTTCAATTGTTATCTTTTATGTGAGCATCATTGAAATCATCATGGCTAGCTAGGGGCGTTAAACGTTAGCGCTTGTTGGGAGGCAACCTAATTTTACTTTTGTTCTTTACCTTTTTATCCTGTTTTGTAATAAATAATCTATATAGACTCTGGTTAGATGTGGTTTTATGTTTTAATTAGTGTTTTTGCCAAGTAGAACCTTTGGGAAGACTTGGGTGAAGTCTATGCGATCTTACTGTTAAAAACAGAAACTTTTGCGCTCACGAGATTAGCTACCATTTTTTACTGGAGAGTGATTTTAGGTTGATTCGTTTTGCAAAAGATTAATAGACAAATTCCTCAGGTCCATTAATTTATTTCAGAATTTTTGGAGTTACAGAAGTATTTGAAGGATACAGATTACTACAGACTATTCTGTTTTTGACAGATTCTGTTTTCTATGTGTTGTTTGCTTATTTTGATGAATCTATGAGTAGTATCGGAGGTTATGAACCATAGAGAAGTTGGAATACAGTATAAATTACACCAATATGAATTTATAATAAGTTCACAATTTTACCTATGTGGTGATTTATTTTCTTATACTAACGGAGCTTACGAGTTTTCTGTTAAGTTTTGTGTTGTGAAGTTTTCAAGTTTTGGGTAAAGATTCGATGGACTATGTAATAAGGAGTGGCAAGAGCCTATGCTTGGGGATGCCCAAGGCACCCCAAGGTATTATTCAAGGACAACCAAAAGCCTAAGCTTGGGGATGCCCCAGAAGGCATCCCCTCTTTCGTCTTCGTCTATCGGTAACTTTACTTGAGGCTACATTTTTATTCACCACATGATATGTGTTTTGCTTGGAGCGTCATTTTATTTAATTTTTTTGCTTTCTGTTTGATTAAAATACCAAGATCTGAAATTATTAAATGTTACAGAGTCTTCGCATAGTTACATAATTATTCAACTACTCATTGATCTTCACTTATATCTTTTGGAGTAGTTTGTCATTTTCTCTAGTGCTTCACTTATATCTTTCTAGAGCATGGCGGTAGTTTTATTTTGAAGAAATTGTTGATCTCTCATGCTTCACTTATATTATTTTGAGAGTCTTTTAGAACAGCATGGTAATTTTCTTTGGTTATAAAATTAGTCCTAATATGATGGGCATCCAAGATGGGTATAATAAAAACTTTCATATAAAGTGCATTGAATACTATGAGAAGTTGGATTCCTTATGATTGTTTTGAGATATGAAGACGGTGATATTAGAGTCGTGCTAGTTGAGTAGTTGTGAATTTGAGAGATACTTGTGTTAAAGTTTTTGATTCCCGTAGCATGCACGTATGGTGAACCGTTATGTGTTGAAGTCGGAGCATGATTTATTTTTTGATTGTCTTCCTTATGAGTGGCGGTCGGGGACGAGCGATGGTCTTCTCCTACCAATATATCCCCCTAGGAGCATGCGCGTAGTACTTCATTTCGATAACTAATAGATTTTTGCAATAAGTATGTGAGTTCTTTATGACTAATCTTGAGTCCATGGATTATAAGCACTCTCACCCTTCCACCATTGCTAGCCTCTCTTGTGCCGCGCAAATTTCGCCGGTACCATACACCTACCATATACCTTCCTCAAAACAGCCACCATACCTACCTATTATGGCATTTCCATAGCCACTCCGAGATATATTTCCATGCAACTTTCCACCGTTCGTTTTATTATGACACGCTCCATCACTGTCATATTGCTTTGCATGATCATGTAGTTGACATCGTATTTGTGGAAAGGCCACCATTCATCATTCATACATGTCACTCTTGATTCATTGCATATCCCGGTACACCACCGGAGGCATTCACATAGAGTCATATTTTTTTCTAAGTATTGAGTTGTAATTCTTGAGTTGTAAGTAAATAAAAGTGTGATGATCATCATTATTAGAGCATTGTCCCAGTGAGGAAAGGATGATGGAGACCATGATTCCCCCACAAGTCGGGATGAGACGCTGGACGAAAAAAAAGAGGCCAAAGAAGCCCAAATAAAAAAAGAGGCCATAAAAAAGAGAAGGCCCAAATAAAAATAAAAAAATAAAAAAATGAGAGAGAAAGAGAGAAGGGACAATGCTACTATCCTTTTACCACACTTGTGCTTCAAAGTAGCACCATGATCTTCATGATAGAGAGTTTCCTATGTTGTCACTTTTATAGTAGTGGGAATTTTACATTATAGAACTTGGCTTGTATACTCCAATGATGGGCTTCCTCAAATTGCCCTAGGTCTTCGTGAGCAAGCAAGTTGGATGCACACCCACTTAGTTTCTTTTGTTGAGCTTACATACACTTATAGCTCTAGTGCATCCGTTGCATGGCAATCCCTACTCACTTACATTGATATCTATTGATGGGCATCTCCATAGCCCGTTGATATGCCTAGTTGATGTGAGACTATCTTCTCCTTTTTGTCTTCTCCACAACGACCATTCTATTCCACATATAGTGCTATGTCCATGGCTCACGCTCATGTATTGCGTGAAAATTGAAAAAGTTTGAGAACATCAAACTATGAAACAATTGCTTGGCTTGTCATCGGGGTTGTGCATGATTTAAATATTTTGTGTGATGAAGATAGAGCATAGCCAAACTATATGTTTTTGTAGGGATAACTTGCTTTGGCCATGTTATTTTGAGAAGACATGATTGCTTTGTTAGTATGCTTGAAGTATTATTGTTTTCATGTCAATATTAAACTTTTGTTTTGAATCTTATGGATCTTAATATTCTTGCCACAATAAAGAAGATTACATTGATAAATATGTTAGGTAGCATTCCACATCAAAATTCTGTTTTTATCATTTACCTACTCGAGGACGAAAGGTGAATTAAGCTTGGGGATCTTGATACGTCTCCAACGTATCTATAATTTTTTATTGTTCCATGCTATTATATTATCCATCTAGGATGTTTTATATGCATTTATATGCTATTTTATATGATTTTTGGGACTAACCTATTAACCTAGAGCCTAGTGCCAGTTTCAGTTTTTTCCTTGTTTTTGAGTTTTACAGAAAAGGAATACCAAACGGAGTCCAATTGACGTGCCAATTTTTGATGATTTTTCATGGACCAAAAGAAGCCCCCAGAGTAAAAGAGTTGGGCCAGAAGAGTCCCGGGCTGCCCACGAGGGTGGGGGGCGCGCCCACCCCCCTGGGCGCGCCCCCTATCTTGTGGACGGCTCTGAGACCCCCTTGACGTGAGACCTACGCCAAAAATTCCTATAAATACAGAAACCTCCAGAACATAACCTAGATCAGCAGTTCCGCCGCCGCAAGCCTCTGTAGCCACCAAAAGCCAATCGGGACCCTGTTCCGGCACCCTTCCGGAGGGGGGATCCCTCACCGGTGGCCATCTTCATCATCCCGCCGATCTCCTTGACGAGGAGAGAGTAGTTCACCCTCGGGGCTGAGGGTATGTACCAAAGAGCTATGTGTTTGATATCTCTCTCTCTCTCTCTCTCTCTCTCTCTCTCTCTCTCTCGTGTTCTTGATTCGACACGATCTTGATGTATCGCGAGCTTTGCTATTATAGTTGGATCTTATGATGTTTCTCCCCCTCTACTCTCTTGTAATGGATTGAGTTTTCCCTTTGAAGTTATCTTATCGGATTGAGTCTTTAAGGATTTGAGAACACTTGATGTATGTCTTGCATGTGCTTATCTGTGGTGACAATGGGATATTCACATGATCCACTTGATGTATGTTTTGGTGATCAACTTGCGGGTTCCGTAACATTGTGAACTTATGCATAGGGGTTGGCACGTTTCGTCTTGACTCTCCGGTAGAAACTTTGGGGCACTCTTTGAAGTTCTTTATGTTGGTTGAATAGATGAATCTGAGATTGTGTGATGCATGTCGTATAATCAGACCCACGGATACTTGAGGTGACATTAGGGTTTTGGTTGATTTGTGTCTTAAGGTGTTATTCTAGTACGAACTCTAGAATAGATCAAACGGAAAGAATAACTTCGTGTTATTTTACTACGGACTCTTCAATAGATTGATCAGAAAGGATAGCTTTGAGGTGGTTTCGTACCCTACAATAATCTCTTCATTTGTTCTCCGCTATTAGTGACTTTGGAGTGAATCTTTGTTTCATGTTGGGATAGTTAAATGATCCAATTATGTTATTATTGTTGAGAGAACTTGCACTAGTGAAAGTATGAACCCTAGGCCTTGTTTCAATGCATTGCAATACCGTTTTCGCTCACTTTTATCATTAGTTACCTTGCTGTTTTTATAATTTCAGATTAGAAAAACCTATATCTACCATCCATATTGCACTTGTATCACCACCTCTTCGCCGAACTAGTGCACCTATACAATTTACCATTGTATTGGGTGTGTTGGGGACACAAGAGACTCTTTGTTATTTTGTTGCAGGGTTGTTTGAGAGAGACCATCTTCATCCTACGCCTCCCACGGATTGATAAACATTAGGTCATCCACTTGAGGGAAATTTGCTACTGTCCTACAAACCACTGCACTTGGAGGCCCAACAACGTCTACAAGAAGAAGGTTGTGTAGTAGACATCAATGTGTCTCATTATAAGTGGCACTTGAACAAATTAGAGGCAATACATGTTTGAAATGATATGCCAGATGCAACCAATATTACACTGTCAACTTGAAGGTGTCTTGTCAAAAGTGATTTATGAGGGATACACAAGAAAAGTAGTTTGATTAAGAACATGGTTAATAGAAAGACATAATATGTACCAAAAACAGGAACGCATGTCATATTCATAGGTATAGTGTGTTAACTAAGCAGATGCAATTTACCCTAATTTTAAGCATTACAATGTAGACACCATATGCAACATGCAACCACATATCACACTGCTAAGTAAGAGCAAGCACCTGCGATGGTGGTGTGGGGGAATTGCGGTCATCAACTAGAGAGCTACGTTGACTATCTTCATTTAGCCTTGCTGTTTCTTGAGACTCATGTGGGGAGGATGACACTGCACTCTTTAAACGAGTAGCGCGTCTCACAGTAACCCACTGGGGTGACTGTCTTGTCATAAGTGATTGATGAGGGATACAAAAGAGCATTAGTTTGATGTACGAACATGGTAATAGACATATGTAGTATGTATCAAAAACAGGAAGGCATGTCATTATCAAAGGTATAATGTGTAAAGTAAGCTGATGCAATTTAACCAAATTGGAAGCAATACAAGCTAGACACCATATGCAACATGCGACCACATTTGACAGCGCGAAGTTAAAGCAAGCACTTGGGATGGTTGTGTGTGGCAATTGAGATCATCAACTGCAGAGCTACATTTACAGTCTCCATCTGCTAGCACTGCACCCTTTAGAGCACTGGGACGCTTAGTGCTTATCTTCGAATTACACTGGAGCGACTTCTGTCTTTTCTTTTTTGTATTCATCAACACTGCGTCATAGTCTGAAGTACCCATGCATAAAAAAAACAATAGTGTGAGTATGGGTGAAGTGTGTGCACAAGTAGTAGAGTGTAAAGGTAGCAGATAGCAGGTCGGTGAGAAATAAATGATGGGAGACATATGATAGATCTACAACATGCATGGCACACGAAATTACTAGATTCTAGGATTTTGAAATATGAGCACAGGGATGGCTGGGAAATGCAGATGCTCCTCCAGCACACCACAAGGTATGGTCCTATAAAAATAACAGTCGACTGAAAACAAATAGGTCAGTCCATTTTTTCTGCACCGTCCGATGTACAAAGAACGGGCAGATCGCCTTCATATACCTCCAGCTAGTCAGTGTTATGATCTTCCTCAAAATGCTAGCGACCACCGGCACAGTCCCCTGCCTCCGCCCTCCCCTCGACCTCACCGCACCGCCCCCAGCTATCCCTTCCAGCCCGCCGACCTCCAGATCGGGCGCAAGCAGCTCCTGCTCCCCACACCCCTATGATAGACACCGATGCGCCGCTTCCCCGGCGAACAAGCGGATTAGGTGCTCCACGCGCCTAAGCGGGTGCTGCTTCTTTTGATTGCGATTTGACTAACCCTGAATTGAAATCCGAGGCTAACTCTTGACCTCTAGCAAAGGTCAAATAGTAAATGGGAGGAAACCTTGTGCATTTAGTATCACGAAGAAGATGCAGTACAAAGTGCTCAACTAGTTTATTTCGTGGGATGAATACGGTGTGAACAGAGACGTAAGATTTGCACGAATAAGGGAAGAGGAGTACCTCTTTCTGCTGGCAGTGCTGTGTCCTCCTTCTATTTTTCCAATGATCTTCTTGTGGTTCGCTGGAAACGAGAAGTTGTGGAGGACGGTGGAGCCTTGGACGAACCCATGGCCAAGTTGTTGAGTGTGGTGTGGTGGCCGTCTGTCGGCAGCGGGGAACCAGATCCGAGGAGGCGAATGACGGCATAGTAGGAACAACTCTGGTGCGGTGGACGGTTGCGACAGTGGAGTGGCAGCTGTGAGGCGCAGGACGGTGTGGTCGAAGTGGTTCTGGTACGGCGCACGTCGGCGTCGGCGTCGTGGAGGCAGCGCTGCCTCGGCTTCAGCTGCTAACTCCTTGAGGGTGTTGTGGTTGCGGTTGCGTTGGACGATGACGTCGGGGTACCAGCTCCGGCGTGATGGAGGAGGGCGGCAGTGGATTGGGCGCGATGGGGTGGAGGACGGAGGAGGCTGGGGTTTCGCGGCTGGTGGAGAGGGCGTTTTGGCGCCCACGGAGTATGAATGGGGAAACAGAGGGAGGGGGAACTAAGGGTGAACAATGTTTCCATTTGGGATGCGCTTGTTTGAAATTTTGGGAAAGTTACAAACTTTGCCCCGATCTAAAATTCCGGACATATTGCTGGTTGGGGATAGGACAGTAATCTCAGGTGTCCCAAATGGTGGGCGGGATAGATTTCGGCCGAGCGCATGGGTGTTTAGGCGCCCACGGCGTATGAATGCTTCTCGGAGGCGGTTGAGACTGGCATCTTGGTGAATTTACAAACCTACCCCGGTTTAGATCTTTGGGCATCGGACCGATAGGCTACACGTGCCAGAGTTAGGACAGTAATTTCCTACCACCAAACGTTAGTCTCGTGCAGTTTCGGGTGACCAGAAGCTTATTTGGCGCTTCGTTCAATATTTGGGAGCAGAAGCATTAACGTTTTCGGTTCTCTTGAATTGAACTTTCAGGATTTGTCAAACTTCACAAACTTCACTCTTGAAAATCCTAGAACTATGATTATTTTGGAATGGAGGGGGTACATTTGAATATACATTGTACACGAGTATATATTAAAAATATGCAACTTACCTCAGTTCATGCATGGTTCCAGATATAATCTCCTTGGTTGGAAAAAAATAGTTAGATATGCGTATGAATATATAGCATGTTCAAACGCACAACAAAGATTGATGCCCCCTTTTAGATCTGATTTACAAATGCCATTATCTCGGGTTCAAATAGATGAATGCACTTCCTATGAATTCGAACCTTCGAAACCCCCTTTATGTTGAATTCGACATGTATTCTATTTCATAGCTAGAAATTTGGAATGTATCCATGTAAGTGACAAATGTATAAAGTGCTTCACACTAACAACATGGAGTGCACTAATCAATGTTTATATATGAATTGCAAAAGCAATGCATTGCTTGTATTTCAAACCGCTCTCACTCTATGGATCAATAATATGAAATAAACACATGCACATGTTAGAATTCAATAGAGTATGGGTGTCTGATAGATCGATTTTCGTTCATACACAAATTGCAAAATTCATGATCTCATCCAAAAATAATAATGTCATTTATATTTTAATTTAATGCGTAGAACCGCCTTTTACACGTAGATGCACTATGCCTCGGCACGTTCTAAAAAACGTGCTATATCTCTCTCTATCTAACGCATAAGTGCACACACTTTATATACATCGGCATTTCTCTTTCACACATGCTCACAATCTCTCCCGGGGTGTCGGGGTGTCTCACGCACACACTCCCTCTGTATCTCTCTCTCTCTCTCTCTCTCTCTCTTTCTGACTACTATGTACCACTCTTTTTACTAATCTCAGTTAGAAAACACTATTTCTCTCACGTGCATATATACACACGCACAGGCTCTACTAGCCCTCTATACGCACATATATGTGCCTACGTGTCTCCCACACGCACATTATCTTTACACTACAAAAAGACACTTCCGTGATGATACGTGTTTGTCACAGTAGGTCACGTTTTCTTTCATGCATGTACATCCATGACAATTTTATGACAGAATCAAGATAGTCATACATGTGCTGTCGTAGAAGTGTTCCATGACATTACCAAAATTATCATCACGGAAGTGTCCACTTCCATGACGATAAATCGCGGGTCATAGAAGTGATTTCGTCAAGGGTGACCGACACGTGGCATCCACCGTAACGGGTCGCCGTTAAGCTATCGGGTTCGGTTTTGGATCCGATAACCCGTTAGCAGCCCGGACCAATGAGGATTTTGCATGTGTAAAATTGTCATTGGCCGGAGGAAACATGTGTTGGCTCACCGTTGGGACAAATGTCATCCATTCATTGGACAGGAGGCGCCTATGATACGTCGACATGTGGCACAACCCAACAAAGGCCCTGAAGGAAATATGCCCTAGAGGCAATAATAAAGTTATTATTTATTTCCTTATTTCATGATAAATGTTTATTATTCATGCTAGAATTGTATTAACCGGAAACGTAATACGTGTGTGAATACATAGACAAACAGAGTGTCACTAGTATGCCTCTACTTGACTAGCTCGTTGATCAAAGATGGTTATGTTTCCTAGCCATAGACATGATTTGTTATTTGATTAACGGGATCACATCATTAGGAGAATGATGTGATTTACTTGACCCATTCTGTTAGCTTAGCACTTGATCGTTTAGTAGGTTGCTATTGCTTTCTTCATGACTTATATATGTTCCTATGACTATGAGATTATACAACTCCCGTTTACCGGAGGAACACTTTGGAGTACCGGGGAGTTACGGGAATACGGGAAAGAAGTATTGGGCCTTAATGGGCCTTGGTGGGAAGGAGAGGCAGCAGCCAGGAGGTGGCGCGCGCCCCTCCCAAGCCTAGTCCGAATTGGACAAGGGGTGCAGGCGAGGCCCCCTCTCCCTTCCTTCTCCTCTTCCCCCTTCCCTCTTCTCCTAGTTGGACTAGGAAAGGAGGAAACTCATCCCACTAGGAGTAGGAATCCTACCCCTTGGCGCGCCTCCTAGGGCCGGCCTCCTCCTCCCTTGCTCCTTTATATACGGGGCAGGGGGGAACCCCATAGACACAACAATTGATCGTTTGATCTTTTAGCCGTGCGGTGCCCCTCCACCATAGTCCACCTCGATACATCAGAGCGGTGCTTAGGCGAAGCCCTGCGTCGGTAGAACATCATCATCGTCACTACGCCGTCGTGCTGACGAAACTCTCCCTCAACACTCGGCTGGATTGGAGTTCGAGGGACGTCATCGGGCTGAACGTGTGCTGAACTCAGAGGTGTTGTGCGTTATGAACGTTTTGACAAAGCTCGGTATGATGACTACTTGATAGTTTAATGCATCATCCTTTACGGTTTAGAACCGGGACTTCAAAAACGTTTTGAACGCCATGGAGCATATGTGATGTTCCAAGAGTTGAAATTGGTATTTCATATTCACGCCCGTGTCGAGAGGTATGAGACCTCTGACAATACTTTGCCTACAAGATGGAGGAGAATAGCTCAACTAGTGAGTACGTGCTCAGATTGTCTGGGTACTACAATTGCTTGAATCAAGTGGGAGTTAATCTTCCAGATAAGATAGCGATTGACAGAATTCTCTAGTCACCACCACCAAGTTAGTAGAACTTCGTGATGAACTATAATGTGCAAGGGATGATGAAAACAATTCCCAAGCTCTTCGCGTTGCAAAAATTGGCGAAGGTAGAAATCAAAGAAAAACATCAAAGTGTTGATGGTGGACAAGATCACTAGTTTCAAGAAAAAGGGCAAAGGGAAGAAGGGGAACTTCAAGAAGAACAACAAGCAAGTTGCTTCTCAAGTGAAGAAGCCCAAGTCTGGACCTAAGCCTAAGACTACGTGATTCTACTGCAAAGGGACTGGTCACTGGAAGCGTAACTACCCCAAGTATTTGGCGGATAAGAAGGATGGCAAAGTGAACATAGGTATATTTGATATACATGTTATTGATGTGTACTTTACTAGTGTTTATAGCAACCCCTTGGTATTTGATACTGGTTCAGTTGCTAAGAGTAGTAACTCGAAACGGGAGTTGCAGAATAAACAGAAACTAGTTGAGGGTGAGGTGACGATGTGTGTTGGAAGTAGTTCCAAGATTGATATGATCATCATCGCACACTCAGTATACTTTCGGGATTAGTGTTGAACCTAAATAAGTGTTATTTGGTGTTTGTGTTGAGCATGAATGTGATTTGATCATGTTTATTGCACTACGGTTATTCATGTAAGTTAGAGAATAATTGTTGTTCTATTTACATGAATAAAACCTTCTATGGTCATACACCCAATGAAAATGGTTTGTTGGATCTCGATCGTGTGATACACATATTCATAATATTGAAGCCAAAAGATGTAAAGTTGCCGGCGTTCTGGGGACGAGGGTCCCCAAACTTGCCTGCCCGTGGCCTGCGGCGTGGCTCAAGTAGGGGCCCAGTGCAGCCCAGCTTCATCAGCTCAAGCTCAAGACCCTCGCGAGGGGCCAAGCCTCGTGGGGCGGACAACATGAAGCTTCCTCAGGAGCAGCCTCATCAGGCAGGCTTGCGAGGAGGCGGAGAGATCAAGCCAAGGGCACCTCGTGAGGAGCCCGTGACAAAGCCATGACGATCGAGACCAGGCGGGCGCCGGCCTGCGCAATGTCCTTGTTTCCTCATTGGTGCAAAGGGGGCAAACACAGGCCAAGGCATCAGGCAAAGGTTACTGTTTCGGTGCAACAAGACCAAGACCAGCAGAACGGCAGGATGGAGGTCATCGTGGTGCCCAGGACGGCATCATCGTTAGAACCTTTGGCAGCCGAAGACCAACTTTAGTCAGGATAAGTGTACCAGATGCTCCCCTTCAAAATGGCCAATTGTTGGCGCCCTTCCGCTCATTATTTGGGAAGAGGCCCAGGGCCTCCCTCTATAAATAGGACTAGCCACCACAGTAGAAAGGGGGGGGGGGGAAGAGAAGAAAAATCGAGATCACGCATAGACAAGAGAGAGGCGACTGAACTCACCCAAGCAGTTCACCGCACCAGCTCAAGAACAACCCTCGTGAGGCTGTTCTCCCTTTGTACTATTCATCATCAGCCCCTGAGGCAATCCACCAGACCACACTCTGGAGTAGGGTATCACACCACAATGGTGGCCTGAACCAGTATAAACCTCGTGTCCCTTGTGTGTTCTTCTTTCTAGCCTAGATCCTTCGCGAGACTTCGAGACGTGAGCTAGTAGGGGAAATATCTCCGCGCGCACCCCAGAGTTCGAACCTCAAGGGTCTGCCGGAACCTGAAATCAGACATTTGGCGCGCCAGGTAGGGGTGCGCCGGAATCTTTCTTCCGCTCGTCACGTGTGATCTTCCGTCGTGTCCATGGCTGACGCTCGCCGAGCCCGCGCCGAGCGTCGGGCTGCTCTCGCCACCCGCGTCGCCCAGACGGTGCCGTCGTGATGCGCCCCGTCGTTCCCCGTCGCCTGCCGCCAACGCCGCCACCGAACCGGTGGGGAACGAGCAGCAGGCCTCGTCCCTGCATCCTTTGGTGCGGCGGGAAGGCCGCACCACCACCCCGTCGTTGACTCCAGCTGGTTCATCGTCCCACGCCCGTCGCGCCCCCACGGACACGCATGCTGCGCTGCTCCTGGCGCGTGAGCTCCTGCACTACCGTCCCGTCGACGACCTCTATGAGGACTGGCTCGCCCGCATCACCGAGCTCGTCAGCGCCGCAGGGGGCTCTCCTATGCCATCCCTCTCGCTGTCTCGCCCTCCATCCGGCGCAGGAGGCGAGGATCAGGAGGTGCCTCTGCCACCTCCTCCCCAAGAAGGTGCCATAGCTCCAAGGCGCGTGGCCCCAGGACGAGACCCTCCACGTCCGGCGCCTGCGCGACAAGAAAGGAGTTGCCAAGAAATCCCTCGTCCCCAAGAAGGTGCTCGCGTGCTCCCAGCACCAGTGCGCCATGACCACATCCATGCGCCACCACGTCAAGACCCCGCGTTGCTCCAGGCAGCGACACGCGGGAATCCCCAAGAGCAAGCCTCGCATCAGCAGAGAGCTCCGGTGGCCACTGCAGGCTGCCGCGCCTTCACCATCGAGCTGCGTAGCGTCGCATGGCCCGGCAAGTTCAAGCCGGAGCTGCCTCCTCACTACGACGACACTGCAGACCCCGCGGAGTTCCTCCAGCTCTACGAGCTGGGCATCGAAGCCTCCAGCAGGGACAAAAAGGTCACGGCGAACTGGTTTCCCATGGCGCTCAAGGACGGCGCCTGCACCTGGCTCCTGAACCTGGCTCCTGGCACGATCTCCTCCTGGGACGAGATGCGCACCCGCTTCATCACCAACTTCCAAGGCACTCGCGACCGGCCCCCGGTCATGAGTGACCTGCGCCGCATCAAGCAACAGCCAGGAGAGACCCTGCAAAAGTACATCCAGTGCTTCAACAACGCTCGCCTCAAGATCCCCAGGGTGACTGAGGAAGCCATCATCTCAGCCTTCTCCGATGGCGTGCGCGACATCAAGATGAAAGAGGAGCTAGCAATCCATGAAGACCTGTGCACATTCCTGGAGTTGTTCAACTTGGCAACCAAGTGCGCCAGGGCCGAGGAAGGGCGCCTCTCCCTCCTCGAGCTTCCGGCTGCCGACCCAGAAGAGAAGAAGCCCAAGGTCAAAGGACGTGAAGCGTAAGGGAGCTGCTGTGCTCGCAGCGGAGCCAGACACCAAGCGAGGCAGGGATCAGCCTGAGTCATCCAAGGGCAGCCGGTACTGCGTGTACCACGACCTCCACACCCACAACACCAACGAATGCCAAGAGCTCAGGGCTGTGCGAGATGGGCGTATCGGCCGACGCCCCGAGCTCAGCGACCGGGGCTATGGCCGAGGAGGAGGAAGAGTCGGAGGACAATGGGAAGACCGTGTCCCACGACAAGGATGGCGTGACCGACCTCGCGAGGACCGCTGGCAGGACCAGCCTCGCGAGGGAGGCTGGAGGGATCAGCCTCGTGAGGACCGCCCTCAAGGCAACGCAGGCCTCCCTCCTCTGCCACTACTGCCGAGGAGGAATGAAGACCATCATCAGGACGAGGGGGCTGGGGCTTCAGAGCCGCGCAATCGCTTGCATCCTGGGCGGCGCTCAGGCCCCAGCCTCTTGGTGCATCTTCAAGCAGTTTGCTCGCGAGGTGAATGCAGTCCTCCCTAGGCTTGAGGCCTCACGCCCTCTTAGGTGGTCTGCGTGCGCTATCACGTTTAGCTCAGCGGATCAGCTCAAGTGCGCAGCAACGGCCGGAGTCCTCCCGATGCTCTATTCCCCAGTCATAAGCAATGTGCAAGTCACCAGGACCCTCATCGACGGCGGAGCGGGACTCAACGTCGTGTCCGTCGAGACATTCGACAATCTCCAAGTGCCATATGATCAGCTTCAGCCAACCAAGCCTTTCTCAGGAGTCACCGATGGTTCCACTGTTCCGATAGGGCAGGTTCGCCTTCCAGTCACCTTTGGGCAGCGCAACAACTACCGCACCGAGCTCATTGACTTCGATGTCGTCCACATCCGCCTGCCATACAATGCCATCCTCGGGTACCCAGCCCTGGCCAAGTTCATGGCAGTGACACACCATGGCTACAACGTCCTCAAGATGCCAGGAAGCGGTGGAGTCATCACAGTGCCATGTGAGGAAAGGGATGCAGTGTGTTCTATCGAGCGTGCCTTCCAAGCCGCGGCAATCGAAGACCCAGATCATAGGAGCGGGAGACTTCCCGAGACAGTCCCTAAGAAGAAGAAAGCTTCACCTGGCCCAAACCCTCAGGAGTTCATCGCGAGGAACACTCAGGAGCTACAGGAGTCAAGGGTCATGCGCGGCAGCCGCCGCTTGCCCGCCGTGGCCCCACATCCAGACGAGGATGGTGGGCTGCGCGTCTGCATCAACGTACCAGGGCTCAACCGAGCCGTGTCTCAGGAGCGCCTCTGGCCTTCACGCGTGGGGCGTTGTGAGGGTCCACCTCACGGCTACGTTCGCATGCCTTTCGGCCTGCCGAACGCGGCCACCGCCTGTCAGCGCCTGCTGAGGAGAATTCTGGAGGCTCAGGAGGTCAGGCATCGCGTGGTCCTGGCGGAGATGGAGATGGCCCTCGAAGATCCACCCATGCCCCCGGAGCCTCTCGAGGCTCCAGGTCCCGGGAGCTCGTGAGGGCCGGCCTCCTCACCGCGCGTCGTCCGCTGCTTCAGAATCCCTTCATCTCCAACGGTATCAGGTGACATCTTTCAAAGTTCCATTTTCAGCTGGGAGCGCCCGCAGGGCTGCATCATTCCCAGGTCACGTGGGTCCGTCCCTGTGGCATGTATCCGTTTTGCTTATGCTCTTTACCTGCCTTGATGGGAGCGCCCGCAGGGCTGCATCATTCCCAGGTCACATGGGTCCGTCCCTGTGGCATGTATCCGTTTTGCTTATGCTCTTTACCTGCCTTGATGGGACCGCCCCTCGGGCTGCATTATCCCCAAGCCGCTTGGGCCTGACCCAGTGTCGTTTGCTTTTTCTGCATCTTTCTAAATGGATTTGCTCCTCTGTAGCGACCAGACCTCAAACAGCCTGATCTCTGTGCTCAGTGTCATCCCTGGATCAGTAATGCTGACACCACACAGTACTCGGAGGATTTATAACAGAGTAGCAATCACACACTTATTACAATCGAATGTCTCAAGAGAGAACTTCATAAAATAAAATGGCTTAAGGCCATCTAAGTACGATAACAATGGAAGGCTTGGAAGAATAAGCGAGTCCATCAACTCCAACGGCATCATCGAGTATAGAACCACGACCTAAGCACCTTACTGTCGTAAATGCGAAAAGTCTGCAACATGAAACGTTGCAGCCCGAAAAACGGGTCAGCACATGGAATATGCTGGCAATGTAACACATAGAGAATAATGGAATGATAAGCCTATACTACATGCACATATGGCTGGTGGAAAAGCTCTATGGTTACAGTTTTTGCATAAAGCTAATTTTTCCCTACTTCAAAGGAATAAATTTATTTAACTATCATGGTGGTTGTTAAACATTCAGAATGGTTGACAGCATTCCCAATCCCAATTAAAAGTACTCATTAAAAACCCAACAATATTAATTAGAAATAACATGATGAGATTCACATGATATCCAAGTACTAGATACTCAATATGTCCATAACCGGGGACATGGCTAACCATGATTAGTTTATACACTCTGCAGAGGTTTGCGCACTTTTCCCTACAAGACTCGATCGCCTCCGTTTGAATTCTCGCACTACACGGTGTTTGAGAGACGGATGACCGAGACATAGTCTTTCAGAAGCGCTAGCACCTTACATGTGGGTAGACCGTACCAACCTACAACCCCTACATCAGCTAGTCTACCCGTAAGAGTTTGCACAACTTAATCAACTACGCCAGAGCCCATAATGGCTTGTGGCTGCACACGTAAGTTTCTAGCATGAATAATCTCATGATCCCTTTGAGCCTGGGTGGCGGTCCGAAGAAATACAGGCAAGTCCTGATAGAAACCAGGTGCCTCAATCCACCCAGATGTGTGTTCAAGTTGCCACCTTAAATAAACCATTAATTAAAACAATCTCACATCTGTCATGGAATACACTCACCCAATCCACGTCTACTAGCATAGCATAGCATAATAAGCAAACGTAGAAGTAACTCCCAAGGGTTTGAATATAAATCAGGTAATAGGTACTACCTCAATCTACTTCCCATCCCACAATTTAATTAGATCCTAATCATGCAATGTTTGAGGATATATCTAATGCATAAAACCGGGTAGTAGAAAAGGTATGATCAAAGTGTTACTTCCCTTGCGATGATCCATGAAACCTAGAGACTCAAGTAACAAAGCGGCGACTCACGGGTATTCTATCGCAGACAAACAAACAAGCATACAATAAGTACTCATCTAATGCACAGGTAAAACTCAAATAGATCTAACCAGATAGTTCAACTTAAGAACTCCGGTTTGCAAAAAGAATCAAATTAAACGAAGCAACGAAAGTCAAACGGCGGAAGAAAACAACTTCGTTTTACTAATCTGGATCTAAGTCAAATTTTACAGTAGCAAAAACTTGTTTAAGTAGGTTATTCGGAAAGAGGGTTTCGATACGAAACTCCAGGCGCTTGAATCGCCTGATTCCGATAAACGAGCGAAAAATTATACTAAAACGAAAATCGGATCAGGAATCGCGATCAGAAAATCACGAATTAAATCCGAGAAAAAGAAAAACGACGAACGGGTTAACGAACGGACGTTCGTTAACTAAACTAATCTGACGAACGCGTTCGTTAAAAACGAACGAACGAACGAACATTCGCTATTTAACCTAAACCAGAAAAAAACCAAAACTAAAAAAATGAAAATAAACCGAAGGAAAACCGCCCGGTTTTTTGTAAAAAACCGGCGGCACGGTTTTCGAGGCGGCGGTGAACCTCGGCGAGGTCGGCGGAGGGGTCCGCGGGTCGGATGGGCGGCGGCGGCGGTGGGCGGCGGGCGCGGGCTTAGGGTTTGGGGCGCTGGGCGGCGGTGGGCCTCGGCTGGTTCCCCGGCTTATAAAGCCTCATGCGGGCCGGAGTCCTAGGCGGACACGGCCCGTAGGTCGGTGGCGCTGCTTTTTTAATAATTCAAGAGAAGAAAATAAAAAGAAATACTAAACGAACTCCAAAAATCCCGAAATAAATTTTCCCCGGCTTCTAAAATCAAGCCGGACAAGATAAATATTTATTTGGGGCCTAAATGCAATTTTGAAAAACGCGCATTTTTCCTAAATTCAAATAAAAAGGCGAAAAACTCTAAAATGAAATATTATTTGATTTTATTATTAAATCTTCATTATTTCTTTATTTTGGGAAAGTCATTTTATTCCCTCTCTCATATTTTGATAGAAGAAATAATTGAAGATAAAATAATTAAAATCAAATGATCCTATTTTCAAAATTTGAGAAAAACTCAAATATGAAAATAACGAAATCCCCAACTCTCTCCGTGGGTCCTTGAGTTGTGTAGAATTTCTAGGACCGAGCAAAAATGCAACGAAAAATATGATATGCAATGATGCTCTATGTATAACATTCCAAATTGAAATTTTGGGATGTTACAAACCTACCCCCTTAAGATGAATCTCGCCCTCGAGATTCGGGTTGGCTAGAAAATAGGTGAGGGTGGTCCTACAAATCTTCCTCTCGCTCCCAGGTGGCTTCATCCTCAGTGTGGTGGCTCCACTGAACTTTGCAAAACTTAATAACCTTGCTGCGAGTAACTCGACTGGCAAACTCCAGAATCTTAACCGGTTTCTCCTCGTAGGTCAAATCATCATTCAACCGAATCGCTTCCAGTGGCACTTTATCTCTCAGTGGTATATCAGCCATCTCTGCGTGACACTTCTTCAACTGAGAAACATGAAACACATCATGAACACCTGTCAACCCTTCGGGTAATTCCAACTTGTACGCAACTTCTCCCATACGTTCCAAAACTTTGTATGGTCCCACAAAACGTGGCGCTAATTTTCATCTAACACCAAAACCCTTAACTCCTCAAGTGGCGATACATCGAAGATAAACTCATCTCCGACTTCGTATTCTCGTCTCCTTGCGTTTTGAATCGCATAACTTTTCTGTCTTGACCGGGCTACCTTGAGCCTATCGCGAATCAACTTTACTTTCCGCTCGCACTCCTTAATCAAATCCGGTCCAAACAACTGGCGATCTCCAACTTCATCCCACAACAACGGGTCCTGCACCTCCATCCGCATAAGGCTTCGAAAAGGTGCCATCTTCAAACTGGATTGATAACTGTTGTTGTAAGAAAACTCCAGATATGGAAAATTTTCGTCCCAATTTGGATCCATAATCCAAGGCACAAGCTCTAAGCATATCCTCCAAAATCTGGTTGACTCTCTCGGTTTGTCCATCCGTCTGCATGGATGAAAAGTCGTGCTAAACTCCAACCTGGTTCCCAAAGTTTCGCAACCGCTTCCGAACTTTGAGGTGAATTGGGTTCCTCTATCTCGACACGATACTCCTCGAACTCCATGCAAGCATACAATCCTTGTCATGTATATCTTAGCCAATTTGGCAATCAACAGTAGGTAGTCTTTTTGGAATGAAATGAGCTACCTTCGTCAAACGATCGACTACAACCCAAATCGAGTCATAGCTCTAACGAGTCCTGGGCAATCCCATGATGAAATCCATACCTAGTTTATCCCACTTCCATTCGGGTATAGGCAATGGCTGTAACAATCCTGCTGGCTTCTGATGTTCTGCTTTCACCCTCTAACATACATCACAAACTGCTACGTACTCTGCAATGTCCTTCTTCATTCCGGTCCACCAGAAAGTATTCTTCAAATCCAAATACATCTTGGTATTTCCTAGGTGAATCGAATATGGTGAATCATGTGCCTCTTGTAGAATCAACTTCCTGATCTCCGGGTCATTGGGCACATAAACACGGTCTTCAAACCATAGGGTATCGTGCTCATCCTCACAAAATCCCTTAGCCTTTCCTTTGCTCATTTTCTCCTTTATAGAGACAATCTCTTTGTCAGTCTTCTGAGCTTCCCTGATTGTATCCATCAAAGTAGATTGAATCTCCAACGCTGATACATAGCCTCGCGGAACTATTTCCAAACATAGCTCCCGAAATTCCTCGGCTAATTCTTTTGGTAAACCTCTGGTCATTAGGATGTTAACATGACTCTTACGGCTCAACGTGTTCCGCTACCACGTTAGCCTTCCGGGTGGTAATGCAATCTCATGTCATAATCCTTAATGAGCTCCAACCATCTCCTCTGCCTGAGATTTAACTCCTTCTGCGTGAAGATGTACTTCAAACTCTTGTGATCCGTATACACCTCACAATGATTTCCAATGAGGAAATCTCTCCAAGTCTTCAACGCATGCACTACGGTCGCTAACTCCAAATCATGCGTGGCATAGTTTAGCTCATGAGGCTTAAGCTGTCGTGAAGCATACGAAACAACTCTTCCCTCCTGCATAAGCACTGCTCCAAGTCCTCTACATGAAACGTCGCAATACACCTCATAATCCTTGGTTTGATCTGGCAGGATTAACACTGGTGAGGTAACCAAACGTTTCTTCAACTCTTGGAAACTAGCTTCACACTCCTCAGTCCATATGAACTTGGTATCCTTCTTCAACAATTCTGTCATAGGCTTCGCAATTCTTGAGAAATTCTCAATGAATCTCCGGTAGTATCCTGCGAGTCCAAGGAAACTCCAGATCTCCCCAACTTTTGTTGGCGCTTCCCAGTTTGTCACAGTGACAACTTTAGTGGGGTCTACTGCTATAACTTCTCCGGATATAACATGTCCGAGAAATCCAACTTCCTTCAACCAAAACTCACACTTGCTGAACTTGGCATATAACTGGTGTTCTCTGAGCTTCTCGAGTACCAAACGCAAATGCTCCTTATGTTCTTCTTCATTCTTTGAGTAAACCAAAATATCATCAATGAACACCACGATTTAACTTATCCAAAAACTCCATAAACACTTTGTTCACCATGTTCATAAAATAGGCAGGTGCGTTAGTCAGACCAAATGACATAACGGTATACTCATACAGCCCGTACCTGGTGGTAAAAGCCGTCTTAGGTATATCCTGCTCTCGAATCTTCAACTGATGGTACCCTGATTGTAGATCGATCTTAGAAAACACCTTAGCTCCTTGCAATTGGTCAAACAAGTCATTGATCATCGGCAGTGGGTACTTGTTCTTGATGGTCACTTCATTCAATCCTCTATAATCAACAACCACTCTTAATGATCCATCCTTCTTCTCCACTAGAAGTACAGGTTATCACCTATGCGAAGAACTTGGGCGATTAAAACCTTTATCCAAAGAACTCCTTAATACGCTTCTTAATTTCCTCCAAATCTTGGGCTGGCATCCTATACGGTCTCTTAGATATCGGCCCAAAGGCTCGGCAAGAGTTCAATCGAAACTCAATGTCCCTATCCGTGGCATGCACAGCAACTCTTCCGAAACACGTTCGGGTAATCCCTTACCACCGGTACTTCCTCTGCACAACTCCGTTAAGGAATTTACATGTGCTCTCCTCGGCTCATGCCGTGATACAAACTTGATTCTCCTCCCTTCGGGGTGGTAAGAAAAATCGACTTCATGGCGCAATCTATGTTCCCTCCATACTTGATAACCAATCCATGCCTAATATCACATCCAATCCTTGCGATTCCGAACTATTAGGTCCGAGGGAAATACATAGTGTCCAATCCTTAATGGCAATCGATCACACCATATACTAGCCATGTATTCTCGCCCGTGTGGTTACTAGCATGGGTGACCTAAGGGCTTGGGTTGGTAGTTTATACTTATCCACAAATCCCCTTGATATGTATGAATGCGATGCACCACTATAAAAAAGAACAACTGCAGTAAAAGTCTTAACCAAAAACTTACCTATTATCGCGTCCGGCTGAGCTTCAACCTCCTCCACGGTAACGTGGTTCACTTGTCCCTGCTGAAAGGGTTCGGCTTCTTTCCGAGCTTCCATTACCATTACCATTTTGGCCTATACGGACAATCATTTGCATAATGCCCGGTCTTGCGGCACTTAAAGCAAGTGATGTGGCTCAGGTCTACCTTGGATGGTGTTGACGGGTTGGTGCGGTTTTGTCCATTGCTTCCTCCATTCCCGTTCCCATTCTTGGTGCCATTATGGTTGTGTGAGCTACCTCCTCCATGGGTATGCTGAAATTGTCCTCCGGCTTCGGGTAAAGCGAAGTTTCACGAGCTCGAGTTATTTTTCCCTGTCCATACTTTCTCTTGCGATTGTCAATCTGCTGCTGCTTTCCTTCAATCATAAGTGCACGATCTACCAACTCCTGGTAGTTGTTGAAAGTGGCTACCATCAACTGCATGCTCAGCTCATCATTCAGTCCTTCTAGAAACTTCTCCTGCTTAGCTGCATCTCAGAGTAACGTCATCCGGGGCATAACGTGCTAACTTACTAAAATCATCTACATACTGGCCAACTGTCCGTCCTCCTTGGCGCAAGTTGCGAAACTCACGCTTCTTCATGGCCATAGCTCCTGCTGAAACATGGGCAGTACGGAAAGCTTGCTGAAACTGATCCCATGTGACAGTGTCTACAGGGTAAGTGGCTGTAAAATTCTCCCACCATGCTGCGGGTCCTTCAAGCTGATGTGCGGCAAATTTCACCCTTTCTCCATCTGTACATCCTGGAGTGGTCAACTCCCTCCCTATCTTACGGAGCCAATCATACGCAACAATCGGCTTGGTGCTACTTTGGAAAACACCGCGGATTCGGCCTTAAGAAACGGGTCAAATGGTCAACGGTGGTGGTGGCGGTGGGTTGTTGTTGTTGTTGCCTTGGTTCTGTACCAATGTTTGAATCAAGGCATTCTGCTGCTGAATCAACTGAGTGATCTCTGGGAGGAAAACAAATCCGGGGTCGCGTCTTAGAGGCATCTGAGGGTTTAAAGAAAAGACGAGAGTTAAGAATAGAATGAGGTCTAGGGAGAAAACACTACCCATATGCACATGAGACAAATCACGCAATATCACTCCAATCAATTCAAACAAGGGCATACAACGGTCTATCTTTCGTTACAAAGTGCTGAAACTAAAACTAATTTAAAATGTGGGAAATCTACTACTGTTATGGTGGTCAACTAGAAAATCGCCTCCGATGAAGACTCCATGATATACGCTCGACTTCATCTTGAAATCATCATCACTAGGATCGAGAATCGGTGTAAATCGATGACGATGTAGTTCTCTGGACAGGTGCAATCTTCATCTTCTCCTCCGGTGCTGAATTTCCCATGAGTTCTTCAATCTTCTCCTTAAGATCGCTGCTTTGTCCCACTAGAGCTACAATCTCCTCTATGTAGTCCTTGCGAGTGGCCTTCAGTTCTCCTTCTAGTTCGATAATCTTGGCTTTTCTTTGTCGTCAACTCTATCATGTCTCACAAGACATCCGGTTCTCCTCAAGGCCGAATGTGCTGGTTTAACTCCTGGATGAAAGACGCAATGGACCGATCCTTCTTAGTGCCAACTATCTCCCATTGTTCATCTCGGCGCCCACAAATCTGGTAGATAGTATCCTTGAGGTCTTCTTTGTAAACTTCTCCAATGCGTCACATGGTTATGTGAGCTGCCATGCTCTTTCCCAGACTCCAAGTTGGTGCATTGAAAACAATCTCAATGGGCTCCGTGATTGGCGCAAACGTCCTTCCGGGAACTTGAGCTTGAATCTTCCAGCGCTCTTCTTCGGGTAAAGTGGAATTGTAGGTCCCGGTGAAGCTTGGTATTCCGATGTTCAAGTACTTAGTGACTTCCTTCAGGTGTCGTCCAAAGGGTGTATCTTCATCCGGCTGGGTGAACTTGATCCTCGCTTCCGTCATCCTAAAAGAGTAGAAAAGATGAGGAGTCAGAAATGAGAAGAGAGTAGTGATCTAGGGCTTTAGCTTAATGGTCGTGTCCTACAGTCAGCGTGTGCTCCGTTAGACAAATAAACAAGCATACAATAAGTACTCATCTAATGCACAGGTAAAACTCAAATAGATCTAACCAGATAGTTCAACTTAAGAACTCCGGTTTGCAAAAACAATCAAATCAAAAGAAGCAACGAAAGTCAAACGACGGAAGAAAACAACTTCGTTTTACTAATCTGGATCTAAGTCAAATTTTACAGTAGCAAGAACTTGTTTAAGTAGGTTATTCGGAAAGAGGGTTTCGAGACGAAACTCCAGGCGCTTGAATCGCCTGATTCCGATAAACGAGCGAAAAATTATACTAAAACGAAAATCGGATCAGGAATCGCGATCAGAAAATCACGAATTAAATCCGAGAAAAAGAAAAACGACGAACGGGTTAACGAACGGACGTTCGTTAACTAAACTAGTCTGACGAACGCGTTCGTTAAAAACGAACGAACGAACGTTCGCTATTTAACCTAAACCGAAAAAAAACTGAAACTAAAAAAACGAAACTAAAAAAACCGAAAATAAACCGAAGGAAAACCGCCCGGTTTTTAGAAAAAACCTGCGGCACGGTTTTCGAGGCAGCGGCGAACTTCGGGGAGGTCGGCGGGGCCATGGTCGAGGCGGCGACGGCAACCAGCGGTGGCGGCGTGGCATGGAGGCTAGGGTATGGGGCGGTCGGGCGGCTGGGCCTCGGCTGGCTCCCCGGCTTATAAAGCCTCAAGTTGAGTCCTAAGCGGACATGACCCAGAGGAGTCGGTGGCGCTTTTTTAATAATTCAGCAGAAGAAAAATAAAAAGAAATACGAAACGAACTCCAAAAATCCCGAAATAAAATTTCCGCTTTCTAAAATCAAGCGGACAAGATGAACATTTATTTGGGGCCTAAATGCAATTTTGAAAAACGCATTTTTCCTAAATTCAAATAAAAGGCGAAAAACTCCAAAATAAAATCTCATTTGATTTTATTATTAAATCTTAATTATTTCTTTATTTTGGGAAAGTCATTTTATTCCCTCTCTCATATTTTAATAGAAGAAAAAATTGAAGATAAAATAATTAAAATCAAATGATCCTATTTTCAAAATTTGAGAAAAACTCAAATATGAAAATAACGAAATCCCCAACTCTCTCCGTGGGTCCTTGAGTTGTGTAGAATTTCTAGGACCGAGCAAAAATGCAACGAAAAATATGATATGCAATGATGCTCTATGTATAACATTCGAAATTGAAAATTTGGGATGTTACATCCTCCGTGCCTAACCTGATTCCCATGGCTATCATCTGCTGCTTATCGCGGAGCTCTCCGCTCGCATGCAAAGCGCTTGCACGTTAAAAGGGGGGTACACGAGCATCGCGACTCATGGGCTCTTCTTGGCTCTCCACCCTCACCGGCCTTGACCCACCAAGATCGCGACTGTCATACCAAATGCCATCGAGGCTCGCTCGAGGGCCGGGACCTGAGGACGTAGAGTATTTGCATTCTAACCACCTTGCAGGAACACATAATTGATAAAGGCCCAGAGCTAGGCGCAACCCGCCTCGAGATAGGGCCTCGTGAGTCCCGCGCTGGCTCACGGGTGCCCAAATACACCTCTCCTAGCCCTAAAAAGCCGGTCACATGTCGTATGGGTCAGATACGCCTGGGGATCCTCCCGAGGGGAGCCCCTCCCACGTACCGGTGGAAGCACCATGCTCAAGGCTGGCCGACGACATCGCCGAGGAGCGGCTATGCCCAGACACACTCTGAAGCGCTATGCTCCGCTGGTGATAAACAACTAAGGGCGGCCCACAGCGTATCAACCTCGAGGGAGCCCAGAGTCAGTTGTCCGCACCATCGCAATGCCTCCCCTCGGGAGTGCGCGAGGGCTGGACACGGGTCAGGCCCGGGCCACCCCGAATGCACGCCACCCACCAGTCCCTCGGACACTGTCGCCCGCCGCTCTCCCGAAAGGAGCCAAGGTACGAAGCTCGTTTGCCGTCAAGGGGACTCACGAGAATCGCGACTCAGGAGCCTAACTGGTCACGTAGCCCTCACTCCTTAGTCCCGGCCCCGGGTTTCCGGTCGGGGCTAATGTTGAGGTATGCTGGGCCGGTCCTGCCGACGAGAACGCAGCGAATCCACTCCTACACCTCCCTTCCCTACTTGCCGCTTATGCGTCAATGGGGACTCACGAGCTTCGCGACTCAGAGCCTAACTTGCCACGTAGCCCTCACTCCTTAGTCCCGTCCCCGGTTTCCGGTCGGGGCTAACGGTGGCTGAGGTATGCGCGGGGTCGGGCCCTGCCGACGTAGAACACAAGGAAATAGGAGGGAAAATGCAAATTCTAGGGTATTCAAAAGCAAATATTACAAGCCATGGATTGTTTCACAATGCCAAACACAAGTCTAAACGCCTCCACGAGGCACGATGCATGTTGCAGGAGTTAAAACAAGACAGAAGCTGCAAAGGGATCACTCCCCAGTGGCGCCGCCGCTTGTGGTGGAGTCGCGCTGGGCGGCTCCGCCTCCTGAGGCCGTGGAGCTGGCAGCACCGTGCCTGGGCAAGGTGCCGAAGGCGCAGAACCTCCCCAGCAAAGCCTCGGCTCAGCCTTTCACGGCCTCTGCAGCAGCAGCGGCGAGGTCACCGCTCATGGGTTCCAGCAGGCTGTCGTGGTTGATGCTGGGGTCGCGAAGGTAGACGTGGCTGAGGACACGCGTCAGCGCTGCAGAAGACAGGGCACGGGCCTCGGCCTCGGCCGTAGGACCAAGGCCGTCCGTGACATCTTCAAGTGCACGGACTAGGAAGGGAAGCAGCTCGGCAGGACCGTCCTCTGCACCAGCCAATGGCTTCTCCAAGCCGCCCTCATAGAGCGTCTTCAGCGCGGCACGAGCTTTCTCCTCCAGCTTCACGAAGGCCACTCGATCCTTGGCCAGGACCTTCGCCTTGCCGTCTAGCTCGGTCCTCTCCGCCTTCAGCGCTGCTCCAGTGTCTCCAACCAGCCACGGCAGTCATCAAGCTTGGGGTTCCAGTCCCTGACGGCAGCCTCCCGAGCCTCCATCTCCTTCTCCTTCTCCTGGCGGCCACAGACCTCCTTGGCGAGCTCGTCACGCAGGCCTTGTAGCTCGACCTCCAGGCGCCTTCTGGCGGCCACAGGCATCCGCAGCGTCATGGCTGGGCAGCATCATGGCGTCCTTAACTGGCGGGTGGCTTGCTTCTCCTCGTCGGAGGCCGACACGACCTGGCTCAGCGTCGCTCGGACGGAGGCGGCAGAAGGGGCCCAGCCAGAAGCTAACTCCAGGCGCCCGACCACCAGGCGAGGGTCCACGCTCTGAAGATCCTCCCGCGGCCGGCTCAGTTCGTTGGCGGCCTAGTCCGGGGCAGCAGAGGATCGAGAAGAGGCAGGAGCAGTGGAAGCGAGCGGAGAGGACAACAGCGTGATCACGGCTTGGGAGGAAGGAGCCCCCTGGGCCTTGGACACCTCAGCGGCAGCATCAAGCGCAGACACCTCCAGAGTCAGCGGGGCCACGGGGGCTGACTCCTCTCTAGAGTGTCCCTGCTGGGCTCGCGAGGACGAATGGGCAGGGGAGGCACGAGCCTCGATGCCTCCTTTCCCCGCAAATGAAGGTGCTGCCCCGGCAGACGGGCTCGCCTCGAGCGGGGCCGCAGAAGCCCCTCTCAACCTTTTTGGTGCAGGTGTCGGCCTGGCCAGAGAACGCAGATGTCAAGCCTTGGCGGTAGAAACAAAGCAAAGCGCGGATCGAGCACCTACTGGTCGTCGTTCACGGACTCAAGCAGCCTCCGGCCAAACTTGAAGCCCGAGAGCCTACAGCTAGGATCGGCTTTGGCAGGCCCGGAGGCAGAAGGCGCGTCGGAAGGGCCGGAGCTGGCCTCAGACCGCCTCGGGACCAGAGCAGACCCTGGGAGGACCAGCCCCGACCTGCCCTTCCTCGGGACCAAGGGAGAATCCTCCCCTCCTCGCCTGGCGCCAGCCTCGTCGTCGTCCGGCATGGAGCGGAGGGCGCGGGATCTGCGCCGAGGGAAGGACTCCTCCGACTCCTCGCTAGTCGCCTCCGAGTCAAACTCTTCTTCCTCCTCCTCTCCGTCCTCCTCACTCCCACTTGAGTCGTTGGAGGACACGTTCACCGTCGCCAGCGCCGCCAGATCCCCGGGAGCTTCTGCGGGCACCAACCCCTCACTGTTGAAGGTGGGCATGGCGTTCACCACCTGCTCCCAGTCGCCGTGGAGGAACAGGGGACGGGAGCGCCCTCCGGCCTCGCCACGTCTCCCCTAACCAAGGAGTGGAGGGCCGCAACCAGATCTTCGTCGGCCAGGGCCTCGGAGCTCAGGCGAAGGGCAGCGTCCGCTTCCCCAAGCCTCCACAATGGGAGCGGGTGCTCCCGGAGTGGAGCCACCCGGTGCTCAAAGAACTCCCTCAGGAGCGTGGCCCCGGTCAGCTTCGCTGCCCCCAAGTTGCCTGGCCTCAGGTCCGTGTTCATCCTCTTCAACACCGCCCTCGCGCGGGGGTCGACAAGCTCCGCGCGAGACCACGCATCAACGGCCCTGGGCTGCCTCGTAGGCAGCACCAGTCGGGGGTGGAGGCGCCCGACATCCACCATGACCCACTTGCTCCGGAAGCCTTCGATCCTCTTCCCAGGCTTGGAGATGGCGTTGGAGTTGGAGTATGTGATAAAGCTCGCGCATGCGGAGATGTGGGTGCGGGAAACCAGGAGGTAAAAGTAATGACGCAGCAAGGCCACTGAGGGCTTTACCCCAACATGAGCCTCACAGTAGTAGGCGAAAATCGCCAGGAGAAGAACATAGTTGGGGTGGAGATGCAGAGCTTGCAAGTTGTACTGGCAAAGAACGGCAAAGAAGAACTCGGAAAAAGGAGGCACCAGACCGGCGATGATGGCGCCAGGGAAGAGCGGTAGAAGGTGCTCCCCTTGGCTTCAGGCTGGTCGGAGCCGGCCTTGAGCATGGGCCGCCCTCATTGCCTGCGCCACCATCATCAGCGTGAGGGCGAGATTCTTCTCCGATACATTCGGGGATCCAGAGCCGGCGAGTACCAGGCCTCGGTCGGGGTCTTGCGAGGCGCCATGGCTTGCCGGATGGGAAGGATTGAGACAGATCTGGAGGATTTCGGGAGCAAGAAGGAGAAGAGCGAGAAAGGGGATCTGGAGCAAGGCAAGCGAGACAAAGCAAGTAAGTCTGGCCCGGGAACCTCTTTTTGTCAGATGGACGGTTGCCGAGGCGTCATAGGGAAGCGGAGGCGCCCACGTCCAATCAACCGCCACGCGGCGCCCAAGGTCATGAGCTATTGGGGCCCGGGCGCCAGACTTGCCCCTTCGCTTCTCTGCTAAGCCAAGTCCGGGCGTGCCTTGGGCCCGGGGGCTACTGTCGGTGTTCTGGGAACGGGGGTCCCCAGACTTGCCTGCCCGCAACCTGTGGCGTGGCTCAAGTGGGGGCCCAGTGCAGCCAACTTCATTAGCTCAAGCTCAAGACCCTCATGAGGGGCCGAGCCTCGTGGGCGGACAACAGGAAGCTTCCTCAGGAGCAGCCTCATCAGGCAGGCTCGCGAGGAGGCGGAGAGATCAAGGCAAGGGCACCTCGTGAGGAGCCCGTGACGCAAGCCATGAAGATCGAGACCAGGCGGGCACCACGCGGGCATCGACCTGCGCAGTGTCCTTGTTTCCCCTTTGGTGCAAAGGGGGAAAGCACAGGCCAAGGCATCAGGCAAAGGTTACTATTTCAGTGCAACAAGACCAAGACCAGCAGAACGGCAGGATGGAGGTCATCGTGGATCCCAGATCGCCATCGAACCTTTGGCAGCCAAGACCAACTTTAGTCAGGATAAGTGTACCAGATGTTCCCCTTCAAAATGGGCAATTGTTGGCGCCCTTCCCGCTCATTATTTGGGAAGAGGCCCAGGGCCTCCCTCTATAAATAGGACTAGCCACCACAGTAGAAAGGGGGGAGAAAAGAGAAGAAAAATCGAGATCACGCATATACAAGAGAGAGGCGACTGAACTCACCCAAGTAGTTCATCGCACCAGCTCAAGAACAGCCCTCGCGAGGCTGTTCTCCCTTTGTACTATTCATCATCAGCCCCTCAGGCAATCCACCACACCACACACTGGAGTAGGGTATTACACCACAATGGTGGCCTGAACCAGTATAAACCTCGTGTCCCTTGTGTGTTCTTCTTTCTAGCCTAGATCCTTTGCGAGACTTCGAGGCGTGAGCTAGTAGGTGAAAGATCTCCGCGCGCACCCTAGAGTTCGAAGCTCAAGGGTCTGCCGGAACCCGAAATCCGACAAAAGTTAATAATGATAGTGCAACTTATTTGTGGCACTGCCGTTTAGGTCATATTGGTGTAAAGCGCATGAAGAAACTCCATGCTGATGGGCTTTTGGAATCACTTGATTATGAATCACTTGATGCTTGCGAACCATGCCTCATGGGCAAGATGACTAAGACTTCGTTTTCCGGAACAATGGAGCGAGCAACAGATTTGTTGAAAATAATACATACTGATGTATGCAGTCCGATGAGTGTTGATGCTCGCGGCAGGTATCGTTATTTTCTGACCTTCACAGATGATTTGAGCAGATATGGGTATATCTACTTGATGAAACACAAGTCTGAAACATTTGAAAAGTTCAAAGAATTTCATAGTGAAGTGGAGAATCATCATAACAAGAAAATAAAAGTTTCTACGATATGATCGCAAAGGTAAAATATTTGAGTTATGAGTTTGGCCTTCAGTTAAAACAATGTGAAATAGTTTCACTACTCATGCCACCTGGAACACCACAGTGCAATGGTGTGTCTGAATGTCATAACTGTACTTTATTAGATATGGTGCGATCTATGATGTCTCTTACCGATTTACCACTATCGTTTTGGGAGTATGCATTAGAGACAACTGCATTCACGTTAAATAGGGCACCATCTAAATCCGTTCAGACGACACCGTATGAACTATGATTTAGCAATAAACCTAAGCTGTCGTTTCTTAAAGTTTGGGGCTGTGATGCTTATGTGAAAAAGTTTCAACATGATAAGCTCGAACCCAAATCGAAGAAGTCCGTCTTCATAGGATACCCAAAAAGAAACTATTGGGTACACCTTCTATCACAGATCCGAAGGCAAAATCTTTGTTGCTGAGAGTGGATCCTTTCTAGAGAAGGAGTTTCTCTCGAAAGAAGTGAGTGGGAGGAAAGTAGAACTTGATGAGGTAACTGCACATTCTCTCGAATTGGAAAGTAGCTCATCACTTAAATCAGTTCCAGTGATGCCTACACGAATTAGTGAGGAAGCTAATGATGATGATCATGAAACTTCAGATCAAGTTACTACCGAACCTCGTAGGTCAACCAGAATAAGAACCGCACCAGAGTGGTATGGTAGTCCTCTTCTAGAAGTCATGTTACTAGACCATGACGAACCTGCGAACTACGAGGAAGCGATGATGAGCCCAGATTCCGCAAAATGGCTTGAGGCCATGGAATCTGGGATGGGATCCATGTATGAGAACAAAGTGTGGACTTTGGTTGACTTGCCCGATGATCGGCAAGCCATAGAAAATAAATGGATTTTCAAGAGGAAGACGGACGCTGATAGTAGCGTTACTATCTATAAAGCTAGACTTGTCGCAAAAGGTTTTCGACAAGTTCAAGGTGTGACTAAGATGAGAGTTTCTCACTCGTATCTCTTCTTAAGTCTGTCCGAATCATGTTGGTAATTGCCGCATTTTATGAAATCTGGCAAATGGATAAACAAAACTACGTTCCTTAATGGATTTATTAAAGAAGAGTTGTATATGATGCAACCAGAAGGTTTTGTCAATCCTAAAGGTGCTAACAAAATGTGCAAGCTCCAGCGATCATTCTATGGACTGGTGCAAGCATCTCGGAGTTGGAATATACACTTTGATGAGTTGATCAAAGCATATAGTTTTATACAGACTTACGGTGAAGCCTGTATTTACAAAAAGTGAGTGGGAGCACTACAACATTTCTGATAAGTATATGTGAATGACATATTGTTGATTGGAAATAATGTAGAATTATTCTGCAAAGCATAAAGGAGTATTTGAAAGGAGTTTCTCAAAGAAAGACCTCGGTGAAGCTACTTACATATTGAGCATAAAGATCTATAGAGATAGATCAAGACGCTTGATAAGTTTTTTCAATGAGTAAATACCTTGACTAGATTTTGAAGTAGTTCAAAATGGAACAGTCAAAGAAAGAGTTCTTGCCTGTGTTACAAGGTGTGAGATTGAGTAAGACTCAAACCCGACCATGGCGTAAGATAGATAGAGAATGAAAGTCATTCCCTATGCCTCAGCCATAGGTTCTATAAAGTATGCCATCTTGTGTGCGGATCTATTGTATACCCTACACTATGTTTAGCAAGGAGTACAATAGTGATCTAGGAGTAGATCATCGACAACGGTCAAAATTATCCTTAGTGGAATAAGGATATATTTCTCGATTATGGAGGTGACAAAAGGTCTGCCGTAAAGGGTTACGTCGATGCAAAGTTTGACACTGATCCAGATGACTCAAAGCCTCAATCTGGATGCATATTGAAAGTGGGAGTAATTAGCTAGAGGAGCTCCGTGCAGAGCATCGTTGACATAGAAATTTGCAAAATACATACGGATCTGAATGTGGCAGACCCGTTGACTAAACTTCTCTCACAAGCAAAACATGATCACACCTATGTACTCTTTGGGTGTTAATCACATAGCGATGTGAACTAGATTATTGACTCTAGTAAACCCTTTGGGTGTTGGTCACATGATGATGTGAACTATGGGTGTTAATCACATGGTGATGTGAACTATTGATGTTAAATCACATGGCGATGTGATCTAGATTATTGACTCTAGTGCAAGTGGGAGATTGAAGGAAATATGCCTTAGAGGCAATAATAAAGTTATTATTTATTTCCTTATTTCATGATAAATGTTTATTATTCATGCTAGAATTGTATTAACCGGAAACATAATACATGTGTGAATACATAGACAAACAGAGTGTCACTAGTATGCCTCTACTTGACTAGCTCGTTGATCAAACATGGTTATGTTTCCTAACCATAGACATGAGTTGTCATTTGATTAACGGGATCACATCATTAGGAGAATGATGTGATTGACTTGACCAATTCTGTTAGCTTAGCACTTGATCGTTTAGTATGTTGCTATTGCTTTCTTCATGACTTATATATGTTCCTATGACTATGAGATTATGCAAATCCCGTTTACTGGAGGAACACTTTGTGTTCTACCAAACATCACAACATAACTGGGTGATTATAAAGGTGCTCTACAGGCGTCTCCAAAGGTACTTGTCGGGTTGGCGTATTTCGAGATTAGGATTTGTCACTCCGATTGCGGAGAGGTATCTCTGGGCACTCAATAATGCACATCACTTAAGCCTTGCAAGCATTGCAACTAATGAGTTAGTTGCGGGATGATGTATTACGGTACGAGTAAAGAGACTTGACGGTAACGAGATTCAACTAGGTATTGAGATACCGACGATCGAATCTCGGGCAAATAACATACCGATGACAAAGGGAACAACATATTTTGTTATGCGGTTTGACCGATAAAGATCTTCGTAGAATATGTGGGAGCCAATATGAGCATCCAGGTACCGCTATTGGTTATTGACCGGAGACGTGTCTCGGTCATGTCTACATAGTTCTCGAACCCGTAGGGTCCGCACTATAAGTTTATGTGTTTTGATGTACCGAAGGTAGTTCGGAGTCCCGGATGAGATCGGGGACATGACGAGGAGTCTCGAAATGGTCGAGACGTAAAGATCGATATATTCGACGACTATATTCGGACATCGGAAAGGTTCCGAGTGATTCGGGTATTTTTTGGAGTACCGGGGAGTTACGGGAATACGGGAAAGAAGTATTGGGCCTTAATGGGCCTTGGTGGGAAGGAGAGGCAGTAGCCAGGAGGTGGCGCGCTCCCCTCCCAAGCCCATTCCGAATTGGACAAGGGGTTTGGGGTGCGGCCCCCCTCTCCCTTCCTTCTCCTCTTCCCCCCTTTCCCCCTTCTCCTAGTTGTACTAGGAAAGGAGGAAACCTACTCCCACTAGGAGTAGGAATCCTACTCCTTGGCGCGCCTCCTAGGGCGGCCTCCTCCTCCTTGCTCCTTTATATACGCGGGAAGGGGGCACCCCATAGACACAACAATTGATCGCTTTGATCTTTTTAGCCGTGTGCGGTGCCCCTCCACCATAGTCCACCTCGATAACATCAGAAGCGGTGCTTAGGCAAAGCCTGCGTCCGGTAGAACATCATCATCGTACCACGCCATCGTGCTTGATGAAACTCTCCTCAACACTCGGCTGGATCGGAGTTCGACGGACTTCATCGGGCTGAACGTGTGCTGAACTCGGAGGTGCCGTGCGTTCAGTACTTGATCGGTCGGATCGTGAAGACGTACGACTACATCAACTGCGTTGTGCTAATGCTTCCGCTTTCGGTCTACGATGGTACGTGGACAACACTCTCCCCTGTCGTTGCTATGCATCACCATGATCTTGTGTGTTCGTAGGAATTTTTTTGAAATTACTACATTCCCTGTCGGTGTCAAAACCGGCGGATCTCGGGTAGGGGGTCCCGAACTGTGCATCTAGGCGGATGGTAACAGGAGACAGGGGACACGATGTTTTTACCAGGTTTGGGCCCTCTCGATGGAGGTAATACCCTACTCCTGCTTGATTAATATTGATGATATGGGTAGTACAAGAGTAGATCTACCACGAGATCAGAGATGCTAAACCCTAGAAGCTAGCCTATGCTATGATTGTTGTTCGTCCTACGGACTAAAACCCTCCGGTTTATATAGACACCGGATAGGGTTAGGGTTACATATAGTCGGGTACAATGGTAGGAGATCTACATATCCAGACGCCAAGCTTGCCTTCCAAGCCAAGGAAAGTCCCATCCGGACACGGACGAAGTCTTCAATCTTGTATCTTCATAGTCTAGGAGTCCGCCAAAGATGATAGTTCGGCTATCCGGACACCCCCTAGTCCAGGACTCCTCAAGAGCCCCAGAACCAGGCTTCAATGACGACGAGTCCGGCGCGCATATTGTCTTCGGCATTGCAAGGCGGGTTCCTCCTCCGAATACTTCATAGAAGGTTTTGAACACAAGGATAGTGTCCGGCTCTGCAAAACAAGTTCCACATACTATCGTAGAGTGAATAACTTTTGCGCAGATCTGCTGACGTATTGCGCGGCGTGACATCACACCACGGCCAAGCCTTTATTCGAATCGTTTTTACTGTTGCACCTCAGCGCGTTTAGCGAGGCAGTTTCCTTGGTACGTCTCATCAAAGCGGAGATCGTGCCCCCTTATTCCGGGTTTCTCATCAATACGGATGTGGGTAACCCAACCGTGCCCGTTGGCACGCCTCCTCTATCGAAGGTGAGTCCCAATCGACCACGGGGAGGGCTCTTGGTATTCAACCTCTTTATAATGAGACCAAGGCCCTCTTCTTTTTCCACCCTCCATCGAAGTTCGCCAAGGCTCGAGTTCTAACACCCAAAGCGGCATATTTAGGCGCTTCGGACCTTCGACGTTGTCCCGCTCCGGCCCGCTCGGCCGGGGGAGGTCTTCTTCCGTCTCAGCAGAAGATGTGCTAAAGCTGCGAGACGCCAGTATCTAACCGGCGAGATTTCGCATAGGCTGCCTTCTCCAGGCAGGTCATTCCCACTCCCGAGCCCGGGCGAGAGCGCTGGTGTTCGTGTCTCACTTCCTTCGGGTTTAGGTTTCCGACGGATCCCTTTGTGCTTGAGGGCTCATGTTTTATTATGGGCTGGATTTCCATGACTTGAATCCGGAGTCCATCCTCCATATCTCATCATTCATTGTCGTATGTGAAGCCTTCCTTCATATTACCCCTCACTTTGGATTGTGGCTCAAGACCTTCAAGGTGGAGCCGAAGATGATCGAGGGGCAACAAGCAGAGCGCGGAGGGGCGGTCATAAGCAAGTGCGCTGATGCTCCGTGGCCCGAGGGCTCTTTTCAAGAGGAGCTTGGTTTGTGGCAACGGGAGTGGTTTATATCACCGCTCCCAAGGGCACCAAATGGGTGGCGCCACCCGCCTTCCGCTCAGGTCCACCACAGCGGCTGGCATCATGGGTCAACCGGGGGCTCGACTGGGGGACGTCCAAGGACGTTCCTCTCAGTGGCTGTATTCAAACCTCCAAGAAAGAGAGATCAATCTGGTCGCGATGGCGCAGGTTATGTTGATTCGGCGCCTACGCCTGCAAGAACGCCACCCTCCGCTCATGGGAATTTAATCCGGAGGGACCACGAGCTCTCCAACATTTTATGGGTACGACACCCGTGGAGATGTATAAACTGTTCTTGAATCACAAGAGAAGTGTCGGACCTGACCGAGGACGCAGGACTAAGCTGCAATCGCCCAGATACTCAAGTAAGTAGTCCTGCATGCGGACAGGCTGTCCGCTCATTTATCATAAACTTGCCCTTAAAGGAGTTGTTTCTTGAACAGGAGTGGATAGCGAAAGCAAAGTTGATAAGGTGTCCGGCTCCCCTCCCAGAGACCACGCCGGATCCCGTGCTGACCAAGATGCTGAAGGCCACGCCTTTTGAAGAAGGCGAAGGGCAGAGCAGGGAAGCAACTGCCTCCACGAAGGAGGCTTTCGAGGAAGGAGGGAAGAGGACCGCTTCGGAAGATCCGGAGGTCAAGGCCTCAAAGAGGGGAAAGAAATCTTCGTTAGAGAGTCCGGCGCTGGGAAGTACCCCAGCCGCACTATTTTCCCAAGGGGATCAGCCCTCCAGCGAGCCGTAAGTAAAAAGAAGGGGTCCTGTGAATAAAGAACATCCCTGTATTTATTTCTGAAGATAACCGGAATCGTACCTTGTAGTTCGGATCTCGTCTTCAGGGCTTCTTCCGGAGATGATAGAAAGCGAAACGCCTCCACCTATCGCGCCTTCGTGTGAGGCGGCGACCACAAGTGTAAATCACGGAGAGTTTCCCGAGTCCGGGGCCGGAAGGTCCGTGCCAACCGGGCGTGCGGTCGGAGGAGCTGAAGGATCTGCTCGGGCGAAGGTTATCTCGTAAGATCACCGCGCTTAATGGGTACGATGATTGAAAGAATTGCATCCGCTGAGAGCGGATTGCATGAATCCATCAGAAGCTTGCTGACGGGGTTCGAGGTACGCAAAAATGATGTACCTTCTGACAGTTATGCATATAGAGTGTGCCCTGTATAGATAGTAGCCCCTGAGACTCGGTATGTTGTCAAAATTGACAGCGTGCCGAGGATCATAATCTCAGTTATAACATATCGCCGCTCCTAAATAGGTGGCAGGGCGTCCGGTGGCCGGCCGGACTGATGAATTTGCCGAAGCAAAGAGGAAATGGCCGATATGGCCATAAAGTTGAAGAATTCTACCGACCGCTGCGGGGTTCTTGAAAAAGAACGTCAAGCGGAGCAAGAGGACCTGAAAAAGGCCACCGCCGAATCCAAGGATGCCCGTTCCGCTATGAGAGCTGCCAAGGAGGAGCTGAGTCAGGCCGGGGCTATTGCGGCTGGAAACCCGTTTTTGCTGCGGAGGAAATATACGGATCCGAAGTATGCTCAGTTGGACAAGTTGTGGAGTTCAGTGGATGCTTATCTGGACTTAGCGGGGAGCGCTGCGGACGCGATTGAGCACTTCCGAGGCCAGAAGGGGCGCAGAAGGGAAGAGCTATATTGGTCGCAATTCCATAGTCCGGAGTGTCCTCTTCCGTTGACCGATTGGTTGGCCGAATGGGACGAGCTGAATCGGTTATCCGGACTTGCCATGAAGCATGTCATGACTCATTTGTGGCCAGGCGGACCCCACCAAGAGTTATATTGGCTTAGTGCAGCAGATCCATGTTGCGGTACCGCGTATCGACGCAATGAAGCGGTCGGCGTGTATTGAGGGAGCGCGGATGGCTCTTGCCCGTGTCAAGACATACTGTGCGGAGATGAAGGCCACCGACGTTGCATCCCAAGATTCGGACAGAAGCCGAGTATCTGCCGAGCACTATTTTGAGGAAGTCCTGCAGGGCGCTCGTTTAATAGAGACGCAGTGCTCGAAGGATATTGTGTTTAAATGAGATGTATGATTTGTGAAAACAATGTTTCAATATAATATAAGAGCTTTTTATACTTGTGCGTTCAAGTATTAAATCGCCTCCTGTGCGGCCGTTGATGTATATGTGTATATAACCTGAAAGATGGCAGTCTTCGGCTTCAGCCCCCACGCACATAGTGCGGGGGTGTTTGCAAAAAAGGCGCATTTTCACACTTAATCCAACGTCTTGGTCCTGTGAAGGAGGTGATAGCGTAGCAAACTAGGCAACTGGACTATATAGCCCCTAGGGGCACCGCGCTCTCCCGAATTCGGGGCGAGTATGTGCCTGACCGGAAAACGGCCCTTCGTCAATGCGGGGGAATTCTAAACATTCCGCTGGGTCATCGAGTGGTTGACTAGTCTCACGCTATATCATGACAGTCAGTTTTAGCTTTCTCCACTGAGGTGCTCAACCCAGCTCAACCGGGGCACAATCACTGTGGTTCTCCCAGTGCTACCTTAGCCGATATAACGGAACGTAAGGTACCAAAACATGGGAGCCGGACAAACCCAACATTTGACCAAAGATATGATTCGGAGTTGATGCATATAGGGCCTAACTCGAGACGCCGAACACTCCCTAAGGTATTCGGTCTTTATGAAAACGGGCAGAATAATGCCCTAAGCCCCGTGTGTCCGTGCACGCGCAAAAAATTCTGGTGCGACCGATGCCAAAACGCCAGCCTCCTCCTCGGTTATAGTAAGAAACCGGGGGATGTGTATCAACAAGAGACAGTAAAAAAGGTTTACGCATGGTCTTAATCTGAAAATAATCCTTGAGACGGGTCCCTGTTGCACGTCTGCGCATGTGTCTTCGTTGTGCCGTATCCTGGACGGGTGTAGCACGGTATTCATCTGTAAAAGAGAAGAACTTAGTTGAAAAGAAAAAATATCATGCGAGAAATGTACTTTATATTAAATAAACAAAGTACGGTTCGGAAGGTGAATAAAATTGAGCTTTATTGTCTCTTGTTGTACGTGCGTGCAACCCCTTGTATGGGGGTATGCCGCTAGTAGGCGCCGGACTCGTCTAGCCATGTCCGGGGTTTGAATGACCTATTCCGGTGCTTTGATTAGCGGAGCCGGATTGGTGTGGGGCTGTCAAGGCAGTCTCACGTTCTTCCGTGCTCTAGTAACACTTAATACTCCCTTTTAATGAGATGATGCCGCATGGACCGGACATTTTAAGTGTAAGAGATGCATAATGCGGTATTGCGTTAAAGCGGCGAAAGCTTCACGCCCCAAAGAGGGCTTGATAGCTACTTTCGAAAGGGGCGATGTGGAAGGTTAACTCTTGTGGCGGAAGTTGTCGGATGAGCGAACACAACTTCTAGCAATGAGGGGATCCCGCACAATGGGCATACAGCCTGGCATTACCCCTTTGAAGGAGGTGTTGCTATGGCGAATTTTGGTTGAGTCTATCCCCATTTTGCAATTGTGTCCTGATATAGCAGGTTTAGATCGCTGCCTCCGTCCATTAGGACTTGTGTAAATTGGAGTCTGTCGATTATAGGATCTAATATCAAGGCAGTCCATCCTGCGCTTCGGATACTTCCGGAATAGTCCTGATGATCGAAGGTGATTGGTTTTGACAACCATCGTTGGGACTCTGCTGGGATAGACCGTGCCGCACGTGTTCCTATGGGCGCCGCTCTGTTTTTCCCTGTTGTCACTTGAAGTGAGTTCACTGTTTTGACTTTTTGTGGGAAATTCTTTTGTTTACCGGGGCTCTGCTTGTGGTGCTCGTCATCATCCTCACTTGGTGTGTCGAGCCCCTTGTGTTCGGCGTTGAGTCTGCCGGACTGCTTGAAGACCCAACAATCTCTGTGGGTATGGTTTGCAGGCTTCCCAGGAGTAATGTGGATTTGGCATATCTTGTCCAAGATTTTGTTTAAGTTGGATAGCTCATCGCTATTGTCCTTAAGGGGCAGTTTTTTATTGTTCTACCGTGAGCTTTTTGAATCCGCGTTGATCGCTGCGCTCTTTGGACCGTTCCCCTTAATACGGCACTGGTCCTTGCTGCGTCGTGGTTTCCCATTTCCATCCCTGACCTTGGATGTACTTGGGTCGCTGGTGCTGCATCTTGCTAGCCAGTTATCCTCTCCCGCGCAAAAGTGGGTCATGAGGCTTGTTAATGCGTCCATGGTTCTCGGCTTCTCCTGGCCGAGGTGTCTGGCGAGCCACTCGTCTCGGACGTTGTGTTTGAAAGCTACTAAGGCTTCGGCGTCCGGACAGTCGACTATTTGGTTCTTTTTGGTGAGGAACCTGTTCCAGAATTTGCAGGCTGACTCTCCGGGTTGTTGAGTTATATGACTTAAATCGTCTGCATCCGGAGGTCGGACATAAGTCCATTGAAAATTTGCCCAAAAAGCATCCTCGAGCTCTTCCCAACTTCCGATGGTATTTTCAGGGAGGCTTTTGAGCCAATGCCGGGCTAGCCCTTTGAGCTTGAGGGGTAAGTATTTTATGGCGTGGAGATCATCTCCTCTAGCCATGTGTATGTGGAGGATGTAGTCCTCAATCCAGACTCTGTGGTCTGTTGTTACGTCAGATGCCTCTATGTTTACGGGCTTGAATCCTACCGAAATTCATGATCCAGCACCTCAGCCGTGAAACATAGGGGTGTGCGGCTCCCTGTATTTGGGTGTGCCGTGATGTTCGGATATTTGGCGTGTTGCATTGCTTTGAAGAGCTTGCTTTCTCGCCCATAGATGGACCTAATCGGGCCATCCTTTTGATGTGAATCCTTATGCGGATCGCGTACCGGCTTGTGTGCGGCGCCATTTGCCGCTCTCTGTTTGCCGTGGGGTCGTCCATCCGACCGAGTGGCCTTCTTGTTTTTTGATTTTGGGGGCTCTACGACCTCCTCATCAAATTCGGGCAGTAGTTTTCTCTTTGGGTAGCTCTTTGTTCGGCGAATGTCGCCGTATTTGTCTGCGGTGTTGAGTACTTTGCTCCATCTGATTCTGAGTGCATCTTCCGCTGTTTTGAGCTTCCGCTTCTGCTTTTTCAGGCTATCTTGTGATGGCGACGAGCCTTTTGTGGAGGTTCTTCTGGTCCAACAGTTTGTCCAGCGTGAAATCGTCCGGACTGTTATCTTCGCCGGGGACGGGTTGTTTATCCAAGTTGTCCTGTTCGGACGGTTGCTCAATAGCATGTTCGTCGTCCACCGGTTCGCCCTGCTCTATGGCTGGGTCTTTGTCGAGGCGGGACTTGGTGCGGCGTTGACGTTGCTGTTTTAACTGCCGAGGATTTATCCTTCGTAGTGTCCCGTTGTTCCTCGTCGTCACTTCCTTTAGGTGTATCCGCCATGTATACATCATGGGATGAGGTGGTTGTCCAGCACCTATAGGTGCTGGTTCATGGTTGTCTCCTACATCGCCGGCCATACCGTCGATGTCTTGTAGTCGAAATCGAGCACGTCGCTTAAGCTTTCGACGGTGGCTACAAAGTGGGCGGTGGGTGGGCGTTGAATTTCTTCGTCCGTTCACATCCCAACCTTCCGACCGTAGTCCGGCTAGGGCTCTCTGATAAAGAGAGAGACTTTAGTGAATTCAAGATGTCGCCAAAGGGCGAAGTGCTGAAAGATGTCCGCGGGCAGTGAACTCCATGACCGGGCGCCCAATCGGATTCGATTGGCAGGGGCACGGAGGGTTCGAGTCGGAGAGGAGTCCGCACCTTGGAGTCACGGTCTTCGCAGCGACAGGGATGGAGTTCGGCTCAATCGCCGTTGAGATTGTAGCCCCGAGGCGGTGTCCAACCACTGCCCCTCGATCAGAGTCGGCTCGAAGCTAAGGGTCGGAGCGGACTGCGTGCGACTTCCAAGGCTTTGCTCGGCGGAAGAGCTAGATCATGCCCATCGAAGCTGGCAGAGCACTTTGTCAGGCTCAATCCGTCGAAGATCAAGTCTCCATGCGATGTCGGCCGTGTAGTTCAAACTCCCAAATCTGACCTCATGGCTGGGGCGAAGCTTTCGATCTGCTCCAGATGGCCAAGTGAATTGCCCATGATGCAAAGCCGCCGAATACGAAGATCTGCCCGGGGAGAAAAGTCTCACCCTGGACTGCGTCGTTGTTAATGATCGAAGGAGCCATCGGGCCTATAGGTGATGACACAGAGGAACTCTCAATGAAAGCACCAATGTTGGTGTCAAAACCGGCGGATCTCGGGTAGGGGGTCCCGAACTGTGCGTCTAGGCGGATGGTAACAGGAGACAAGGGACACAATGTTTTTACCTGTGTTCGGGCCCTCTCGATGGAGGTAATACCCTACCCCGCTTGATTAATATTGATGATATGGGTAGTACAAGAGTAGATCTACCACGAGATCAGAGAGGCTAAACCCTAGAAGCTAGCCTATGGTATGATTGTTGTTCGTCCGACTAAAACCCTCCGGTTTATATAGACACCGGATAGGGTTAGGGTTACACAGAGTCGGTTACAATGGTAGGAGTTCTACATATCCGTATCGCCAAGCTTGCCTTCCACGCCAAGGAAAGTCCCATCCGGACACGGGATGAAGTCTTCAATCTTGTATCTTCATAGTCTAGGAGTCCGGCCAAAGATGATAGTTCGGCTATCCGGACACCCCCTAGTCCAGGACTCCCTCATTCCCCAACAGGCCCATATAGGTTAAAAAGGCCAGCCCAGTCAAAGGCCCGTAGTACTTATTCAGGTACTAGTGGGCCAGCCCAATAACGGCTTGTTTAATAAGGCCCATTTACGGCCCGAAGCTAGATCTGGCCCATTAATTGTTCGCCGAATATTTGGGCCCAATTACGGCCCAATGACTTTCGGCCTGTTAGAGGCCCGATGTAGACATGGGCCCATTTCAGCCTGGTGTGTCTTTCAGCCTGGGAATGGCCTGTGCTGCCCATGGGCCATATATGGTCCGACGCTACATCCGGCCCACTAACGTGACTTTGGGCCTGTTAAAGGCCTGTCGTATAATGCGGTCCGTTGATGCCTGCACTAAGCTTTCGGCCTCTTAAAGGCCCATGATATCAGTGGGCCAACTCAGGCCCGAAATATGTTTCGTCCTGGTAATGGCCCGTCATATAACTGGGCCAAAAAAGGCTCGGTCTACCTTTCAGCGTGCTGAAGGCCCGTCGACGACTAGTGAAAATTGAGGCCCAACATGAATTTTGGCCTGCTAAAGGCCCATGGTCTCTGGGCCGTAACAGGACACCAGAATATTCAGCCTGTTAATGGCCCAACGCTAGATGGGCCAAACTAAGCACTGGGCCCACAAAAAGCCCAACTAAAATTTGGGCCGAATATAGGTCGTAGTAAGTTGTGGGCATGGCGCAAAGTGTGAAGGCCCCAATGGTCATTGGGGCCCAAGAAAGATGCAGGCCATCCCAATTGTGGCCCGCTAAAAACCAGGACCGTTAGAGGCAAATGTTTCGGCCCGGTCGACTACATCAGATTTTTTTCAGATAGCGAATGATGGCAGTAATTAGTAGGAATTAAGAACAAACCTACTCTATACAATAAAGAAATTATAGCATAGTATCTTAGAATAAACCTACACTATATAATAAAGGATTTATGGTATATTACATCCACTGGGCATCAAAGTTTGCCACCAGTGATCATAAAGTGCAACGAAGAAGCAGATTACAAAAACTAGGAACCATTGCAGCGTACCAAAATAATACTGAACCGATACCACTTTCAAGACAGTTCAAGAAAGGTTAGCCTTGCGCAGGAACTGCTTCTCAAGCTGCTGAGCAAGGCTGTGATACCGGCCTAGCATGTCGGTCATAGCTTCTAGGTGTAGTTGTTTAGCAATGAGGATCTCATTGGTGTTCTCCACAATCTTTCTTAGAGATAGGACTTCAAGTCGAAGTTGAGTTGCAGAATGCCTTTCTGCTAGAAATTGGGACTGAAGAAGTCGAACTGATTTAGACATCGAATTCTATGAGCTTGTCTGACTTCTAGTCTCAAGTAACTTGAACACTGCATCAAGACAAGACTTTGGGGTTGTCTCGCTATCTTCAAGATGTTTTTCCTTCTTTGCTGCAATATATGTTGGGTTTGTGTCACAGCCTTTAGCAGACTTGTGCATGCCATTAGGCATATGACCCTGTAACAAGTAGAGAGATGACAATTTTTGCACGTGTATAAACAAAGATGATAATTGTGCTGTCAATTCCATCCAATTTCAAATTAAAAAAAATAAAGAGTAAGTTCAAAATATCAATAGCATAATTTGGCGTTGTTCATAATGCAGGGAGCTTCACCACACTACTGGATTACCATGTCAACATAACAAGCATACATGAAGGGCAAAGGCAATCATTGTATTTATTTTGGTTAATGTGCATGGATTTTTGTTCATATCATCAACCACATCAGTAAGACAAAACAGGAGATGACAAGGTGCAAATGTGGGCTACTTCACCACACACTAGATTATAGATCCACAAAACAAGCATACATATAGGGAGTATTGAGTAATGTGCATGGTATGAATAAGGAATTTGGTTTTACAAGTAAAACTTGGAACTTACGGTTGTTTGAACATGCATTTTGATAGAAACAACAAACTAAACAGTAGTAAATGATAGGGAGTATGAGCAAATTAAACAACAGTTGAGGATAAAGGCTTTAGAACGACCGACTTACATTAACAATTAACACCGGCTTTATAACGCCCTTCTCCATGTCAAGGGAAGGATAACTCAAGAATTTCAGTACAAAATCTTCTTCATAAGCATTGCCTGTACTCTACATTTTGTAGAGAGTAATTATAGATATGATAATACTGGAAGGGACAGAGGACAATGAAGATAAGATGTAGATTGATGCTACATAATCAACTACCAATCCTTGGAAGTACAAGCGTTACAGGACAAAATGTACTGACAAGACCAATGGGCTACACTTCAGACCGGCATTGTGCGTGTATTCAAATTTTTGGTAAGATTAAATATAGATCTGATATTTTTAGTAAATGGTGGGCGAGGGAGATAAGATGCGTAATGATACACACGAACCAATCTCTCTTCTCATAATACAAGAGTGTTTTGAACACTGGTGTACTATACAAAACGTTCTTATATTATGGGACGGAGGGAGTAGCTGTTAATGTAAGTACAGTGATAGACGACGTTCAGTCCTTACAAGAGGAATGCAGAGCTAAACCTCTTCAAAAGCATCAGGTTGATTCTAAATTTATGTAAGAGTCCATATGGATCTTATCATGTCCACCAAATGGACGATAACGAGGCTAACATGTGCAGTGATGCTACATAATCGGACAGCTATGAAAGTAAGTATGGTCATACAGGGCAAGAGGTACTCACAAGAGCAATGCAGTGTGCAGTATAGTTGCGAGATTCTGTGGTCCCTTGAGAATGAATGTTCTTCTGCTAACAGTTTTCGTACAAGTGAGACATTAAGGCAAATGCAGAAATGTAGTTGAAATTGTGATGTGATATCATAGACAGTACCTTACGCTGCAGACGAGACCAATGTGTAACAAGATTATTCCAGTCACTGTCTGATAAATGTAGCACCAGAGACTTTACAGAAATTTCGTTTAGAGGCTTGCCATCAAAGTGCGCTTGCCTCTGGTAGGAATGATACTTCATCAACAAGTGCTTGAAAAGTGCAACCAACCCTTGCTCGTCTTGACAATCCAGTTTGCTCCTCGCCTATTTAAAAGAATGAAATCTTGTGTCTTCTGTCAGCAGAAACATATGCAGTAATTACCATGAATAACATTAGTACATTACTTACGCGTAAGTTGCGGAGGAAGACTGGAAATTGTTCTGTGTCTGTGGTATAATCTTTCCATGAAGGAAAGATGCGCACAAAGTTCCTGACAACAATATAAGCTTCATCTTCTAAACTGGGAAGAAATGGAACAGGGGTCCTATTTGCTGCAATTGGGGCTCATTCGGTTCGAAAAGGATTTGGCAATCAGATTTGGTTTGTTCTTTGTTGGAATGGGGTTTTATGCTCAGAGAGTGGTGATATGTCAACCGGCATCATCATACTGCTTTGTCGCAGCTTGGGGTCTCACTGAGTTGGGGCATCGAAATGACCAAAGGTAGTAGGGCTAGAGTCTGCTAGAGTTGGGGTGTTTTGTGGGTCGTGATATTGCAACTACACCTAATGGGCTATTTGATTTATCAGTGTCACTACCTTTTCAAAATACTTTGCTCGTGCTCCTCCGCGATCAGCAATCACCCTCTTCCTTTTGAACGTCTGATACACAAGAACAACATTTGAATGGATAAATATGGTATGATGACAGATGGAATATGTACTGAAAATAGATAGGCAGGGAGTATTCACATGCACGATGTGTAAAGTAAGCTAATGGCAGTGCAACAAAGTAGAAACAATGCAAAGCATCAGTTGCAAGATATGTGTGACCAATATAACCTTGGAAAGTTAGAGCAAGCACCTTGATGGGTGAATAAGATAGGGCATCTGCCTCTGACTCCTCCACTAGGGAGCTACATTGACTTAGGTCTCCCACTAGCTCAGAATCACTGTTAGGATCATATTCCGTGCATGAATCTGTAGGTGGAGAGTGTTTGGATTGCATTGCATCCAGACTTGATTTCAGTCCCTTAATGCCAAGTTTGACAAGCATGGCATTGTTATGCTTTATTCTTTTCATGCGCGCAAGCTCATAATCATTATGAAGCTGTTCAGAATCCGAGATTCATGAAAACATAAAAAGTAGTCAGATTATCTATGGAATGCATTGCGGATTCAACTCAAAGAGTGTCTCCCTATAAACCCCTACATATGCAAAGTTCACCCCCCAACCGTGCGACTGCACCACACACGTAAATACAAACCTCTTATATCTCTATAACAAAGTGCATACACATTTCAAAACTGAAGTAGGAACATTAAAATCATATCAAATTCAGATTTGAACAAATAAACTAAGGAATTATCGGTGGCATAATGTTTAGCTTCAAGAGTGGAGTGCTGGTAGTGCGACACAAAGCAAGTAGGCAGATTGTATTCCATGTAAAAGATCTTAGTCTATGTAAATGCTGGAAATGACACTTCCTTTCTATTCAATGCAGTGCTTGTTGCCCACACATGATGGAAGAGATCACATAGAGAAATACTATTCACTCATGTCTACGGTTCCAGTATTTTGAAACAGGGTGGTCTATCCTAAAAGAATATTGACAACAAATATGACAAGGCAAGCATAGATGTAGTGAATCAATCATTTACTTGTGAGTTTACTAGGACAGGTATGCATAATTGTAATCGCGATGAAGAGACCGTCCAAAATCTGAATCAAGAAGTTTGTCTAGCACTTATTGTTTGCAACTAATCGACGTGAATAATTGGATATCATATCGAATGAGTAAGAAATACAAGTAAAATTGTCAGCAAACCTGGTCTGCATTAGTAATCTGGGGCAATGTCACTACGACCAACAATCAAAATGACTAGTGTCTGTTCCTAGGGCCGGAATTTAGAAACCTTGTGAACTTTACAGGTACTAAAGATTACTGAAATACATCTGAACCATTAAGTGTAGGTAGCACTCAGCACACAACAAACCCTAATGACAGTCCTGCCTAATGAGTAATGAATCAATAAGAAAATGGGTGATGAGGAGTGGCTGCTGACGGTGTCCTGGACTAGGGGGTAGTCACCACGTCGTCTCCCGATCAGTTGGATTGGGCTGAGGACCCCCATGGCCGTATGCTCATGGGCCAGTCCAGACAACTGCCGCATACATGGAAGATTCCACAAGACTTGGCGATCAAGACAAAGACTCCTCCCCACCGGCGTATTCGGCTAGGACTCTTGTTATCCTAGGCCTCTGGTGCACTATATAAACCGAGGCCAGGCTAGTAGATAGATATACAACAATCATACGGTAGGCTAGCTTCTAGGGTTTAGCCTCTACGATCTCGTGGTAGATCAACTCTTGTAATACTCATATTCATCAAGATCAATCAAGCAGGAAGTAGGGTATTACCTCCATAGAGAGGGCCCAAACCTGGGTAAACATCGTGTCCCTTGCCTCCTGTTACCATCCACCTTAGGCACTTGCGATTCGGAACCCCCTACCCGAGATCTGCCGGTTTTGACACCGACATTGGTGCTTTCATTGAGAGTTCCGCTGTGTGTTCAACAAAAGGTCGATGGCTCGCCTGCAGATCAACTGCGACTTCGGCATATTCGTCACCAGTTCGACGGGTCACCTTGGTTCGACCAATACTGTGCCCTACCTCCGATCGTCATGTTCGGATGAGGGCCTTCATCAAAATCAACTCTGATCTCTATCAAGATCATGGAGGAATCATCCAGGGAGCCCGGGGGCTCAACGACAACATTGCCCTCGGGCGACCGTGCTGTTTTTCTGGACAGCAAAATTGTGTCCGCCGCCACTGTCTCCTCAAGTGTCATTTTAACGATTGCTTCGGCGGAATTGTGCGGAATTGAGTCTACAACGACCCCGGAAAATTTTGTCGAGTTCCGATGGAGGAATCTCCGGCAATCTCCGATCTACCGGAGCCGCATTGAATCTGGACGAGAATCCGGATGAGTTTGGAGCATGGTGTCTAGCATCTAGCTCGGACGTCCTTTGGAAGATCCAACCATTGATCGGCTGTGGAATTCCTATATCTACCACCTATCAAAAATTCAGCTCGATCCGACAGTCCAAACTCCGAGAACCTCCAGATTAGTGCATCACTATTCAGATCTGTTTCCTACGCGAATACGGATTCGACCCGAATTCATGTTTCTTTATAAACGTGATATTTGACAACCTTTTTAAGGAATTTTCTTCTAAGTCCAGCAATATAGCTCCACGGCTGCCGACCTACGCTAGATAGGTTGTCGCTTTTTGAGCCGAGCTCAACTTCTTCAGATACTCACCTCGGCGAGCCGAACAAGAGTTCGGAATCGCCAAAGATAAATCATCACCAACATCACCGCCCCACGGATTACACGGAGTGGGCACACCGGCATCGCTGCACGGCCATTTCAGCAAGCCAGTATTGACCACGTCACAAGTTACGACCTGCATCGGCATGGCCGAACTGTTGCTTCATCGAGCCAAAGTCCACCAACGCCGAACTACTTCATAACTCGGCTGACATGGCAGCTGCAACATCTCCTCGTCGATCTGCTCCGTCTCCTCGGCCGGACCGGGGGCTTCGTCATCCCTTCATCAGCACACTCCGGTAACTTCAGCGGCACCAGCCGACCAGCTTCGTCACGTCAGCTGGACCGGGGGCTTTGCCTTGGCGAGTCAACCTTTACCAGTGTCGCCATGCCATCACTTCATCGCCCATCAGGCAAAGGGTATGCGGATCGAGTCCCAATTTTTGGAGTCACTTTTCTTTGGACTACTACAACAAATAAACCATGTGCTATTAATCTAACAATTTTTGCTTGTTGGGTTTATTTTTCCCAAGGAATTATCACTCAGGTTTGTCCATCATATGTACACAGGTCTATCAAATGGTGGCCGCATTATCGACGGTCGCATGGTGGTTCGGTCAGTTTCCATACATAGTTCGGCGAACGCCGCATCCGGAGCCCGGACCACTCTGCGAATTCAGGCTTTGTCATGCGTTAGCCACGCCGACGTGCGCATCGACATTGACTTCAAGGCCAAAGCCATATTTCTTTCATTACTCACCTTGCATAAATTATTTATTATGCAACATTTTTAAATTATTATTATTACTATTACCCCGGTTTGCACTATTTTTGTGCACGGAAAATGATCCAGCCGGACTATATCCTTTGGCGTCACCTCGGCTGGATGAGGGGCTTCGTCAACACTTCATTACCCCATGTCGGGGACTTCGGCATCACTCTGCCGGCCTGCATTGACCGTGCTATGTCACCACTTCGGAGTGCCGAGCTCTTTGCTCCGCCAGCTCGAGACCGGCTTGGGGGTTGGGACCTTGTCCCGCATCAAGCTAGGACCGCGTCATTAACACCGAGCACATTAACCAGCTAAGTCGCTTTCATGCTCAAAAACTTTCAGTTTTAAATTTTGTTCAGTCCGACCAAGCATTATACCTTTTTTGACAAACGGTTGTTTGCGAAAAACGTCCTTGTCCAAACTTTGTTTGTGACACACAAATTCAAATACCCCGATTACTCGGGGGCTTCCTTTATGAAGCATTTCCTATTGTATATAATTATACTTGTACGGATTCGTTCCTTGTTCGTGTATTATGCCACAATATGCACCATGTTGACTTAAGCGATTCGCAAGCTGGGTTGCCTCGCTCCTGTGTTTACCCCTACGTTCCCGATTGTTTGGCTAGGGAGTAAAGGGAGCACCTGTGCGATTGTCACGATCGGGTCATTCGAGCCGGACCTCAGACTGGGTGAAGCCGAAAGCTAGCGCCCTTATTGTTTTCAATTATGGTCGGCACACAACGGAACTAATGAGTACAAAAAATCTATTGCACAAGTCTCATAGTAACAATGAGCACCGAAGAAAGGTATCGGTGGGGGTACTATTTTCTTCGAAGATGTTTCTTACACTTTGTTAGTAATATAGCATAAGTTCCTCGAGCGCCGCTTTATGTCTCTGTTATGCCTTATGGCCTGATTGCCTGGTTATCAGAAACACCTTTGATATTCTCTACAGGTGGAGTACATTGGGTCCTTGACCGAAGAGGGAGAAGCCGACGGTCGGTTAAGACACGTTTCAAGTTCGGGTGAACAAAGATATGATATTAGTACTTCAGTACATGCAATCATTATACATAAAATTCTCTTACCCAAGTCACGTGGGGGCTCTTAAATTAGTATGAGTTGTTTTTCTTCTTGGTCGCTGCAAAATCTTTTTTCTATCACTCCTTTCTCGAGTGTGTGGTCAATAGCCGGACAGCCTTGCTTCTCTCTAAATCCGCTCGAGTGCAGTTTGCTAAACTAGCCTCGGAGAAGCACTCCGCCTTCGGGATAAGGAGGTTGAAGCCATGGGCTGACCCGCTGGAAGTCTTGAGATAGGATGTGTCATGTTAAAGCACGTGAAGCACCTTTTTTTAAAGACCAATTTTGGATTGGCACCAACACTTGATCTAGTTCGGACATTAAACTTTTGAATAAGTTTTTGGCTTTTCGAGCTTATGGCACTTTCAAACTATTTGTGCGTTTGAGCATTAGTCTCACAAAGGCAACGCCCGGACACCTTTAGGATTCGGCAAAATTCTCGGATATTGCTATATATGCATCAGTTTGAATTGTGTGTTCGGTCAATAGTTGGGTTGCACGGCTCCTTTGCTCGCCTCTTATGTTCCGCTTTTGTTCGGCTAGGTGTGCAAAAGGAGAACCATCGCGATTGTGCTTCCAGCTCGCATGGTTAAGCACCTTAGTGGAGAAAGCCGAAAACCGATCGTCACAAGAAGCTTAAACTGGTCAGCGATCCGATGACCATGTTAAATGACGGGCCGTTCATAACATTGGTCAAGTGTTTTACGGCTTGACCTCGGATGTCGCCGAACACTAACCGGGTGCTCATAGCTAGCTTCCCCATTTTTAATCTCCTATGACTAAGCGAAAGTTATAAAGCCCGCATATCTGATTGCTTCATTTCTGCTAACACAACCGCCTCGGGGCACCGAGACGTCGGCTAAGGGTTGTTTTGTTAGTACGGAAACACCCTGCATAGTATCTACCAAGGGGTAGAAGCCGACGATGGGCCACTTTCAACTGATAAACGGTCACAATGGAGTCAAAATAATGATGTAAAGTACTTGGATACATAGAATCATTACACATAATCTGTGATTTTACTCTGGATATCGATCCTTAATTCGGCCACCCGTGCCCACATTAAGGCTCGGGGGCTACTGGGCTTCGTGCTCATTATTTACAAATATTAAAAGGGCACATCGATCCCCTGATCTGGTGTTGCCACCGGACCAGTGTCTCGGGGGCTGCTGCATTGCTTATTCAATGCAGAGAATTCAAAGTGCTCAGTGTTCGGCTTGAACGAACTATGCGCATACATGTCTTCGGACAATAATAGGTACCATATGGACCTATCCTGCATCAAGCTAGTATATCGCAGCGACTTCTCAGGACCCTCTCTCAGGGGCCCGTTCGCCAATCACTATTATCTCTAATATATTACAGTGCGTTCTTATTCCTATGTATGCTGCCGAGCTAGGAATTGATCCTCAGGCTGATTTCGCGCATCGACCTGAGTCTCAGGGGCTACTGGGAACATCGGTTTTTATGCTTGCCTTCAGGTGCATCTCGGGTTTAGACTGATACACACCTTGAGGGCTACTGGATATACATCGGTAGAGAATAAACTGCACCAGTTAAAAATATTCACAAAAAATCAGCCCGCGGTCGGGGTGGTGCACCACCTTGGAAGCAGTCCAGCATAAAGCTCGGGTGCTAGCGGCTAGCTCCATAGAGGGCATTTCCGGCATTAAGCTCAGAATCCTTCAACTTTTTTGAACCAAGATGATCTATGACATCTTGGATATAGTCCGGCGTTGGAGCTCGGATACAGTCCGGCGTTGGAGCTTGGACACAGTCCGGTGTTGGAGCTCGGATACATTTTGGCATTGGAGCTTGGAAGCGGTCCGGCATTGGTGCTCGGCTGCAAAAGATACCTCGAATGCAGTCCGGCGTTGGAGCTCGGACGCAAGAGGACACTGCCTCCCGGGAAAAACTTCAAACCCGAGGTAGGGCATAAAAATAACAAGGCATTGATAAAGGCCGGAAACTTAAAGGGGCTCCTCGGATACCCGACGTATAAATTCTTCGGATGCACTTCGGCGATCCTCAAGATCGAAGATGAGAAGATTTGTTGAACCAGTTTTGAAGACCGACGACCGAAGATGAAGAACAGTTCAGAAGAATCGAGGAGCGTTCCTAACTTGAAGACCGGTTCAGGGGGCTACTGACGGTGTCCTGGACTACGGGGTTGTCAGTGTGAAAACCGGCGGATCTCGGGTAGGGGCTCCCGAACTGTGCGTTTAGGCGGATGGTAACAGGAGACAAGGGACACGATCTTTTTACCCAGGTTCGGGCCCTCTCGATGGAGGTAAAGCCCTACTCCTGCTTGATTAATATTGATGATATGGGTAGTACAAGAGTAGATCTACCACGAGATCAGAGAGGCTAAACCCTAGAAGCTAGCCTATGGTATGATTGTTGTTCGTCCTACGGACTAAAACCCTCCGGTTTATATAGACACCAAAGAGGGTTAGGGTTACATAGAGTTGGTTACAATGGGAGGAGATCTACATATCCATATCACCAAGCTTGCCTTCCACGCCAAGGAAAGTCCCATCCGGACACGGGACGAAGTCTTCAATTTGTATCTTCATAGTCCAGGAGTCCGGCCATCCGGACACCCCTAATCTAGGACTCCCTCAAAGAGTCTCTGAACCAGGCTTCAATGACGACGAGTCCGGCGCGCAGATTGTCTTCGTCATTGCAAGGCGGGTTCCTCCTCTAAATACTTCATAGAAGATTTTGAACACAAGGATAGTGTCCGGCTCTGCAAAATAATTTCCACATACCACCATAGAGAGAATAATATTTGCACAAATCCAATCTGCTGACGTATTCCGCAGTGTGACATCACACCACGGCCAAGCCTTTATTCGAATCGCTTTTTACCGTCCCCACCTCGGAAGCGAGGCGGTTTCCTTGGCACGTCTTGTCAAAGCAGAGATCGTGTCCCCTTATTCCGGGAATCTCATCAATACGGGCGTGGGTAACCCAATCGTTCCCGTTGGCACGTCTCCTCTATCGAAGGCGAGTCCCAAACAGTCACGGGGAGGGCTCTTGGTATTCAACCTCTTTATAAAGGACCAAGGCTCTACTCCTTACTTTCAATCTCAATCGAATCCGCTCCTCGCCTCGAGTTCCAACACCCAAAGCTCCAGATTCAGGCGCTTCGGACCTTTGATGATGTCCGGCTCCGACCTTCAAGGCCGGTGGATGCCTTCCTCCGTTACGGAGGAAGACGTGCTAAAGCTAAGAGATGTCAGGTATTTAACCGGCGAAATTTCGCATAGGCTGCCTGCTCAAGGGCAGGTTATTCCCACTCCCGAGCCTGGTGAGAGCGTGGTCTTCGCGTCTCACTTCCTTCGGGGGCTAGGCTTCCCGACGGACCCCTTCGCGAGGGGGCTCATGTTTTATTATGGGTTGGAATTTCACGACTTGGATCCGGAGTCCATCCTCCGCATCTCATCGCTCATTGTCGTGGCTGAAGCCTTCCTCCGCATTACCCCTCACTTGGATTGTGGCTTAAGACCTTCAAAGTGGAGCCAAGATGATCAAGGGGCAGCAAGCGGAGTGCAGAGGGGCTATTATAAGCAAGAATGCTGACGCTCCACGGCCCGAGGGCTCTATTCAAGAGGAGTTCAGCTTATGGCAACGAGAGTGGTTTTATATCACAGCTCCCAGGGGCACCAAGTGGGTGGCGCCACCGCCTTTCGCTCGGGTCCTCCCCGGCCGGGCGTCATGGGTCAATAAAGGGCTCGACTGGGGCCGCCCAAGGACGTGCCCTTGTTGCAGGGCCGCATTCAAGATCTCTGGAAAGAGACATCAACTGGCCGTAGTGACGCAGGTCATGTTGATTCGCCGCACTTTGCCCTGCAAATGCCGCCCCCTCCGCCTGTGGGAGTTTAATCCGGAGGGATCACGAGCTCTCCAACACTTTAAGGGCGCGACGCCCATGGAGATGTACAAATTGTTCTTCGGATCACAAGAAATGTGTCCGGACTCGATCGAGGACGCAGGTCTGAGCTGCAATCGACCGGATACTCAAGTAAGTAGCCCTGTACCCGGACACGCTATCCGTATATTCATCATAAAATTGCCCTTAAAAGAGATGTCCCTTAAACAGGAGTGGATAGCGAAAGCAAAGCTAATCAGGTGTCCGGCCCCCCTCCCCGAGACCACGCCGGATCCCGTGTTAACCAGGATGCTGGAGGTTGCGCCTTTGGAAGAAGGCGAAGGGGGGGAACAAGGAAGCTACTGTCTCCCCGAAGGAGGCTGTCAGGAAAGGAGGAATCGAGAATTCCTCCATCCAGGGAAAGAAGAGGACCGCCTCTAAAGACCCGGAGACCATGGTCTCAAAGCGGGGGAAGAAATCTTCGTCAAAGGGTCCCGCGGCGGGAGGTGCCTCGGCCGCACTGTGCCCTCAAGGGGATCAGCCCTCCAGCGAGCCGTAAGTAGAGAGGGGAGTTCTAAAATAAGAGACATCCCTATTCCATTCCTGAGAAAGATAACTGAATTTTTACCTTGTAGTTCGGATCTCAACCCTTCTCAGGAGAGCTCATCTTCAGGGGATCTTCGTCCGGAGATGATGGAGAGCGGAACGCCTCCCCCTGCCGTACCGCCTTGCAAGGTGGGCGACCCTGAGGTGTCGTCACAGAGGGTTTCTCCGAATCCGGCAGGCCGTAAAGCAGCCAGATATGGCTCCCTCAAAGCCCTCCGTGTCCGCCTTCTAAAAGGCCATCGGACAGTCCGCACCGCCCCGGTGCACGGTCGGAGGAGCTGAAGGATCTGCTCAGGCAAGCGTCTATCTCAGAAGAACACCGTGCATTAATGGGCACGGTGATTGAAAGGATTTCATCCATGGAGAGCGGGTTGCACGAGGCCGTCAGGAGTTTACTGACAGGTTTTGAGGTACGCAAAATGATGTACCTTTTGACAGTTCCGCATATAAAAGATGCGCCCTGTATAGATAGTAGCCCCTAAGACTCGGTGCGTTGTCAAAAATGACGGCGCACCGAGGATCATAGTCCCAGGTATAACATGTCGCCGTTCCTACGTAGGTGGCGAAGTGTCCGGCGGCTAGCCGGACTTATGAATTTGCCAAGCTAAAGCGGCAACTTGCCGTGGCAGATGCCGACATCGTGCTTGTTAACAAGCGGCTTGACGAGTCACAAGGTATGCCCTTTCTCCGCGGACACCTGGTAAGGGGGCTTGATGCCAGTGCCTTACAACATGTATGCTTGATGCAGACGGTGCCGCTGCCATGGAGAACCTTCGGGCGGAACTCGCCCGAGCCAAGGAGCAGGCCAGAAAAAGTGATGCGGCTGCCTTAAAGGCGTCAAGAGCTGAAAGTTTAACAGGCTGCTCACTGCCGAAGCAGGAAGGAAATGGCCGAGATGGCTGTGAAGTTGAAGGATGCTGCCGACCGCTGCAAGCTTCTTGTAAAAGAAGATCGGACCGGACAAAAGGACCTGGAGAAGGCCACTACCGGGGCCAAGGATGCTCGCTCTGCAATGAGAGCCATGAAGGTGAGCTACGCCAGCCGGACATATCGCGGCTGGAAAGCCCTTTATGCTGCAGATGAAGTTCGGGGATCCTAAATATGCTCAGTTGGACCGGCTGTGGAGTGCAGCGGATACTTATTTGGATTTGGCGGCAAGTGCCGCGGACGCGGCCGAACACTTCCGAGATCAACAGGATCACGAAGTGGAAAAGCTTTTTTGGTCGAAGTTCCACAATCCAGAGCGCCCACTTCCATTAACCGAGCGTTTGGCCGAATGGGCAGAGCTAAATAGGTTATCCGGACTCGACATGAAGGATGTCGTGAGTCATCTGTGGCCGGAAAGGCCCGAGCCGAAGAGTTATTTTGGTTTGGTGCAGCAGTTCCTTGGTGCAGTGCCGCATATCAATGCAATGAAGAGGTCAGCATGCATAGAGGGTGCGCGATGGCTCTTGCCCGTGTCAAGACATATTGGGCGGAGATGAAGGCCACCGACGTTGCATCCCAAGATTCGGACGGGAGCCGAGTACCGCCGAGCACTATTTTCGTGAAGTTCTCGCAGGCGCTCGCTTAATAGAGACGCAGCGGTTTCGAAGGATATCATGTTCGAATAACATGTATTATTGTAAAACAATGTTTCGATGGAATATAAAAGCTTATTATACTTGTGCTCGCAAGAATTAAAATACCTCATGCGGCCGTTAATGTATATGTGTATATAACTCGAAAGATGGCAGTCTTGACATTTCCACGCATATAATGCGGGGTGTTCGCATGAAGGCGCATTTTCACACTTGATCCAACGTCTTGGTCCTATAAAGGAGGTGATAGCGCAGCGAACTAGGCAACCAGACTATAATGCTTTATCACTTTCACGTAGCCATAGGAGTTTGAAAGTGGGGCTACTATATAACCCCTAGGGGCACCGCGCTCGCCCGAATTCGGGGCGCGTGTGTGCCTGACCGGGAAACGGCCCTTTGGTAATGTAGAGGAATCCTAAAGATTCCGGTGGGTCATCGAGCGGTTGACCAGTCTCACGCTATATCATGACAGTCAGTTGGCTGCTTTCATCGAGGTGCTACCGGCGAACCAGGCACAATCTCGAGTTCTTCCGGTGCCGCCTTAGCCGATAGAGCGGAACGTAAGGCAGGAAAACACAGGAGCCGGGCAAACCCAACATTTGACCAATGACATGATTCGGAGCTGATGCATATAAGGCCAAACTCACGACACCGAACACTCCCTAAGGTATTCGGTCTTTATGAAAACGGGCTGAACAACGCCCTTAGTAATAAGCCCTCGGTGTCCGTGTATGCGCAAAATCTCGACATGGTCAATGCCAAGACGCCAGACCTCCACCTCGGTTATAGCAAGAAACCGGGGATGTATATCAACAAGAGACAAAGAAAACGGTTTGGCGCAGGGGTCTTAATCGAAAAGAATCCTTGGAGCGGGTCCCTCACCGCACGCTACGTGCATGTGTCTCCGCCAGCCGTATCCTGGACGGGTGTAGCACGGTGTTCATATGTAAAAGAGAGGAACTTAGTTGAAAAAGATCATGCAAAAATGTACGTTATGTTAAATAAACAAAGTACAATTTAAAAAATGAATAAAGTTGAGCTTTATTGTCTCTTGTTGTACATGCGCGGAGCCCCTTGAACAGGGGTATGCGGCTAGTAAGCCCTTGTGATTAGTGAAGCCGGTTTAGTGTGTGGCTGTTAAGGCAGCCGCACAATCTTCCGTGCTCGAGGAACACTCGATATTTCCCTTTAATGAGATGATGCCTCGTGGACCGGGCATTTTAAGTATAAGGGATGCATAATGCGGTATTGCGTTAAAGCGGGCGAAAGCTTCGCGTCCTAATAGTGCTTGATGGCTACTTGTAAATGGGGTGATGTGGAAGGTTAGCTTTTCGCGGCGGAAGTTGTCCGGTGAGCCGAACATAACTTCTAGCAGGAGAGAGCCCGTACAATGGGCATCTGGGCCTAGCGTTACCCCTTGAAAGGAAGTTTTGCAATGGCGAATTGTTGTTGGGTCTATCCCCATTTTGCGGATTGTGTCCTGATATAGCAGGTTTAAATCACTGCCGCTGTCCATTAGGACTTGTGTGAAGTGGAGTCCGTCAATTATCGGATCTAATACCAAGGCAGTCCAGCCTGCATTCCAGATACTTCTAGAGTAATCCTGATGGTCGAAGGTGATTGGTTTTAACAACCAAAGGGCGAGACTCCTCACAGGATAGGCATTATGGCGCAGATCTCTATGGGCGCCACTGCTTCTCCCCTTTTGTCACGTGAAGTGAATTTACTATTTTGACTTCTTGTGGGAAGTTCTTTTGTTTTCCGGTGCTCTTCTTGTGGGGTTCGTCACCGTCCTCGCTTGGTGTGTCGAGCCCCTTGTGTTCGGCGTTGAGTTTGCCGGATTGCTTGAAGACCCAACAATCTCTGTGGGTATGGTTTGCAGGCTTCCCGGGAGTACTATGGATTTGACATATCTTGTCCAAGAGTTTGTTTAGGTTAGATAGCTCGTCCCTGTTATCCTTGAGGGGCAGCTTTTTCTGATTCTGCCGGGAGCTTTTGAATCCGGCGTTGACTGTCGTGCTCTTCGGACTGTTTCCCTTGGTCCGGCGCTGGTCCTTGCTGCGTTGCGGTTTCCCATTTCCATCCCTAACTTCTGATGTACTTGGGTCGCTGGTACTGCATCTTGCCCACCAGCTATCCTCTCCTGCGCGAAAGCGGGTCATGAGGCTTGTTAATGCGGCCATTGTTCTGGGCTTTTCTTGGCCGAGGTGTCTAGCGAGCCATTCGTCTCGAACGCTATGTTTGAAAGCTGCTAAGGCTTCGGCGTCCGGACAGTCGACTATCTGGTTCTTTTTAGTAAGAAATATGTTCCAGAGTTTCCGGGCTGACTCTCCGGGTTGTTGAGTTATATGACTTAAATCATCTCAGATCCGGAGGTCGGACATAGGTCCCTTGAAAATTTGCCGAAAAGCATCCTCGAGCTCTTCCCAACTTCCAATGGTGTTTTCGGGAAGGCTTTTAAGCCAATGCCGGGCTGGCCCTTTGAGTTTGATGGGTAAGTATTTTATGGCATGGAGATCATCTCCTCTAGCCATGTGTACGTGGAGGATGTAATCCTCAATCCAGACTCCAGGGTATGTTGTTCCGTCGTATGCCTCTATGTTTACGGGCTTGAATCCCGCTGGAAATTCATGATCCAAAGACACCTCATTGGTGAAACATAGGGTGTGCGGCACCCCTATATCCGGGCGCATACGCGATGTTCGGATATTTGATGTGTTGCATTGCTTACTAGAGCTTGCTTTCTTGGCCCATAGATAGATCTGGCTGGGCCATCTTTTTGATCTGAATCTCAGCGGATCGGCGTGTCGGCTTGTGTGCAGCGTCCTTTGCCGCCTTGTGTTGGCAATGGGGTCGCTTTGTCCGACCGGTGGCTTCCTTATTTTTGATTATGGAGGCTCTAAGGCCTCATCATCAAATTCCGGCAGTAATTTTCGCCGGATAGCTCTTGTGTGCCGATCGTCACCAGATTTGGTTCATGCGGTGTTGAGTACTTTGCTCCATCTGATTCTCGAGTGCATCTTTCGCTGTTACGAGCTTCCGCTTCGCTTTTCAGGCTACGTGCGGTGGCGGCGAGCCTTTTTGAGGTTCTTCCGCTCCAAAGCAACTTGTCCGGCGTGAGGTCATCCGGACTGTTGTCTTCGCCGGGACGGGTTGTTTATCCAAGTTGCCCTGTTCGGACGGTTGCTCGATGGCATGTTCGTCGTCCGCCGGTTCGCCCTGCTCTATGGCTGGGTCTGAATGGCTGCTTTCTCTGTTGAGGTGGGGTTTGGAGCGGCGCTTACGCCGCCACTTTGGTTGCTTTTCGAGGGAACGATCCCGCGTTGCGTCCCTTTGTTCCTCGTCGTTGTTTCCTTTAGGTGTATCCACCATGTATACATCGTGAAATGGGGTGGTTGTCTAGTGGCCTATAGGCGCTGGTTCCTGTTCATCTCCTACATCGTCGTCCATACCATCGATGTCTTCGGAGTTGAAGTCGAGCATGTCGGTTAAATCATCAACAGTGCTACAAAGTGGGGGGGTGGGTGGGCTTTGAATTTCTTCGTCGTCCGCATCCCAACCTTGCCGACCATAATCAGGCCAGGGCTCTTCTGATAAAGAGAGAGACTTTAGTGAATTCAGGATGTCGCCGAAGGGCGAAAAGTGCCGAAGATGTCCGCGGCGGTGAACTCCATGATCGGCGCCCAATCGGATTCAATTGGCAGGGCGCTGGAAGGTTCGGAGTCCGGACAAAAGTCCGACACCTTGAGCCACGAGCCCGCAGCGAGGACAGGTTGGTGTTCGCCCGATCGCCAGAGAGATTGCAGCCCCGAGGCGGTGTCCAGCCACCCATCCTCGATTGGCGATCGGCTCCGAGCTAGAGGCCTGAGCGGACACCGTGCAGCCTCCAGCACCGCTCGCGTAAGGGCTAAATCATGCCCATCGTGACAAGGCGCGCGCTTTGGATGTGGCTCAAACCCGTCGAAGATCAAGTCTCCGCGGACGTCAGCCGTGTAGTTCAAACTTCCAAATCTGACCTGATGGCCAGGGGCGTAGCTTTCGATCTGCTCCAGATGGCCTAGCGAATTGGCCCGAGTGCAAAGCCGTCGAATACGAAGATCTGTCCGGGGAGAAAAGTCCCACCCTGGACCGCATCGTTGTTGACGATAGGAGGAGCCATCGGGCCTAAAGATGACGACACGGAGGAACTCTCAATGAAAGCACCAATGTCGGTGTCAAAACCGGCGGATCTCGGGTAGGGGATCACAATCTGAAGGCGTCGAGGCGGATGGTAACAGGAGACAAGGGACACGATGCTTTTACCCAGGTTCGGGCCCTCTCGATGGAGGTAAAACCCTACTCCTGCTTGATTAATATTGATGATACGAGTAGTACAAGAGTAGATCTACCACGAGATCAAAGAGGCTAAACCCTAGAAGCTAGCCTATGGTATGATTGTTGTTCGTCCCCACGGACTAATACCCTCGGTTTATATAGACACCGGAGAGGGTTAGGGTTACATAGAGTCGGTTACAATGGGAGGAGATCTACATATCCAGACGCCAAGCTTGCCTTCCACGCCAAGGAAAGTCCCATCCGGACACGGGACGAAGTCTTCAATTTGTATCTTCATAGTCCAGGAGTCCGGCCAAAGGTCATAGTCCGGCCATTCGGACACCCCCTAATCCAGGACTCCCTCAGGGGTACTCGCCACGTCGTCTCCCAATCAGTTGGATTGGGCCGAGGACCCCCATGGCCGTATGCTCATGGGCCAGTCCGGACAACTACTGCATACAAGGAAGATTCCACAAGACTTGGCGATCAAGACAAGGACTCCTCCCCACCGACGTATTCGGCTAGGACTCTTGTTATCCTAGGCCTCAAGTGCACTATATAAACCGAGGTCAGGTTAGTCGATAGATATACAACAATCATACCGTAGGCTAGCTTCTAGGGTTTAGCCTCTATGATTTCGTGGTAGATCAACTCTTGTAATACTCATATTCATCAAGATCAATCAAGCAGGAAGTAGGGTATTACCTCCATAGAGAGGGCCCGAACCTGGGTAAACATCATGTCCCTTGCCTCCTGTTACCATCCACCTTAGACGCACAGTTCGGGACCCCCTACCCGAGATCCGCCGGTTTTGACACCGACAGCTGCTGAGTGTTGAGGATGTATCTCAGGATAAATCGGGTTGGCTTAGTGGGTGCTGCACACCTAAGCCCTGAATGGACCGGGAAGGTAGGCACGGCGGCGCGCCCGGGCAACGGTGACGCTGTTGGGCGACCGGCTCCTGACCTCCTGTTAGTCTGGCATCTCCTCCTAGATTCATGTCGTCCAGGGACGGCAAGTCGCCGGTGAGGCAGGCGGCTGGGGGCGAGTAGAGATCGGAAGCGCGCAGCAGAATAGAGGGGAATCGGGGCTTGGGCCGACCCAAAATCCCAGGGTGGGCCGCGACCCACTGTGGGCACCCTGTAGAGATACACACCCGAGCGGCGAACATGCATTTTCAAAACTAAATTAGGAACATTTAGCTGACCAATTAAATGACTCTGTTTTAATAATATCAAATTCGTATTTGAACAACTAAGCTTGTTTAGCTTGATGTGTGGAGCAGTGCTATTATGCCACGTATAGAGATCATAAAAGGGGGAAACCCTAAGCATTTTTTTGAGAAAAAGAGGGTTTCCCCTCCGATTTATATTAAATAAACCACCATGGAACCAACATGATCAATTAAACTCTAAGCATGACCTATTAAACCTATTATGACTGTGCCATGGCAGATTTAAAGCTGCAAACCGGGGAAATGCTATTTAGCATCCATTTTTTGCTTCGAACTAAGAACTAAATTCTAAGAGCTGAAAAGAAAGTACAGTAACCAAGTTACGATCTATTTTCCGTTGAGATCAAAAAGTTGTGGAGATATGAAGTACCACCTCTCTTGCGGCGCAGTGTAGGCATCAGGGGTGCGATGGCTGTCGGTGGCGTTGAAGCAGATCTGCGATGGTAGACGGGTGCATCGGGGGATAGATTCCGTTTCGGTGAAAGAGAAGGTCGTGTGAGCGGCCCCGACAAAGAGGACGACGGCGCCGATGAAGCGAGAGGACGCGATGCAAGGCTCTTGGTCCGTCGTCGTGGATGAGAAACGTCCATCTCTAGCAGTGGACGACGTGGTCTTGGTAGGCGCTCCGGCATGGTGGAGGACGGTGGCGATGGATGGGGTGGAGGACGGCCGTGATGGATGGGGTGGAGGACGGAGGAGGCTAGTGTGGGGATGGTGTTCTAGCGCGAACGGTGTATGAATGGGAAAATGTAGGGAGAGGTACGGGGAACCATGTTTTTGGGACGCACCTGTCTGAAATATGGGAAAGTTATGAACTTAGCCCCCGTTTAAAATTTGGATGTCTCATCGGTTGGGGATAGGACGGTAATCTCGCATCTCGCAAATATTTGCCCAGAGCAATTTCGGGCGAGGAGAGGGTGTTTTGGCGCCCACGGTGTATGAACGGGGCTGACAGGTAGGGCGGTTGTGTCACGTCTGAGTGAAGTTACAAACCTGCCCCTATTGAAAATATTTGCCTACATTGATTTCGGCCGAGTCGAGTTTGTTTTGCCGCCCACCGTGTATGAATGGGGAAATGGAGGGAGAAACATAGGTCTTTCGGACGAGCTTGAATCAAATGTGTTTTGCCGCACATGTTTGGCGCCCATCGTGCAAGAATGGGCTCAGAGGCGGTCATGTCACGTCTAATTGAAGTTACTAACCTACCCCTATTGAGAGCAGTGGAAATCGGGCCGATGGATTGTCCGTGTAAGGGGTAGACAGTAATTTCCATCTCCCAAACAATTGGCTTCGGGCAGCCGACGTGGGAGTGGACATTTTGCCGCTTCTTTCGAATTTTGGGACAAAAAGTGTCGGAGTAAATGGCCACGGGTAGCCCAGCCAGCTCCCCCTGGGACTTCTGAAAACATTACAAGCCAATCAAGCCATCCAACATCCAAGACGGTGGGCCGCCTTCCCTCGGCCGGCTGTCACTCAGGCCGGCCGTCAGGGGGCGGCCCGGCCCCAAGACCTACAGGCATAAGACCGCAAGAGGGCCGACTTCCAAGGAGCAGGCTACCAGAGGGCCGACTCCACGTAGCCGGCCACGAAAAGGCGGACTCCAAGAAGCCGGTCACCCCGCAGGCGGCCAATGCCGCACCCTCAGAATCTGCACCCACATAACGGTGATGAGACGGGGCGTGGCTACAGTGAAGCCTGCCACCCCCGCATCCCGGAGCGCGCGTGGCTACAGTACGCCGTACGGGGCAGCCATCACCCGTCCGGCGCGGCACTGTTGCCATGTTGACCATGACATCACCCACGACAGGCTGTCAGTACGACCCGCAGGCGGCGGGCCCCTCCGGCCAGAGAGATGCCCGAAGGCGGCTCGGCCTCCCCCAGTCAGCCTGTTCCCTCCCTCGAAGGAAGCGCCTCATTAAGGAGACAAGACGAGGTGAGGCTACAGTGATCGCCGCCAAGGCGGCGGCAACTGTAACCATGCTTACCCGACAAAGCCCTCGTCATCGGGATTGAGGCAACAGCGATAACCAGCCCCACAAGGCCCTCAACGGTTGGGGCCGGCCAAAATCGACCAAGGAGCGGTGGCGGCGGGACCCACCGGTCGGCGGTCCCCGCGGCCAAATGTGGAGAAGCCGAGCAAGACTAGAACGCTGGCGGCTAGGGCCTGCGCCCAGCCGGATTACCATTGTACCCCTGGGGGGTAGGCCTATATAAACCCCCCAGGGCACCCATGCAAAGGGTTGATCTCTTAGAGTTTTAGACACCACATAGAGGGAAAAGGGGAGCTAGCCGTGCCCTTCTTCTTCCTCACACCGAACAGCTCAAGGAGCCTCTTGTAGCAACTTGTTCATCTAGTGATCATGCGGAGACCCCGCAGAGCAGCAGTAGGGGTGTTATCTCCACGGAGAGCCCCTGCCGGGTAAGATTCGCCGGCGTGCATGTCTTCGCCTCATCCCGTTTCCAGGGACCGGCGACGTCTTATTGGCTCCCACTATGATTAGCCACCCGTTGGCATATGTCGCACCTACCACCCGACATTTGGCGCCCACCGTGGGGCATGGTGCACCGTCGTCCGGAGACCTGTTCTGGACGGGAACCCTCTTCCTCCCCCGCGGGCGTAGCCAGCCCGGCACGCCCGATGGCGCTTGCCCCGACGCGCTACAGGGCGTCGCTGACGCATGCGGCAAGCTGCCTCGCCGACCTTCTTAGCGAGGCTCGCATCTCCGACGAGCCCTCCTCCGACGCGGGCACAGGCTGCCTCGAGAGCCACCTCGTTAGCCTCCTCGACCAACTCCACGTCTCCAGCGAGCCTGTTGTGGATTTGGAGTCGGTTGGCTCCACCGACCAAAGCTTGTCGACTCCGACACCGCATTGCTCGATGCTTTCCCCACCAACATCGTGGTCTTCAACGACCCGCTCCTCCAAGCCGACAGCTGCGGCAGTGCCATCACCGAGGTGCTGGTCACCAGTCATGGCGGCCCCTCTGGCGAGAACGCCCACGACGCTTTGCAAGCGGTGTCGCACGACCTGTCAGCCCCTCTCCCGGCTACGCCGACGCCGAGGCACTGGAGGCCCGCTCCCTCGCCCTCCACGCGGAGGGTCGGAGGATAGCCTCCATGAGACGCCTCACCGAGGCCCACCAGCACGAAGTCGACCGTGCCGCCTTCGGCACGCCGCCTCCCGAAGGGCCGAGCCGAATCGGCATTGTCAATAAACGCAGCGCAGCCATCGCCGACATCTTTGGGAGTGGACCGCCCGTCTACGCCCGCCCTCGAGAACCTCGCGCTACGCCAGCGTGCCAGAAGAGCTGAACGGGCTGGGGCCCGTCGAGCTTCCCTATATGGCAAGGCGCATCCGATGGCTGATTGGCGCGGCAGCAAGATGAAGACATGAAGCGGCGCGAAAAGCCCTCCTCAGCGAGGAACGCGGCGCGGCGACGTCACCTGACGCCGATCGTGGGCAACGCCAAGACGACGAAAAAGCTACTGCTAGCCGCAGCCGAACCCGGATCTCCATCGAGCGCGACGCAGAAGGCCGCCCTCGAGCCGTGGAGAGGCAAGGAAACCCGCCCCCTCCTCCACCTCGTGGGGAAAGATATCCCACCCCGCCGCCTGTTACACATCCGATTCTCAGCGGCCGACTAGGCCGCCGCAAAGGAGTCGGCGAAAACGACACCCGCCACCGGATCGACCGCCTGGCGCGATCCCTGGCGTTGGAAGAAGAAGACGATGTCGGACCGCCTTGCTTCGGCCCCCGTATCCGCAACGAGCCCTTCCCTAAAGGGTTCTCGCTCCCAAGAGACACGCTCAAGTATAACGGCTCTGTGAAGCCGGAGGATTGGCTGATCGATTACTCAACCGCGGTCAACATAGCGAACGGCAACAGGCGCGTTGCCGTAAAATATGTGCCCCTCATGCTTCAGGGCACGGCGCGAACCTGGCTCAACAGCCTCAAGCCGTACAACATCAACAGCTGGCTAGACTTCACCGAAGCCTTCATCCGCAACTTCACCAGCACCTACAAGCGGGCTCCCAAGCCCAGGCAGCTCTCCTTATGCGTCCAAGGACCCACCGAGTCGACTCACGACTACCTCACGCATTGGGCCGAGCTCCGCAACTCCTGCGAGGGGGTGCACGAGGTTCAAGCCATAGAGTACTTCACCGCCGGGTGCCGAGAAGGCACCCTCCTTAAGCACAAGCTTATCTGCGACGAGCCGACTACCCTCGACGAGCTACTAGTCATAGCCGACATGTACGCCACCGCCGACTCCTCGATGAAGACCGAGCTCAGGGTAGACGCCTCCGGGAAGGTACTCAACCCGGCTCCCAAAACGCCAAGTGGCGACTCTACGACGTCTGCATCCGTAACGACAACAATCGCAAGGGCCCAATGCCGCTTTCAACCAGTCGGCAGGTGGCCACCGTCGAAGACGAGCAACCCGAGGGGCAGCCCGCGCCCAAGAAACCGAAGGGCGGCAAGCCAGCCTGGCAGCCGGCTTTCTCCTACGAGCAAGCCCTCGACGCCCCATGCAAGTTCCACAGCGGCGCGAAGCTGTCCAACCATACGACCCGGAAATGCCACTGGCTCACCCGAATCACCAAAGGCGACGGGCTGGTGCCACCTCCGCCGGCTGGACAGCCGCCTCCGGCTCCCCAGCAGCCGGCCGCTCGACCAGCTTTCGGGACCATGCAAGACGAGTTCCCCAATGAGCATGCCGCCTACATCGTCTTCACAAGCCAGCCCGAAGACCGGCGCAGCCGGCGCCAACAAAGACTAAGAAGTCAGCGATGCGCCTCCAACAACCCCGAGTACATGCACTAGTCAGAGAAGCCTATCAGCTGGAGCCGGGCCGACCACCCAGAGGTGATGCCGTCCCCGGGTTCTTATGCACTGGTTTTGGAGGCAACCCTAGCAAGGGGCCGGCTTGCTGCCCGATTCTCCCGCGTACTGATAGACGGCGGGAGTAGCATCAACATCCTATACCGAGACACCATGGAGAAGCTGAACATCAAGGCCAAGCACCTCACGCCAAGCCGGACCGTGTTCCATGGCATCGCATCTTACTGTCCTGTTCACCAATCGGCAAGATCAAGATAGATGTTCTCTTCGGAGACAAGGATCAGTTCCGCCGAGAAGCAACCTGGTTTGAAGTGGTGGATCTTGAGAGCCCCTACCATGCGCTGCTTGGTCGGCCTGCTCTGGCCAAGTTCATGGCTGTACCCCACTACACCTACCTCAAGATGAAGATGCCGAGTACCAAGGGCATCCTCACCATAGCCGGCGACTACAAGAAATCCTCCGATTGTGCTGCAGCCAGCAGCCGGCTGGCCGAGTCCCTCGTGGTTGCCGAAGATAAGAAGATGTTGGACCGAGTCGTGGCCATGGCCGGCAAGCAGCCAACCCTGTCCCCTGATCCCAAGGAATGTGATGCTCAAGGTTCCTTCCAGCCGGCCAAAGAAACAAAGAAGATACCTCTGGACCCAGAGCACCCGGAAAGGTTTGCCGTCATTGGGGCAAACACAGGCGATAAATAGGAAGAAAGCGAAGCTCGTCGATTTCCTCCTTGAGAATCGGGACATTTTGCATGGTCCCCCAAGGACATGCCGGTGTTCCAAAGGAATTCGCGAGCACAAGCTACATGTCCGGCGGACGCAAAACCGATCAAGCAGCCCCTCCGCGGTTGTCGGAGGAGAAGAGAAGAATTGTAGGAGAAGAGATAGCCCGGCTCCACGGTGGCGGCTTCATAATGGAGGTGTTCTTTACGGAGTGCCTTGCCAACCCGGTGCTCGATTACGAAGAAGAACAACAAGTGGCGCATGTGTATAGACTACACAAGCCTCAACAAAGCTCCGCCTAAAGACCCTTCGCCTTGCCAAGGATTGATCAAGTGATAGACTCCACAGCGGATCACGAGCTGCCGAGTTTCTTGGATGCCTACTCAGGCTACCACCAGATAAAGTTGGACCCGGCTGACCGCTGAAGACCGCCTTTCATCACGCCATTCGAGACTTTACATTGCGACTATGACATTTGGCTTGAGAAATGCGGTGCCACTTTTCAGCGTTGCATGCGTAAATGCCTCCTCAAGCAACTTTCGGCAGAAATGCCCCGTCTATGTAGACGATATCGTGGTGAAGACAGAGAAGCGCCACACTTTGTTAGAAGACCTCAAGGAAACATTTGAGAACTGCGCGGTTTCAGATCAAGCTCAACCCCAAGAAATGCGTGTTCGAGTGCCGGTGCCAGCTCCTAGGCTTCACTGGTCTCGAACGCGGCATTGAATGCAACCAGTCAAGATCAAAGCCATTGAGAGAATGGAGATTCCCACCAAGCTGCGAGGCGTCCGAGAAGTTTACCGGGTGCCTGGCCTCCCTGAACCGCTTCATCAGCCGACTTGGAGAAAAGGCTCTCCCCCTCTACCGACTCATGAAGAAAACCACTCACTTTGAGTGGAACGACCAAGCCGACCAAGATTTTCACGAGCTGAAGAAGATGCTAACCACACCGCATGTCTTGGCGGCGCCAACTGAGAAAGAGCCCATGCTCCTTTACATTGCCGCCACCAGCCGGGTGGTCAGCACCGTCATCGTGGTCCAGCGCCCAGAAGAAGGCCGAGCTCAGCCAGTCCAGAGGCCAGTGTGCTACTTAAGCAAAGTACTGTCCACCTCGAAGCAGAACTACCCCCATTACCAGAAGATGTTCTATGGCGTGTATTTCGCCGCCAAGAAGCTGAAGCCCTACTTTCAAGAGCACTCCATCACGGTCGTATGCACCGCCCCACTCGCCGAGATCATAGGCAGCCGGGATGCATCCGGCCGGGAGGAAAAATGGGCCATTGAGCTGGCCCCTTACACGATCTTCTACCAGCCTCGCACCGCCATCAAGTCCCAAGCATTGGCCGACTTCCTCGTCGGTAGGCCGAGACCAGTACACTGCCGCCCGGCTCCGACTCCACTCATTGGCGGATGCACTTCGACGGGTCCAAGATGTGCACCGGCTTGGGAGCCGACATCGCCCTCACCTCTCCCAAAGGCGACAAACTGAGATACACGTTGCAAATTCACTTTGCCGCCCAACAACTCGCGTGGCCGAGCACGAGGCGCTCATACACGGACTCCGGCTAGCCAAAGAGCTTGGCATCCGCCGGATCACATGCTGTGGCAGCTTCCGGATTTGGTGGTCCAGCGATCATCACGGTGACTGGGACACCAAGGACGCAAACATGGCAAGCTACCGCTTCCTCGTTTAGCAAATCAGCGGGTACTTCGAAGGATACGAGTTCCTCCACGTGCCACGGGCCGACAATGAGCAAGCAGATGCCCTGGCACGAATAGGCTCAACTCGACAAGCTATACCAACCAGTGTCTCTCTCCAACGCCTCCTCAAGCCGTCTATCAAGCCGTCTCCAGAATCCGACTCCATCTTCGTGCCGCCTAACCTCGACGGCCGGATCCGCTTGGGAGCCAAGCAGGCGGCCCGGGTCTTCGGAGAGGCGGCCGGGACTGCCATAGTCGCATTCGGCCCGGGGACTACTGAGTCGGCCCGGGATTGCATCAACACCACAGGCGGTGGCCAATTCCAGCTCTTCACCACCAGCCCACCATACACGGTTGCGAGCGTGTTGGCTCTGTAAGAGTCACAGCTCCATCATGGGCTCAGCCCATCCTCAACTTCCTGGTAAACAAAGAACTGCTGGTTGACGAGATCGCGGCAAGACAAGTCCAACGCCGAGCCGGAGCATATACAATTGCTAACAGAGAGCTCGTCAGACGCAGTGTCACTAGAGTCTTCCAGCGCTGCCTCGAGCCAGAAAATGGCATAGCAATCCTCAAGGACATTCACCAAGGCGAATGCAGCCACCATGCAGCCTCAAGATCCCTCGTTGCCAAAGCCTTCCGCCATGGATTCTTCTGGCCGACTGCCTTGGACGACGCCAAGGAATTGGTCAAACATTGCAAAGGCTGCCAAGTCTTCAGCTCCAAGCAACACCTGCCGGCTTCAAAGATCAAGACCATTCCCCTCACGGCCTTTTGCCGCTTTGGGACTGGACATGGTGGGCCCATTCAAGACGGGCGTATGCGGCATGACACACTTGCTTGTCGCCGTGGATAAATTTACTAAGTGGATCAAGCAAAGCGATTAAGAAATTTGAGCAGACGGGCATTGCCGTGACATTCATCAGAGACATTACAACAGTGCGGCGTACACAAAGCATCATCACCGATAACGGTACGAATTTTGCCAAGGGAGCATTGGCACGCTTTGTGCGACGCAGGCATCCGATCGACCTAGGCTGTTGCCCCACTCCAGTCAAATAAAAGGCCAAGTTGAAGCGAGCCAACGGCCTCATCCTTTCCGACATCAAGCCCGGCTGGTCGTGCCGCTGGAGCGTTCGGCCGGCTGTTGGCTCGATGAGCTGCCGGCCGTCCTCTGGAGTCTGCGCACTACCCCAAACAAGTCAACCAGCTTCACCCCTTTCTTCCTTGTATATGGTGTCGAGGCTGTCATCCCAACCGACATCGAGTTTGACTCGCCTCGGGTGACCATGTACACGGAAGCAGAGGCCAAAGAAGCACGAGAAGACGGTGTCGACCTGCTAGAAGAAAGCCGGCTGTTAGCCCTCAGCCGGTCCGCCATCTACCAGGTGGGTTTGCGCCGCTACCATAGCCGGAAGTTCAATCCAAGATCTTTTCAAGAGGGCGACCTTGTGCTCCGGCTGATCCGGCGAACAGCCGGCCAACACAAGCTCTCGGCCCCCTGGGAAGGTCCCTTCGTCATCAGGAGAGCATTGGGAAATGACTCCTACTACTTAATCGACGCACAGAAGCCGAAGGCACGAAAGAGAGATGACTCCGGCAAGGAGTCGGAACGACCATGGAACGCCAACCTCCTCCGAAGATTTTATACTTAAAATGCAGTATGTATCACGCTACGTTTTGTACTAAGCATGAGACAACGGGCCCCCCTAGGAGCACTCGGGGACTGCCACCTTTTATCTATGAATGACGAGTATCACGCTTATGATTTTGTCATTACACTTTTTCTCCTCGTCCGGCACCGGGTTCGACTAGTCGGCCCGGGGACTGGCCGCTTTGAGTTATATTCAAAGTTCCACCTGCAATCAGACAAGTAGTGTGCCGGCACCCAAGCCCTCTCTTGTCAAAAGCCGCATCTCGAAGAACCGACTGTCCGACTGGCAAGAGTCAAAGGCAGGAAAGGATGCCCACACGAAAAATGGCTAAGGACTAATGAACTTATATAACAAAAGCGGCTTCCCCATTGCCGATTAGTAGGCTACGAGTGGGCCGCCGACTTCCCATTCCACCTTGCCACAATCCAAGAAAGCTCAAGTACTTGCCTCCCCACAGATAGCCAAGTTCCTCCCCAGCCACGGACTGCAGAGCAACTGTTCGGCTGGGAAGGCGGCAAAGGAAACAACCTAAGGATAAAAAGCAAATTTGAATGGAAGCCAAACAGATGCATAATTATATTTACACAAAATCCTTCGAAAGGCCAGCATTCAACATAGTTTGAATACACCCCCAGTGGGTGAAACTGCGCAAGTTTAATAAAAGTTGTTCAAGGAGCAACAACAGAAAAGCAAGTGCGGCATATCAGGCCAAGGGAGCAACAGGCGAGTCGGGCAGGTCAGCGGAGGCGGCAGTGCCGGCTGGAGGAGTGGCCGGCTGGCAATTCTCGGCCTGATCACCACCCCTGGCAGGCGGCGAGCTCGCGCGTGCCTCGTTGCTAGAGGCACGATCAGGCTAAAGCAGGCTGGTCGCTTCGCCGTCGGGCACGACGTCTTCGCCGCCCTCCTCTTCTTCGTCTTCGGCTTCGTCGCTGGAAGCAATCTCCTCCGCTGAGTCCTCGCCTTCCGCCGGGTTCAGCCCGAACCATTCCTCCGGCTGGGCGACACCATTGTCATTCACTTCATGAGCAAAAATGTTGGTGTCGGTGTACTCGGCGATAGCCGAGGCGCGCTGGATGATAGCCGGCCGCACCGCCACCAGCTCCTCGTCAGCCTCCTGCCTCCAAGTGCTCGGTGGCGCAAGCTCAGCCCAGATACCAGGCTCGGACAAACTCAGCGCCCGCCCGGTGCCGGACAGCGTGAAGCCTTCCAGGGCCTTGAAGCGGCTAACCGCAACCTCCAGCCGATCGGCGGTCGACTGGGGAGTACTGAGGACCACCTCGCCGGGCGAGCGGCCAGCACTTGCGCCCGGCCGCTTGGCCGGGCGTGAGCATGCGGTGAGCCGGCTGCGGCACCGCCTGGATCGCCAAAAGTTGCTCCTCAAGCGTCCGGCTGGCGTCTGGCGCGATCTCAACCCCCGCTTGCCGGCGTGTCTCGCCTCGATGGCTTGGCTGGCGGCGACAGAGTAACCAGGGAAGTAATCTTCGTGAAGAACAAAGAAACAACACAAAAATCAGAAGATGAACAAGAGGGCAAGGAGCAAGCAAAGAGGTGAAAAGGAAGGCGGCTTACCATCGATCGGGGATCCTCAACCTGGCCCATAGCCCTCGCTCGAGGCTTGCCTCGCTTCAGCCCAGCCGCCGCCTCGGACTCGAACTTCGGCCTTAAGGCGGCCTCTTTGTCTCTACGCCTTCTTGAGGTCGCCTTATGGCTCTCCTCCTGGTCGGCCAGCCTCTTGGCCGGCGGTCACGTTCTGGGCCAAGGCGTTGCACTCGACCTCCTTGGCGCGAAGGCGGTCTGGGTCCCTTGAGCTGCTCCCTCAAGTCAGCATTAGCCTCTGCAAGCATGGAGAAAAAGGAAAAAAGAAATAAGGAAGGAGTCGTCAGGGAAGATCCGACCCGGCTGCCCAGCAGCCGGCCCGAATCTTGGGGACTACACCCAGTGGGTGCGCTGACGCGCCCCCACATGAGATAAAAGAAACAAAGTACTCACTCCGGCTATTAAATCGGTCGGCGGCCTTTTGGCTCAGCTCACGGGCACAGGAGTTGAAGGCTGACGCCATGGAGATTGTGATACTCCTGAAAATCAGACGAAGCGCAAATAAGAACAAGATTGCCGCCAAGGCCTGCTAAAAAGTTCCAAGCTGCCTGCTCAATAGCCGACTCGAAACTCGGGGACTACACCTAGTGGGTGCGCTGACGCGCCCCCACGGAGGAAATCAAAGAAGAAATCGACCAAGGCCAGAAGACTCACCCGGATGACCGCGCGCATAGCAAGGAACTCCTGGGTGTACCGTTGCAGCCAGCGGCTCGGTTCGGCCGGCGTCGGACCTCTGCGCCCGCCACATTCAGCTTTCGGTCGTCCACTTGTTGGCGTCCGCTTTCAGACGTCTTGGGCGCTGGCCGCCTCCAGTCTGCGTCGTCAGTGGCGCCGCAACTCTTTGCGACTCCGGCGTCGAGGGCGCCTCTCAGCGCCGGCGAGTGCCGATTGCACCACAAGATCCGCCCCGCCGCCCGACTTCGCCCCGGCGGCCTGTTATTCGACGCGCTTGGCCAGGTCGGCCGCCTTAGCACCACTCGGTCGGCGCCCGGTATTGTGGCGCCTCCCCGGATCGTCACGTCGTCCTCCTCCTCTCCATCACCGCTGAATTGCGGTCGGCTTCCTCCGACGGAGGCAGGGGATATCGAGAGCCACGGCGTGAAGAGGAATGACGAGCTGCGGAGGCTGATTGCAGAGCCTCCGCCTCCCCTCTCATGACGCGGCTTCCGCCTGGGCCTTGGCCGTCGCGTCGGCCTGCGCCTCGGCCGACCTCTCTGCCGCCTCCTGGACGGCCCTCCGCTCCGCCGCTTCCCGCTCCGTTGCCTCCATGAGGTCGGCGCGGGGATCCACGCGGCGGGAACTCGAAGACCGTCCCGTCGGTCCGACTATGAAGGCGGCGTCAACCCGTTCAAGGGAAAGCGGCGCCCTATTCAACAAATCAAGAAGACGGCTTAGATGAGCCTCAACCATAGAAGACAACAAAAGTACAAGACACCCAACACTTACGCTGAGACCGCCTGTGGCTGCTTCACCACCTTGTGGAAGCAGGCCACTTTCGCGGCCGCCTCGTCCCGCTTGGTCGCCGCCGCGGAGCTCTTGGGTTTTTTTAGCCAGCTTCCGAAGAGACCCGGCCCGGCCCGACGCTTGTGCGCGCCACCCCGAGCAGCTGGCGCGGTAGAAGGTCCCGCGCCTTCGCGATCGGCTGCCGGCTAGCGGCGTGGGATGGCCTCGGTTTTAATCATCATCGGCCCGATCCCGAAGCGGCCAGAAGCTTCGGGGAACCCGTCGCCTCTCCGCCGACTCCGACGATGGCGTCGTCCATGGCGGCCGCCCCAAGATCTGGGTCGTCAGGGTCGTCCACCGTGCGGTCGGCCATAAACTGGCGCTCCAGCCCTGCGGCCTCAGGCGCCGGTCGAAGAAGGGGGCTCTTCTCAAAAAACGAGCCGGCTGGTCAAGAGTCGGCCATCGCGAACCCGACAACAAAAGAAGAAGAAAGTAAGGAAAACTCACCACAGGCGGGGGGTCAGCCCGAGAATACGGCGTCTTGCCATACTGCCACTCTTCTTTGAGTTTGCAGTTGGAGATGTAATTAACCATGTAAGATACCTCGTCACGAGGCATATCTATGGTGCTCAGGCGGCATGGGTCAAAGCGGCCGATCATCTGGCAGATCATATGCGGCCGGCTTTGGGAGCGGGAGCACATGGCGCTCCAATGGCGGCGCCACCGTGTCGCCCCCACCAAGCCCTCCGATTGGACCATCACACGGAGCCGGGTGACGGCGGCGTTCCGGCCAAGGAAAGCGTACCAGGCTCGGAAGGACCAAGACGGCTGCCTCCTCAGCGGCGGGCGGCCACGTAGTCATGATTCAATGCGAAGTCGCTTCGCGGCTGACGTTCTTCATGTAAATACGATTAACGCCAGAGCTTCACCGACTGGATCGGCGGGATAGGCGGAAAGGGGTTGTTGTCGGCCGTCCTCTGCTTGGCGATGAAGGCGCCGCAGGGGGCGGGCACACCCGCGGAGACGGTGCCGAGCTTGCACTGGAAGAACTCCCCAAAGAGCTCCAGGGTGGGGAGGACTCCGAGAAAGCCCTCGCACAGGGTGACGAATGACGACAGCAGCATCACCGCGTTGGGGGTGAGGTGATGCGGCTGGAGATTGTAGAAATCGAGGAAGGAGTGGAAGAACCCGCTCGCCGGCAGGCCGAGGCCGCGCAGCCAGTGCGAGCGGAAGATGACCCGCTCGCCCTCCTCCGGCGCCGGCGAAATCTCCGCCTTCGGTGCGAGGCGGGTCTTCACGAGGTCTTCGCCCGGCAATCGCCGCGTCTTGCGAAGCCAATTGATGTGGTCTTCATGGACGTTGGAGCCATCCCACGAGCTCGATAGCGCCATGGGAACAAGAGGAATGAGAGAGGCGCGGCGGCGGAGAACGCAGCCATGTAGCGGAGGAGCCGCGGCGAGCCAAGATAGTTCGCGGCGGAAAGGCGCGGTGGTGAGTGCACTACGGCGGCAGAAGAACGAAGAAGGAAGTAGAGGAAGGAGAGGAGCGAGGGCGAGCGTGCGAGCCTCTGCCGCTCCCCCTCCTCCCCCTACTTATAGGCTCGGGCGGCGGAGCCGAGGAGGCGAGGCGTGGGGGAACGTGGGATTAATCGCGCCACTCCCCCGGCGTCCCGCGATTATGCGCCCTAAAGGCGTTACGAAACCGGCCCAGCGAAGTCTGGCGGTCCATTCCGCAGAAGGATCGCGCGCATGGGCGGCGTGGTATGGTGGGCCCGACCTGCGGCTTACGTCCCGTCGGCGGCATGGGACAGAGCCTTCGGCCACGTGGCGCCTGAGGGTGGCAGGACGCGGTCGCCGCTAAGTCGGCTCATGTTCTCTCCTTCTGGCTGCGGAGCTTCCCGAAGACGGCGCACCCATTCAAGGCCGGCTCCTAGCTGCCGGCTCCTCAGGATAGGAAGCTGAACGAGCTTCTCGTCCTCCTTTCGACCTCAAAGCTCAATCAGCTTCGGGGACTACTGTCGGAGTAAATGACCATGGCTAGCCCAGCCGGCTCCCCCTGGGACTTCTGAAAAAATTACAAGCCAATCAAGCCATCCAACATCCAAGATGGTGGGCCGCCTTCCCCCGGCCGGCTGTCACTCAGGCCGGCCGTCAGGGGGCGGCCCGGCCCCAAGACCTACAGGCAGAAGACCGCAAGAGGGCCGACTTCCAAGGATCCGGCTACCAGAGGGCCGACTCCACGTAGCCGGCCACGAAAAGGCCGACTCCAAGAAGCCGGCCACCCCGCAGGCGCCCATGGTCGCACCCTCAGAATCTGCACCCACATAACGGTGATGAGACGAGGCGTGGCTACAGTGAAGCCTGCCACCCCCGCATCCCAGGCCAGCGTGGCTCTGATGCGCCGTATGGGGCAGCCATCACCCGTCGTGGCGGCACTATTGCCATGTTGACCATGACATCACCCTGACGGCTGTCGGTCTGACCATAGCGGCCAGGCCCCTCGACGGAGAGATGCCCGAAAGGCGGCTCGGCCTCCCCGATCGGCTGTTCCCTTCCTCGAAGGAAGCGCCTCATTAAGGAGACAAGGCGAGGTGAGGCTACGGTGATCGCCGCCAAAGGCGGCAACACTGTAGCCATGCTTACCCGACAAAGCCCTCGTCATCGAGTTGAGGCAGCGATAACCAGCCCCGACAAGGCCCTCAATGGTGGGGGCTAGCACTGTCGACCAAGGAGGCCGGCAAATGGCGGGACCCACTGGTCGGCGGCCCACCCGGTGCCGGAGAAGTCGGCAAGCATAGACATCGATGGCTAGGGGCCCGGCACCGGATTACCATTGTACCGGGGGTAGGCCTATATAAACCCCCTGTGGCACCCATGCAAAGGGTTGATCTCTTAGAGTTTTAGACACCACATAGAGGGAAAAGGGGAGCTAGTCGTGCCCTTCTTCTTCCTCACACCGAACAGCTCAAGGAGCCTCTTGTAGCAACTTGTTCATCTAGTGATCATGCGGAGACCCCCACAGAGCAGCAGTAGGGGTGTTATCTCCACGGAAAGCCCCGAAGCTGGGTAAGATTCGCCGGCGTGCATGTCTTCGCCTCATCCCATTTCCAGGCACCGGCGACGTCTTATTGGCTCCCACTATGATTAGCCACCCGTTGGCATATGTCGCACCTACCACCCGACAACAAGCATCCACCTTTACCCTGGCAATTGAATTCGAATCCATTTTTTATTCCTATACAAATCTTTATAAATCATTCTATGTGTTTTTATATATCTTCAAAAGCACGACACAGATGTATTCCACTGTCATATATGAATATGATTTACAAATGCCGATACTCGAATTCAGAAGCTAGAATCCTATTTAAGGTGAATTCGAATATTTGGAACACTTTATGTCCAACTCAAATGTCACACACAGCATAATTGTGTACTCCCATTTAGATATGTACACAAACTATGTATCAAAATTCAAATACCGAGTCAATCAACCAATAATGTACAAAACTAACAGACATATAAACACTTATAGATTATATGGATCAATAAGCCAGGCCACTGTACTTTTTTTTGCTAGATGAGCATCCTTTTTTTAACGAAGCTAGTACATCATCTTGGCCATTTCTGATGCGTGCTACTTATGGTCCATCTATACTACTATTATTGCTGAATGCACATTCAGCCCGATTGGCATATTTGTAGGTCTGGCACAACAATCAAAATGAAATGTCTCTGAGTCTTATCAATTAATACAGACTTGTGATCAAATAAAATTACAAACCAAAAAACAAAAAACAATTATTACATGATCTCTAAAATAAATGTTATATGCACGAGTAGAACACAAGTGAGTTGTGGGTGATACAAGTCATACTGCTTACCAGCATGTCATACTTCGGTTCGGTGGTATTGTTGGATGAAGCGGCCCGGACCGACATTACGCTTATCACGCTTCTGGCGAGACTGGTTCTACCGATGTGCTTTGCACACGGTGGTGGGCGGGTGTCGGTTTCTCCAACTTTAGTTGAACCCGATGTAGCTACGCCCGGTCCTTCTGAAGGTTAAAACAGTACTAACTTGACGAACTATCATTGTGGTTTTGATGCGTAGGTAAAAAGGGTTCTTGCTCAGCCCATAGCAGCCACGTAAAACTTGCAACAACAAAGTAGAGGACGTCTACTTGTTTTTTGCAGGGCATGTTGTGATGTGATATGGTCAAGACATGATGAGATATAAGTTGTTGTATGAGATGATCATGTTTTGTTGAAGTTATCGGCAACTGGCAGAAGCCTTATGGTTGTCTTTTTATTGCATAAGATGCAAGTGCCAAATAATTGCTTTACTTTATCGCTATGCGATTGCAATAGTTGCAAGAGCAATAGTTGGCGAGACGACCATGTGACGACACATTGATATAGATCAAGATGATGGAGATCATGGTGTCATGCCGGTGATGATGGAGATCATGACGATGCTTTGGAGATCGAGATCAAAGGCACAAGATGATGATGGCCATATCATGTCACATATTTTGATTGCATGTGATGTTTATCTTTTATACATCTTATTTTGCTTAGATCGTGGTAGCATTATAAGATGATCTCTCACTAAATTTCAAGGTATAAGTGTTCTCCACAGTATGCACCGTTGCGAAAGTTCTTACGTCTTTGAGACACCACGTGATGATCGTGTGTGATAGGCTCTACATTCAAATACAGCGGGTGCAAAACAGTTGCACACGCGAATATTCAGGTTAAACTTGGACGAGCCTAGCATATGCGAGATATGGCCTCGGAACCTTTGGAGACGAAAGGTCGGCGTGAATCATATAGTAGATATGATCAACATAGTGATGTTCACCATTGAAAACTACTCCATCTCACGTGATGATCGGACATGGTTTAGTTGATTTGGATCACGTGATCACTTAGATAATTAGAGGGATGTCTATCTAAGTGGGAGTTATTTAGTAATATGATTAATTGAAGTTTAATTTATCATGAACTTAGTCCTGGTATTATTAGCATATCTATGTTGTAGATCAATAGCTCGCGTTTAGCTCCCCTATTTTATTTTTGATATATTCCTAGAGAAAACTAAGTTGAAAGATGTTAGTAGCAATGATGCGGATTGGATCCGTGATCTGAGGATTATCCTCATTGCTGCAAAGAAGAATTATGTCCTTGATGCACCGCTAGGTGACGGACCTATTGCAGGAGCATATGCAGACGTTATGAACGTTTGGCAAAGCTCGGTATGATGACTACTTAATAGTTTAGTGCACCATGCTTTACGGCTTAGAACCGGGACTTCAAAAATGTTTTGAACACCACAGAGCATATAAGATGTTCCAAGAGTTGAAATTGGTATTTCATACTCATGCCCGTGTCAAGAGGTATGAGACCTCGGCAAAGATTTCTTTTCCTACAAGATGGAGGAGAATAGCTCAACCAGTGAGCATGTGCTCAGATTGTCTGGGTACTACAATTTCTTGAATCAAGTGGGTGTTAATCTTCCAGATAAGATAGTAATTGACAAAAGTTCAGTTCTCTAGTCACTATCACCAAGTTACTAAAACTTTGTGATGAACTATAATATGCAAGGGATGAAGAAAACAATTCATAAGCTCTTCGCGATGCTAAAATCGGCGAAGGTAGAAATCAAGAAAAGCATCAAGTGTTGATGGTTGACAAGACCATTAGTTTCAATAAAAAGGGCAAAGGGAAGAAGGGGAATTTCAAGAAGAACGACAAGCAAGTTGCTGCTCAAGTGAAAAAAAAACCAACTCTGGACCTAAGCATGAGACTAAGTGCTTCTACTGCAAAGGGACTGGTCACTCGAAGCGGGACTGCCCCAAGTATTTGGCGGATAAGAAGGATGGCAAAGTGAACAAAGGTATATTTGATATACATGTTATTGATGTGTACTTTACTAGTGTTTATAGCAACCCCTCAGTATTTGATACTAGTTCAGTTGCTAAGATTAGTAACTCGAAACGGGAGTTGTAGAATGAATAGAGACTAGTTAAGGGTGAAGTGACCACGTGTGTTGGAAGTAGTTCCAAGAATGATATGATCATCATCGCACACTCCCTATACTTTTGGGATTAGTGTTGAACCTAAATAAATGTTATTTGGTGTTTGCGTTGAGCAAGAATATGATTTGATCATGTTTATTGCAATACGGATATTCATTTAAGATAGGGAATAATTGTTATTCTGTTTACATGAATAAAACCTTCTATGGTTATACATCCAATGAAAATGGTTTGTTGGATCTTGATCGTAGTGATACACATATTCATAATATTGAAGCCAAAAGATGCAAAGTTAATAATGATAGTGCAACTTATTTGTGTACTTGCCGTTTAGGTCATATTGGTGTAAAGCGCATGAAGAAACTCCATGCTGATGGGATTTTGGAATCACTTGATTATGAATCACATGATGCTTGCGAACCATGCCTTATGGGTAAGACGACTAAGACTCCGTTCTCTGGAACAATGGAGTGAGCAACCGACTTATTGGAAATAATACATACTGATGTATGCGATCGATGAGTGTTGAGGCTCGCGGCGGGTATCGTTATTTTCTGACATTCATAGATGATTTGAGCAGATATGGGTATATCTTCTTGATGAAACATAAGTCTGAAACATTTGAAAAGTTCATATAATTTCAGAGTGAAGTGGAAAATCATCGTAACAAAAAAATAAAGTTTCTGCGATCTGATCGCGGAGGAGAATATTTGAGTTATGAGTTTGGTCTTAATTTGAAACAATGCGTAATAGTTTCGCAACTCACGCCACCTGGAACACCACATCGTAATGGTGTGTCCGAACATCATAACCGTACTTTATTATATATGGTGCAATATATGATGTATCTTACCGATTTACCACTATCGGTTTGGGGTTATGCATTAGAGACAGCTGCATTCATGATAAATAGGGCACCATCTAAATCCATTGAGATGATATGAACTGTGGTTTGGCGAGAAACCAAAGTTGTTGTTTCTTAAAGTTTGGGTTGCAATGCTTATGTGAAAAAGTTTCATCCTGATAAGCTCAAAACCCAAATCGGAGAAATGTGCCTTCATAGGATTCCCAAAGGAGACAGTTGGGTACACCTTCTATCACAGATCCGAAGGCAAGACATTCGTTGTTTAGAATGGATCCTTTCTAGAGAAGGAGTTTCTCTCGAAAGAAGTGAGTGGGAGGAAAGTAGAACTTGATGAGGTAATCGCACTGCTCCCTTATTAGAAAGTAGTTCATCACAGAAACCGGTTCCTGTGACATCTACACCAATTAGTGAGGAAGCTAATGATGATGATCATGAAACTTCAGATCAAGTTAATACCGAACCTCGTAGGTCATCCAGAGTAAGATCCGCACCAAAGTGGTACGGTAATCCTGTTCTGGAGGTCATTGAGGGAGTTCCGGACTGGGGGGTGTCCGGATAGCCGAACTATCATCATCAGCCGGACTCCAAGACTATGAAGATACAAGATTGAAGACTTCGTCCCATGTCTGGATGGGACTTTCCTTGGCTTGGAAGGCAAGCTTGGCGATACGGATATGTAGATCTCCTACCATTGTAACCGACCCTGTGTAACCCTAACCCTATACGGTGTCTATATAAACCGGAGGGTTTTAGTCCGTAGGACGAAGAACAATCAGATCATAGGCTAGCTTCTAGGGTTTAGCCTCTTTGATCTCGTGGTAGATCCACTCTTGTAACACACATTATCAATATTAATCTAGCAGGACGTAGGGTTTACCTCCATCAAGAGGGCCCGAACCTGGGTAAAACATCGTGTCCCTTGTCTCCTGTTACCATCCGCCTAGACGCATAGTTCGGGGACCCCTACCCGAGATCCGCCGGTTTTGACACCGACATTGGTGCTTTCATTGAGAGTTCCTCGTGCGTCGCCCGATAGGCCCGATGGCTCCTCCGATCATCAACAACGACGCGGTCGTGGTGAGACTTTTCTCCCGGACAGATCTTTGTGTTCGGCGGCTTTTGCACCGCGGCCAATTCGCACGGCCATCCGGAGCAGATCGAAAGCTACGCCCGCCATCAGGTCAGATTTGGAAGTTTAAACTATACGGCCGATATCCGCGGAGACTTGATCTTCGACGGATTCGAGCCGCAGCCAAGCATGCCGCCTTTGTCTCGATGGGCATGATCTAGCTCTGCCGAAACGGTGCCACGAGGCCGCACTAGCATCCGCTCCGGCCCTTAATCCGGAGCCGGATTCCCCGACTGAGGACGAGTGGTTGGACACCGCCTTGGGGGCTACAATCTCTACGTCGATCGATCCGAACTCCATCCATGTCCTTTGCAAAGACTCCGACTCCAGGGCGTCGGACTCCCCTCCGGACTCCGAGCCCTCCGCGCCCTTGCCGATCGAATCCGATTGGGCGCCCGTTATGGAGTTCACGGCCGCGGACATCTTTCAGCACTCGCCCTTTGGCGACATCCTGAATTCACTAAAGTCTCTCTCTTTATTCGGAGAGCCTGGCGGATTACGGTCGGGAAGGTTGGGATGCGGACGACGAAGAAATTCAACGCCCACCCACCACCCACTTGGTAGCCACTTTGTCGATGATCTAACCGACATGCTAGACTACGACTCCGAAGACATCGACGGTATGGACGGCGATGCCGGAGGCGACCAAGACCAGCGCCTACGGGGCCTTTGAAGGCCACCTCGTCATATGACATATATATGGTGGACATCCCAAAAGATGGGAATGACGATAGAACAACGGAGGATGACCCTCCAAGAAGCAGCCCAAGCGCCAAGGCGTCGGGCGCCGCTCTAAATCCCGCAACAAAGAAGAATGAAGATTCCGCACCGGAGATAACAATACACCGGACAACGCCGAAGACAATCCACTCCGGCAAGATCCATCGCGGGGAGGATGAAGACGCCAGCCCTCAAGAGAGAGCGGCAGAAGAAGAGGTAGAGGATTATATGCCTCCCTCCGAAGACGAAGCAAGCCTCGACGACAATGAATTCGTCGGTCCTGAGAATCCCGTCGAATAAGAGCGTTTTAGGCCTTGCGCTTATAGGCCACGGCGAACAGCCTAAAGAAAAAGCAGCAACGACTTAGAGCTGATCGAGGATCTGCTAGCCGGCGGATGGACCAAGTCCTCGCGGCGAAGAGCACGAGCTCGAACGCCCCTCAAAAGCTACCTTAAACGCAAGCTGCTCCCCGATTAGAGGAGGAGGCTTACGAACCCGCATCACCGGGAGACAATCTGGTGACCGACCACCCGTGGCGCTGACAGAGAGGCCTCTAGGCCCTTCACTAGAACCGTACCCGGCATCGCTCAAAAAGCACACGGCCAAAGGGGAACGCCCGACCTGCGAGATATATTGGAGGACAAGGCAAGACAATCAAGATCGATCTATGGATCGCGTGGGCGCCCCACGGTACGCGATGACAACCGTCGCACCGGACACAGTAAGTCCGGCCGGGCCGAACAAAACAGACCAAGCTCTTCTGAGCTCCATTCGTGATATCGCCCAGTACAGAGGCGCCGCACACCCACTATGCTTCATAGACGAAGTAATGGATCATCAAATCCCCGAAGGGTTTAAACCCGTCAATATTGAATCCTATGATGGCATAACAGACCCCGCGGTTTGGATCGAAGACTATCTCCTTCACATCCACATGGCCCGCGGTGACGATCTTCACGCCTTCAAATACCTCCCCCTCAAGCTTAAAGGACCAGCCCGGCATTGGCTCAACAGCTTGCCAGCAGAGTCAATTGGGAGCTGGGAGGACACGGAAGCCGCATTCCTCGATAACTTCCAGGGGCACTTATATGCGACCACGGGCGCCGATGACCTAAGCCACATAATTCAGCAGCCGGACAAATCGGCGGACAATTACGGACACGGTTCTTAACCAAGAAAACCAAATCGTCGATTGTCCGGATGCGGAGGCCCTCGCGGCCTTCAAGCATAACATCCGTGACGAGTGGCTTGCGGCACCTAGGAGAGAGAAGCTGAAATCCATGGCAGCCCTCACATCACTCATGACCCACTTCTGCGGGTGAGGATAGCTGGCTAGCACGCAGCAACAACCTCAAAGAAAATTCTGGCGGTCCCGACTTCAAGGACCGAAATGGCAGGCCGCGTCGTAACAAAAACAAACGCCGCGTTAACGGCGACAATATTGACGATACGGCAGTCAATGCCGGATTCAAAGGCTCTAAACCCGGCCAGCGGAAAAAGCCATTCAAACGAACTACTCCTGGTCCGTCCAATTTGGACCGAATACTCGGCCGCTTGTGCCAGATACACGGCACCCCCGAAAAACCAGCTAACCACACCAACAGGGACTGTTGGGTATTCAAGCAGGCAGGCAAGTTAATTGCCGAAAACAATGACAAGGGCTGCATAGCGATAGCGAGGACGAGACCCAACCGCGAACAATAGAGGGCGAAGGTTTCCCCCCAAAGTGCAGACGGCGAACCTGATATACGCAACGCACATACCCAAAAGGGAGTGGAAGCGTGCACTCGTGGATGTCTAGCGATGGAGCGATTGCCCGAAGTTCAATCCATGGTCCTCCTACCCGATCACTTTTGACCGAAGGACCACCCCACCAGCATCCGCCACGGGATTCGCCGCCCGGTCTTAGACCCAATCATCGATGGATTTCACCTAACGAGTCACGATGGGCGGCGGCGGCAACTGAACCTGCTTTACCAGGATACAGTGTGCAAGATGGGCATAGACCCCTCAAGGACTAAACCTACCAAAACGACCTTTAAAGGCGTCATACCAGGTGTAGAAGCCAATTGTACAGGCTCAATTACACTTGAAGTGGACTTTGGATCCCCGGATAACTTCCGAAGCGAGGAGTTAATCTTCGACATAGTCCCGTTCCGCAGCGGCTATCATGCCCTGCTCGGACGTACCGTGTTTGTAAAGTTCAACGCGGTGCCGCACTACGCATACCTCAAGCTCAAGATGTCAGGCCCTCGAGGAGTCATTACGGTCAACGGAAACACTGAACGTTCTCTCCGCACGGAGGAACATCTGGCCCGGCTCGCGGCGAAGTGCAATGCAGCCTCTTAAGGCAATTCTCGAGTCCGCCGTTAATCGGCGGACAGCTAAGCACGCCCGGAGTAACTTACAACAAGACCACAGCACGTTCGAGCACGCAGCGTGGCGATGCGGCTAACCCCAACCCCTGCGAAGCGTCAGCGGGTCCTTTGCGTACACCATTACGCTGCGAAGATACCATGGGCATGGGGAGAGGGCACGACCACGATAAACCAGGACTGCGGCTCAACCACACGGGGCTTTCAAGTGTGTCGTTCCTTTTTCTTTTCTTTTACCTTTTACTTTTTACCCACAGGACTCCGTTTGTCGGAAGCCTGTCCGTGCAGATTTCTTGAACTCATGCTGCCAACAGAGGGGAAGGATAAAGGCTACAACGAATATACAAGTGGTCTCCATGACGAGCATTTTCATACACCAATCTGCAGCCTACCCACGGAAGGGGACATGTTTAACAGTCTCCTACCTTGCTTATCGCACTATTTGTATCGTTACGCATTCAGAAAAGCACTTATTGAATAAAACAATGCAGCACCGTTTTGCTTATAATTGCATTTCTTTTTCATACATATGTTCATTCACGACATGTTGCACCCGTACACTTTGGTACGGCTAATATACACCAGGGGCTTATCTTTCCCGCGTTATGGTGTGATAAGTCCGAACACTTTCACAAGTGCGGCACCCCGAACTTATAGCACTATATGCATCGGCTCGAATCATGTCTTGGGTCAATAGTTGGGTTTGCCCGGCTCCGTGTTTTGGTACCTTACGTTCCGTTATATCGGCTAAGGTAGCACCGGAGAACCATCGCGATTCCGCCCGATTGGCCGGGTTAACGCCTCGGAGAAAGCTAAAACTGACCGTCATGATGAGGCGAGAGACCGATCGCTGTTCGAGAGGTTTTTGCGAGTCCTTAAAGACTTATGCCGCTTAGAGCGAGGAGCCGGATCTTGTCCGCCAAGGCGTGTATAGCGCCCCAAATTGACCTTCGAAGACTAGGGGTGTCGCCGAAATTTAAAATTATAGAATTCTATGGCTAAGTGAGAGTGTTCAAGCATTATAAGTCCGGTTGCCTTGTTCGCTGTGTGTTGAGCGCCTCCCTAGATGGACGGAAAATGGGAACAAGAGCGCTCAAGTTTATCCCGAACACCCCAAAGACACTTTCGGGGCATGGGGGCTGAAGCCCGACGACTTGCCATCTCTCGATTTGATAAACAGCCGCCTGAAGGTAATATTTTAAATTAACAAGCGTTGCTTAGCGCATATGAACTAAGTTTTCAGCGCCAGGATAACAAAATGCGAGTCTACTCAAATATTACATCTTTGGAGCACTCACCCGCAATAGTGCGGCGCCCTTCAAAGACACTCTTATAATACATCTCGGGCGTGCGATGCTCCTTGCCCTCCGGTGGCGGGTCCGTCACAAGCTTACGGCATCCATCTTGCCCCAGTGCACCTTTGCGCTGGCAAGGGCTCGGCGGCACCCTCGATACAAGCGGAATGCTTGATAACTTCAACCCACGGGCACGCATCCACCGGCCGCACCAGCCGAAGTAGCTCCTGTGCATGGCCTCCTTAGGCCACGGCCGAACTATGAGGCCCTTCATGGCTGTTCACCATATACGGAGCTCGACCAGCTGCTTCACTGATCGCTAAGGGCACCGGATGTCCGGCCTCAAAGATATCGAGACCGAAGACCTCCGTCGAGCTCCCTCCTCGGCCCGGTAGAATGCGGCAGCATCGGACACACTGTGAGGAAGATCTGCGAACGCATACAGAGCTCCAATTCGGGTAAGCAACAGGTAATTAACACTCACATGCTTACTCTGCATGAAAAATGCCTTACCCGCTGCTATTTTCTTCACTGCTTCAATCTCCTGGAGGGCCTTGTAGGCTTCGGCCTTAGCGGCTTTGGCACTCTCAAGGGTCGTTGCAAGCTCAGACTCTCGAGTCTTTGAGTCACGCTCCAAGTTCTCATGTTTTTTCACGAGATCACGGAGCTCTTGCTGTACCTCCGCCACCCGCGCCTCCTGCTTCCGTCGCTCGGTGCGTTCCGACACGCGTACGTTGCCGCGGCCACCGCCTCCTTCGAGTGGTCGCCATCTCGTTAGTGGCCCCTACAATACCCACGTTATCCTTGTCATTTTTCTTGCAACCAAATCCTTTTCTATAAGGTACAATTTTCATAAGGTATTACTCACCTTCTTTTTCCTCGAGCTGCTTCTTGGCATGACCGAGCTTGTTCTCGGACCGCTCGAGGTTTTTCTACAAATTATTGACCTCCATGATGATGCGGTGGAGGTCAGCAAGACAAACTGCAATCCCATATTGACATATTTTTATGACTCCTGCGTTTATCTTTCTAAAGATCCTCAGACCGGCTTTTCTTTCCGAACACCGAACCGAGCATTAGGGGCTACTGTCTATGCGGTACCATTTTACATATATTAAAATTTCTTACCTCAAAGCCTCGTTAGAAGGCTATTGCGAGCTTCGGCCACCCGCTCTTGGCGAAGCTGAACCTTCGAATCACCGCACTCATAGCAGTGCGGTGTTCCTCTTCGATGGAGGCGCCATTGAGCGCCTCCAAGAATTATCCGGCACCTCCGTTGGGCGGAGGCAGCGGCGTCTCGGTCTTGCCCTTCTTACGAAGGGGTCGCCGCCGGACTCTGGAGCCCGCTGCGGCCTCCGGCTGAGTCCGGTGCATGATCCGGGAGGGTGTCCTGCGACACCTCCGGGGCCTCCCCTCCTGGTGGGTCCTTTTCTGGGATCCCACCTCGGCATCGTCCGCGGCACGGGGGGTGGAGGCAGTCTGAAGGGAATCCATATCCGACGCACCCAAGGACCCGCTCGACGAAATGGGAAGATCATCCTTGGGCGGACTACAGGGTTGTATGTGGCATTGGAAAGACGTTATGTGGCGAAAACAAAAACCTTGAGGTTATTCGGGAGTCCGGATACTTACGATCTCGCCATGGGCTTGGCCCTTGGATGCCGATCTTAAATTAAATCGTCGATGCTGGCGACGGAGCAGTCCGGAGGAAGAGTTTTTCCCTTCTTGGACCCTTGGCCTCCCTTGTTGGGGAGGCCTTCCTTTTCTTCCTCCTTCACTGGGAGAGGCTTTCTTCTTCTCCCCCTCACCTTGGTGGCAGGAGTCGGCCTCGGATTCATCATCCGATAGCACCTGAAAACAGGACTCTTCCGAGTCCCCGTGGCCGTCTTCTTAGCCTTCTTCTCCGGCACCACGTGGGGTGCCGGAGCCAGCAGCCCCGTTAGGCGGGCGTCCGCTGGGTCCTCTGGCAATGGGGCCGGACAGGTAATCCGTTCGGCCTTCGCCAGCCATTCCTATCAAAGGCAAGGGGAGTTTAGATCCCGCATAGAGCCAAACTATGGAAAACAAGTGGTGAAATCACTTACCTCGTCAGCTGGAACACTGCGGCGAGAATCCATGATCTTGATGAGCGGTTGCGGGAGCTTGGCGCTTTGAACAGCCCTTCCGGACATCTTCAGACGTAGTGTCGAAGAGCCCGCTCAGTGGTCCGGTGCTGCGCCGGATCAAACTCCCACATATTAAAGCCCCGTTCTTTGCCACGGGAGAATCCGGCGGATGAGCATGACCTGGACTACGTTGACAAGCTTGAGCTTCTTGTCCACGGCTTCTAGATCTGGGCTTGGAGTTGGTCAGCTCCTCGAATCCCCCCCAAATTCGGCCACTCTCTTTTCCGGGGAGGAGAGCCGTGTGGGAATACCAGATCTAAATTCGGGGTCACGCCCAATCAGGGTCACGCGGCTCGGTGATGTAGAACCACCCTGATTGCCACCCCTTGATGGTTTCCACGAATGTACCCTCTAGCCACATAACGTGGGACATCCTGCCCACCATGGCGCCTCCGCACTCCGCTTGGCTTCCCTTCACAACCTTCGGCTTGACACTGAAGGTCTTGAGCAACAAGCCGAAGTGGGGCACGTCTTGCCATCCACTTGCCTCCCGCTCCGGACATAGTTGGAGAAGGTTGAGGTGAGGAGTGCGGACTTGGGCGCTGGAGCTCGAGTTCGCGGAGATGGATAAGCCAAGGAGGAAGAAGGTGCAGGTAAAAGGGTGGATCCTTATCCCCTTATATGGGCGGACAAAAACATGTGTCCCCACCGGCCTGGTAAAACTCGCTTATCTCCCAAGCGCCACAATCAAGGGCGCGGTTGGGTTACCCACGTCCGTATTGATGGGAATCCCGGAATAAGGGGAACACGATCTCTGCCTCGACAAGACGTGCCAAGGAAACCACTTCGCTAAACGCGCTGAGGTGGAACATTAAAAACAATTTGAATAAAAGCTTGGTAGTGGTGCGACGTCACGCCACAAGATACGTCAGCAGATTGATCTTGTGTAATAGTATTCTCTCTACGGTGGTATGTGGAATTTATTTTTGCAGAGTCGGACACTATCCTGGTGTTCACAATCTTCTATGAATTATTCGGAGGAAGAACCCGCCTTGCAATGCCGAAGACAACATGCGCCGGACTCATCGTCATTGAAGCCTGGTTCAGGAGACTCTTGAGGAGTTCCGGACTAGGGGGTGTCCGCATAGCCGAACTATCATCATCGGCCGGACTCCAAGACTATGAAGATACAAGATTGAAGACTTTGTCCCGTGTCCGGATGGGACTTTCCTTGGCGTGAAAAGCAAGCTTGGCGATACGGATATGTAGATCTCCTACCATTGTAACCGACTCTGTGTAACCCTAACCCTATCCGGTGTCTATATAAATCGGAGGGTTTTAGTCCGTAGGACGAAGAACAATCAGACCATAGGCTAGCTTCTAGGGTTTAGCCTCTTTGATCTCGTGGTAGATCCACTCTTGTAACACACATTATCAATATAAATCTAGCAGACGTAGGGTTTTACCTCCATCAAGAGGGCCGAACACAGGTAAAACATCGTGTCCCTTGTCTCCTGTTACCATCCGCCTAGACGCACAGTTCGGGACCCCCTACCCGAGATCCGCCGGTTTTGACACCGACAGTCATGTTACTAGACCATGACGCACCTACGAACTATGAGGAAGCGACTATGAGCCTAGATTCCGCAAAATGGTTTGAGACCATGAAATCTGAGATGGGATCCATGTATGAGAACAAAGTATGGACTTTGGTTGACTTGCTCGTTGATCGGCAAGCCATAGAAAATAAATGGATCTTCAAGAGGAAGACAGACGTTGATAGTAGTGTTACTATCTACAAAGCTAGACTTGTCGAAAAAGGTTTTGACAAAGTTCAAGGAGTTGACTATGATGAGACCTTCTCACTCGTAGCGATGCTTAAGTCTGTCCAAATCATGTTAGCAAATTGCCACATTTTATGAAATCTGGCAAATGGATGTAAAGACTACATTCCTAAATGGATTTCTGGAAGAAAAGTTGTATATGATGCAACCTGAAGGTTTTATCGATCCAAAGGATGCTAACAAAGTGTGCAAGCTCCAAATGATCCATCTATGGACTGGTGCAAGCATCTCAGAGTTGGAATATACGCTTTGATGAGTTGATCAAAGAATATAGTTTTATCTGAGACTTGCGGTGAAGCTTTGTATTTACAAGAAAGTGAGTGGAGCACTACATCATTTCAGATAAATATATGTGAATGGCATATTGTTGATCGGAAATAATGTAGAATTTTTCGAAAGCATAAAGGAGTATTTGAAAGGAGTTTTTCAAATAAAGACCTCGGTGAAGCTGCTTACATATTGAGCATCAAGATCTATAGAGATAGATCAAGATGCTTGATAAGTTTTTTCAATGAGTACATACCTTGACAAGATTTTGAAGTAGTTCAAAATGGAGCAGTCAAAGAAAGAGTTCTTGTCTGTGTTACAAGGTGTGAAATTGAGTAAGACTCAAAGCCCGACCACGGCAGAAGATAGAAAGAGAATGAAAGTCATTCCCTATGCCTCAGCCATAGGTTCTATAAAGTATGCCATGCTATGTACCAGATCTATTGTATACCCTACACTGAGTTTAGCAAGGGCGTACAATAGTGATCTAGGAGTAGATCACTGGACAGCGGTCAAAATTATCCTTAGTGGAATAAGGATATGTTTCTCCATTTTGGAGGTGACAAAAGGTTCCTCGTAAAGGGTTACGTCGATGCAAGTTTTGACACTCATCCAGATGACTCTAAGTCTCAATCTGGATACATATTGAAAGTGGGAGCAATTAGCCACAGTAGCTCCATGCAGAGCATTGTAGACATAGCAATTTGCATAATACATACGGATATGAATTTGGCAGACCCGTTGACTAAATTTCCCTCACAAGCAAAACATGATCACTCTTTGGGTGTTAATCACATAGCGATGTGAATTAGATTTTTGACTCTAGTAAACCCTTTGGGTGTTAGTCACATGGAGATGTGAACTAATCACATAAAGATGTGAACTATTGATGTTAAATCACATGGCGATGTGAACTAGATTATTGACTCTAGTGCAAGTGGGAGACTGAAGGAAATATGCCCTAGAGGTAATAATAAAGTTATTATTTATTTCCTTATTTCATGATAAATGTTTATTATTCATGCTAGAATTGTATTAACCGGAAACATAATACATGTGTGAATATATAGACAAACAGAGTGTCACTAGTATGCCTCTACTTGACTAGCTCGTTAATCAAAGATGGTTAAGTTTCCTAACCTTATACATGAGTTGTCATTTGTTTAACGGGATCACATCATTAGGAGAATGATGTGATTGACTTGACCCATTCCATTAGCTTAGCACTTGATTGTTTAGTATGTTGCTATTGCTTTCTTCATGACTTATACATGTTCCTATGACTATGAGATTATGCAACTCCCGTTTACCGGAGGAACACTTTGTGTGCTACCAATATTCACAACATAACTGGGTGATTATAAAGGTGCTCTACAGGTGTCTCCGAAGGTACTTATTGAGTTGGCGTATTTCAAGATTAGGATTTGTCACTCCGATTGCCGGAGAGGTATCTCTAGGCCCACTCAGTAATGCACATCACTATAAGCCTTGCAAGCATTGTAACTAATGAGTTAGTTGCGAGATGATGTATTATAGAACGAGTAAAGAGACTTGCCAGTAACGAGATTGAACTAGGTATTGAGATACCGACGATCGAATCTCGGGCAAGTAACATACCGATGACAAAGGGAACAACGTATGTTGTTATGCGGTTTGACCGACAAAGATCTTCGTAGAATATGTAGGAGCCAATATGAGCATCCAGGTTCCGCTATTGGTTATTGACCGGAGACGTGTCTTGGTCATGTCTACATAGTTCTCGAACCCGTAGGGTCCACACGCTTAACGTTCGGTGACGATTTGTATTATGAGTTCATGTGTTTTGATGTACCGAAGGTAGTTCGGATTCCCGGATGAGATCGGGGACATGACAAGGAGTCTCGAAATGGTCGAGACATAAAGATCGTTATATTGGATGACTATATTCGGACATCGGAAAGGTTTCGAGTGATTCGGGTATTTTTGGGAGTACCGAAGAGTTACGAAAATTCGCCGGGGAGTATATGCCTCTTATTGTGCTTTAGGGGAAAGAGAGGGGAGAGGTTGCGTGCCCCCCAAGGCCTAGTCCGAATTGGACTAGGGGGAGGGGCTGCGCCCCCTCCTTCCTTCTCTTCTCTATTCTCTTTCCTTGACTCCTACTCCTACTACTTGGAAGGGGGGGAATCCTACTCTCGGTGGGAGTAGGGCTCCTCCAGGGCGCGCCATTGGGGCCGGCCCTCTCCCTCCTCCTCCACTCCTTTATATACGTGGCCAAGGGGCACCCCATAGACACAACAATTGATCATTGATCTCTTAGCCGTGTGCGGTGCCCCCCTCCACCATATTCCACCTCGGTAATATCATAGCGGTGCTTAGGCGAAGCCCTGCGTCGGTAGCATCATTAACACCGTCATCACGCCGTCGTGTTGACGGAATTCTCGCGCAAAGCTCTGCTTGATCGGAGTTTGTGGGACGTCATCGAGCTGAACGTGTGCTGAACTTGGAGGTGCCGTGCGTTTGGTACTTGGATCGGTCGGATCGTGAAGACGTACAACTACATCAACCGCGTTGTCACAACGCTTCCGCTTACGGTCTACGAGGGTACGTGGACACACTATCCCCTCTCATTGCTATGCATCACCATGATGTTGCGTGTGTGTAAGAATGTTTTTGAAATTACTACGTGCCCCAACACATATAGGTTCTAATGAGGGATCTAATGCAAGCATTTTGCAAGATCCCATTAAAGGATTTAGTGTCTAATGATGATCTGCTATGCTGAGAGAGACATAGAGATTTGCAGGCATTGATACAAGCAAATTATAGTACATTTTCATGGCTTCAGGAAACGTCGAGGCCATCTACCATAAAGTCCCTGTATTATGACAATGTAGCATAAATACTTTTCTAATCTGTTGTTTAAAACTATTGGCATACTTGTGCAGGATAGATATATTGATATGCAGTTTGCGCACTGGTTATAGGTGCAATTACACTTCGATATTCTCAGCCGGAAGAGCGAATAATTCAAGCAGTCTGCAGACCATGTTAGTAGTCCTTGTACACCATGTTGCCTTTTGTGTTTTTTGGTGCTTGCATCATTTAGTGTTTTATAATCTGAACTACTTTGGATCATTAGCTGGTTTTCAAAGTGCATGTAGCTTCACATTTCTCAAGTTATGTTGATTTTCGGAGTGCAAGTGCCTTCGTATTTTTGAAGTTAAATGTTCGCCCTTGGTAACTTGAATTCGTGGATCCGCCACTACACACAAATCATACACGCAGGCCAGTACGAATTAAATGAAATGCAGGGACTTATGCTAGCTCGTTGTACAGGCTCATTGCAGCTCTGCTTGCGCTTGGGATGTTCCATGTACAAGTCCATGTTACCACTTGCTTGGATGTGCAGGCCTTGTGCTCCTTGCATACCCATCTGCATTTTTGACACGGCAAATGGTTGATCAAATAAGAGGAATCGACCTTGTTGTGGTACCGTAGGACAGATACTTACAAGGTTATACAGATGTGCAGGATGTGTACCAGATCCTGTAGCGCCGTCATGCTTCGCTAAAAAATGGTTTTGCTTGTTTCAGATGATATCTCCAGAAGAAACAAGAGTTAAAGTCAGAGTTGCATAGGCGTGTAAGCTAAGAGAGCAGTGAAAGGATATCCAAACATCGTCGGAAGAGTGCACAAGGGAGTGATGTGTGGATATCTAGTTCGGGCTGGCGTTTGGGCATGCTCGCCTAGCTAGAGTGCGGGTCACTTCAGAGCCGTTGAGGGTTATGCACTGGCATTGGCTGGCCGCGCACGGATGCAGACCTAGAGTGGCAGCGGAGCACTACGATGCAGTGGACGAGACCATTGGTGAAGCCCCAACGGCCTCGGGGGGCGGAGGTTCGACGATGTGCTCGGTGAAGTATCCCCGGTGAGGTGGGAGATGGCATCAGTGAAGCGCACCTGATGTGGTGGAAGTCGGTGTCTGTGAGGCATGTCGGGTGCGGCGGCCGACGTTGTCGGTGGACCACCCAGTGCGATGGACGAGGGCGTAGATGAGGTAGCTCCGGTGCGGTGGTGAAGCACGACCGTCGTCTTCGTCATCGTCGTCCGGCACACAGGTGGGGAAAGAGATGAGACGAGGGGTGATTCGATCTTTGCTTGGGTTGGCGACGAATTAGGGATTTGAGCAATCTGGGCGCGGAAGGGGACGACAGAGAAGGGGGATTTTTTAGGGCTGGAATTGGGGCCGCCAGATATTTCAATCCGAAACGTGGAAGAGCGTACTTATTTTGTCGTCGTTCTTTTGGGTGGGGGGGGGGAGGGGGTGGGTAGCTGGGTGCTAAGCGTCCGTACGACACACGCGACCACCATGACACGACCCTGGTCTGCCTGGTCCGCCTACATTTGAGAATGCAAATAAATCTTCTTTCATTTACAAAGAAATCTGTATGTATTACCATGCCCATGTTTTCCTTGCAAATAATTAGTCATTCGAAACGAGATACTATAAATTAATTAATCAGGAGTTATTTAAAAAAAATTGAAATAGTATCCACGGTATCCACGCTAACGTGGATTAGAGTGTGTGTCACATAATTTGTTATTTGAATTAGAGTGTGTGTCACATAGCAGTCTCGAATTCTAACGTGGATTTCGCATTTCACGGTATCCATGCTACTTTTTAATACAAATTCATATGTATATGATGAACACCATGGTAGTGAGAAAACTTTGGATGGATTCAAACATATGACCTACAAAATAGCACAACAATCGAGTCAATGTCAACTTTTCCAAACCTAATATGGCACGAATTCAAAATAATTACCAAACTCTTACAATGTACACAGAATTGAAACATCGATATTAAGTCTCGTACTATCTACATTCAAATGTTTTTTTTAGCCCCCCCCCCCCCCGCGGCACACACGCTACACACTTCCTGTATCGGTCAATCTTCCTCTCCTAACCACCTTAGGAAGCTATCGGTTTCCGACACACGTTCATTCTTTCTCTCCATGTTTCAATCTCTAACTCTCTCAACTACACAACCCCCTTTTTTCCACTCTGTTACCAAATGTATTTACCTCAGACACCTGCCATTGCACCCCATGCCGAGCTCTCCCTCTCTCTCTCTTTCCCTCCCACCCTCTCTCGCTAGATACATGCATTGCCTATCTAGCCCCCCAACCTCTCGTGCGCACGCACGCACGTTGTCTATCTAGGTCACTACCTCAAGACTGTCTCACTCTTTCTTCCGCACAGCGGGCCACACTCGCTCAATCTTTCTCTTTTTATCTCAGTCTCGATAAACCTTGTTTTATTTCACACACCAATGATATATCTCCTTCTTCGGGCCTCGATCGACACACTCTATACTCTCTCACGCAGATTGTCTATCTAGGTCAGTCCATCCAAGTCGCCCCCACTCTTTCGACCTCATGGCGGGCTATGCTCGCTCAATCTCTCTCTCTCTCTCTCTCTCTCTCTCTCTCTCTCCCTCTCCCTCTCCCTCTCCCTCTCTCGCTCGCTCTCTCTCTCTCTCTCATTGTATGTCTCAATTAACCTTGCTCTTTCTCGGACACAATCCATATATCTCCATGTTTGAGCCCAAATCGACATATTCATATTGTATACTCTCTCATGCACATTCTCACTCTTTCGACCGCACGACGACCCACACTCGCTCAATCTCTCTCCCTTTATATATGTAATCGATTGACCTTACTTCCTCCAACGCACAAAATATATCTACATGTATGTGGCTGGATCATCTCTCAAGCTCTATCTTACAGCCCTCACCCTTCCCAAAAGCTCAATCAGACAATATCTCTCCAGAGCATATATATCTTTTAATGAATGTCGGACCACACTCACTTTGTCTCTCTATCTATATGTCTCTCGATTGACCTCGCTTTCTCACGCCGTATCTTCCACACATTGAAGCTACCTCTCCATCCCTCTCAAAGCCGGAGCTATTTACATTGCGAGGGGGACTCCAACCTTGGATTAATTTGTGTAGGCATTTATTCCGGTGGGTTTAGATTATATTTTTGTAGCATTTGGCCCACAACTACTCCGAACACCGTTGCAACCCCGCACCTCCCCAATTGATTTCCCTCTGGCTCGGTCATCGCTCTCAAGGCGTCCTTTCTCGCCTTCAAAGTCGCACCATGGTATTATTGCAAAAACTCTGTTGTTCTCTTTAATTATTACAAATAAGCTACAAAACTACACAATCGATAGTCCACAGGAATGGAACAAATTTTGACCCACAAATTAAAGTGCTACAAACTACACACCGAGGGGCCCACCTGTCATGAAACAAATTTGGACCCATACACAAATCAAAAAAATAAAGGACGAGGATCGAACATGCGACCAGGGCCTTCAAGCCGCACGTCAATAGGCAACATACGTAGAACAACAATGTTTGTTGTACCCCCCTTTGTTCATATAATGTTTTTATATTACCACATCCTATTTAATGGATAACATGTGATATTATTTTTAGTACATTAGTGGGACCGGCTCGTTAGCACGTAGTACTATTCGCCTTCACTTACTGGTGCGTTCCATGTGTGCTCTCTCTCTCTCCTCCCCTTCTGCGTTTAGACGCACGGGCCAACACAAAGAACTCGCGGGTGATGTTGCCATTGACCATATCTGGACGCGTTCACAAGTTACGGCACCAGTTTCACGTACTAGTAGTACTAGTCAATGTGTACGTGAAATGCACGTTAATTTGGAAGTATACTAAGTGCATGCGGATATTTAGTAGGATATTATTTGTGTGTTATTATGTGATTAGCACTATTTTTGGCATGAAATTAACTGCACACTAAATGTGTTGAGCGCTCGACATTGAAGCAGTCTAGGTCGTTGGATGAGAAGGAATACATATGGCTTCATGACGTTTTATATTTAATTTGATATGGCTCCAGCAGAACATTCAATCGATCAAACCATAGATTTCATTCAGTCTGACTCCGACTTTACATTCATACGACGATCGATCTAAAATAAACGGAAATGATAAACGTTCGGATTTTAAGCATGGCAATCCACACGTTTTCATGGCAAATTTAGATTACGGCGTGATGGGGGCATCTTGCGGTGAAGCGGCTCCTCCGCTGCGTGCTACGTGTGTCGTCGGCCCGGCGACCGATCGTGATGGCGGCGTTTTACGCCATTGTTGGCGTACTCCTGGACGTTGGCCCTAGCTTCAAGGAAGACCACAATGTTCTGGACTTCAGTCTCCAGGAGCGAGTCAACTGGCGGGAGGAGGCGACTGGCATTGCTGCAAGGAAGCGGTCGACGGCGGCCATCCATGCCGTTGAGGGGGGCACTGGCACCCGCGCAGGGACAGGCGCTGGCAAGGGCGCGGCGGAGACATTCGTGTGCACGGGCACGGGCATGGGCGCGCACGTAAGTGCACGTGCAGACGCATGGGCTGGCAGGTGCACAGGCACGTAAAAGTCGGCGGGGACCTCGTGGAACCCCGTGGCATCAAGCTCGGTGACAATGTGCGGCTCCCAGCCCATCAATGCCACGGGATGGTATTTGGCGCTTGATCAGGCGACGGGGCGGAGCAGGAGGCGAGGGGACGGCGTGGCGTCTTCCCGCAAGGCAGTTCAAGCTCGTCCCAAAGAGCCTTATGTTCTTGAGACTCCGGCTGGGTGTCTTCCTCAGGAAACTGGAAGACTAAGGGCAGACCATCGTGATGCGGCATGGCGTACGATTAGGTCAGGCTGGTTGGAGGTAGATGACAGGAGAATCGGAGAGGAAGAGAGAAGATTGTAGCGATACCGGGTAGTGCAGGGTTGATTTTAAACTGCGGCGCCAACGACATTAAAGGTGGGAGCAGTTGGGACGAAGGTGGGCGGCGGAGCCTGATCAAAGGGCTCGCCTACCGGTGAGCCTGAGCAGCGGTCTGCTCGCACGTCTCCCGTCGACTCACATGCTTGCTCGGACGGCACCTGCCGATGAGAAGCGGGACTCGTGACGGCAACCTGTCTCAAATTGAAGAAAGAAATTACGTAGGAATATTTGTGCCATATCACGTGACCATGCTCAGTTTCATGAATATCTGGTCACTTTTGAATTTTCTGAAATTTAAATTCCAGGATTCGAAACAATATCGTAACCTGCATCATGCAATAAATTTTCAAGTGATACATCTTTCCTGTTGTATTTCTTAAGAAAGGATTTGGTCAAACATTTTGCTTAGTTAGACTTTAGACAAGTTATATATGCAGAGTAAAAGGATAATCCCTCCATACTAGTGCATTGCCTGATATATTAAGTCAAGTACCAGGCACGAACAACGGGCTCAATTCTGTGCTCATCCTGGTGTAGTACTACTATTAGTACACTAGGCAATACAGTTGACGGGTGACCTTGGGTAGCGGCGATCGAGGGAATTGAACCGTGCTCCGCACGGTAGGTTACGTTGTCTAGTTACTAAAGCATCCCTCCATTGTTCATCGGTAGTCACTATGGACCGGGGACATGAGGGGAATTTCCTAGGGCTGGAATTCTGTCCGCCAGATATTTCGACTCGGAACGCGGAGGATCAACTGGTTGGGGTTGGCTAATGTGCGTACCACGCACGCCACCAGAAGGACACGAGCCCTTTTTTTTTAGGATCAACACGAGCCCGATTTTTTTCTTTTTTTTTGAGGATCAACACGAGCCAAGGTCTGGCTGGTACACCGTTGGGTCCTACCATTCGAGTATACAAAATGAATCTTTCAAATTGCCGAACGAATCTATGCGTATTACAATGTCTGTATTTTCCTTGCAAATAGTAATCTCAACATGGTAATTGATTTATGACGAGTTCTTGATTTAGAGTGAGTTTGTGATATAGTGATCTCAACGTGGATTTCACATTTCATGGTATCCCTATTAAGTTTTTTATTGCAAATTCAAATTTAAAAGATGAAGGGTATGGTGGTAAGAAAACTTTGTATGTATCAAGCATATGACCACACACACACACACGAACACAACAACAATCCAATAAGTATAGTGCATCTATTTTTCCAAACCATGCATGTATGACACGAATTCAAAAATACTCCTTCTGTTCCTAAATACTAGTCTTTTAGAGATTTCAACAAGTGACTACATACAGAGCAAAATGAGTGAATATACACTCTAAAATATGTCTATATACATCTGTATGTGGCAGTCCATTTGAAATCTCTAAAAAGACTAATATTTAGGAACGAATGGAGTAAAATGTAAGGCATGCATGGTCCTCAATTCAATATTGAAAATGAACAGGAAACTGAAACATGAATATTGAGTCTAGTGCTACAGTACATGCAAATGTTGTGTTTAGGCGGAGCTATGTAGATTGTCGGGGGTTAACCCCTCGACCTTAGATAAAATTGTGAAGCTGTGTTTAGGGTTGTTTAGATTATATTTGTTCCCACCCTCCCAAACACCGATTGGTTCTGCACCCCGTCCTCCCCGGGAGAATATCATGTGCCCCCACACCTTAGATGCTATATACTGATATGAGTTCCTTGGAGCTTGTAGATCTGAGATATAGGAGCTCACAGGATGTCTTAATATTTTTACACGAAACCTTGATGATTTTGAGAATTGCACACAATTTGTACAAAAACTACTCAGATGCCCTTGGATCCCATATCCAAGCGACCTCGGCTTCGTATCACCGTAGCATCTAAGATGAAGGAGGACATCATATTCTCCTGTAAGTAAGAATATCATGTGCTGCCACACCTTAGATGCTTTGGTGATACAAGCTCTTAGGAGCTGTTGGATTTGTGACCCAACAACTCCACAGTGGTTCGAATGTTTTTTTGTAGAAAAACCCCAAAGAGTTCAGCCACTGCTTACAAGCACAAAGACTGCTCAGATGCCATTGGATCTCAGATCAAACGACCTCGAAGCTCGTATCACCGTAGTGTCCAAGCTGCGAGAGCGCCTGATGTTTTCTCGCACGGGAGAATATGAGGTGCCCCCGCACCGTAGATTCTATGGTGATACGAGTTCACAGAGATCTAACGGCTCACGATGGGAGGTTTGAATGTTTTTGCAATATACGCCTGAGAGAGTTTGGGAATTGCGCAGAAAGTACAAGTACTATGCATGTGGCATCTGATCACAGATCATATGACCTAGATGCTCGTATCACCATATTGGCTAATTAAGCTATGGGGAGCACCTAATATGAGCAACGGGGAGCTGTTGGATCCAAGATGCAGCGGCACACACGAGGCCTAAATGTTTTATTTGCAAAAAACCCTTGGACAGTTTGGAAATTGCGCATAATTACAAAGACTACTCCCAAGCCATTGCATCTCAGTTCCAACGATGTAAAAACTCGTATCACCATAGCATCTAAGTTGCGGGGTGGATGTGATATTCAATGCCGCTGTCATTTTTGTTTGTAAACTTGCAAAATACGTGTAACTCGTGTCGTTACTTGTCTAACCGCGCAAAATGGTTGTTCAAAAAAACCATCCTACACTGAAATATCAGAACAACACACGGGGGTCCCACTTGTCATTGATCAAATTTGGAACTAAAACTAACAAATCTGAAAGACGAGCTTCGAACTGGCAACCTGGACTACAAAGCGTAAGTCGATAGCCTGAAACAACAACAGTTGTTGGCGTTGTCCCATAACTTGATTTTATACAGTACTCCCTTCGTTTCTTTTTAGTCTACATATAAGGTTTGGTCAAAGTCAAGCTTTGTAAAGTTTGACTAACTTTATATTAAAAAATATAAACATTGACAATATGAAATCAACAATTTTTTTTGATAACATTGCTGCGCCCCAACAAAATGTCCCTCTCACCCCCACCCCGGCGATCTCCACCACCTCCGGTGATCTCCTCCTCTAGCCACCAACTTTTCGTTCCTCTCTAATAGATCTCTCCGGTGCTCGAGATCTACACTCCTGCACTCCATCTTCCATGGGTTACATTGATGGATCCACCCTTGGCTTGGACTTCTCCAAGGGTCTGGTTTTTGCGGATAAGGTTTTTCAATCTACGGGCTTTTCGGTGCACCCCATGGATGACTCGGGTTTCTTCACCATGGTAGTTTAATTTCGTCGGCATGGTTTTCGTTTGGATGAAGATTCAGTGGCAGCGGCGCTTGAGGCGGCCATTGGAGGTTCGGCCATTGAGTTTATGGTTTTTTTGATCAAGGATAAGGTTTTTGGCTTCCAAGTGTCTTGCAAGGCCGTGGCTATGATCATACTCAAGCTTCGATTGTTCTCTTATGACCATTTTAAGTGCTTCTTTCATCTTTGGGAGAATGGTGGCCCAAATTGGGGCCATGAGTTCAAACTTTGGAAGTTGGAATGTGATGCTGAGTGGATCATTGTTAGTCCTTCTAAACACCGTGCTGCTCTTGGGTTGTTAGCTATGCACTCCAAGCCACCAAAGTCTTCGGTAAGATATTCTCATGCCCCTGCCAAGAAGCTTTCTTTTTCAATGTTTCAGAATTACCCTGCTTGCCGTGGTTATCATTATCCGGCCACGCAAAATTGCATTCAAACTGTTGAAGATGCGGGGTACACGCTTCCTGTGCATGAGAGGGTGGTCATTCATCCCTCGCCGCCGGCTGAACTCCGGTGGACATCGACAATGCCTTCCATATCTTTTGGCACGGTTAGGGATCTGCCTCCCTCGGCGGATCGGCCGCTGTCTATCTCGGGCGAGAATATTGGTTCTTTGAATGTGGATGTGTCATCCCATGTTGGGCCTTCATCCACACGTGCCACGGTCCAGGTTGAGCCGGTGAATTCTTTTGGGCCTTCTGATATTCCTTCATCCCAGCAAGCAGAAGAAGATTTTGATAACTTGGTATCGTGTATGGTTGACGAAATTTTAACATGTCAAAAGTGCTTGAGAAAGGGCCATTTTGCTGTTGCATGCACATCCAAGCTGCGTTGTATCTCTTATCTGCGGGTGGGGCATGGTAAAAAAGATTGCAAAAGGTTTGCGCCGATCCTGGGTCTGGTTTGGCAACCAAAACCCGGTAACATTGCAACTTTCGAGGATCGCTCAGCTCCTACCGAGAATATCTCTCTGACACAGCTTTTACCAAACTTGGACCCCTCTTGCACTTCCGCATTAACTCCATCGTCTAGTTCCATCAGCCCCGGTCCCAAGACACCTTCGACCGTGCCGCCTGAAACCCCCCCTCCACCGCTGGAGTGTTTGCCGTCTTCCCCGAGCCCTGGTTGTTCTGCTTCGATGGCCAACTTTCATCTCGACCCCTTGTTGTATGTGCCGACGGGCCATCACATTGTGGATGGCAGAGATGCTCGTGTACCTCGGACCTTTGTGACGCCACATACCCCAATTGTGCACCGCCACGAGGAGTTCATGTTAGCTGAGGTAATTCCCATCCCCCCTGATCAGATCGGTGCTGCTAGAGAGGAAATTGTTCAATGGCTTCAAGCTCATGGGGTTTTGGTGAGGTCTGCCCAGCCTTGGATTCGATCGATTTGTCTTTTTGAGCTTCGAGATGCAGCAGTCAGATTCTCGCTCCTGCAGTTGCCAACCCAGCCCATTGGCAATGACCGTTTTGTTCGTTTCATGAAGCATGATGAGGGCGAATCTTTCAGGGGTGCACAGGGTTTCCGCCAGGGATTTCTCATGTTCTTGGGGATTCCGCTTGATCTCCTCAACGATGAATGTATAAGGGCAGCGGTCAACACCTTTGGGAAATTTCATCATTGGATTAGTGAGGATCCATATCTTGTTCGGACTTTGGTGTTTGCTTCCTTTCTAGAAGATATTCTTGTGCCAAGAGATGTGGTGTTCATGGATTTTGCTACTTGGGGAGGGGCTAGGGTATCTCGGACAGCACCGTTGTATTATTGGGGCCAATTTTGCTGAGCAAATCTCTCAGGATGAAGATTGGATGCCTATCAATGGCAATCCTCATCCAGTTCCTGGTGTGCCCTTCCCGGAGATGCCGCCTTTTATATTGCCTCCATACCCTGCTTTGGGGTGGAATGATGTGCCGCCCCCTCCGCCTGAACCTGCTCATAATGATGTGCATGATGAGAATTGGGGTCACTGGGAAGAGCCTGATGTTGAACCTGCTGATGAACCTGCTGTTCAGGATCAAGAATCCATGGTGTTTAACCACTCTGCTTAAGCTCGATGTGCGATGTGGTGCCTCCTGCTCCTTTCATTCTTATTGATGAGGCTGAACCAGAGAACTAAGTTGATCTGATGCAGGTTGCACCGGATCTAGTGGCTGTTAGTAATTGGGCTATTGTGGTCTATCAACCACCTGTGACTGAGGTTGTTGTTTTGGATCAATCTGTTGTTGCGGTTCCCTTTGGTCCTCCCCTGCCCCCCTGAGATGATTTGGAGGCGCTCTTTTGAAAATCTCCTGAATGCACCTGTTGTGTTTGAGGTGCCAAAACCCTTGCTGCCTAGACCTCTGTGGACGGTTATTCTATCAAATGGAAACTGAGACTTTGCTTTTCAGCGTGATGATCTTCCTCCGTTGACGTGGAAGGAGCAAGAACCTGCTCGACCTATTGCACGAGCCTTATTTGTTAATGATGCTGAGAGGGCTACGCTTGAGGTTGTCCCTTCTCCCTCTGTGCGTGCAAAAGCAAGGAAGCCTCGCAAGACTCTGGCGCCAACGCCTCTTGTTGAAACTTCAGTTCGAAGATGCACCAGAAGCTCGGCCCAGCGTGATGGGTTTAAGTCCACTTTCCATGAGCTTATCTTGCAGCCCAAGAGGAAGAAGCCCAAGGCCAAGCCTCTCTCTGCAGAGATGCCCGACGACCCTGCACATGCAGATGTTCCTCCACCTACTCCCATAAGTCACCTGCAAGCAATCAGCAACGAGCTGGAGATTGATGCAATGCTGCTCACTGAGGATGCACTTATGGTGGATCCTGCTGCTGCTACCAATGGTGCCACTCATGCATAGTGTGCTTATCTTATGCTGGGTTTTGCAAGCCCCTAAATTTGCTCTCTGCGTTTGGTTTTTATTTTCGGATCCTTGGCAATGTAATAATGTTGGTTCAGACTTATCTGTGCATTTTGGGCATATGACATTGTGTGTCATGTGGTTTGTGGACCTGTTAAAGATCTTTATTGATGATTAATCAATGTAGAAGCTGGAATGTTTTGTGCTGGAATGTCAGGGGTTTAAATTCTGAGAATAGGCAAAGAGTTGTTAGACAAAAAATTGATGAAAGTAACTGTGCTATTGCTTGCTTACAAGAAACTAAATGTACCTCATTTGATTCCAGAGCAATTAAAAGTTTCTGTCCTAAGAGATTTGACAGCTTTGCTTTCTCTCCTTCTTTGGGGGCCTCTGGTGGAATTCTTGTTGTTTGGAATTCTTCTATATTTGGTGGGACTTTATTGGAAGTTCAGCAATTTGCAGTGGTGATTGAGTTTGTTTCTAGGCAAAACAATGAGAGGTGGACTCTTGTGGCTGTTTATGGTCCATGCCAGGGGGAAGCCAGGGATAATTTTGTCACCTGGTTGTATCACCTGAATATTCCTGTGGATGAAAATTGGCTACTGCTAGGGGATTTTAATTTCTTGAGATCTTTGGATAATAGAAACTTACCTGGTGGTGATTTGAATGACATGTTCATCTTCAATGAGATAATTGGGCACTTGGGCCTCTTGGAGCTGCCCATCAAAGGTAGATCTTACACTTGGTCAAACATGCATGATACCCCACTTCTTGAGCAGCTAACTGGTTCTTCACCTCTGTTGATTGGATATCTGACTATCCCATGACTGAGGTGCTGCCTCTTGCCAAAACTGCATCTGATCATGTGCCTTGTGTGGTTACAATCAAAACTTCAATTCCCAAGTCTAACCTTTTTAGGTTTGAGAATTATTGGCTTGAGCTAGATGGTTTTATGGATTGTGTGGATTCTTCATGGCAAAAACAATCCAGGAAGGGACATATTACTGCTAGGATATATGATAAGTTTAAGTCCTTAAGAATGTGTCTTAAGAGATGGCAGAAGAATATTTCCAAACTGAAAACCCTGGTCTGCAAATGTAATAATGTTATTGTGCTCTTGGATGAGCTGGAGGAATACAGGCCACTCTATAGACATGAATCCAATTTCAGAAAAGTTGTTAAAGCTCATGTGGAGAAGTTGCTTCACCTCCAATGTATTTATTGGAAGAAAAGATGTACTATCAGGTACATAAAAGTGGGTGGTGAGAATACAAAGTTTTTTCATGCTATGGCTATTGAGAGGCACAGAAGGAATTCTATTGCCAGTTTAAAGCTGTCTGAGTATTGTGGTCACTGATCATTCACAAATGGAGGGTATTATCTGGAATTGTTTTAAAAACAGAATGGGTTCTTCCAGGGGAATTGTCATGGGTTTTGACCTCTCCTCCCTCATTAATCTTGTTGAGGGTTTAGATATTCTAACCAAGCCTTTTGAGAAAGAGAAGATGGATAATGTTGTCAAGCATATGCCTGTGGATAAAGCCCCAGGTCCAGATGGGTTTAATGGTCTCTTCTTTAAAAAGTGCTAGCACACAATTTCTAAGGATTTTTATGAGTTGGCCCAAGCTTTCTTTGATGGCTCTGCTCAGCTGGAAAATATTAATGACTCATACATCACTCTGGTGCCTAAATAGCTTTCACCTGAAGAGGTGGGTGATTTAAAACCTATTTCCTTAACTGGAATGGGTCTTAAATTTCTTTCTAAGATGGCAGCCAATAGGTTTCAAGAGGTGATTATGCAGTGTGTTCACAAGAACTAGTATGGTTTCATAAAGAGCAGAACAATTCAGGATTGCATTGGATGGACTTTTGAGTATTTGCACCAGTGTCATCAGTCCAAGAGACCAATTGTAATACTTAAACTGGACTTTGAGAAGGCTTTTGATTCCCTTGAACATGAGGCTATAGTGCAAATTTTGAGATATAAGGGCTTTAATGAGAAGTGGATTCTTTGGATGAAGCAACTTTTATCCACAGGTACCTCATCTGTTCTGCTTAATGGAGTTCCAGGTAGGAAGTTCATCTGCAAAAAGGGTGTCAGACAGGGTGATCCAGTCTCCCCCCTCCTTTTTTTCCTAGCTGCTGATCTTCTGTAGACTGTCATTAATGACATGTTTAGAAGAGGCATCCTTAACCTCCCCATACCTTGTCAAGACCAAGATTACCCTGTGATTCAGTATCTTGATGACACTGCGATTATTTTACTGGCGACAAGGATCAACTTGTAGCTCTGAAGGACATGCTGAAGGTCTTGTCTGTGTCCACTGGTCTTGACGTGAACTACCACAAATCCTTTATTGTACCAATCAATGTGGACTCTGCTATGATGACTAAATTAGCTGCTGCTTTTGGGTATCAGATTGGGAAAATGCCTTTCACTTACCTGGGTTGCCTGTGGGAACTACAAGGCCAAGAATGGCTGATTTTATGCCATTGGTGGACTGCATGGAGAGAAGAATGACAACTAGCTCTTCTTTTTTAAATCAAGGAGAAAGATTGCAGTTTCTTAATTCTGCCTTGTCTTCTACGCCCATCTTTTTCCTTTGCAGTTTGGCTGTTCCTGCTGGAATTTTGAAACAACTGGAAAGAATTTAGAGGCTATGCCTCTGGAGGAAAAATAGGAGTGAGCCTGCTCCTTCACTTGCTGCTTGGGACCTTATTTGTAGGCCAAAAAACAAGGGATGTCTTGGTATTCTCAACCTTGGTGTTCAGAATGTAGCTCTTCTGCTCAAACATGCTAATAACTTTCTCAATAAGAAGGATCTTCCCTGCGTGTCTTTAACAGGACTCTTACTATCATGGCAGGAGTGCCTCGGGGAACTCTTGATTGTGGCTCTTTACGGTGGAAAGATATATGCAAGATCATGCAAAGCTTGGAGAGTGCGCTGAGTGCGAGATAAATGAGGGTGACACTACCCTCATGTGGTCAGACAATTCGCAGCTTGATCTACATGTTTCTAATATCCAGGACAGATTCCCCCGACTCTTTTCGTATGTTAAGGACCCCTGGATCACTGTTAAAGACTTTTTTGACTCACAAGACGTGTTCCAGCACTTCCATCTTCCTTTGTCTAGTCAAGCCTTTGATGACCTAACCACTCTGCAGTCTCTGATGGACAGCCACAATAGAGCACCTGGGTCCAAGAATGTCTGGTTTTGGCATGGCACTGCCAAGGGATACAAGCCAAAGATGTTTTACTCCCATACTTTTGCATCTGAGTCCTTTAATCCATTGACCACTTGGATCTGGAAGTCCTCTTGTACAATGATAATCAAGGTTTTTGCTTGGATGCTCATTATGGACAGATTAAACACTAAGGACATGGTGGAAAGGAGGAATTGGCATCTAGATGATGGAGTCAATTGTGTTCTATGCTCTTTGCAGGCCAGGGAAACAAGAGATCATCTGTTCTTCAATTGCAACTTCAGTTTAGAGTCTGGAACTATTTGCAAGTTGATTGGTCATCTGGTGACTCCATGGCTGAGTTGGTTATCAATGCTAGAAGAAGCTTTGGGAATCCCTTCTTCACTGAAGTGGTATTTATTGCATGCTGGAATATATGGATCATAAGGAATGCTAAAGTGTTCAGGCATGAGAGAGCTAGGTTTAATAAATGGAGAAGTGCATTCATTCATGATATTAGTATGATGCAATATAGAGTGAAAGTTGCCTACAAGGATGACCTCCTCAGATGGGTCTCTTTTCTGCCTCCTTGAGGCCCCTGTTTTGTAATATTCTCTTTTTTTGTTCTTCTACTCTTTAGATTAGTTTGATTACCCCTTGTAATCCTCCCTTTGTATTTGTATCCTCCTTTTAATAAAGTTTTGATATGTTGTGGGGGTTTTCACCTACAGTTCCCAGTCAAAAATAAAATAAAATATGAAATCAACATTATCAAATGCACCACGAAATTTATTTTCATACCATATAGTTTTAATATTGTAGATGTTCAAATTTTTTTATATAAATTTGGTCAAACTTTGTGTAGTTTGACTTTGACCAAATCTTATATGTGGAGTAAAAAGAAATGGAGGGAGTATTACATTGAGTAGAGTAGATGGAGTGCCTCATCAACACGTGCATGACCGTTGACTCACTTACTGGTGGGTCCCAAGTCTGCGATCTCTCTCTCCTCTCCATCGTCTAACCTTTAGACGCACAGACACACACGAAGAGCGGCGCTAGCTTTTCGTGGTGTTATTATAACTAAAAAAAGCTTGGAAAATAGAAGAATCGCCTAGAACAAGAGATGTTGTGGCTAGTCGAGATGGAGCTAACCACACCTATCCTCCGTGCCATGTTAGCATGATGAAGTTGTGTGGCTAGTGGGGTGTTTTCGACCGACTGGCTGGGTCCCGAGGTCGAACCATACGTACTACTACGTCTGATACCGTATATTTTTACACGCATGTTTTTCCTCTGTGCCAAGACGTGGCACACCCTACCGCGCGGTTTCGGGGTCCTCCCGGGTGGTGCACGCATATATTCTTCCTTGCCGAGACGTCGGACGCCCTACCGCGCGTTTTCTGGGTCCTCCTTGGTCGTTGCGCTGAAGCAAGTAAATAAGTCATCAAATCACGAAAGACCACCTTTCCCGCCGAGTACATCAGTGAAGCACAGTGGCTAGCTAGTTGGGCTAGTGCGACCGATTAGCTACGCCGCCGCTACATTTGTTTTTTCACCCTTTTTTATCTTCTTGCCGTTAGGTAAATTTAAATATCCACCGCGGCGTTGATCTAGTCTTTGGGTGCGGCAGTCGTGACAGGATTTTTAATTTTTTGATTGACGGAAGCAGGCGCGACAGGATTTTTAATTTTTTTGATTGACGGGGGCAGGCGCGGCAGTAATTAGTCACGATGACTCCGCCTGTAAAACCCACTGCTCCCTGATGTGAGAAGTCGTCGACTGGTGTTTTCCCATGGTGAAAACCTAAAGATTCCCCGCTCCTCGGTGGCTCCCTCCGCCTTCCGTAGATTGCATTGCCTTTTAGCCGTTTCGCCCGTTTGCTTCCTCTCCCCATTACTTCTACTGGTGCCATGGCGGCAGCAGATCACGGAGTTCGAGGTGAGGCGCTGACACGAGGCTTCGAGGCCAAGGGTGCGGAGCTCGGGGCCAGGGCGTGGAGCTCCGTGAGCTCAAGGAGGAGAGGAGTGCCATGCTCCTCCATTATGTGCGGGAGTTCACGGAGCTTTAAAAGCGGCAGGCGTCCACCACAAAGATGCTCGAGGCGTCGGGGGCGTTGTTGCAGAAAGTGGGAGATACGATAGGCCGTCAGGGGAGGCGGCTGGAGCGCGAGCGGGCCGATCATGACGAGGTCCAAGATCACCTCAGCCACTTGGTGGACCAAGTTGCCATGCATGTGTTGCGCTGCGCGATGCCTACCATCGTGCCAGCACGACCATGCCGGCCGTCGGGCTAAACCCATTCGACCACCCCATCGATTTCAATGACCTGTGGCTTCCTGACCTGGTCTCCTTCTTCACCTATATCTCTGAGGAGCTGAGCCATCTCCGCATGATGGTGGGGGTGGAGCTAGACAAGGAGGGGTTGCGGGCTGCCGTCGCCGTTGCTGGGCGAATCCTCTCAGGGCTCCATCACCGGAATCCATTCGTGCCATTGGACACCGTCTTTGATGAGCTGGCTCCCGTCGACCGGGAGCGGGCTCTATGGGCTGTTGCACCCTGCATCACCAACGTCGTGCGCCTCGAGAATCAGAGGGAATTCGGTGGTGTTTAGGCGTCCTCTGCATGGGCATGTCCATGTCTCGGCGCAACATGACCATTGGATCAAACTCGGTATGCAGATCGATCCTTTGTAGCACAAAGCGTGTGGGTGTGTTTGGTTGCATTCTCATCTCAATATAGTTGTTCCCTCTTCGTGTATTTGTGTTAACCTACTAGTGTGTACTCATGCACCAATCATGCACTCTGCCAAACACCCAAAAGTGGGTCGAGAAGGGAACTTTTGCTCCCATCCCGTGCACCCTTCATACACCCTGCCTAACACTGAGTCGTCGTGCTTCATATGGTTCATGTTTCGTGGAGTACTGTAGCACTATACTCTCCGTGCGATGTAGACCTAGTTCTGTTAACATTGATCTCACCATTCATTCTCGACCGGATAGTCGAAAAAGCGGTACTATGTTACATTACCGTTCATATAGTTGACATGCACACAGCATCATTTGTTATCGTCATATCTTACTACACTAGCAACAAGATTATTTAGTACTGACGTATGAACCACTGCACATGCCTAGTAGTAGGAGCACTGTGTATGTTCAAGTGGCTACCGTGTTTCGCACTCCTCCGTCGTAAGAGTGGAAACGCTTGCTGTAATCATTTTTCTTCTTCAGAAAATACAATGGACTCGCTCTACCATGCGGATCCTCCTCGACGGTCGTCAGGAACTTTGCTACTCACTTTCGCCGACGTGTGGGACAGCCATCATCAGGGTCTACCAGCCATGCACTAAATTACTCCGTAGTAGAGTGACCAACTGCACGGTAGACTACCCCGATCGAAGCACCGCAGTAATGCCCAATGAGTCGTCAAATCACAAAACCCCCTCCTTTCCAGCAGTAAGTTGGACGGACGAAGCAACCATCATTTCACTCTTCTCTCTCAGCTTCCTCTCTACCCAACCCTAGCTTCTTCCTCATCTTGTTCCTCATTTCTTCAACAAAACCCCGACCTGCAAATCCCCTCCTTTCCAGCAGTAAGTTGGACGGAGGAAGCAACCATCATTTCACTCTTCTCTCTCAGCTTCCTCTCTACCCAACCCTTGATTCTCCCTCATCTTGTTCCTCATTTCTTCAAGAAAACCCCGACCTTCTTATGCCATTGTTCTTCTCTCCCAAAGTGTAACAGCCTGGATTTTTGCCCGTTTCTTTTTCCTTTGATTTTCTTGGATTTCTGATTTGATTTGCTTTTCCATGGCTATGTGGTTCTGAAACTTGGGAAGATCATGTCTTCCTAGGTTTTATAGTAGCTTGTCACCCTCATCATCATCCCAAGATCATGTCATTTCCATCCTTGACCTAATACCAATATTCTTTTGTTGGGAATATTCCTTTTCTGATAAAGGAATAACCCTTTGAACCCTAGGTTGTGAAGCAACCTATATTTATATCACTCCCAAAATTCCCAAATAATTCTCATAAATTATTTGGGTCATATATTCCTCAAATATGGCAAAATATTTCATTGCCATGTTAAAAAAATCCTCCAATAATTCTTTTCCTATTCTGCCCTAAATGGCACTTTGCAAAGGAAGTGCTATTTATATTTGCTTGATTGACCCCAAACTTCTTGGACACCTTTTCCTGTCCATATCATTGGCTCATTCCAAAATTCAACTCAATTTGCCTAGTAAATATTTTTCAGCAATTTTCCAAATTTTTTGTCCAGGAAGGAACTTTGTGAAGGAGCTATATTCTAGGCATATCCAAATGAGTTGAAATTTTTCAAGGTACTTTACATGATCAAATCATGACTCTCCACAAAATTTGAGCTCATGTAACTCATCTATGTGAGCCCAGCTCCAAATCTTGGTTTCTGGCCAGATTTTCAGGAAGCAACTATATTTTATATTGCTTCATTTAAGCTAAAACTTTTCCAGGGCATTCTTTAACCCAGATAAACTCCCTCCACCAAAATTTGGCTCAATCCATTACACCATGTGCCCTGTGTAACTTTTCCAAGTTTCTGTCCAGAATGAAGTTTTGTGAAGCAAGTGCCACTTTGGTATTTTCAAATGGCATGAAACTTCTACAGCAACTTTATATCATCAAATAACCCACCTCCACACAATTTCAGCTCACTACAATCAAGTATGTGAGTGCCACATCGTAATGTTCAATTTTGGCCATTACTGTAGTTTCTACAACAACTACTATCTAAGCTCCCCTTCTTGAGCTGAAACTTTGCCACATTAGTCACCTTAGTGTGTGATCATCTCTAGACAAACTATTTACCACGTTACCAAGCTGGTTTAACCACAACAAGTTACAAGCACCTTCCTGTTGATTTACTTTGGAGCTAAGTGCAGATCTCTTCTTTGCCCCTGGACTGATTTATTTCCTCATTTTGACTAAGGGCACGATAGTCTATCTACTGGACATGGTCGGCCCGGCCATAACACGCCGTTTGCACCAGTGCCCGTGGTGATCACACTGGCGTCACACATAGTGCAAGCTCTGGCTCAGTCCGGCCACTGTGCTCGTCTCCTCCCTCCTCGTCTCGACATCCAACCATGTCCTGGAGCTTCCCCGTGATCGACTGCATCTCACTGCGCCGCTGCCTCGTCGTGGTTTGCCTTAAATGCGTTGCAAACGCCTTGCCCGTGCCATGCTCAGTCTCTGCCCACCACTATAACACTGAACAAGCTCGCTAGCGTGCTCTAGAGACCTCCCCTCGGCTATATAAGCGTGCCCCAAGCCCTCCCACAGCTCACTCACTCCTCCCCCGCCTCTTTTGCCCACCGGAGCAGCTCTCCCTCGCTGTTTCTTCCTCGGATCACCGTGACCTCGCCGGAGGTGGTCTCGGTACCGACCACCACAGCGCTCCCCTCCTCCTCCCGAGCTATCCACCAGAGCCTCCTCATCCCCGCGGTTCTCCCCACCACCTCGCCCCTCGCCGGAGTCCACCCTGGACGCGTGCCCCACGCATGGCCGTCGCCTCCATCTCTCATCCGTCTCTTCGTCCGGCCGTCTCGAGCCTCCACGTGCTTCCCCGACTCCACCAACGCCTTCCCCACGTCCCAGCGAACCTCCCCACCCTCTCATCTCTCATCGGAGCGCCCTACATCTCCGGAGTTCATCACCACCGCCGCCTCTCTGTCCGCCTCCGTCGCCGCAGACTCCCCTCCTCTCCACTCCACCCCGGCGCTGGCTGACCCTCTGAACGGTTCCGGCGTAGCCCTGCGGTCCCGCCGGTGCCCTCGGCCGGTCCAGGGATCGCCGAAGCTGGCCGGCCCCTTGGTCATTTCCCTCCTCTGCTTCTGTTCTGTTCCGCTCGGGAACAAACAGGAGCGAGGGGAGGAGGAAGATGATGGCTTGCCAGCTGGCCAGGCGGGCCCCCCCTCTCCAATGGACCCCACCTGTAAGCGAGCCACCACCTTATCCACTCGGATAAGTGGAAACGTTTTCTTGAAATGCGTTTTCGTTATATGAAAGTGTAATTCCTTCCTGTTTTATCCAAAATGCATTTTCCCTTCAAGAAAGAGTATTCTCTTCTTCTATGGCTGAAAAGAGTTTTCCTTTTCAGAAAACGTATTCTGCCCGGAGGCGTTTTCAGTTTTTCCACCAGGGGCCTGTTTGCTGAAGTTTATTCACATATTGGTCCCTGATCTTCAACACCTCATAACTTTTCAACTGTAACTCCGATCGAGGTGAAACCAGCGCTCACTTCTTCGTCTCATCAAGCTCTATATTTTAGTAACATTTTCACTAGGTGGTATCATAGTGAAAATGACCATTTTTCCCTTGCCTCTAATCATCCCCCTCCAAGAGAGAACCATCCGGTGTTTTATTCCGTGGCTTCACCGCACATCTTACCGGAGTCTCCGTCACCCCAGGCAAGCCACAATACCCACTTGCATGATAGTCATGCAGTAGCCATGGTTTTCAACTTGAATATTTATTAAATGTTTACTTGTTTAAAATATGGTTATCGTTGTTTCGGTAATGCTTCTGGGTTAGTGCTTACTTTCTTGCTATGTTGTTATGCACCTGGTTATCATGCCCTGCTAGTTGCTAGTATTCCTTTCATATGCTTATGCTTGCTAGTAGTACATGTTGATGTTGGTGATGGTCTTCGGTGTAACACTACCGTCTGTCCCGAGTATCGTTGTTATGCATGTTCCATTGCATCCAGTTGGTTAAATGCTTGCATGATGGCATTGTTGATATGTTCTTGCATGATATTTATTATTGATGCTAGTGGTCATGCTATGTTTCTGAGAAGTATGTACTTGTGATGTTCATGCTAGTCAGTATGCCATGCTCAGTTGGATATGATTCATTGTTGATATGGTTAATAGTTATGTTGCACCTCCATGCTTATGTTGATATCATGTTTATGCATTGTAATCTACATCATGTTACCTTATCATGGCTCAGCATATTTGCATTCAAGTTTAACCGGATTAAATTGAACTTGAACAACTGTTGGCTGAGTCATGGTGCCACCATATCGAGCTGACCAGTGCAACCACGCTTGCCTTTATGGGAAGGTCCTAACTGGGTCTATTGTCGTGCCTATCGCCGGTGCCTCCAACGAGGGAAGGTTATGGGCGTGCGATACCCCGGCCCGGTAAGCAGACATAACCTTGTGTGCTCGTTGTTGTTATATCCGGATTGTCCCCGTTTGCGACCGTTTTGCCGCGATGGTGTCCGTTTTGCCACGACGGTGGTCGTTGGTGCCTTTGGTAGGCACGGGGCCACCCATGACCTAGCCCAGAGGGGAGTTGGTCGGAGTGGCCGGGAGAGTGTCATGGCATAGGACAGTTTTGTCGGAACGCCATTGGTCCACCCGAATGGGAGTGCGAGGCCATGGGTTCGGTGGTGTGGGTACAGTGTACTAACCTCTGCAGAGTGTGTATTAAATCTATCGATAGCCGTGTCCGCGGATAAGGGCCCAGTTCATGTCGATCACACTATGGGTCAACAGTAATAATAATAATGATGTGCTTAATAACAACCCTGGTTCGATGATGAGATAAGTTGGTTATGTGATCCGTGAATGATCACCGTTTGGTTACAAGGTAACCCGTTGAACCCAGAGTGGTTCCGTATGTGATCCGTGAATGATCACCGTTTGGTTACGAGGTAACCCGTTGAGCCAAGATTGGTTCCGTTTATGATACGTGAATGATCACCGTGGTATCGAGGATATTGAGTTGTTGGATATTCGTGATGTTGTGCGAGAATCATGGGTAAAGATCAAGCTCATTGTGGTCATTTAATGATTACTATGGTATTGTTTATACCAAGCTTGATTTGATCCTGAGATGATCGTGTGATGTCCGAGGTTGGTAAGTGATGCATGTGTTGGTTACGAGGTAGCCCAAGCAGAATAAGTGGTGCATATATTGTCATCATGTTGCATGCTAGTATAGTCAGATTTATATGTTCATGCCATGTTCCTATTGTTCTAGTTGTATCATGTTCATGTTGTTCATTCCATGTTATCCTGATGATCTCATGATAATTCCTGCTTAACCTGTAATTGCCATGTTGTTGTTTGTCTTGAATTCTTCTGGTTATTGTGAGCTTGCAAGTACATTCAATGTACTGACCTGGCGTGTCATGCCAGTTTGTAGGTCATGCCGTGATTGCTTGATTGCTTGTCGTGGTTTCTGTTCGTGCGAGCTAGGAAAAACGTTCCAGCCAGAGTCCCTGCAGAGTGGAGTTCATCATCACCGTTCGTTGTTCCGCTGCCTCAACTTGTTATGCTGCTTTCATAGAGCAACTGAGGATGGCATAGTGTCGCCGTGCCGATGTTATTCATTGTAATATCGGAGACCTTGTATTCATATTCGTGTAATAATAGAAAGTTGGTTTTTTCTATGCTAAGCAGTGTCGTATTCCAGAAGACTTCACCTCGATCTCTGGGCTGGAATACGGGGCGTTCCGGTTTTCTCTGAGCCGGGGTGCCACACAAAGAAGGAAAGGTGAGCGCATCAATGGTGTTGATTACGGCCAAGGCCGGTCTTGCAACCCCGAGACTGATCCTATAACTCCCCTCTGTTCTTCTTTTGGGTTTGCGATTATGGTTTCTTTTCTTTTATTTCTATTTGTGGTTTCTTGATGGACGCTGGAGCACCGGCGAAGTGATTTCTATGGCTCTGGCAAAAACCGTCGAGGCTCATGGTACGAAGAAGCGCAAGCACCCCGCCGAGACTACATGAGACAAGCTCAAAGCCAGCATACTGTCCAAGCCCGCCCTCTTGGGATCCCTCATTAAGCAAGTCCGGTAATATCTCTTCTTGATGATCTTTTTGTCGATCTTGATCGTGTTTTTCATCTAACACCTTGATACTAGTACTAGTAGTACAACTTTACGGGTGATCTTGCATGTGATTTTGTGTGCCAAATGCCGGTTCTAAATTCCTCTTTTGACCAAAACATGCGAGAGGTTGACACTGATTTCTTATAGATTACTTTCAACTACTTTATGAACATCAATGCTACCTTTGAAGAGGGTATATTTGCATAAGTAACTTGTGTTATGGATATTGCAAGTAATCCATCTGCTCTCATGCCTTTGAAGACATGTTCTAGTGTCTTTGTCCACTCATTTATGTGCGTATATGTAGTCATATATGGAGTAAAATATCGAAAATCAGCTTATATTTCTGAACGGAGGTAGTAATAAAATATTTGGTTTCTGTTTGAATTAGAACCAGGTCCGCGGTGGAGCTGAATCTCTCAAAGTCATGCCGTGTGAACTGGAAGACCTGAGGATGAGTTCTACTGCTAAACTATCCAGCTGTTGTGTCCTTGTCGCCACGTGTCCTGAACTAGTGTTTTCCTGTAGCATTGTTGTCAGGCGTGTTCTCGAGGTTGTACTTGACCACAACAATTTCCTGGCTGTGCCTTCAATTACCAAGGGCGTGGTTCTTGTAAAGCTTCCCGACAAATCTGATGCGGCTTGTCTTCATCATCATGTTTATGAGTGGAAAGACCACTCTGTTAGGTTCTCCAAGGTTGAGGAAATGGTGATGGTGCCGGTAGACATCTCTCACGAAGTCCATGGCCTAGTCAGTTATGCAGGGTTCATCCCGTAGGTCGGTGGCAAGAAATAGTCTGCAGAGTTTAATTAGTGCAACTTTGCTTGTCTATAGTAAGTACTATCATTCAGTACTTGATTTGTGTTTGTGAACCCTGTATTGTTTAGTACTGCTGCTTTTGGTGTGTGGTGAGTCCTGAGAACAGTCTATGTTAATGTATGTCCACTCAATTTAGTCTATATATTTTGAAGTATCCAGATCATCTTTTTTGTGAGGATGGTTTATCAATTGTGATTACACTCCAATATCTGTATGCATTGCAGGGTTTATCGCACACTGACGGTGTCCTGGACTAGGGGGTACTCACCACGTCATCTCCCGATCTGTTAAATTGGGCCGAGGACCCCCATGGCCGTATACTCATGGGCCAGTCCGGATAGCTGCCGCATATAAGGAGGATTCCACAAGACTTGGCGATCAAGACAAGGACTCCTCCCCTACCGGCTTATTCGGCTAGGACTCTTGTTATCCTAGGCCTCTGGTGCATTATATAAACCGAGGCCAGGCTAGTCGATAGAGATATATACAACAATCATACCATAGGCTAGCTTCTAGGGTTTAGCCTCTACGATCTCGTGGCAGATCAACTCTTGTAATACTCATATCATCAAGATCAATCAAGCGGAAGTAGGGTATTACCTCCATAGAGAGGGCCCGAACACAGGTAAACATCGTGTCCCCTGTCTCCTGTTACCATCCGCCTTAGGCGCCTGAGTTCGGGACCCCCTACCCGAGATCCGCCGGTTTGACACCGACATTGGTGCTTTCATTGAGAGTTACGTTGTGTGTTCGGCAAAAGGTCGATGGCTCGCTGCAGATCAAGCTGCGACTTTGGCATCTTCGTCACCATTTCATTGGTCACCTTGATTCGACCAAGGACTGCGCCCTATCTCCGATCGTCATATGCGAATGAGGGCCTTCATCAACATCAACTCGATCTCTATCAAGATCATGGAGGAATCATCCAGGAGCCGGGGCTCAACGTCAACATTGCCCTCGCGCGACCGTGCTGTTTTTCTGGACAGCGAACTTGTATCCGCCGTCACCGCCTCCTCGAGCGTCGGTTTGACGATTGCTTTGGTGGAATAGTGCGGAATTACATCTACAACATCCATGCTAAATTTCTTCAAGTTCCGATGGAGGAATCTCCGACAATCTACGATATACCCGAGCCCTGTCAAATCTGGACGAGAATCTGGACGAGTTTAGGGTGTGGTGTCCAGCTTCTAGCTCGGACCTCCTTTGGAAGATCCAACCGTTGATCGACAGCGGAATCCCTATATCTACCACCCCTCAAAATTTCTGCTCGATCCGACCGTCCAAACTCCGGGAACCTTCCGATTAGTGCATCACTTTTCGGATCTGTTTTCTGCGAGAAAACAAATCCGACCCGAGTTAAATCCTTTTACGAACGGGATTTCGGACATCCTTTTGAAGGAAGTTTTGTATTGGGTATTGTGTTTTGTTCCCGAACACATCCCACTAACTTTAAAATCTTTTGAACATGATCTTCAACATCATCTTTGGTGTCAAACCAGTCGGCAATATTGCTCCACGGTACGCCAACTGCGCTTAGACACGTCGTCACTTTGTTGAGCCAAGCTCAACTTCTTCGGATCGTCATCTCGGCAAGCCGAACAAGAGTCCGGCATCCCTAAGGATAAATCATCACCAACATCGCCGCCCCACAGAGTACACGGAGCGGGCATACCGGCATCGCCGCACGGTCCCTTCATCAAGCCGACATCGACCACGTCACGACCTGCATCGGCAGGGCCGCACTATTGCTTCTTCAAGCTGGTGTCCATCACGCCGACCTACTTCGACATCTCGGCTGGACCGGGGGCTTCGCCATCTCTTCATCAACCTACTCCGGACACTTCGGCGTCACTAGCCGACCAGCTCCGTCACGTTAGCTGGACCGAGGGCTTTGCCTCGGCGAGCCAACCTTTGCCAGCGTTGCCATGCCGTCGTTTTATCGCCCATCAGGCAATGGGTGCGCGGATCGAGTCCCAATTTTGGGAATCTCCTTCCTTCGGATTGCTACAACAAATAAACCAGGTGCTATTAATCCCGGTATTTTTGGGTTCATTCTTCCGGGAATTATTACTCTGGTTTGTCCATCATATGTACAGGTCTATCAAATGGTGGCGCATTAACGATCGCATGGTGGTTCGGTCGGTTTCCGTACATAGTCCGTGACGCCGCATCCGAACTTCGGACCGACTGTGAATTCAGGCTTTGCCACGCCTTTCTTGCATCACGCCCGGCCTGCGCCGACATTGACTTCGGCGCCAGGCCATATTTATTTTGTTACTCACTTTGCATAAATTATTTATTATGCAACGATTTTTTTTAATTATCATTATTACTATTATCTCCGGTTTGCACCATTTTTTGTGCATAGGAAAATGATCCGAGGACTTCGGCGTCACTTTGCCGGTCTGCATTGACCGTGCTATGTCACCACTTCGGCATGTCGAGCTCTCCGCTCCGCCACCTCCGGACCGGCTTGGGGGATGGAACCTTGTCCCGTATCAATCTCGGACCGCGTCATCAATACCGAACACATTAACCAGCTAAGTCGCTTTCATGCTCAAAGCTTTAATTTCTAACTTGTGTTCGGTTTGACCAAGCATTATACTTTTTTGGAAAAATGTTGCTTGTAAAAAAATTTCTTGTCCAAACTTTGTTTGTGACGCATAAATTCAAATACCCAATTCATTTGGGGGCTTCCTTCATGAAGCTTTTCCTCTTGCATATGATTATACTTATACGGCTTCATTCCTTTTCCGTGTATTTACATACAATATGCACCATATTGACTTAAGCGATTTGCAAGCTGGGTTGCCTCGCTCACATGTTTACCCCTCGTTCCCGATTGTTCGGCTAGGGAGTAAAGGGAGCACCTCTGCGATTGTCACGATCGGGTCATCCGAGCGGACCTCGGTAGGTGAAGTTGAAAGCTAGCGCTCTTATAGTTTTTAGTGATGGTCGGCACACAATGGAACTCATGAGTACAAAAAATCTATTGCACAAGTCTCATAATAACAATGAGCACCGAACAAAGGTGTCGGTGGGGGTACTATTTTCTTCGAAGATGCTTCTTACACTTCGCAGTAATATAGCATAAGTTCCTGGCGCTTTTTACATTCTGACCTCATGGCACGATTGCTGGTTATTGGAAACACCGTCGATATTCTCGACAGATGGAGTACATAACACTTTTCGGTCCTTGACCGAAGAGGGAGAAGCCGACGGTCGGTTAAGACGCGTTTAAAGTTCGGTTGAACATAGTTATGATATAAGTACTTCAGTACATGCAATCATTCTTTTATCCAAGTCACTTGGGCGCTCTTAAATTTATATGAGCCGTTTTATGATAAGTGTTCTTCTTCTTAGTCGTTGCAAAGTTTTATTATTATTATTATCTATCACTCCCTTTTTTGACACAAGTGTGTGGTCACTAGCCGGGGAGCCTAATTTCTCTCTCAAAGCCGCTAGAGTTTTGTTTGCTAAACTGGCCTGATGAGAAGTACTCCGCCCTCGGGATAGGAGGTTGAAGCCGTAGGCTGACCAGAAGTCTTGAGATAGGATGTATCATGTTAAAGCACGGCGAAGCACTTTTTGCTAAGGCCAATTTCGGATTGGCACGAACACTTGATCTCGTTCGGACGTCAAGTTTTCTTGGCGTTTTTGGTTTTCCAAGCTTATGGCACTTTTTAAACTATTTGTGTGTTTTCGGCACAAGTCTCATGATCTGCAACGGACACCTTTAGAGATTCGGCAAAAACATTCTCGGATATTGCTATATATGCATCGGTTTGAATTGTGTCTTGGTCGATAGTTGGGTTGCGGCTCCTGCGCTTGCCTCCCTACGCTCCGCTTTGTTCGGCTAGGTGTGCAAAGGAGAACCACTGCGATTGTGCTTCCAGCTCACATGGTTAAGCAC